>JAGSMT010000117.1:0-1200000 GCA_029286875.1 Lamproptera curius
TCTAATGCGGTTGGTGGGTGGACCGACATTTTACATGCCCTCCGACGCATGGATCATCTTATTTTTCACATAATTGGGTGATCGGCCCAAATTGCCCTAACCAACTAGGAAACAACAATGAAAATTTGTTGAGTCCCCGCAGGATTAAACCCACGACCTCCGGTTACTAAAGCACACGCCCATGCCACTAGGCTACGGAGTCAGCCAGTACCACACAGCAATAAAATATAATATATTATATAATTTTCTTTATGATATATATTTTATTTGTCTTATAATATAAACTCTATTTTTATTTCCAAATTTGTAAAAGAAAATTGGTATGAACACCTAGATGGTAAAAAAAATCATAGGAATCGGTCCAGCCGTTTCGGAGTAATTTGTAAACAAACCATGTGACACAAGAACTTTTATATTAGATAAGGAATTATATTTTTTATTAATTCACAACATTTACCTTACAATCTAGGTCAGCCTGTCGAGATTTAAATTTTTTCAGCTATATAAATATAAATATATTATAGCTAACTAAATTAATTAACCAAAATGTCTTTTCATCTTCAATATAAAAATTACACATAAGGAAAAAGAAATAAATATCGCCAAATGTTCTCAAACAATAAAATTTTTAAAATAATTCAGATATAAAAAAGTGAAACTTAATATTGGTAACGAGAAAATAATAAGAATTGTTTGATAGCAATAGAAGTAGTCGTATAATTAAAAATCGCCATCTTTTGAAGTTTTTACAGAGAGTATTGGATAGCTGGATTTCAATAATTTATGTCGCATTTGGGAACGTAGCCTACTTGTACTGTGACACCTTGCCAATTATCTGTATAGGTTTCAAATAATTTATCGCTGTTTTGTTAAAAAAATTAACATAAAATCAGTTCATCAATCGCCACAATTAATTGCTACACAAAAAAAAATCCTGTTGTTTAAATTAATTAAAACTCCGTTTTACTGTATACGTTTACTTTATACATTCGTAGTGTCCGTAGTGAGACAGAAATAATAAGTTTTAATTCACGATTTATTGATGGGAAAACTATTTATATAGTGGTTTGATAGTAGCATCTTATTTCGTTTTTAATAGAAGAACTAAGTTTTAAATCAATGAAAAATCTATCCTTAAAATAATCTTCTAAAGTTTACACTTGGCGAACCATAATTCAGTGTAGTAAAAATTAACTATAAACGAATGAGTAGTAACGCACACTATCTTTCCTTGCTTACTGTTGTCTATCCGATCCAAAAGTAGGTGGTAATACTTTATTAATACATTTGCATTAACATACGATTGCCATTTGTTAGATTTTACCGAGTTCAGAGGAAATATTTAAATTGATAATATTAGTTAGGATGATTTTAGAAGTTTAAAACACCATTTAGACACATTATTCTACAATTTTAACTAATTTATTCACGTATTATTTTCATTTACTTTTCTTGATTATATGCGTAATCTTAATACTACACATAAAGAGAGACAATATCTAAATATAAGTAACACCTTTGGTATTCTTCAGAAAGTAGGTTTTTTACAAATTAGTGGCTATATATGCATATTAATATGCATAAGACTCATATTACTAGTATTGAGTAGATACTTTCAGGACGTCTGGTTATCACAGATTTAATTTTAAATAAAAAAGCTGTATTTCTGTTAGATCAAGCATTTAGATCACCAAAGAGTTTTTATTTCCTACCAGCCCGCTTACTTCTGCAAAACATTCGATCCACCACGTCGTCAAGTGCCTCGACGATTGCCATTGTGTTTTCCGATATGTTTAGTTCATTGTTTCGGTTTTTTTTTAGTTCTATTAAATTTTTTTCAGAACCTGTCATAGTTTGTCACTCGAAACCCTTTGGTTAATAAATATGCTTAAAAATTAATTAGGTTCAATTTATGGTTATTCAGACTGCATTTCATGATTGGCCATTCAGAATTAAGGTCTGATTATATAGAAATGGTGTTGATAAATTATGATAAGTATAGGAAAACCTAAACGCTATTTACATATATTAAGTGTAGTTGTTGCAATTATTATAAACACACATTTTTTAAAAATAATATTAAGTGCCTAATTGATGTAATGACATATCCGTTTTTAAGTAAAATCATTAATTGAGCGGTCCAGTTTATCTATTAGCTTTAGTGTGTCAAACTGGAACACAAAAATAACTTTACACTGTTGGATTGCGGCTCTAATTATTGTAGTCACTTTGGCTCTATAGTTTGCAGTACACTGGTAACAAGAAAACTAGCTTAATTTGAGTTGCAATTGCAACTTTCGACACTAATAGCACGTTGTAAAAAATCTTCCATATACGTTTATTATTAATAAGATGCTACCCGCGACATCTTCTGAGTGGTATTGAGCACATAGTTATTGTTGTATAATAGTTTGTAAAGTTTTATTAAGTTGTTCAATTCGTTGGCGAGAAAAATGGTGGGAAGTGGCCCTGAGATATTTAAAAAATCAATATTTTTTTGGTTTGATTTATTTTTTATAATAATTCCGTTTTGAAAAGTAGCTAATGTATTATTTTTTAGATACAAAGAGTTAGACGGACAGGCAAAAATTGTAAGAAACGTAACTTGATATATATTCTACATCCGATAATTTAAAACTGCAATTTTCATTTTCTTTTAATATAAATATAATTAAAAAATGTTTTAAGTGTATTTTATCTGTAATTACAGTTCATTTGTCATTTTTAACAAAGCGTAAGTGAAACGTAACTGTCCGTTACAAGCAAAAGAAATGTTTCTAGTAGCGGCGCTTTTTGTCGAGACGAAATAAAAAATACGTTGTCGAGTCCTTTTTTATACTCTGAGCGACGAAAAAGCTGTAAGCAATTTAGCATCACTGCGGCAAAGTGATCTATTGAAATGACGGTTACGCATAAATGCTTTTATACTTTTTGAATGGGCCCCGTAATTTCCGCACCAAACATATTTTCGGCAAACAATCTTCTATTGATAAAGAGACGGAAGCTTACTTACATAAGCTTTTCACATTAAATATGCGTACGTTAAGTTATTTGGTTCATAATGATGCAGCATAGTTTAAAAGCAAACTGCTAACACGTATTCAAAAAGCTTTCACTCAACGTCAGACCGCCTCTTTGTTACTGATAGTTATTCAAAAATAAGTTTTAGTTGACACTGGCTCGGGCCTATGCGTGTTTCCTAGGTCTGCAGCTGATAGCCGTTACAAAAAGACAAAATACGAGGTGTTTGCTGCAATTGTATCAGTAATATCTACTTACGGTTTAATATTCTTAGAATTGAATTTATGATTGCGGCGAGCATATAAATGTTACTTTACAGAGGTAAACGTTAGCAAACCCTTTATAGGCGTTGAACTTCTCAGTCATTACAATCTTATGTTTGATTGTAAAAATCAGCAGCTTGTTGTTAATTACACACATTAAACTGTTCAAGTCCTTAGGCAGATAACCTCGGAGAACATTACATCAGTCAAGGCAGTACCGGGGAACAGCCGATGCCACAATATTTTGAAGAAATTCCCGGAGAATAGATTTTCCAGCTGTTTTGGTGAAGCTGGACCGTTACCCAATCGGCAGATATCCAGGATTTTGCGTATAAATTGTCAGGAGGAAATGTCTCTTCTTTAATATCTGCCGGTGAACGACTTCGTTGTACCGAAGACGGCCATTACGTCACCGTTTGGGCTTTTCGAGTTTTGTCATATGAACTACGGTTTGCGCAAACCTTCCAAAAGTTCATAGACGAGGTTCTTAGAGGACTGAATTTCAGGTACGTGTAACTAGATTATATTCTTGTATTTTCTAGTACCGAAACTCCGAAAACTACTACGGAAACTACTTCTGAGCACCTTGAACACTTACACCAGCTTTTTGCAAGGCTACGTGAGTATAGAGTATTGGTCAACATCTATAAGTGCCACACAGTTTTAAATATTTAGCCACCACACACCACCACTTATCTTGTCTGCTTAGCCTTTGACATAGGTATAACACTGTTTGTTCAATAAAAATAAGTAGACATATTAATAATAAATAACTTACTAGCCTAAAAAATCATCCAAGGCTTACGATAAGGTTAAACATTCATCAAATGACACTATTTACATAGAAAGCAGTAAATGTCACGAAAAAATAAGACAATTTCTAAACAAAAAGGAACAATTTTATAAAAAGACCATGCGCCTGGTTCATCGCTGATAAAAAAAAACAATACAGTATTTGACAAGACAATTTCTTTAAAGCAGTGACAAAACATTTCTTTAGGCGCGAGACAGTAATTCTATGAAACATTCTATCAGTCTTTCTATTGTAATATTTTGGTTTGGTAAAAAGTATTTATATTACATTTATCTTCATGCTCCATTTACAAATAATGTTTACACCCTTATAATACTTGAATGAAATTAAAATCGCGTGTTACTTTTGCCCATATTACATTAAAAATTTGCTAATTTCATTATAAGGTTTTATCTAAAAAAATGGAAAAGTAGATCATTATGTTAATAATTGCAAAACAGATTTTTTTTATTGATACAGAAAAAAAGATATTATATTAAATAATTAAATTTCTGAAATCAATACAGCTTTATTTTTATTGTTTTTACGTTACAACACGTATATGCATGACTTTTTGTTAGTAATGTGCTTTAAATTAAATATTATCTTTATTGGTAACCTTAATTGTTTTGTATTTTTATTACGATACTACATTTTTATGAAGAGATATTGCTCGTAAAAATGTAAGACGGCTTTTGTACAGAATATATATTATATTATTTATAAAGTAATGAATTTTCTCTATCTCCATAACATTGGATAGTTATTTAGATCTTATACTTAAATTTTTAGCATTAACAAATAAAACAGACTTAAATACATAAAGGGGGTTTTAATTTACTTTTAATTAATAAACATCGTTATTCCTAGCAATGATTTTCAAAAACATGTTAAATCATTAATTTACATTTTTATAGATTATAATTGCCACGAATAGTTTGCTAGCTCGTAAAGCATTAAGAATGTTGATTTAAATATTTAATATGACTACTTTTACCTGTGGGTTTTTCTGTTTTATATTTAATTATCTGTTACCTGTCACTTTGTCGGTGAGGAATAGGAGAAAATTCCACAAGGTGAACGGTAATATACTGTATAGTATGATATAAATAAGTTGTTTTTATTATATTGCATTAGACAAAGTTTTATATTTCGTCATTTTATGTTTACAGAGACGATTACCATACAAACTTTCATCCTCTATTTCAACCCTTTTTTGACCACTTTTTTCGCAATAATTTGTAGCCTATGTTCTTTGTTGGAGTCTATTCTATGTATACAGCAAATTTTATCGAAATCGGTTTAATGGTGTTGGCAGTAAAGACAGACAGACTGACAGACAGCGCTACTTTTGCATTTATAAAATTAGTATAGATTAGTATTGACAATACAATTGAGGTGTTTTTATTATATACGTCTACCATTACACAGAACGTTTTATGGCAATTGCTTCGATGATGACGTATTTACTTATTTACTTTTGCCCCCTTTTAATCCCAAGTTCAGTGAGAAACTACAAAATTACTCGAAAAGAATTAGAAAAATACCTTTTATTTAGTTAGATCGTTTCGAGTATTTCACAATATTTATCAGAATATTTTGTCGCGTTAGTTTCATCAGAGAAGTTTTCTATTTTAAATTGTATCCAAACCTGTAACCACTTTTATCGTAATAATTAACTGCCTGTGGCCTTTCTTGGAAACTGTTTTAAGTATGCGCTATATTTCATCGAAATCGGTTCAGTGGTTTAGACAGAAAAGACGGACAGACAGACAGATAGACAGAGTAACATATATTGGAATACTGTACGTAGAAGTTAGTCAACCGAAAATATATGACTGACTTAGCACATGATACTACGATAAATCGAGTTGACATCTACAGTTAGAGTTCAAGAAGTAAGTTTGTTCAAGTTGATAGTGTAAGAAACATAAAACTCTGCCAGGCGGAAATATTTGAAGTGAAAAGTTGTACGTAGAACATTTAGTGAGACTCCCACCACGTTTATGGTAACCGTAACTTCTTTAAATAACTATCTACGTTTGGTGATCCTGTTTTTTTTTTTATGGCTTACGCAGGCAGACGAGCAGTAGGGCCACCTGATGGAAAGTAGTCACAGACACCCATAGACATTGGCAATACCAATGGTATCGCCAACGCGCCTACCGTGAGACATAGGGTGTTAAGTCTTGTTTACCCAGTAAATACGCTGGCTACGGTGCCCTTCGAACCGGAACACAGCAGTGTTTTCACACTACTGCTTCGCGGTAGAAATAGGCACCGCGGTGGTACCCACCCAGACGGTCTCCTGTAAACAGGGGACCTACCACCGGTGTGTATAAAAATTCCTCTTTATATAAAAATGAGATTGGTTCAATAAATTAATAATAAGTTCATGTCACCATTTAAATATTTATCTATTTATCAACTCTTTTTGAACAATGTTAGTACAATGGCAGACTTAATGCCACATGATTTAGAGAATTTTTAGAACATTCACAATCTCACTAAGTTTAGAAGTCAAAGTCAAATATCTTTATTTAATAAAGAAGCATTATACTCTTATTAATCTTCAATTAATCGGTTCGAAAATTTAAGCCCGACCTCATGTAATTACAACGTAGTCATAAAAGTATTCAGAACTTTTGATGTCTTTACTAACATATTATTATTTTCAAGTTTCACAAAATTTCATGTCGTGTACTACTGGAATATATGGTAGGACGAGTTTGTCGAAGACTGAGGCGTTAAGTAAACATAACTCAATTATACTAAATAAACAAGTCTTAATTTAATGGATCGTTTTCGATTAATAATTTCTCTGAAATGTTGGAACAAATTCAAAATATAATAAAGCACTTAACGATCCATAATTAGCTTTATGGCTACAGTTGTTAACATTATTTTTGTATAATCATATAATTAGTGCTTAGTTACTTTTCAAAATATTCTCAACATTTGATAGTACATTTATACGGTAAATGTTAACGTATTTACTAATTTGGGAGCATTAAAGCGGAGTTTTGAAAATCTGTTCTTAAAAATATATAAAGAATATGACACAAAAGTTTATTTTTTACGGGGGTATGCTTGTGGCCGTAGACAGGTCTATTGTCCAATTCTGAGTAACTTGAATATGAATATAAGAAGCCGCTGTTTGCTGCCTGCACACAACATACACGTATAAAGAATAGAGTACGAGCCCCTCAAACAGGTTCTCGCTTTGTCGTAGCCTGGGGCTCAATACCTGCGGCTTGCTCAGCTGCGGGGTAGCTAAGAGGAACCTAGCCAGTCTGTGGTGCAAGGCCAGCCGTGGAGGAGGCTGCCAAGCGGGCTGAAAAGGCCCGCTTTGGATGCGCCTAGAAGTGTGTGAGGGACGGGTTGCAGAAGGTAGGTGTGCCCCCCTTCCTGTCTTTTGCAATCAATGGTGGAGTCGCGGGGAAAGAGTAGTGTCAGTAGTTCGTCAGCCGCTCTCCTATCCTCCACGACTCGGCGGGTCCGCATCGCTGATGCGGTTTGGAGGGGCCGTGGAAGGAGGGGACATTCGGCATGGTTATGGCGATCTCTCCTCCTTCTTTGGTCGAAAGGTGCTAGAAGCAATGCCGAACACCGAGACCGCCGCTGCGGGGCTGGGCGTCTTGTCCCTGCATGGGCTGGGCTGGCATGGCCCTTGAGTAACAGAGTCGGGGAAGTCTGTTACCTATATATATGGGCCGAGACGAAGGGGGCGTTAGTCCCGACGCGCTCAGAGGCATATGGCCGAGATGGGGCTGCTTTGGCGGCTAGCGCTGGTGGGGTGGCAGGAGACTTCCAAAAAATTCCTGGGATCCCATCTCTAAGGCGCCAAGAAGGAGCAACGTAGTAGTTTTCGGGTATTCCATGCGAGTTCGTCATAACCCATCTTCACCCCCGCGAGGACGGGTATGCGTAGGCATTTCCCCACGATAAAAAAAGGCTAGTGCAGGAGGGATACTGTTTCAAAGAACCTAACGGGGCGATAAATTACATAAAATTTGTGGCCAGAAGGTAGCTGACACACTGTCACAAAATCTAAGCACACATTAGTTCAACTGTGCAGGTCGATAGAAAGAGTTACTTTAGAAAACAGCCGAAGTCTTATCCACTGTAGGGATAGGGTAATAAAGTAGTCGTATCGCAGTTTTATTGAGATTTTATCCGTTCGGTAGGATTGATGTGGCGATAATTGTAAATATTTCCTAGGGTAATATATGTGTATGTGCCGCTTGTCCGCTACCTATATTCATGCAAGTAGGGGCTGCTTTCTTGCTAGCTGACGTTGTTAAAATGGTTTTACGTATAATAAATCATATTTTTTTTTATCAATTCCTTTCCATTGTTAGATTCATTGTTGTTCGTTACATTAAACATTTTAGGATATATTGAACACACCTAAAGTAATCACCTGTCTTCTATTGTGGTATTTCTAAATAAAGCAAAATCGACAACCCAAAAAATATCCTATATACAAAAGCCCATTCCTTGTTCATGTTTATTAAAGGATACCAATCACTTAAACCTTTTAAAAAGTAATTGACGGACCAGAATCAGTAAGTCAATTTTCGATGAAGCATAAATATTTGGAAAATAATTAAAATCTTTTAAATTATTTTCCTTAGGACTAAATATTCTAAAATATTTGCTGAGTAGTCCTAAAGCAAAATTGCACAATCATGTTTTGATATTCTAACACAAATTTAAATGAAAAAAGCGCTTCATTACTTCACGAAGCAATCAATTTTAATACGAGTACGGATCAAGTTACTCGCTTTCGATAGCGAAACACTATTAATTACTGTTCGGTATTTCATGCGGTATTTTGTTTTAGATTTTAGAGTTAATATAGGTAACATTATTCAAAGAAATCTACATCAATAGAGGTTAAAATGGACGTCATATTGAATATTTTCTAAATATATGGCATTTTGTATATAATAATCAAATGAACATGTTATATACATATGTTTTCAAGCTTAAGATCTAAAAACAATGTCCCTAAAGCACATCAAAGCATAATGACTAACAGCTCTAGGAGGCGGTAGGTCCTATTTTACTGGGGGCCATCTGGGGCGGTACCAACACGATGCATATTTCTACCGCCAAGCAGTACTGAAAACACAACTATTGGTCGTACTCCTGGTATTACCGACACCCATGGGCGTTAGTTACCACTTTACATCATGGCCCGACTGTTAGTTTGCCATTAAAGGCAAAAAAACATCACCTATGTATACTTATTTGCTAGATTTAGCATAATTTTCCACCATATTCTGCTTATTTTTCTAAGCATAAATTTTCATGCACATACATTAACTTACAAGTCTCGTGCCAACAATGTGCTATTATTATCTGAACAATAGCGTCACTGCAATGTTTAAAGTATCAAGCATTTTGTAAGACCTGAATTGCAATTCCGTGAAATTTTAGGGAGCATTTATAAAGTTTGATTTCGAGTGCATAATATTATAAGTTTCGTAATCTCTGCGTTTACAACTTCTTATTTAAATATCGTTATTATTATAAGTACAATTTCAATGATGGATACCACTTTTAAAGTCTTCCATCTATTATTTTTACTATTAGCGCAAATATTACACATGATGAAATAAATTGGCTTTCGCGGATCGCGTTTATTTACATTTTATTTCCCGACATTTTAAACACTTTGTGACGTACCTCTTTTCATTGTAGTGTAGTGTCATTATAACAAAAAAAACTGTCATACTTTGTGTACGACCTTGAAAAAATTTAAGCCATTTTTTCACGTGCAATGTAAGAGATTAGAAAAGGCCATTTGGCAATGGCGTTCCCATCAGGTGGCCCGACTGCTCGTCTGCCTGCGTATGCTATATAAAAAAACATTACATTAGAAACCTCCTAATTTTACATAGTTTTTTTACAATGTTATGCCTGTACATATTTTTTTATTATATTTATAAAGGATACCTCTCAAAATCCGTAACAAATTAGCATACTTTGCGATGGACAGACAGCGAAATTATTTTATCCTATGTAGCGATGAGTTTGGTAAAGCTTAGATAGTTAATCTGTAACAAACTTGTTTAGCTATTTTTACGATATTGAGAGATTTGTTTAGCCAATTAATTAGATTTCCCGTTATTTTACTATCACAGGGCAAGAACTGTATTTTTTAAATTAACTAAATGTACAGAACTTTAATATTGATTTTTTCAAAGAATGGGCGAATGAGAATTTAAAAAATAACCACTTCGAAGAACTCCTGCAAATGCAATTCAATGTTCTGTGTTCAATTTTAAACGTTGCGGCCAAAGGGAAGCCGCATAATTTTCTTTCGTATTATATTCTTTAATTTGTGAAATAAAAAGGGCGGCAGACATTTTCATTTAATTTTCAAAGATGTTTATATCGTAACTTGTCAGTAAGGTTGAGTTGTTTAAATGGTATTAATTACGTACTAAAATAACTATTATTAAAATTTTATCTCAATTGATAAATTTATTATTTTGAAGGCATGTCTCAATTGATAATGGCTCATATAGTAAGTGATATGCTCTATCTATACGTCATTTTATGATTTTTTTTCCTATTTTTCAACTCTGTTTTGATTTGGTCAAATTGTATTTTTGCACCTTTGCTTATTACTTTCATTATTGAACCATCCTAAAGTTGGCTATTAAAAAAAGTTTAATGGATGAAACTCGCCTGTGTATATTATTTTGTGCAAAAAGTCAAAAATAGAAAAGAGTAAAAAAGTTAAATATAAAAAGTCACGTTTTCTGTACCAAATATTTACAACCTTAAACGTTTTTTAAATATATATGTCAGGGAATTAATTACGCAATACGCTCACTTACACTGTATTGCGTAAAAAACAACTTTAACGATATTATGATGAGCTTTATTTTAAATGTAAAGTAGTACTCTAAAAATCAATTAATTGAGAGAGAGAGGGAGATAGTAAGAGAAAGTAAGCTTCATATAAAATATACTCTTAATTTTTTGTAAAAACATATATGATGTATATTATTTGTGCAAGATCTTCTATAAATCTGCCAAAATTTAAATCATATTTCTTTAAATTTAATAGTATGAATGGTTGATTCATTTATAAGATAGTTTAGCCTTAAACTATTTAAAAGTGTACTGTAAGTCAGTTAAATGATAGCTTAGATCTTAGAATTAGTTTTAAATTATCAATAAAAACAAATGATTTTTGTTATATATTACTACTTAAGCGAAATATCTGGGTCATGAAAAATTAAAAATAAAATATAAATAAAAAATTAGATAGCCGCTGTTGAAATGTTTTCATTACTTTTATTTCTCACCTATTTCAATTTAAGCAGTTAGAACTAAAAGTTCACCATGAGGCATCTGACATTTTTAAGGAACGGTGTAAATTTTATATTTCACTGTCATTCCCTTAGATAAGTATTCAAATCAGAGTGCTACCGTTTTTTATCTTGTTTGTAATTTCATGAAAAAAAACCTGAAATTTATTTAAATTTAAATCTACGCTTTTTATTTAAATTTTAGATTTTTTTTTTTCTAAATAGATTTCTATACATCATTATGCATCTCGTTTTAAAGATTTATTGATTTGAAAAATATTTATTTTTTTGTTGTATCTCAATATAAATTAAGACTTTATTTATCTATTTAAACAAAAATATTTACTTTATTAAACATACCAAAAAATATATTAATTGTAATATGTTCCTTATACTATATTTATCAGGTTTTTACATCATAATTTACTCACAAAAGTCACAATAAATGTGTACTTTATGTGGGTGTTAATAACGTGTTTAATATTAAGTTTAAGCATTTGTACTTCCTCTAAAGTTTGAATTTAACTTGGAGACAAGGTCATTGGCATTTAGTCTGAAGGTGGTTTTGTAGCATTTTGATGTGAACAAAATGGTATAGATTTGGTTTTAGAACTATTTTTTTTTCAATTCAATTGCTTGCCGTTTTATGATATTTGTGTAATGTTTAACTATTTTCCATTAAGAACTAAACTTTCATTGCATATTAATTTATAATAGTACACATATTTACATGTTTTTGTTTATGATTTTTTGTTTTATTGATGATTGTATTCAATATAGATTGTAAAATATCTAAATACCATTTATCTTCATCAAGTTGGACGTTTCAGTTCTATTTCTATGCGAGCATTGGCTTTTGTTAAAGATTGATTTTTCTGGACCGCAAGAAATTCAGTATTAATCTAGTATTGACTTTAAAGGACAATGGCGCAAAATATTCCTATATAAAGTTTGTAGCAATCAATCAAAAACATATTTTTTTATTTCATAAATCACATTCAGTTTAGTCAAGTTAATTCTATAAATCTTTGATTTTAATTTTAATTTACGGTATTTTTGCAATAATTTTGTAAATGTGGCGAAGTAATGAAATCTGTAAAATTGAATATTTTTTATAATGTTTTTCTGAAAAATTTACTTTACATCGACGTATACATATCAAAGACACGTCATAAAGTGTGATGTGAACTGTTTAAAAAAGAATGTAATCTTTCAAATTAAGTAAAGTTTTATTGTTTGATTATTTCTTACAACCAGCCCCGTAGTGCCAGTACAATTTTATTATATTACTTTGATTACAAAAAAGAGATTTATTTGGAAGAATTTGGACTTTATTTTATTTTTATAATATTTATTTTGTAAGTAACAGAAATTTTTAAGTATTTATGAAAGTTTTAAGCTATTACAGTGTATTTGAGAATACTTTAATTAATTCAAGTAAATCCACTAATTTACGGATATTTCGTGTTACTTAAATATAATTATTCCCGACGTTTCGGATTCTTTTCAGCATCTATGATTACGGGCAGACAGTCTGCCCGTGATCATGGATGCGTAAAATAGTGGATTTGATATGTGTAATAATCGCGTAAATAAAAGAAATAATTAATTTAAGTAAGTTTTGTTTTCTATATCACGCAAAAAACTTACTAGTTGTGAGCATTTGACACAGTTAAATTGAGTTTACCTTTAGTACTATTTTATGACATACAACAATGTGTCATGTCATTTATACAGCAATTGTCATTATTTTAAAAATTTAATTCTGAAAAAATCATTATAAAGCAACATTTTAATCTAAATTGAAATCCACAAGTGACTCAACGAGTTGCAGTTTAATAGGATTACAGTTTATAAAAAATCAATTGCTTTGCTTAATCGGTTTCACAGGATTTTATAGTTTTAGATATAGATATAAATTCCTTTTGTCTTTAATTATAGTTAACAGTTTCATACAATAACTTAACGTATTATATTTTTCGAGCGATTAACGAATGATTATTTTTTGAGTTCATAAATCAAAACCATTAATATATTAATTGATTAATACGCATTGTAATATACGATTAATTAATACACGAACTTTTTAACTACTACTTATAACTTGTTTTTTAATTTTTGGACGAGTTTTCCCTGTAACTTTGGAAGCATATATATTATTTTTTATTGCACTTCAATTGAATTATTTTTTTACTTAAAACCGTGTTAAGAAAAATCTTTCTAAATAAAATTACAAGCTAGACTCCTAAGGTGATAGCGCAAAAATAGAATTCCTCCTTACCCTAAGTTATTCTTCAAAAAACAAAGTAATTAAGCTATTTATTCACACCAAGAAACAAATGGATTGCTCAATGATGAGGGTCACGTTATATGTTACAAAAGAAAAATACAATTGATAAAAAAGCCGGAGGTCCCTTTGCATGTAATTAATTTTCAAAGTTCTCGATTTAGAAAGCAGATAGACTTTACTTGTTATAGATGACTATCACAAAAAAGTTATTTGAGTTTGGCACCTCGTTAACTCTAGTGTTTTCCCGAAAAGAGATGTCAAGCTGCTGTTGGGGCTCCCTATAATTAGTGGCCCAGCAAACAAAGTTAGTCTGGTCAAATGTCCACCCAAAAACTAATTATTTCTAAGGACATTGTAATCACATTATATAAATACTTAGGAAACAAAGATATACCAATTTCCAGCGACTGGACAGCAAAAATATCTAAATTTTGTTGGGACAAAGGGTTGTGCTTTTACAGGAAAACGTTAAGATTTAACCAAAATAAATTTAAAAAAATTTCATGGGAGTTTTGGTTAAAGTTAATTACAATGGGTAAGTTTTAAACGATAACACCCTGGTAATAGAATGTTTGTTTAAGCTTTTTTTCCAAAATAAATTTTATAAATTCCTATTCTTTGTTTATTGTACCAATTTACTGTAAAAGATGATAAAAATTCCGTTGAGTTTCTTTTACCGGTTCAGATTTTAATCCTCTTTCCATAAAAAAGTGTTCCTATATGTGTTTTTTTTTTAATGACCTTGTTGTTGATTATGTTTTTCTTTTTTAAAAGATAGGATTATTTTCTATTGACCCTATTTATTAAATAATTTTGAGATAAAATGAATTAGGGTTAATAGATATTTGGAAAAAAAAAAAATACCACCAAAAATTAAAATCCGTAGAATTAATTTAAAAAACGTTACCAAACCGTAAAAGAAAAAGTTTTAAATAAGGAACTACTTAAATTGGTCTACAAAAGTCTGGGAAAGCATATATCTGTTTTAAGAATAAGCAAAATAATGCTTTTTAATGGAAACATTTTTAAAAATCGCAATCGGGCAAATTCAAAACTTTTTAAGATAATAAATACAGTTTAAGTTCATATAATTTTATTAAAAAATATATAAGTGCAATAAAAAAATTTTTCATTCTAAAACATAAAAATGTCATAGACGACAATTCAGTGGATTTAAAATGCGATGGCAATAGGCAACCGAAATTTTTGCATGGAGAGCACGTTGTTATCTTGGCTTATATTGGTGGAAAGTAGTCATACGCTGTTAGAAGTCGGTCTTTTTTTATGTTAAAATTATTGAGAATCAATTAGTGAGGGCCCGCCCTTTTAAATAAAGATTGAATTTTAAAGTAGAAAGGTTCACGGTCATAATAAATCTATCCAATTAAAGGGTTATTGTCAGACAATCGCTAAAGAGTTTTTAATCCAAAAAATGTCATATTACTTTAGTAAAGAAAAATTTGTTTTATTCAATTAATTTTTAAAGACGAGATATTTCAAAACTCTGCCATTGAAGGGGGGAGAATATATTAACATTTAAGGGCTCTACGGTGAGCCCGTGATAGTCCACTGCTGGCCATAGGGCTTCCCTAATATAACCCTATTCCATCAGGGGGTTTGGAGGTACCCCCACCACGCTGGTCCAATGGATTGGTAGGTGACCTTTTACATGCCCACCCAAACCATGGACATGGATCATCTTACTTTAAGACAATTGGGGATTAGCCAAACCAACTAGGAAACAAACTTGAAAAATTTGTTGAGTCCCCTGAGATTTTGGAACCCACGACCTGGTTTTTAAGCAAGCCCATACCACTAGGTTTCAAGAAGTTGTAATATATATATATATATATTTACATTGTTGAAGATGATTTTGGAATTTTTATTTTTGAAACAGACAAATAAGTTACTATTTTTGTTTCATTATTTTTATTAAAATAGATGAATATGTGTTCTTAGGTAACTACAATAAATATAGTTTCCGGGATTTTATAAAATTTTCTAGAATGGAAACGTAACATTATATTAAACCCAAACACCAAGACAAAAATTTAAAGGAACAAAGGAAATAAGGGGAATGTTTTCCACACAAAAACTTTTAAGGAATTAAATTGTTAAAAAATTGTAATAGCAATATTTCAAAGAGAATAGAGTTTAACACTTTTTGGAATGCCCTTTTATACTTTTGTAAAACAGTGTTTTTAAAGGCATTTTATAAAAGTTTTTTAGTTTTTGGAAGCTTTTATTCACTTAAGTACATGAAAGTTAAATATAATTGAGAATAAGCTATTTTAAATATTACAACCTTTAAAACCTAGTAAGATAAATAATTACAATTTAGATAATCACTTTTACAGTTTTATATACCTCTGTATTTAGAAAAAATATACTTACATTATCCATAAAGTCGCTTTTTCTGTAGGGGAGATTATGGATGGTAAGTTGGATTGGGTGGGCCAAAGCAACTGTTTGGTTAATAATTGATCAGGTTTGATGCCTTGGGGTACAACATTTGTATTTTTCTATATCCTTCTTTCCATCTAGGTTCTAAAATCTGAATTGAACTCCTTGTTGGTCATGTTAATAATACTTTTATTATTGTTTCCTTAAATTGGAAATTTAAGTTCAACATCAAGACTGCCACACCACGTACTGCCTCTAGGGTGGCCTTATCATTCATAGTATTTTTTTTTGGAAAATGGCACCCTTTAATGAATGGTTATTTAGGCATAATTTTATTCAAAATTGGAATTTTGTTTCAATTAGAAGTAAAACCTGGCATTTTAAGAGTATTATTAAATTAGTTTAAAAGCCCAGTATATTATTAAAAGTTTCAGGAGTTAGGTTTTAATTATTTATTTATTTTATAGTTTATTTTTTTTTAATAGTGTTTATTAAATTAAAAAACCCTTAAAATGACGTTGTGGATTGGGTTTGAAAGCATTATTTATCACCCTTTTTGATAAGAAAAATTTGGGAAAGTTAGACCGCCAACTTCCGAATTGGAGAGGCAATTGAAATTTAAAAGATAATTTTTAAAAAAGAAAAAATGCATGTTTAAACAGAGTTTATTATGTCTGTTAAAGGTTCCTACTGGAAACGGTTGGCTTTTATTGGGAAAGAAAAATTAGAAAGGTAAAATATGTACAGTTTATTCATTTTTAACTTTATAAATATTTCTGCGCCATTAATTGCTTATATACACAAGACGGGCCTTTTAAATTTTTTATGAAATGGGTTTAGCCGATCGGACACCTTTTCTTTTGCGTTATTATATACAATTTTTGTTTAATACCGCCAAAAAATAAAACCGTTTGCTTCTTTTTGAGATGTTAAAACCAAATTTAAAGTTCCTTTTGTTGATAAAATAATAACTGAAATTAAAAATTATTTAGTTAATGGAATTGAGCGTTTACGAGCATTTTTATAAACAATGCGTATCACTTAATATCCGGTGAATGTCTTACTCACCTTATCGCTTTAAGCAATAACAAAAAAAACATTATAAAGCACGGTATGCATAATACAAAAAATCAGTAGAAACAAAAATAGGATAGTAACTTAGTAAAATTACTTTGAGTGATTGTTTCGATTAGTATACAATATTTTATCTGCAAAATATCATATAAATTTAAAAATCAATCGCTTTTCCTAAGGATATTTGATCTATCCACCAAACCTAAAAGTTGGTAAACCAAATAGTCTTCTCAATAGGCCCCTTGAGAAAAAACCTGCCTACAGTAACTAAAAATGATTTAAGAATCCAAAGTTTCTAGTCTAACGGCCATTATAAGACTTTAAAGTTGGAGGCCTTTGAGGTTTTTTAAGTTTTCAAAAATTTTTTGGTATCTATTTAAAAACCTTTTTATGGTATAAAGTTTTCAACATCAATTTTGCAAAGGTCGGCTGCAAGAGACCCTTTAATAAAAATTCTTAAAGTTTTAACTTGTGAAAGGAAAAAAGGATTATTTTTCTTAAAAGCCGTATTTTTAAAGCACTGACAAAGGGAAAGGGCTGCCAAAGGTGGTTTGAATTAAACAAAATTATCAATTTTTAGAGTCCAACGGTTGACGTCCCACCTTGCAAGCAGTTAAGCATTAGTCCGTTTTTGGACTCCACCCAGACAAAGATCCGATCCTTTTGCTCCGGTTTGTAAAATATGGGCTTATTTAAGACCAATTAGTTGTAGAAGGCGGTAGAGCCGCAATAAAAAATAATAAGTTTTCATATTTAACAATCTTATTCCAGCAGTTGGTATTTAAAATTTAATAAAAATGTTCTACAATTATATTTATTTTTTATGAAAAAATAAGGTATGTTTTACTTTTTTACATTATATTCATTTATTTTTTTTGTATCAGTGCTTTTCAGGACAGTCCCATGCAGAAAGGACAAGGGAAAAAATTTACAACTTTAGGATTTTACAAAACCTTTCAAGTAATTAATCCGAAAGCTTATTCGTCGAAATTTAAGATCGTGTCTTTGAATGATGTTTTTTTTTTATAAACTTATTTTTAGAATCTAAAAGTTTAAAGTATTGACCTTTTGTTTTAAAATTTCATTATTTAAAAAAGTTATAAGTAAACTGACAAATATGAATAACTGGAAAAGTACTAGTTATTATATAGGAAAAGAGGAATTTTTTAAACTATTCTATTATTATTGCTTGGGGTTTATTTAACAATTGACAAGATTTTAGGAGCAAAGAAATAATTATTTAATAACTTTGAAAATTGTTATTTCATTCATCGATCGACATCATTTTTACTATCAATTTGTTTTTGTTTTTTCTAATTAATATTAGATTTTCCCTCCTTTCGTACGTACTGTCATCGAAACCGAAATCCGTAAGATTTGCAATGATAGGGCAAACAGACCGAGTTTTCACATTTTAATAATAAATGGATATTTTTTAGAATTTAGTTTTATTAAACTAATATATTTTTTATTAAAAAATATTCCATTTTAATTTGATTTCTAACTTTGAAAACTTATGCACTATATTAATTAAAAGTATTGGAAAGAAATTTTTAAAAAAAATAAAATCATATCCATTCCTTTTTGGGGTTTAAGTTTAAAAATTTAAAAGCTTCGAAAACACGTCTTGATTTGTTGCATCGTCGCCCATTTTTATTAGTTTTTGCCGAACCAAACTGCAAATGAAAATATAATTAATGCAAAAACTGGGGATTTTACTCCCTATTCCGGATATAAAACCTCTTTTTAGAAACCCATTTAAATTTCATTTTAAAAAACAATAAAATTTATAAGTAAAAAAAATTTTATTTATTTATCATAATTCCAAAAAAACAGGCTGTTTTTAAATATTGTTTATTTAGTCTGTTCAGGGAATATAAGATATCTTGAGCGAAAATATAGACATATCTTGAGCGCAAAAAAAGCTTAATACAAATCTTAGGACGTGGGAAGATTATAAAAAATTACTTTAAACTTTAAATAAGGGACTTTTTAGTTGCTTTATTTAATTAATACTTTAAGTCCCCTTCAGCCTGTAAGCTTTCAATTTTTTGGCATGAATGTGTTTTTCTTATCGATATAAAAACTACTGCTTTGGTTTTTGTCAATTTTTTTATAATTATTTTAAAAGATTTGGTAATTATCCAATTATTTGTATTGAATATTGACTTAACCTTCTTTCGTGTGTAAATGTTTTATAATGATGTTTCATTAAATAATTTAAAAACAGGTGTAGTTAATTATTATTTTTTCTTTCTTAATTCTTTAATTGCCACCCTTTTTTACTTTACTTTGTGTTTGCTTATGAAGGAAATTCGTATATAATTCCGTTACTGTTATATTCGATGTTACTTGGCAATTAAAACATTATGATTTTGAAATATTGAGATAAAAATGAAACCATTTCAAATCGAAATATAAAAAGAAACGGGAAAAAATCCTATAATACATGTTAATTTTTATAGGGCTTACAAATATTATTAACCAAAAGACAATAAATATCTTTAGATTCATTAAAAAATTAATCCACATGAATCATAACTATTTTAATATCGGTGCTAAAAATATTTTATGAAGTTTTATCTTCAAAAAGTTTAACTTGAAATTAAAAATTGAGTGCCCAATCCTAAACAAATGAAAAATTAAACACGATCTTTTTACTTTTTATTTTTATAATAACAAACCCCAAGTTACAAACTAAAAAAGTTTTCATCATCAGCCTGGAGATAGTCCCTTCTGCTGGACATAGGTCTCCCTTAATACACCCCTATCCAATAGGGTGTTAGAACCCTCCGCTTTTTAAAGCACAGGCCCATATCTTTAGGGATGGAGGCAGGAGGCAGGCCAAATTTGTTTTAGGTTTTTTGTATAAAAAAGACATTTCATAAATTAATATAATCATGAAACAATATAAAGATGAACTGAGACTCAAATATGAATTTTAGTACAAAACGTATTTTTTTTTTTTAATTTGTCTCATAGCAATAGTCAATTGAGTAATACATGCAAAAGGCTAAGCTACATGTAAAAGGCTTAGCCAGAAAATTTAAGTTTGCATTATAATTTTCTTAATTTGTAAAAGGTCCAATTAAAAATTTTTTTATGAAACCCCATAGGGTTTAATTTAAAACCTTAACCAAGGGTCAATCTATCACAAAGACAAAGCTATTTATTTAAAAAGTTCAAACGGTAGTGTAGGTGGGGAGAATCAGGCCGTGGGTAAGATAATGACGACATTGCTGTAAAGTGGGGAAATGAATGAGAAATTCCAGGGTAGTGGGACTATCAAGGGTTGTTTATGATAATGGTGAGAAAGTTCGCCGTTGGCAGGATTTGAATTCCTAGATAAATAATTTGAAACACACATACCAATCTTAATGTTAAAAAAAAATAATAATTTATTTTTTCACCACATCAATTTTACAAATAAAATTAGGTATTAATATATTTTCATTTACAATTGGAAGACTGGTTTCCAAACTAATAAATGCAGAATAAAAGGACCTTTAATCAATTGTTTCCCTCGAATTTCGCAACCTTCCAATCGACAAATTTGACCTCATTTCACTAACTAAACAATTTATTTAAAATGAAAAAAAAAGAATTTTGTTTCAGCCATCTAAGCTTGGGAGCTCTTAAAGCACGTCCTGACTCATTAGCGATACGCCTCACACAATTTTTAAGGAATTAATTTTATAATTAAAAGGGAAAAAAAGGAGGCTAATTTTTTTAAAGATGGGTCTTTAACTAAAAGGAAAAAGGTTCCCAAACCCAAATGGTTTCCTTTTTAAAGCAATGATCAATATGAAATGATGCAAAATAAACTACTTTATCTGTTACTTCGTTATTGTCTGCTAAACTTAATGTATATGTTGTTCCATCATTTCAGTTAATTAAAAAAAGCCTAAAAGTTTTTTCACTCTAGATCCTAACACAGTATGTTTACATACTTAGCCGTACTTCGAATATCACAAGCTTTTATAGACTATGCCCACTAGTAAATTCAAACGTTAGTACATTTTCAAACAGTATCTTATGATTGCTAGGCCTGTAGTCTCAGTTTTACTTCAAAGTGAGCATTGGCTTTTGTTAAAAATTAATCTTTCTAGGCCACAAAATAACAGGTAGTTGTCAAAATTTTACTACGTACATAATTTGCACCGATAAGGTGATTTAAACAAATACGGTAATTTACCAACTAGTAAGACGTTGAGAATATCATGGATCCCGAATGTGCATGCTGTGTTACATCACTGCATCTGTATAGCAGTAAGAAAAATGTATGTACTTTCAAAACCAAAAGTCCAATGATTTTGCTTGTGCCAACAAATTACGCTGTAGCCCTAGTCATGGATTAAATCAGGTGTGTCAAACATTACTAGACTTTATGCGTATTTCTTTTGAGTGAGCAAAGCACAAACCCCTATTGTATAGAAAGCCCACATAATATTGCTTCCGCCTCATATAAAATTAGGACTGATAAAACAGTTCTTAAAAGTTTTCAATAAGATATTGAATGTTTAAAGTACGTAAGTAAAACATTTCCAAAATTAAGAACTGAAATTATTAAAATAAAGATTTTTGATGATTCTCAGAAAATCTAAAGGTGGTGGTCATCCGGGGTGGTAACATCGCAGTGTCCACTTCTACCGCAAAAGCAGTAGTGTGTAAAATACTTCTGTGTTCCGGTTTGAAGAGCACCTAAACTAGCGTATTTACTGGTAAATGAGACTTAACATTCAATAACTCACGTAGGCAGCGCATTGGTAATACCAGGGGTATTGCCAATGTCCATGGGTGCCAGTGACCATTCTATCCGGTGGCCGGACTCCTCGTCTACCTTCGGTTGCAATAAAGCAAAATAATAATAAGGTGGCTAGTATCTGACCAACGTCTTATCAAATATATGACGGAAGTCAAAAAATTAGTGTGGAACGAGTTTGTTTTTGTAGTCAAGAATTTCTTTGGACACAAAAAGTAGTCGAGCGACTACTTCAAACATATAGAACAGTTAATGTTAATGTAAACCAGCGACTTCGATATAACATGGGTATCAAGGCCTTCATGCCTTCCCCCACCAATCGATTAACACAGTTGCCAGACCGTCGGCGTTCCCTTTAAGCAAAAGTATGGACCACCTAGTTCGCGGGTCGGTAGCTTCACGCAAACTCTGTGTTGGACGAAGCTTACCAAAGACATGTAGTCTGGAAGCATAACATCAAGTAAAAAAATAATATAAAGTTATTTTTCTCTTTGTGTCATTTAAACAGTTTCCTACGAAAAATAGGCGATTTAAGTGAAAAACAGGATGAACGATACCATCAGAATATTGGAACAATGGGAGAACGATTCCAAGGTCGATAAAAAGCATATATGGTAGGTTACTGCTGAAGCATGCAAATAATACTAGAGAATCGCCTAATAAAAGAAAGTTTTTTTCGTTTTAATTTTGTTGGTAAAGTATATCACTGTCTGAAAAAATTACTTTTAATGCTAAAACTTGAATTACAGATAATTTTCATATGCTACTTGACCTCGCGAACTATATACCACATCATATTTGCATAATGTTAAATAAATTTACCATGTCGTATCACATGAACATGTGATAACTTGGCTATTTAAATCTTTAATAGGTCTTTGGGGCAAAACACTTAAATTACCTTTTTTACTATTTATACGATGTCAGGGAAGTCTGAAAGTACAAAGTACTCACACTTCCCCTTACAAAGGCAAGTTTGTGTGGGCATTTCTTTACGTAGAACAATCTGACTGGATTTACATTTGTTTTATGATTGTACTCAAATCTTTCATTTTTTTAAATGTCCTGAGATTTTTTTGACTCAAGAAACTTTTGAATAAAACTTAGATTATACGGCAAACATAGCTTAAGTTGAGTTTTGATGGTTGATCCAGTGTTTTTAAATGAACTTACCAAGACTAGGATTTTTAACAAAGAACGTTTCTAAACCATGATTATACAATAATTAAAAAGAGGCCTACATGAAATTATTTTGAAACAAAAATAAATTAAAATCCTCCGCCTGGAGCAACAAATGTAATAAAAACCAAATCTGAATAAAATATTTTTTTCTTTCATGAACATCTTTCTTTTGTTAATCATGTAGATGATTTTACTTATCTTTCATCGGTTCGGGTTTTTGTAATGTTTTTACAAACATAATAAAAAGCCAAGTGATAAAAGATCCCCCTTGTAAAGACTACCCCAAAGGACTTATAAAGATGTTTAAATAATAATGTTCGTACACAATGTACACTTGTAGACACACTCACTATGACAACTTCATTTAAAGAGGAGACAGTTAATTAGACGTAGCTCTAGAGACTATGTAGTGTTGAAATTAGAGTCCGACCGAAACTGGTTTTCCGGCCGAAACCAGAAACCGAAACCGAAAGTTCGGCTTATGAGTTCAGTTTCGGCCGAAACCGAAACCGAAACTCACGTGGTCGAGTACCAAAGTTCTTAAAGTACTGAAATTTGATGCTTTTAGCCATTTTTCTACATAAACTAAGACATGAAGAGAGACACTAGTAATTAGTTTCTGTTTATTTGATTTATTTAAGTTGTTTTCTTTAATTTATTTAAGTTGTTTTATATAATAAAATATTAAAATTAAAAAATATTTTTAAATAATATTCTCATAGCGAAATAAATATCAGTTATCAATAAACAAATTTCTAATTGTTACTGTTGCGTTAAAAACTTACTATTGGTGTTTTGAGATCTTACTAATTAATACTCTGGTTTGTATTTGTAGTTTCGAGGAGGGATCAAAAAGTAGTGGGAATGAGATAGAATATAATGAGTATTAATAACTTAATTATTGATTTTTCTACATATTCCCTTACACACTAACTCTAGCGTTTTTCCAAGGCTTCAATCTTTAAAAAAAATTGTCATAGTCCTGCAAAAAGAACTTGACAGCATTCTTTACTTATCTTCGCATATGTTTCCTCTTAAATATTGTGGAAATTTGGTGACAAGATAAAAAAAACTGCTATGCGCCAGATCTGGTGAATAAGGGGCTTCTCAACCAATTGGAATGGCGGCCATCGTTTCTACCAACCTAACTTCGGGTGCGATATCAAGTCGTTAAGCACACCTCTACGACGGTTCCCAGTTTTTATCATTCACGGCATTCCGCAACTAGGGAATTAAATGTAGTTCCCCGCTCTAGGTGGTAATAAATAATAACATCATGAATCTGAGTCCCAACACATTGAGGCCATAACCTTGCCAGTCGATGCCACGGCATGAAAGTTCTTCTGGGTTGGCGCGGATGGTGGTTTTCATTGAACATTTCAGTTTTGTCTCCAGGTCCAAAAGAATTACCCATCATTATGTTTCATCGACTGTTTCAAAACGAGACAACAAAGTTTTCCGAATCTTCTTATAACTTGTCCAACAATATTTTGAAATGTCAAATCGATATTGTTTATGATTCTCGGCATTTTGCGGAGACTTTTCTCATATACAAAAGTTGTGTCAATGTGGATTGAATACCTCCATATGAAAGTCAAAGTCAAATATCTTTATTCAATTTAGAAGCATTACACTTTCTTATTGATTGTCAAATAAACTTTCACCGGTTTGGATATGCAAGCCTCTGATCTGAGAAGAACCGGCGTAAGAAACTCAGAGGATTTTTTTCTTTTTTCGATTAATTTTACAATTTTTTTTACATACAACATTATATTTTAAGAGTTTGGAATAGCCTGGAGCGAGCAGTTCATTACCAGGGCGTGTTATCTATCAAGTCATTACAGCAATAATATCCTTTAAAACACAAATGTTCCTTTCAAACTTTTTCAAATTTATTTACAGATAATAGCTGAATGTTTTTAAAATGTCCGTTCCTTGAATTAGCTATCGGATGGTATAGCATTTTCTTGGAAAAATGAGGTTGATGGGTGGCAGCGATGTCATTTTGTCTTCCGTGCTCGTTCTCTCTCAAAATTGGGATACTCGCCTTATGGCAATGGAATACGGCAGAACAGACTAATCTTATGTTGCCTCACAATCGTATTGAATATTATGCGCCGTTATTTTTTTTAACAGAGGTTTTCGCTATCAAGACCGCACTTGGTTTTTCTACAATTTAGAGAAAACGTGCCAAGGAAGGCAAACAAATCACTACATTCGGAAAAAAAGCAAGGAGAATCGGAGATTATTTTTATTAACATAACAAATATCTGAGCTATGCCTTCCAGTAATTATTTATTTTTGTTACCCATTGATACTCCATGTATCTATTTTGTACTTACTACTTTTTGATTTCTTCTCGTCGTTCTAGAAGAATCATCGATCTATTTTAAGTAGCTTAAAATGGTTGTCTGAACTAAAATCCGCTGATTTGAGCTCAGTTGAGTTTTGATACACTTAACTTTCGATACAATTTTGTTTCCATTTTAAAATCATTTAATTTTGATAACGTGACAACTTCTGAAACCAGTTCGGTTTCGTGCAAAGTTTCGGCCAAATTCGGCCGAAACCGAAACTGTACTGAAACGATTTTTGGCCGAAACTCGGCTGAAACCGAAACCGAAACCGAAATAACGGTCGGACACTAGTTGAAATCTATTTTCTCTGTGCCCAATAACTAGTTTATTTAAAGTTCGTCCTCATTAGAAACTATACCAAGATTTAATCGATAAAATTTTAGATTTTCTAAGATTTATCGTATATTTGTAATAAATAACTTAAGTTTTTGCAAAAAAACCACAACTGCCCTATTATTTCTTAATTTTTTAAGTTCTACTCTAATTTATGTCGTTATTTTCATTACAATAAACGATCTGTCTAAAATTTCATGCTTGGTATACTTTAAAGACAAATTTTGTAATTGGTAAATAAAAATCTTGTAACACAATGCTAAAAATATTTTGTAAAATACAGACATTATAATATTGATGTGAACTTGACTTTTTGAAGCAATGCTGACAACATTATTGTGAGATTTTTTTTCCAAACTTACCCAACAAATTACAAGTAATGTCGCTTTAGAATTAAAATAGGTAATTGCACCTGCAGTACTTTTTCAATCTAACAAAACTGTCATGCAATTTATCTTTACAGCAATTTCATTAATTTGAAAGTTAAAAATTAAAGAAAAAAACCGCTTCAAAGCGGACGTTTTATCTAAATTGAAATCCAGAAATGACTCCACGAATTGCAGTTTGATAGGATTACAGTTAAAATAAATCGGTGCGCTTGCTGAATCGGCTTAACACTATTTTGCTTTACCTTGCGATTGCAATTTTTTTGTTTAGAACGATAAAATAAAGTGTATTTATAATTTTAAGATTTAGCACGTTTCTACACTTACTACTATAATAAAGGCTCTATATATAACTCTATGCACAATAAAAATTTTAAGTAGTCTATTTTTTGAAAAATTGATTTTTCATCACTTTGCTATAGGAGGAGGTACTTAATTCGGACCGTACGTTTTTTTTGTATATGTTATCTCGTTTCTCCGTTCTTAGCAATTGGATTTGGTAATTTTTTTTAATGATAGGTATTAGCGGTCCTCTGGTCTAAGTTCTTAAAAATAATTACGTGATAATTAGCTTAATGGATATTTGAAAAACAAAAAATTACATTACTAAAAATTGTGATTTTTACCATTACTCTTTAAATTTCTAATAACTTTAAGGTAATAATTTAATCATAATCATAGTATATTACATGTTTCGTGCTCATAGAATCTAAAATCTATTTAAATATATAAAAGTTGTGATTTTTATAACTACTCATTTCAATAATTGTATTTTGAAACTTAATCAATATGATGATTCTGGTATTATTTATGTGTCATATTGTTTTTTTTAAAAGCACTTATTAAGGTTAATTAAAGTATAAAACTTTAATTTGAATTTTAATTATTTAGTTATTTGTTAAATACCGTATAATATTACAAATATTTAAACAATACCCGTATATATCGATATCTTAAAACAAAAAAAAACTGGCACGACAATTAATTTCTAATCATTAATTTAGTACGAATGTTTTTTGACTTGCAGCGAAGCACATAGCAGCTCTATCATCAAACACAATCCATTTGTCAACTGAACTGATCAAGCCAAATTTCAAACATTTGTATGCACATAAATTTACATTCTCACAAACACACCAACTGGTTTGGCAATCTTCCTTTATGATTGAAACTAGTGACTAGGCTATGCTAGAAAGGCTTGTTTATATAAGCTTGGAAACTGTGTTATCATGTGATCGTTTACTAAACTTAGGTCTAGGTGTATTTAGGCGTTAGGGTAGGACAAATGCCAACGAAGTTTTGCTATTATCGCTATTTTTCAATAGTTGAAAATAGTGAAAGTAAAATAAAGATATTTCGTTTATTTTTTTCTTGCCCTTTTTGAAATATGTGGAGAGAAAGTATTTTACTTATTTTACTGATGCAAAAAGACACCCACAATATAATAAGGGTTGCATCGCGTTTATTTAAATATAAGTGTCCGGTGGATCCGTTCCGAGATCTTTTCTGCATTGTCTGTCAAAAACTGTGATTGCCCTGTTGCTATGTAGGGTTAATCGTTAAAAATAGACGCGTTTAAATTCGTACAGTTTTTTATTCAAAACACAAAAAAATCCTCATTTTTTTTGGTAATTGTCACAAAATATGAAACATTTTGTGGTTTAAATTAAAATGTATTGTTTGAATTTAAATCAATACTACAATAATCTACCCTTTGTCAAACACTTGAAGAGTTCGTAAGTTATATTCAAACCATATCAGAGAAATAACTGTACCCTTTTTAAAGCACTAACAACTTTGCGAGATAACTTGAATTTCAAGTTGTGATTATGGTCATTATTTGTCTTCAAAGTGTTACTGTTGTAATATTTCATTATGGTCGAATAGATGAATTGAAAAATTTTGCCAATTTATTAGGTAATACATTTATACTCATGTTTTTTAAAGTTAAAATGTTTTAAATTACCCATTTAATAATGAAAATATATTTACAACATTTTTAAACAAAACGCTAGAAAAGTACATAGCAAGCAAAAATAGTAAATGTTTTTCCATACAAAACTTCTTACAGGACATTGAAAATCGCTCACAATAAAATTGTATTGGCAATATCTCAAAGAGAAAAGAGCTAAGCACTTTTTGTAAAAATGACCTTTTAAACTTTGTGAAACGGCTTTTAACATTTTCTGAAGTTGTATTATTTGTTTTATGCTTCAAGGCATTATTTTAAACGTTAAATTCTTAACATATGGTGATATATGAGGAGGGACCCATTTTGACCATTACAATAAGCATAGTTAATTACTTTATTTATTTTTCTATACGTAGTCTGCCACTAGTATTGTAATTTACTATAATCTTCTGTCGTTATAGTTTTATATGTTACATGGTCAAAAGATGTGAAGAAAATATAAAAAAAGGTGCTCACAGATGTTTTAGGTGGTTATGATTTTTAATAATGCTAAGAAAATGTAATACAATGCAAAGAATACTAAAATATAAAACTTTTTCTTCAAAACAGCATTAATAAAATTCTCTTGAAATAGAAACAGAAATAGAAAAGGAATAAAGAATAAAAGGTTATGTACGCATATAATGTCAATTATCAGTATATCAGTAAAGCGGATTAAATTTTATTACCATAACCTTATGGTTAGTTGAACAGCAGATTGTATTTATTGGTGAGTTTGTAGAAGTTGATTTATTCAGAGTTTGAAGCAGTGAATTCTTAGGTATACTTAGAATAGAATTTCTTAAACACTTTTCATTTTCACCAAATTGTTTTTATGTCTCTGCTTTTTCTAGCATCAACTGCCTTTATTTCTAACGTATTGCACAACTATAGCTATACGACCGGTTTAATGGAAAGTTAACAAAAAAAAGTATAAATTGTATTATTAGAAATAAATAGAAGTTATACTTCTTTGGCATTATTAAAAATAGGTTGAGTTTGCATGCAAATATTTTGCTACAATAAAATAAGTAAGTATTATTAGAAAAAATTAGAAGTTACACTTCTTTGGCATTATTAAAAATAGGTTGTGTTTGCATGCAAATATTTTGCTACAATAAAATAATTATTAATAAATATTTAACGTTAATAGTTTTTAAGTAGGAATTATGTTAAATAATTATTTTGTCATTTATATTACTAATTAATACATACGGATAGTAAACTCCAATTGTATTGGAGCACTCGGAAGGTTGATGAGCACAGTTTTTGCACAAATATTTTCTAATATTAATTAGTATTCATTTATATATTCAATTTAAATAACTTTTAATTTTAATTCAGACGCACATATAAAATTAGCACTTGTATAATGAAAACAAGATAAAAACATTTGTTTAAAATGTACAAACTCAAAGTATGTGCATAAATAATATAAATACTCAGCAAAATAGGTCAATGTGAATATGATGATATAATGAAACCTGTTAGCGGCGCGTGCCAACATGCGCGAGGTTTCATTTCTGTTTTGTTGGTATCATTTTTTTTTTCAACCTAAGAAGTGATTTAGTGAACTTCATACTGTTAATTTTGTGCCACGATAGGCAACTTCATGATGTTAATTTTGTGTCAGGGTGCGCGCGCATCATAAAATTTCACTCTCATCAATTTTTCATAACGCGCCAAAAGAAGTATAAACTCAAGAAATGTTAACTTTAAAGAAGTCTAACTAAGAGGTTTAAAAAAGTACTTATAGTAATCGTTAGACACAACAAATACTGAATAAGTGTTGAAAATATTGGTTATAGTTCAAGCATTACCATTATTATTGAAAATATTTTTAACGTTAGTTACCTGTATGACTTCTAAAGACTATAATTAGGCGTCAGACCTTTTATATGTATACGGTTAAGAGCATTGATCACGTACTATTAAGTGCGGCAACTGCTTGAAATAAAATTCACAATTTCCAGAGAAATGATTTGAATTTGGTTATAGCAACAATACTTCTATCTAAACATATAAATATGTAGCAGTAACGCTCAACATATAATGACACATTTCCAAATATTTAAAAAGTTCTTTCAACTATACTAATATTGTAGAGTGGAAAACTTTAATTGCGCGTTTTAAATAACCGATTTGAAATGTTATTTCATTACTAAAAAGCTCTATTATCCATGCGTAACAAAGACTACTTTTACCTCAGGGAAATTCATTCCTATAATAATACAGGCAGAGCCGTGGAACGACTTCTATTTATATAACTTAGTGTCCGACCGTAATTTCGGTTTCGGTTTCGGCTCGAGTTTCGGCCAAAAATCAAGTTTCGGCCGCAGTTTCGGTTTCGGCCGAATTTGGCCGAAACTTTTGCCGAAACCGAAACTGGTTTCAGAAGTTGTCATGTTATCAAAATTAAATGATTTTAAAATGGAAACAAAATTGTATCGAAAGTTAAGTGTATCAAAACTCAACTGAGCTCAAATCAGCGGATTTTAGTTCAGACAACCATTTTAAGCTACTTAAAATAGATCGATGATTCTTCTAGAACGACGAGAAGGGATCAAAAAGTAGTAAGTACAAAAAAGATACATGGAGTATCAATGAGTAACAAAATAAATAATTACTGGAAGGCATAGCTCAGATATTTGTTATGTTAATAAAAATAATCTCCGATTCTCTTTGCTTTTTTTCCGAATGTAGTGATTTGTTTGCCTTCCTTGGCACGTTTTCTCTAAATTGTAGAAAAACCAAGTGCAGTCTTGATAGCGAAAACCTCTGTTAAAAAAAATAACGGCGCATAATATTCAATACGATTGTGAGGCAACATAAGATTAGTCTGTTCTGCTGTATTCCATTGCATAAGGCAGTGTCCCAATTTTGAGAGAGAACGAGCACGGAAGACAAAATGACATCTGCCACCCATCAACTTCATTTTCCAAGAAAATGCTATACCATCCGATAGCTAATTCAAGGAACGGGCATTTTAAAAACATTCAGCCATTATCTGTTAATAAATTTAAAAGTTTGAAAGGAGCATTTGTGTTTTAAAGGATATTATTGCTGTAATGACTTGATAGATAACACGCCCGAGTGAACTGCCGCTCCAGGCTATTCCAAACTCTTAAAATATAATGTTGATGTAAAAAAATTGTAAAATTAATCGAAAAAAAAAAAAATCCTCTGAGTTTCTTACGCCGGTTCTTCTCAGATCAGAGGCTTGCATATCCAAACCGGTGAAAGTTTATTTGACAATCAATAAGAAAGTGTAATGCTTCTAAATTGAATAAAGATATTTGACTTTGACTTTCATATGGAGGTATTCAACCCACATTGACACAACTTTTGTATATGAGAAAAGTCTCCGCAAAATGCCGAGAATCAAAAACAATATCGACTTGACATTTCGAAAATATTGTTGGATAAGTTATAAGAAGATTCGGAAAACTTTGTTGTCTCGTTTTGTAACAGTCGATGAAACATAATGATGGGTTATCCTTTCGGACCTGGCGACAAAACTGAAATGTTCGCAATGAAAACCACCATCCGCGCCAACCCAGAAGAACTTTCATGCCGTGGCATCGACTGGCAAGGTTATGGCCTCAATGTGTTGGGACTCAGATTCATGATATTATTATTTATTACCTAGAGCGGGGAACTACATTTAATTCCCTAGTTGCGAATGCCGTGAATGATAAAAAACTGGGAACCGTCGTAGAGGTGTGCTGTTTCGACTTGATATCGCACCCGAAGTTAGGTTGGTAGAAACGATGGCGGCCATTCCAATTGGTTGAGAAGCCCCATATTCATCAGATCTGGCGCATAGCAGTTTTTTTTATCTTGTCACCAAATTTCCACAATATTTAAGAGAAACATATGCGAAGAAAAGTAGAATGCTTTCAAGTTCTTTTTGCAGGACTATGACAATTTTTTTAAAGATTGAAGCATTGGAAAAACGCTAGAGTTAGTGTGTAAGGAATATGTAGAAAATCAATAATTAAGATATTAATACTCATTATATTCTATCTCATTCCCACTACTTTTTGATCCCTCCTCGAAACTACAAATACAAACCAGAGTATTAATTAGTAAGATCTCAAAACACCAATAGTAAGTTTTTAACGCAACAGTAACAATTAGAAATTTGTTTATTGATAACTGATATTTATTTCGCTATGAGAATATTATTTAAAAATATTTTTTAATTTTAATATTTTATTATATAAAACAACTTAAATAAATTAAAGAAAAACAACTTAAATAAATCAATACCAGAAACTAATTACACTGTGTCTCTCTTTCATGTCTTAGTTTATGTAGAAAAATGGCTAAAAAGCATCAAATTTCAGTACTTTAAGAACTTTGGTACTCGACCACGTGAGTTTCGGTTTCGGTTTCGGTTTCGGCCGAAACTGAACTCATGGCCGAACTTTCGGTTTCGGTTTCGGTTTCGGCCGGAAAACCAGTTTCGGTCGGACTCTAATATAAATACACTTTACAAGTCTTACCGTTATTTATGATCTTCAATAATGCCCTATTGTAACGCAGTTTTTACCATGTTAGTGCAGACAAATTAGATTGGAATTTGAAGAAAACAATGCTTCCAATTGCAATGAAGCTCCACAGTTCCTCCATGTAATTGTTTAAATTATTAGTCGTCTTGGATTCAGTGATAATACATAAAACGCTAAATGTATACCGTCAGTTTGTTGTCGTATTTTACAAGGTTTATATTAGTTCCAACTCTATTTTAGCGAAGTTTTATTAAAGAAATCGTAATATCTTTTCATACTTAGCTTAACTAGTTAATCTTGGAAACTACATATTTTATTTCAAGACAGTTTTAGTGTTCCTTAACAAACGATAACGACAAAGGAACAAACAAACAATAATTACCGAAGCATAGCAGCAGATGAATATTGACAAAAACGGTATGTTAGAATACAATATAATTCTGACCAGAGTCCGGTGACATGGCAAACACGTAGTGAGCGCATAAAACAAATGACGTAAACTGGACCTAAGATCCGTACTTTCTTATGCTCTCTAAACCTTATATTTGTTTTTGTAATAATATAAGTTGATAAAAGAGTTATTTAATTTATTTGTTAAAAACTAGTTGGTCTCTCAAGAACAGGCCACAAAGCTCTCATGTAACTGTTATAAAATATCGTAGCACTCTCCTAAATGAAAGAATTTGAAAGCTGACACGAACAATCGTAGCTCTAGCGCAAAAGCATCTAAAACAATATCACTTGCCACTTACGAAAATTATGAACTATACATAATCTTCGTAAGTGGCAAACAAAAGAATTTAAAATCTTAAATTTTTTATAATGATATTAAATAATTATTAAAAGAGATAAATACAATTTAAAAATTTAGATTTTTTTCTATTACTTGTCATGTTAATGAATTTTCCTACCTTGTCTTGTCAATAAACTTGTTTTATATACTTATTTTAAATATAAAACACAATGGAGTATTAGAAAATAACCTTTTATTTAAAAAAATATTAATTATGAAACTTAAAATTATTCTGAAATAAATGACTGGAGTAAATTGTGAAAATAAAGGGAGTATGTTTATTTCAATGCGATCAATGTTGATACATGCAATGTATGTATTTACATAAATGTTAATTCCAATGTTAGACTTGAAAATGTTTACAGCTAGTGGCAGCGTATTTAAATTTAAAGTTTTCCATTTCGTTTTCTGATCGAAAAACGTGACTAATTGAAACTGTGTCATTACAATAAAAATTGTACTTTAAGTAATATAATTATAATATTTAGCTTTTTGTTTGTATATTGAAAAAAAGTATAGGTTTGACCAAATTTACCTTGTCACTTATTTTTGAAATTATTGATGATTCAGTATTCATATATCGTCTAATTTTAACAAACGCTTTATGTTCCAGTTTCAATAAAAAGAGGATTATGTTTTATTTTTGCATGTATAAGCGTCTGTACGATTCCGAGATCAATCTTAATTGGCGTCTACTTTGGTCATAATTTAATCTAAAACCATGGAGGATCCATAATTGTCAATTTGATAAACGTAAGCGTTTAATTTCTAGCAGTTCAGGGAAAAATCAAACAAAAATTAAATATATGAAAATAATTTCGAGTAATCTTATCTTATCTTCTTATTATATATATATAAAAGAAAGTCATAGATTACACCATTTATAACTAAAGAATCTGCTGAACAGATTTGGCTGAAATTGCGTAAGGAGGTAGCTTAGAACCAGGAATAGCAAATAGGATACTTTTTCCCGGTTTTTGAGAAATTTAAGAATTGTTTTCGATTCTAACCTTCTTTGGGCAATTTTAACTTTTTAATGTAACATTATGACATTTGACGTTTAAATCAAATGCTTTGAAGGAAATAATTTAATTGGTAGCAATATGTAAAATAATTAATTTATTATTTCAAAACGATGATAGATATTGAATTTTAGTTTTCATCACGGATATTTCGACAATCATATCTAACATTGAAAGTCAAGTTATCTGGAGTTTTGCGAGTTTGTATGGAGTAATATGAATGTTACTAACATATCAAATGGTTTACTTGGTTATCGGTACCATACGTATGTTTATTTGATTAACAAGTTGAATTTTCGTTTTGAAAATGCAGTTAGGCGTCGTTACATAGTCGTAGAACTCACAACGCTGAGAATATAAGCAACGCGAAGGTGGAGGAATGGAATCGATAAACTCAAAATCAATAACATATAAATGTTGCGGTTTAACCCGTATCAAGATGCATAGAAATCGAGTACAAATCAAAAGAAATTGTTGCTATTGGACCAATGAACGTTGTATGCCCATATTGTAAGGCATTTAGTTTAAAAGTGAAACTCCTGGAATGTGTTGTGAGCGGTTAAGACAAATTGATGCCATTGGTACCAGTTACCAGAACCATTACCTCATTGGTTTTTTGTAAATGGGCCAGGTTCTAAACACTTTTGACTTATAAATGCAATCAATTGTTTTAAAATAACGTCATTTGTGCAACAAAAAGTTATTTAAGAAAATTTTTATCAACATTCAAGATTCAGGTCATATATATATTATTTAACAAGTTATTTTTGCCAACGCCGAATAGTGACTACAAATTCTTACAACTTTATTTTTATAGGCGATTTAGCGAGAAAAGCCTATCAGTGTTTTGTACAATATTTCGGTAAAAACCAATTGTGGAAAAACTCCAAACGTTTTTCATCAACATAGGGAATTGGTTGCATTATTCACGACCGCTTTGCGGTCTGATAATCATATAATTATATCATATTTAAAAGCTGATACGACGCTCACAGTACAACACACGCGAGACGTTTAACTGCGCCACAATTGACGAAGTCGCTATTGTTGTCGTGGTGAAAATTTAGAAAACCAAGGTATTGTTTTACATCGGCGTAGCAATCAACAGCTCGTTTCGCAACTAATCGATTATATGGATTGGCTCAATAACAACCCTATATTATTTCGGCAAGCTGAAGATGGATATAATTTTTCAGTTAGGATGATAAATCCAGATACGGGTTCCAAAATAACTCAAAAATTAGTTTAAAGAATCTTTAAACTAACTTTTTACCGCTAGACCACGAGGCGTTATAAAAACTGACTTTGGTTCGGACTGGTTCGGGAAAATGATGACAATCATATCTTAAATGGCGGCATCTCTTCCAAATATACTGTGGATATGTACATGAAAGTTGAACTGAGCGATCGACATTTATCAGGTTGGACCAAGCAAAACTGCGTTCTAAAGAGTATATTCATACGGATGCAACCTATAACGATGTAAATGCAGAATGCAAGTAGAACAACTATTCTACCAGCAACATGCGTCGAAAGTCCGCAACATATGCATGAATACACTAAAAGATGCTAAGTCGTATGTACGTCATTATGGCACACCAGATTTGTTTATAACGTTCTACATGAAATTCACAGTGGGCAGAAGTTCGACAAGATTTTCTTGGCCAATCACCTATTGATCGTCACAACATTACACAAGGAAGAGTTAAAATCGCTCACGGATTTTTTTTAAGCATCAGCGTATTCGGCGACAGGCGGATTGTCACTGCACACTTCCTCATTTGGTTGGTAGAGAGGATACAATGCAATGAAATTGGGAATGTGATTTCTGCGGTAATTCCGATGGTGATAAAAATCCATTGTCACATGAAATGGTTACAAAAATATGATTTAAGGTCCCTGTGGAATATTAAATCCAAATTTTCTGTGTATGCTTGATGGAAAGTGTTCAAACACGTAGGTCGCTATGTTAGTAGCAACGAAGAGATGTGGCGTTTTTCTTATTTCCAATACATGAAAACATCCCATTATAGTTTATTTGGCTTACATCTGAAATATGGTCAAAGGTGTACTTTAATAAGAACGTATTACAACGAGTTAGAAGCCACCTTCCACAACATTGACCAGCTTCTTGAAATGTGCCAGCATGATGACTTTGCTGGAACACTGCTTTATTCCAAAATATCCTGATATTTTACCTGAATTAATCGTTTAAAAATCTCAACGACGGAAACAAGGAAAAGGAAGTTCCAGGTTACCCTCAAGTATTTTTCACCGATTTTTTCTTAGACGCTTGAAAACGTTTGTAATATCATTGAATGTGGCAACGTGGTGGATTTGATCCCAAAATTTCGATATTGGTAATAGCAAAATACCTGATGACTCATCCTTTGGATACATCATATTTTTAACAATTTTTGTCACTTTTCTTAAAGCTAAACCTGACCTCGAGAAGGTTTCTCAACCATTTCCCAAAATCTCAAAGATCATGTATGGTTCAGCGAAAAGTTAGCTACAAAATCGTTAATGTCAATGAAATGAGTTTTCAAAACAAGGAATTAATGACAAACGAATCGTCAGCTATCCAAGTGAGTTTTAAATTCACTAGATTAATAAAAATCGATCAGTAGTCATTATTGTCGAATATAAACCAGCCACGTCTTTGTATTGGCATCCGATTTGCGGTGAAAAATTAATGAACAACGCCATCGAAGCTCACAATTTTCAAAGGAATATGTTTTGATCCACGATTTCTATGATTCCGAATGACATGCCATTTGACTTTGAAGGGTCACAATTTCCAGTGAGGCTAGTATCGCAATTTCAATGTAAATCTCAGTCGTTTGCTGTCGCTGTTTGTGGCATCAATCTTAAAAATCCAACTTTTACATGGCCAGTTATATGTCACCTGTTTCCGTCTCGAAACGCATAAAAAACTATTTATATGCAGGAAGAAAAAAACTAAAAATATTGTTATAATAAAGCATTAAAATAATAAACAGACTTTGTTTTATTAATTACACCTATTCGAAGTATCCATCGTTAAGACAGGACAACGTCTGCCAGGTCAGCTAGTATTTGACATTACAAAATTCATTTTACTTATTTTTTTACGTTCGTGGACATTAAATTTTACTATAAATATTTATCACCTGATAGCAACTTTAAACCTCGTTGTTTGTTCCAATTTTGAGTTTCTATTTCAGACAACGTCTAATAATTTTGTATTAATACAGGGACAGACAAATAGACATGTGAGTGATAATTATTTTTTTGTAGGTAGTATGTCCCCTTTTACAGGGGTCCGTCCGGGGCGGTGCCGCGCCTTTTTCTGCCGCAAAGCGGTAGTGTGAAAACATCCCTGTGTTCCAGTTTAAAGACCACCGTTGCAGCGTAATTACTGGGTAAACGAGACGTAACATCCTATGTCTCACGGAGGCAGCCATCGATGGTACCCCTGGTATAGCCGACGTCCATGAGCGTCGGTGACCACTTTTCATCAGGTGGATCGACTGCTCATCTGCCTTATTTAGCACTAAAATAATGTAAGCAAAAAAACTTCTTTTTTTTAGTACAAAGGGTTTTCATTTTAGACGGACGCTTGAAAGCCTCGGATATTTATAATATTTGCATTATCTCCCTAGCAGATTGTAATTCATTACGGAACGGTAAGTTACTATGAAACACAAATTTAATGGATATTTACAAAGTTTTTGTGTCAAGAAAGAAATATTTACTATGCATAATAATTTAAAACACATCAAATCCACTAATTTACGGATTTTTAGCGTTAGTTATTTATATTTATTCCCGACGTTTCGGATTCTTTCCAGTATCCATGATCACGAGCAGGCTAAGTTGGTATATGTCTGTATCTCAATTAATTGGAATAACCGTCAGAGTTTCTATTTAAAATTGACAAATCTTTAATTTTCTTAATGACAAAAAGTAAAGGTTTGACAAAAAGTACTTGTCCAAAGACCAACCATCCTCTCTATTAAAATTTGGATATTTTTTAATTTCTATTGCTTCCCGAATCAACCTTGGTATAAAAATTATAAAAAGCAAATAAATTAATTAAATAAATTTAATATAAAAATTAAATAATTAAAGCGTCGGGAATAAATATATATACAACTAACGCGAAAAATCCGTGAATTAGAGGATTTGATATGTATAATAATCGCGTAAATAAAAGAAATAATTAAAACACATCATTATCCTTTCAGGCAATGGAGAAAAGAGAGGCATAGTCTTTTATGTTAAAAGAGCTCATTAAAAATAGTATTCTTATAAACTTTAAAAGGAGACTTATACGAATATATCTATACGTTCTTCCCGTTTTAGCTCATGGCTCAGGTTTGGTTTATAACTAATAAACAGAAATCTACCAGCAATTAGCCAAGGAGGTTTAAACGTAGTATCCTAGGTGTTTAACTGACAGAACATATTAGCAACGACATACTGTTCTATGTAACAAGCTGCAGACGTGAGCCAAAATAAACCAAAGGTGAACAAAATATTCAATTTAAAAATACTACATGGTTTATTGTACTAGTAACAAACTACGCCAACACGAAAAATTAATTTTTTTTTGTATTTGGGTTAATAAGGCATTACTAAAAATTTTATAAGTTTTTTCAGATTAGTTTCAGATAATCCGAATCCAATAAACGGATGGACACATTACATACGAGCCTTCGCCAAATAATTGTCTAAGTTTTTGACAAGGGACGCAGTGTCAGGCATTTGAAGAGATAAGCAAAAAGTGAAAAAGTCCATGTACTGTATTATTATGATTTCCTAAATAAATTTAGGTTGGTCAAATGTTTACAATATGAATTTTAAATTATGTGTTAAATAAACATTATCTGATTATATATCTAAATATAATATCGTTAAAGGTTCATCATTTTTTATGTAACAATTCAGGGGTAGTTGTAATTAAGGTCTATCTTATTTGAATAGTATACATATGATCCATACAAATAAAATCCATTATTGCTGTACATATTAAATATGTATAGATATAGATAAATATTATTTATTTAACAATAAATTGAAATTTATTTCACTGTTCTGCTTTCTTTGTGTAAATTTGATATTAGCATTTCAATGTAAGATTATTCTCGAAAGGGTACTTCTTATCATCATCGATACAAAGAAGAATAATACAATATTTATTACAAACCCTGCTTATTTAATCTTCAGCCCAAGCCAATGTCTAATCCTTAATTCAAATGTCGAGGATAAATGAGATAAAACACTATGTGGGGATTTACACATATTTATGGCCTCGTCAAGATTCAAATTTTTAAAAGTAGATTAGAATCTTTTAAATCATGATGAATGTGATTTCAAATGACTAATACGTAAGTATAATTATATTGGTTTTTTTAATACTTCACTCACAATCACATGGATTTATAATGTGTAAAAACATTTTTTAATGGTTACGCCAACACAAAAGCTTAACTAATAAAATAACATTTTTAAAAGAATTCTTTTATAAAATAAGTAATTATGTGATTTCAGAACAGTTTTTTTTTTTATTTAAAACGAGAAACATATACACAATAATGGATATAGTGATTCTTCGTAATTTTTCGAAAAAGTTCGTATTTATCGTGCTCTGTCAAACAGATTCAGTATCTATACATAAGAGATGTGTTATGTATAGATTATACAATGACATTATCAATTCTAAAATTGAACACAAAACAATAAAGTTTCATATTTGTGGATATGAAACTGTCACTTTTTTAACACTATCATTCATTGATAGGTCGGATATCATCGTATTCCGATAAAGATATGAGTTTTCTAGAAGGAAAATAATTTCTCACTTTATTATGACGTTTTATTTTCAAGCAAGCTCTTTTTATGTATGAAATAAAGACAGCGGAATAACAACACGTTGGACATTTACCGTAATTTTACGATAAAAATGGTTAAAGAAATTATTCATAAAATGTAACAAATAATTACTGTAGTCTTCAAGGTTCATATAAATAGAACAAGCGACCCCACACATCTCGTTCACTCAGCAGAGCACATATTTAATAATATCAAATATATTCTTGAGTTTCTATTCAAAGCTATTGAAGCGACCTCGGAGTTCAGTAAACAAGCTCTTTCGTGACGTAAATTCAGAAATAAATTCATACTCAAAGCAAATTTTGTACCGCAATTACAGTAAACTTAATAGTTGGGGTTATATTTAATATAAAAACTTTTTGTACAGCTTATAAATATATCTTTAACGTATGTAGCATCTATACTGAATAAAGCACAGCTTATCAGCACAGTATTGTGGTTGAATACGCCAGTGAACCATTATAAAGGAATTGCTAATGTAGTTCCGTTTCCGCTTGAACTCGAAATGTCTCTGTGCCAATTGTTCATCAGTTAACGCTTTTAGAAACGATAAAATAGAATAAATAAAATATTACTAAATTACGTCTTCTTGATCTCAAATATTTTAAGTGGACTAAAATAAGCTTGTCAATATTTTAACCGGTACGCAAAAAAATGACTATTGGGAATGTCATAACACTGACGTTTCACCAAAAATGGAACACCTAAAATCGACTCTTGTTTTCTTAGCGTATTGACAACTAGATGTTTGTACTTGTTATTGTGGTGAAGATCTCCAGTCAATAGGACTGTGCATGTTAACACCTACGATGCTGACGATAGGTTCTTTGTTTTTCTTACGTCTTACACTGATGCTTCTGTAAATTCCATTTAAAACTTTTCCTGATCAAGAATAGACGATTAAAGTACCATATTCTTTTTCTATGACTTTACAGATATTGTTATGAATATGTAAAATAAATTACAAGTTCATACCAATACATAAAATAACTACCATAATATTAAAATTTTCCTGACTTATATCGGTCGTTCTGCCTGAACACACATTTTCGTAGACTTTACTTATCTCGTGTACGCACGCATTTAAATTTGATTTATAACTTAATGTCACTGGTTGGCAAAGTTTCAATTCATACGATCCGACATATATGCAGAAATGTCTATAATATTCCGACCTCTTACGCGGTCCTTATGACACTACACTTTATCGCAGTGGATTACGTTGGCACTTATCAGGATGCATCCATACATGTTTAGCCTAATCCCATTTCAGTTTGGCGGTTATTCTGCCCACGTCAATAATTCAAGTCTAGGAACGCAAATTTACATTCCTAACACAATGAATCTGCTTTGCAACCAGAATACTGCGCCATGGTTTGTTGACAAACCGTCAGATTGGACTTCTGAATTTCTGTCAGCGACAACGTTTAAGCTCTGCAGGACAGAACGTCGACAAGATTTCGCTTGGGAAATTGAAAGATGCCTATTTAAGAATTGTTTTAAGGACCAGTAGCTCTTCGCTAGCTTCGTTTTGGATTCTGCCATTAATTTCCTTTTCTTGCCTATTTTAACAGACTATAGCCCACATAAACATACTCAATGACATAGAGTTTGCTGACCATCCATTTAAATGTTACTATTTGTGCTGTTAGTCATTAGCAGGATCTTCGTTCTGTTCATTTAAATTCTAACAAAGGCTTGTTGTGCTCAAGTAGCACTTTTGTAGCATCTTTCAAAACTTGATTGGTGAAGCGCAAATTGCAAATTATTCGACAATAATGCCATTTTTTTGCGACAGGGTTACCCGGTTTAAGACACCTTTCTAATAAAAACTTAGGTCCTGAAGCATGCATTTGGATGGAAGATTTTTTTTGGACATAGACTTCGACAATATTTTGGTTGCGGAATGACGTAAACTGGTTACTTTCCACAAAGGGTCCTAGGTGCAATTGTTTATGAAACTCATGGAACGATGGAATTGAGCGCATGTAGTTGGTCAGTGGTAGAGAACAAATATTTTTGTGTTTAATACCCATAAATTCTTTACGTATGCTTCTCACCATAGATAAATTTGTGATATATGTAAAACTATGTTATAAACGATCAAGTAAAGAGGTGGCTATGCAAACTATTTCTCTAGCGAACATAAAGTTTATGCAAGCTTTTAGACAAGATATCAAATTTACGAGGACTGACTCTGAATAGGCCCCGGCAATTGGGACGTAAATCAAGTTAGCGTTCAATTCATATTAGAATAGCATATAATCAGCATTGTGTACTAGGGCAGTCACATTGCCAATGTAAGCCTTTAATTTTTCGGTTTACTAAGCTCATATTACACTTAGTATTTCATATTATGCTGCTTCTATTGAAATTTATATTGACATTTTTTTTGCTACTACTGTTAATATACTTTGTCGATACATAAAATGGAGTAATTAACCAACAAAATGTTGATGTTTAACCTTAACTAGAAATCTGCAAATAAAGATTTTTTTTTAACCTGAAATAACTGAATAACCACTTTACTTTGTTCTTTTGTATGTTATCTAAAAATAAGTGAAATAACAGTTTTATAGTAGAAAAAAATTTAAAAGCCGTAAAATATTTTCAGGTCGAGCAAAGCGAAACTATTACTTGTTAATAAGTTAACTCAAATTTTTAAACCTCTTATTAAAAATTTTACATAAAAACTATTTTATATTATTATTACAAAAAGCCGCCTTTTCAAAGTTTTAAAATATTAAAAATTGTTAAGTACAATTTTGTAGCTGTTAAAACTCTGTGGGTCATTTAATGTTAATAATCTAAATCAGGGCGTATGTTGTGAACTAGTTACATAAAATAGTCTTATTTTAATAAAACTGTAAAAACAAGTATACTTGCTGTAAACTAACACTCTCGATCCTTTTGTATCAACAGCATCAAATTTGTTGTAAATTGTATGAACGTTTCTTTACCGCGCGTACCATAAGATGAGATATCTGAAGTAGTGAAATCAAACGCTAGCTAACACCATGAAGTTTTTTACGGTGAAACTAGCTTTCACCGTAAAAAACTTCATTTTCGTTTGTTTCTTCAATGTTTCTAAAGAAAACACAATTTCCACACAAATTAAAACGATTAAGGCTACAGTAAATTTATAGAAACATCTAATTTAATTACTAGCTATTTAGCTTTTACATTATACTTAAATTGTTTTATTCTGTTCCTGGTAATAGGTCTATTCAAGATAGGAAAGTTCCTTATAGGAGTACTTAAAGGGATCTGTATTTTTAAGGCTTTATGATCTGATCGAATACCGCTTAAGACAGTCTGATCTATAATTTTACAATTTACAAACACATTATCAATACAAGAGAATCAAGTTGGTGTTAATCTAGTTGGTTCATTGATCACACATGGAAGATTGAAACTTTTGAATAGAGTTAAAAACTGCAATGTGTGCGGTGAATCAGTTAGAATGTCTATATTAAAGTCTCCACATACAACAATATGCTCCTTTGAGTTAATAAATTTTCTTAGAGCATCCTCCATAATAATATAAAAATGTCCAACATCACCAGAGGGAGGTCTATTCACATATAAAATATGTACTGTTCACTTTCTGCACAAGCAATCTCACATTGTCGTTCATTCGAGTATGCTGTGATGTCCTACCTTTCTTTAATTTTAAAACAATTTTGTGTAATATAAGGCGTCCACCTCCAATAGCAGTCACTCGGTTGAATATACTGGCAACTGAATAGTTTTTTAAGCCAAATGACTCATTTTTAAGCCATGTCTCAGTAAGGCACAAAACATCTACATTATCTTTTTGAATTAATAATTCTATATCTAGTACTTTACCAGAGGACCGATTTATATTTTGATAAAAAATATTTATACAATTAGATATTGTGTTCTCTGTTGTCAACCTTATATTACTAAAAAAGTATTATCCTTGGTATTAATATGAAATCTAATTAAAACTGCATTGTCACAATGTAGCTATTTTGTGCTTAATTTTCTTTGGCAGATAGATAGTACCCCGAGTCAAAATAATAATTTTTATCAATAGTCATTGTAATGGCAGCTACCAAGAATTTTAAGGAAATTTTCGTACACGAGACGAATAAAAATACTAAAAATATTTCCGTAAATATATCGCCAAAACTTATTTAACTTCTTATTATAAAAATACCGTTTTTTATTTGATTGATATTTTATTTATTTGATTGCATTAACCTGACGGAACCAAGCGCCGCGCAAGACCACAAGTACGTCTTATCGAAACAGTGTTTTACAGTACTACTTGTGGCAGATTAAATTACTTGAATATTTATTTAGAAAAAATTATAATGCATGCTCCTTTCGAAAACTTTATAACTTATTTCGCCAAGAAAAGCAGCATTTTAAAGCAAAAAGTGCTAAGAAAAGTGGCACTTCTTTAAAAGCCAGCAATTCAAAGTAACTTTAAAAGCTCAACATTAACAGACTTTTAAATGACAGTAGATTTAAAGTACGCAAAGATTGTTGCAATTCTTTTTCATTCTCTCCTTCTCAAGATAGGATTTATGTCCGAACCCGCGTTAATTTTATTCAACATTTTAAATAAATAATGTTTTGTCTTTTATAAGTTAGGAATATAAAAATTGTTTAAAGGAATATTTTTTTTGTAGGTGTAGTGTAAGTGTCAAAATATTTTTTGAATAGAATCTATAGAAGAAAAGGATTTTTATCGGATTTTATCGCGTTTAATTGCAATTTATTTTGGACACGGGGCAGACGGACAGTCTTGATAGTGTTTAAAAAGTTTTTAAATAAAGGAACATGTAAGTCGATTTTATAAGTACATAAAAGCAGGAAAAGTTATTTAAAATAAAATACTACTTTGGTTGGTTTTCTTTCTCTCTAATTATAATTTTACCTTAATGCTGACCATAGCCCTTTTTTATTACACGCCACGATGCTTTGAACTCGAACTGGAGTCGTATGTCGACCAACTCTCTGTCTTCCCAAACGCGGCCTCCTCTCCAAAACCTTATTGGCCCATTGGCTATTGTTGTTCTTATAATTATATGACCGGCCGACTATTTTTCACTGTTATGAGCAACTGTTTTTGATTAATTGTTCGTAGAACTTAAATAATAAAATTTAAATACGTTGAGTGTACACCAATTCTAGTAAAAATTAACCATTAATGAATGCGAGGTAACGCATTATGACTCCCCTTGCTTACTGTCGCACACTGCTATCTATTCGAATGGAAAATCTTTCCGTGCCGATGGGTCTCACTCGATCAAGTGCACAGGAATGTTTGTAACCTATACTCTACAAATATATCGCACGAATTTTTGTTTAATATTAGTAAGGCGCAGTAAACTTCACCAACCTTGGATAATGAATGCAATAAACTAGAATCCATAGCAAAATTTGTGTTCGGTGTTAATTTTTCTATAAATTTAACATTTCTTACTTTTTTATTAATAATCAGTATTCCAGTAATCACATTTATTAACTTTGAAATCATGCAAATCATTTAAAATTAACAATTCTATGTATGTTTTACATAACCTCAAAAATAAGCAAGAAAAGTTATAATTCAAAATTTCACTTCATAAGTTTATTTTTGTCAATTTTTATTTTACACTTGATTTTACATATGTCGATTTAATGTTGTAGTGTATACTAAATCTGTAACTAATATTTTACTAGAAATTACAATTTTCTCACCAAAGCAGCGGTTTATATTGTACTGATTTGGTTTTGAACAGTCTTCTTTGATGATGAAGCCTCGCTTCATAATCCTGTATTTTAATTAATAGAAATGGAAAAATTCTTCTGCAATTTTTAAACAGGTTAAAAGAAAAAGCTATAAATTTTTATGCACACGTTAAATGTATAAATAAAATAATTTTATTATTATATATCAAAATATTTACTATACTTTGTTTAATCTAAATTGGACAAAAAACATTTATAATACAAAAAAGATTAGGGATTTTTTAAATTTCATCAAAATTAAGTCGTTTGTCTTCGTCGTCGTCCTTTCAGCCTGTCAGAGCCCACTGTTGGGCATAGGCTTCCCCCATGAGTCGCCATGAGGTAGGATCCTGTGCCAGCTGCATCCACCGATCTCCTGCACATTTGCACAGGTCTGCACTCCATCTCGTGGGGGGTCGTTCGATACTGCGATGGCCAGTACCAGAAACTTTCTTCCACAACGGTTATCGGTTCTACCAGCTATTTGGCCAGCCCATTGCCACTTTAGCTTGCCAATTCTAAGGCCTACGTCGGTTACCATGGTTTATCTGTGGATAGATGCGTTACGCGCTTTATCACGCAGAGAGATACCGAGCATAGACCGCTCCATAGTTCCCTGAGTGACTTGGGGCTTCCTCATACAGCCGGCACTGAAGGACCATTCTTCCAATGAAGTGGTAAAGGGTTTCGGGTACATAACCTCACCCTGTCTTACAAATCTCTGCAATTGGATAGGCTTCGTTATAGTGGACTTGGACGGACATCGTGGCTTTGGTATATAAACACCTCAGCACCTCTTGATCCGACTGTCAATTATTAACGCTGAAGGGCCTGCAGCACTGCCCAAATTTCGTCAGGATCGAAGACTTTCTCATAGTCCACAAACGCCAAGCACAAAGGCAGATTATACTCTTCGGACTTCTGTATAATCTACTGCAGCGTAAATATGTGGTCTACGATCTAAAACCTTTTCGGAATAAAACTTGTTCGGTATCCTCTATGGTCAGCATTTGAAAACATCACGAAAATATAATGTGACATATTATAGTACTTTCTTGCATAATATAAATTTTCTGCAACTTGTGTGCAAAAGGAAATATAGTACCAAAATTTACTTGCCAGCATTTCTCTATAGGGTCACTAAAAAGTACGAAGGTTGATTATATTTCTGTCGTTTTATCACAGATCTGCTAAACAGTCTTGAGGTTTGTGTTCGGTTCATTGTTATATACCGATCTTTAAATACAAATTACTTTGTACCTACACTTAACACTAAGGGCTTCTCTAGAATCTTTTGTTTGCGAAATTCACATTATATTTATATTTTGGCTTAATTTACGATTTCCATTCAAAAAAGTATAAATGCGGTTTTCGTAACAGTCGTTACATCATCAGCCGGTTTTAGTCCACTGCGACATAGGCTCCCTATACACCACCTATCCATTAGGTTTGGACCGTATCCCACCACGCTGGTCCAATGCGGGTTGTGGTGGACCGACTTTTACATGCCCATCCGACGCATGGATCATCTTACTTTTCGACAATTGGGTGATCGGCCCAAATTGCCTAACCAACTAGAAACAACAATGAAAAATTGTTGCGTCCCCGCAGATTCGAACCACGACCTCCGGTTTCTAAAGCACGCCCATACCACTAGGCTAGGAGGCAGTTAAACAGTCGTTATGAAAGATCAATTTGCGCTACAGTGATACATTATTTACAATTTTTTGTCTAAATGTGAGAAAAACTTTAAAATATTATACATATACAGAGAAAGTCTTGTAAAGCCAGTTTATGTGTATGTGCTTATAATAAACATCCTCTTTAATATAAAATATTTTAAGTCGATTTATCTTTTAATACTTTATGATATTTTTTACAAATTTACGTCTTTTTAATCTTAGGTTAGTATTTACAAATAAAGCATACCAAAAAAATGTTCATCAGTAGTTTATTTTAAATTAGACGTTTTCACTTATATAAAATTTTCGTTAGCATTTTAATAATAGCGACTGTAATATTTTTAATGGACTAAATTGCGAAAATTTCAGTACATATTATCATTTAACAGCTAAGTCATGTTTAAAATATTACTATTAAACCTAGCTGTATTATGGATATTTTTATTGAAGACTTGTTTTTAATTCATAAATCAAATATATTGAATAATAATTGTGACTCATTTAAACGACTTACAGAACATGTTATTAAACGGTGACCGTTGTCACAATTCCTGCTTTTTATCTTCTTTTAAAACTTATTTACTTATTATAATAAACGAGAAATTATAAGAATGACAATACATTATCAAAATGAAATAAATACATAAATAGTTTTACTATGACGTTAAAAACTATCACAGTATCGCAGAGTCATCTACAAGCATAGCTTATAAACTATTGAATGGAGTTAAGCCTTTCACTAACTAGGAACATATTAATAAGGTTATTTATCTATATTGAAACTTAACGGCTTTTATATTAAACGAAATATCTTGGAGGACATCGTCCGTTAGGTCCACTAGATTAATTATAAATTTCGATATGTGATCCCTTTATTTAAACGATTAGCTAGATTGCAATTTTTCATCTTCATCAACAACTAGCCTGTGTTAGTCCAATGCTCAGCAGAGGCCATTAGGGGTTTTGGACTGTATCCTACCACGCTGACTAATCGGGTTGGTGGACCGACTTTTACAGGCCGACGAATGATCATAATATTTTTAGACAAGTTGATCGGCCCAAATTGTCCTAACCAACAGAAAACAATGATAACACAAAGTTTTCCACGGATTCAAACCATGACTTTCGGTTTATATAGTGGGTCAGTACCGCATGGCCACGGCGGCGGTCAGTTTTACAAGAAAGTGAACTGACGTGAACACATTTTATCACGTGCTCAATACGATTATAAACTACCATATGTATATTTAGGATTTTATATTGGTATATTTTAACTGTTTGTCATTATCTTTAAATCGCTAAAAATAAATGATTGCTAATTACGTTAACTGCAGCCAGCAATTTTAATTCTATTTAAATAGCGCTACGTAACTCCTCCTCTCGCAGATCAGCGACTAATTCCTAATTTTGATGGAAAATTTGATGTTGGTTTCAGAATCCACCGTTTCATTTTTCAGATAGTAGATGATTGCTCTGCTGTTGACTACCACATCACGCAGTTTGAACCGTTGATATACATAGATGATAAGTGTCATGGAGCTTCCCAAACGTGATATATATAGGAATGGTGATATGGTGAGAAAGTTACTAATAGACTACCTAAGATCTCATCATCGCTCACTCATAATTTGATCAGCTTTATTTAATTTCGAGATCAATGATTCTTCAAAATTTCTGGGATGTCAGTGATTATTCAAGGCAAGACCGAATTTGTGATTTTCATTTACTATTGTAAATTCAGAGGAGAGTTATAGTACAGTTTTAGGCACAGAAAACAGGTAACTATATGTAGATTCTTATACGCCTCCTCCTACAGCGTCAGTGAATTTTGTGATTTGACGGAATTAATGATGTAGTTTCAAATACCAACCGCCCCATCCAAAATCCTTCCGTATTACTCTGTCTCTTTAAACTGCAGTTTCTTTAAAACGTGGTCTGAAACAAGTTTCGTACACAATGTTGGTGGTTCTTTTCCCCGTATGTTGTTTTACTATCCTAACATTAATTTTAAGTTATCTATGTTTACATTGAACGGTGCATATTCTTACTATTGTGAAAATGTTTTCGTCTGAAGAAGTTTTCCAGTAAATCATCGATGTTTTTGTTATAATTCTTAAGAGTTGGGCAAAATGTGCACAATGTATTAAATTATTATCTTTGAAATAGATTAATAGCTGTTCCTTCTATTTAATGAAACGTTATGTTGCGTTAATTGATTGCTGATTTCGTACTAGTGATAATATGTTAAGACATCCATTCCTTACTAAGACTTATATATGAACTAGACCCACCCATTCCCGGCTCCCACGGTGTAACCGGGAATTATCAGTATTACTATGATATCTGCTAAAAATAATTTGCTCGAAATATTTTGCGTAATTTTTCAATAACCATCCTCTTTAATAAAAAATCAAAATCAATCAAATTATATCTAATAAAAATCTCATTAAATCCGTGTTAAGTTTAAAAGATTAAACGACTTTATTTTATACTATGTAGTATTAAATTCTGAGATAATTTTAACTGGTTATCTTTGAAATTTTAGTGCGTTGAGGATGCCTCAAGTTATACTTGGTCCCTGATTATATAAGGGCATCCTGATAATCTAAATTTCCAGTCAAACTTTTAATAACGGACCCTATACCATTAACTAGATCTATTTGCTCGATTAGGTTCTTGTGTTTTAAATGACTTAGACCACTTTTTATCTTATTGTTTCGATTTTATGTGATAGGTACTCTATTTGAAGGAAGTAGAGCGCGTATATTATTATTATGTGTTTAACACTAGTTCGAAGTCAGTGAGCCTGTCTTACTAAACTATTTACTTTCTGTATCGTATAAACGGATGTATTGGAAAACTGTGATACTGGGACACTAGGTGGAATTTGCAAAATTTATAGGAAAGAAGCTCCGGACCATTATTTATACTCAATCCTTATCTTCTGCATTTAGGCCTCGAGACCATCATCATCATCAGAGGTATTCTGTAACAATTTAACGCTATTAGGGACTCACTAATGAGCTTTTACGGGGGCATGTTTTCTTGACACGTATTTTATGGGTAAATTAGCTTAAAACCTTATCTTTATTATATCTAGTGCTAATTTCGTCGTTGGTAAGAAGGTTCTTTAATAAATTTGCGTTGTTGTTCAAATTCTTCGGATTCTTATTACTATTTTTTCATAAATACCTTCCGATCATGCTGATTAGATTCTTAACCCACATACGAGAAACTTATATCTGTATCAGGGCGTCGATACCGGACTGCTTCTTTTAACATCGCTCACGATTGTAATTTGGTTATCGATAAAAAGTTTGACGTCATCGGTTTTTGGAACGTGAAGTAAGGATTTTATTACTTATATAAATAGATAGGCTGTTGAAGAACCAGCTCTGTTCTTGTTGATTCCTTTTATATATATAAGCATGAGTCATATTCCTTAAGTTTAAACGCACATTGGTAAGACACGAATTACATTCTTTTAGGCTCATAATCCATCGTAACAGCTTCTGATCAGTTATTATTTTAAACTTTCTGCCAAATAAATAGGCCTGAAAAACTTAGATAGCCCATACTATGTAATTGCTTCTTTTCGATAGTGCTATAATTTAGTTCACTGTTGTAAAGAGTGCGCGACGTGTAAGACGGGTTCTGTCGGAACCTTAGACAAGATAGCACATGATAGTAGTTGATCCTGTTCTAGAATAAATGAAATTTCATTAAATCTGGGTACTTAGAATGGGGTCATTCGTTAAAAGAGTCAGACATTTGTCAAAACTTTTATTGATATTCTGAATAGAAAGGCATCTTCCCTTCTTAAACACTGAGTTAAAAGTTTTTATGATATGGCACAATCGGAATAAATATAATAACCTATCAACCCTAAAATTGCTTATCTTCTTTTATGATCTTTAGTATAGGATATTTTCCAAGAGGAGACAGGTATAGGATATTTTCCATTAGTTGCTATCTTATCTGGGTTTGGTTTGATACCCTCACTGCTAATAATATGGCCTAGGTATGCAATTTTTAACTTGAGTAATTCAGATTTGTCCATTTGGACCTTAAAATTAGAGCAATTTCGAAATTTGAAAATGGGAAATATTTTAGTTCATCGTCGTTAATTTCCAAAAAAACCGGTACCGTAATGGAAAATTCATTTCGACTAACAGCTTGTACGTTTAAATGTTTCAAACGGATCGTAATTAAGTTAAAGTTGGCAAAATTTCTCTACAGCATCAGGGCTTAAAAAAGATTGATTAGCTCCGTTATCAATTTCAAAATCAAAAAGTTTTAGTGGGGGGGTTCAATATCTGGATATATGTTAACTGACGCTAAGTTTGTAATAGAACTTCTATCTTGATTTTTCTGAATGAAGGTTTTTGTGAAAATTTTTAGCTGCTAATGGATAGGGGTCAATTGTTTTCCGTGTCGTCGATTTTCCTGTTCCATTCAAATCTTAGGACCGTAATTATACTGATATTCATAATTATAATTTTCGACCATGTACATGGATATGGATTATAACGTTGACAAATTCGGGCTCGTCATAATAACTATCATAACCTTTATATATGATGAAATCATCTCATGGTTTTTGAAATAGTTTATTGAGGTGGATTGCATACTTATTCCAGTCATGCCCAGTTAATGGTTTAAAGGCGTAAGGTTTTGGGAGTACAATGCTGGATACCACTCATTGCTTGGACTAAGATTTAAAAAGTTGCTGAGTTTAATTTGCAGTGTTGAGCTGAACATTTTCTGTGTACATGTCGACATACGGTATGAGACTGGTGTGAGGGTGTGCTGGTATTAAATTTAAATGGATTGTGCGGCGGGTTAAACTTAAATGGCTACGGCTTGTGAGCTCATCATAAACTAGTCTCTGAGTAGTGGGTATCCACATTGGAAAAAAAATCTAAGTTTTGTCTAAATGGATAAGGCATTGGTACTGAACTTTAAAATGAGGAAAGGCAACTTTTTGATGTATATCACTATTCCCTCGCTGTAAGTATAGAATATTTTTAACATCCCACACCAATTTCAGTGCCTGTTCTATATTGTTGGGACGATGATCTAATACAAGAACCTATGGGTTCATGTAGGTCGCGTGTCCGTTTAGACTCTATAATAGAATAAATAGACTCAGCAGTGAGATATATGTCAGATTGTACCTGAATACGAGCTCAGTAGGCTCTGGCAATAATCACGAATTCTTGAGCTATTTTACATTTGCATGAGAGATCATTATATAGAGCAGGGCTTCCAACATTTTCACTTGACGCCCTTTAAATTGTTTTTCTTTGCGACGCCCTCCCCTCCTTAAATCAAAATTACGTTACGCCAATCTCGCTCATCGTATCTAGAGGTTGTGTTTTAAGTTAGTTTAAAGTTTTACTTTGCAATTTTTATCAATTATAATTTGTAAAGAACATAAATCGTCTTTTAAACTACTTCCCAGGCCACGTACGTTATCTTTGGTAAATATGTGATGTGTGGTTTTAAATGGATCATAACATCATGCAGCAAAATTTATCAAACCACCGAAACAAAGGAGCTCGCTTCTTTACTAAATTAAATGATAATTATACATGTTTCGGCACTTGAAGATACCTATCATAAAATATCTGGTATAAACAGACGCATATACTTAAGAAACTTAAACATATGAGTAATTGGTATAACAATATTGACTTTCAAAATCTGACTATTCTCACATGTTTTGGTAAAAATAGAACATCGATTTTATACCGCAAAATAAATTGCATTTTCCTAACAACTAACCTCGCGCTTAAGCCGTAGCTAGAAGTCCCAGAGGAATACGTCAAGTCACTTTGTAGATAGACTCTAAAATATATTACAATTTTATTTGCTTGAACTTTGTTCGACAACAAGTTAACTTATTTTATATAGTTTTGATGAAAAGTAAATTCGTCGATTCCAATTACGTAAGCATGGCAATCCACCTCCAATAAACTATTTCAAAAACCACGAGATGAATTTCATCATATATAAAGGGTTATTGTGTTATGAAGCCCAAATTTGTTAATTGTTATAATCCATATCCATCGTACATGGTCGAAAATTATAATTATGAATATCAGTATAATTACGGTCCTAAGATTTGAATGGAATACGGAAATATCGACGACACGGAAAACAATTGACAACCCCCTATCCCACTAGCAGGTAAAAAAATTTTCACAAAAACCTTTATTCAGAAAAACCAAGATAGAAGTTATATTACAAACTCAGCGTCGGTTACCATATTTTCAGATATTGAACCCCCCACTAAAACTTTTGATTTTGAAATTGATAACGGAGCTAATCAATCTTTTTTAAGTCCTGATGCTGTAGAGAATTTTTTTTCTTACTTTTAACTTAATTACGATCTGTTTGAAGTATTTAAACGTACACGCTGTTAGTCGAAATGATTTTTCCATTACGGTACCGGTTTTTTTTTAAATTAACGACGATGAACTAATATTTTTTCCATTTACAAATTTCACAATCATTTGAATGGTCTTATTGGACTCGATTTATTAACTAAGTGGGAGGCAAAAACAAATCTAATATTTTTACAACTAAGAACTCGTTCTGTTATACATCCTATAACGGTAACCTATACGAGAACATAATACCGGCACACATTTTGAAACTAGTTAGTCTTCTTAGGTGTACATTTGTACATGTAACCGAATTATTCATGAATGTATAACTAGCGTATCCCAAGGAAAGGCTATTTTAGAAATAGAAAACGCAAGCTCATGCGGAAATATTAAAACATTGAGTATCATACCCAGCCTATGTCCGGACGCGCTAAAGAGGTTCTGTCGCGTCTTCGTACTGATCACCTTAACGCATAAGAAAAGGCTAATCTAATGACTCTGCCTAAATATGACGATATATTTTACATCAAAGGAGAAAATTTTACTTCCACAAATTAGGTTAAACATAGAATTCAAACTACTGACGAGGTTCCTATATACACAAAGAAATACCCCTAGTGTTTCATTTATCGACATAAAATATGCGATGAAATAAGAAAAATATTAACCCAAGGTATTATAAGTCCATCGGAATTCGCATGGTCTTCATCGATTTGGTCGTTCCAAAAAATCAAGACGCCTTGGGAAAACAAAAATGGCGGGTCGTAGTTGATTTCAAAAGACTTAACAATAAAACTAGACAATAAATATGCGTAAACATAACAGATGTTTTAGATAAGCTGGCGCTGCCAATATTTTACGATCCTAGCTATATCTTTGAAATGGATCCCGCTGACGTTCCTAAAACATCTTTAAATGACTAAACACGGGCATTTAGAATTTCTCCGAATGCCAAAGGAGTTGAAAACCTCAACGTTTCATAGAGTGAGGGACAACTTTCTCGGTCCTTTAAAATCAAGTTTAGCTAGTTTACAATGGTAAACTGTCAATGGACAACATTATAGTATTTCGCATATCATTACAGGAGCATGTGATCAATTTGAAAAAAGTTTCAGAGACTCTAATTTCAGGTCATGGACAAATCTGAATTACTCAGTTAGAAATTGCATACCTAGGCCATTTATTAGCAGTGAGGGTATCAAACCTAAACCCAGATAAGATCGCAACTAATGGAAAATATCGTGTACCTAAGTCTCCTCTCTTGGAAAATATCCTATACTAAAGATCATAAAAAGACAGATAAAGCAATTTTTAGGGTTGATAGGTTATTATATTTATTCCCGATTGTGCCCATATCATTAAACTTTTAACTCAGTGTCTAAAGAAAGGGAAGAAGATAACTTTCTATTTAGAATATGTTAAAAGTTTTGACAAATGTCTGACTCTTTTAACGAATGACCCCATTCTTAAGCCCAGATTTTATTAAATTTATTTATTCTTAGAACAGATGCATCCAACTTTGCTATCAGTGCTATCTTGTCTAAAGGACCAATAGGTTCCGACGAACCCGTGTCTTACGCGTCGCGCACTCTTTACAACAGTGAACTAAATTATAGCACTATCGAAAAAAAACAATTGGCAATAGTATGGGCTATTAAGTTTTTCAGGCCGTATTGATCTGGCAGAAAGTTTGAAATAGTAACTGATCAGAAGCCATCACAGTGGATTATGAGCCTAAACAATTGTAATTCGTGTCTTACCAGATGGCGTTTAAAATTAAGGGAATATGACTTCACTGTTATATATAAAAAGGAAATCATATAAAAAAGGAATCAACAAGAACGAAGCGATGGTCAACAGCCACTATTCATATAAGTAATAAAAATCCTTACTTCAAGTTCCAATAACCGATGAACCGTCAAATAAATTTCATCGATACCCAAAAATTACAATCGTGAGCGATGTTAAAAGAAGCCGTCCGGTATCGACGCCCTTTGATACGCATATGGGTTACTCGTATGTGGGTTACAGAATCTAATTCAGCATGATCGGAAGGTATTGATAAAAAATAGTAATAAAGAATCCGAAGGAGAATTGAACAACAACCCGCAAATATTTATAAAGAATCCTTTAGCAACTGACGAAAATTAGCACCAGATATAATAAAGATAAGGTTTTAGCTAATTTACCCATAAATATTTACGCGTCAAGAAAACGTGCCCCTGTAGCCAAAGCTCGCATTAAGTTAAATTGTTACAGAATACCTCTGATGATGATGATGGTCTCGAGGCCTAAATGCAGAAGATAAGGATTGAAAGTATAAATAATGGTCCGGCTTCCTATCCTATAAATTTTGTCAGACCCACCTAGTGTCCCAGTACCACAGTTTTCTCCTATACATCCGTTTATAGATACAGAAAGTAAAATAGTTTTAGTAAGACAGCAGCTCCCTGACTCGAACTAGTGTTAAAATAATATAATAATAAATATACTCGCGCCTACTCTTCGAAATAGAGCTACCTATAACATAAAATCGAAACAATTAGATAAAAAGAGGTCTAGATCATTTAAAAGCACAAGAACCTAGTCGAGCAAAGAGAGATCTGGATAATGGTTTAGGGTCCGTTATTAAAAGTTTGACTGGAAATTTAGATTATCAGGATGCCCTTAAGCTAACTTAAGGGCATCTTACAACGCACTAAGAAATTTCGAAGATAACCAGTTAAAAATTATCTCAGAATTTTATCCCTACATAGTACAAAACAAAGTCGCTTTAATCTTTAAAACTACGCAACGGATTTCTCCATTAGATATAATGATTAAAGAGGATGGTTAATATGTATAATTTATACAAAATATTTCGATGCAATTATTTTTACAGATATCAGTAGTAATACTGATACACCCCGGGCTTACACCCGTGCGGAGCCGGGGTGGGGTGGGTTGCTAGTTCACATATAAGTCTTATTAAGGAAAGGATGTCTCAACATAATCACGTTCGAGGTCACTAAGTACGAAATCAGCAATCAATTAACGCAACATAACTATAATTAAATAGCACGGCTTACAAAGATAATAATTTAATAAAATATGCACATTTTGCCCAACTCTTAAGAATTATAACAGAAAACATCGATGATTAACTAGGAAAACTTCTTCGATGAAAACGCTAAAAAAAAGATTTGTATTAACAAATTTTTGGCTTTATTTAGTTTTATTAGATAAGAAATCTATTTCAGCGTATATCATTTACTAGCTTTTGCCCGACTCGTTCGCGTGGACTGTGGTCGTCCGTCTCAGTCTAGTAATAAGTAAGAAATACGGTAACTAAGCACTGCAGAGCCTAATCATAGGTCTATAGGTAGCTACTGCAGTATGCTCCTATAAACTCATAACGATCTTTTTCCTTCAGCATAAACATGCAGATTCTTCTGCTTTGAAACACGTGAGCAAGCCACTAGAGCTGACCGTGAGAAAACATGGCGTGCCCAAATGTAGGCCTGCTACCTCAAGGTTTGACCTGCGATTTGTTGATCGTCATTGAAAATGCGACTTTAATGGGAACTGCAGGCGTTTAAAATTGAATGGCAAGTTGTTGGGTATGATTGGGATGCGCGGTATAAGAACATTGTCTCCCTTGGCTTCTCCAGTTAAAATTGTAGCCTTCACTATATGCCTCTAATTCGGTAACTCCAAATCGAGTACCGTTGCATAATCTGGCGCATCCAGGTTACGCATTAACAAAACGGGTACACCTTTAATTCCAACTTGTGTGATGGCACCCCGGACAACTCTAAAGAGTTTAGGAACTCTACGGGATAACTTGTAGTCTCATCGGATGACATCAACTGTGTCAATGGAATTATACACTGAGTTCGCTGTTTATTTCAGCCAAGATTTTTTATTTATTTCGCAACAGTCTCATTTTTGCTAATATGGTTCTTTCACACAACCAATTTTCGCAAGAATATTTTGTGAGATTCGGAAAATCTTGTTCAATGAGTTCGTTTTCTGTCCCACAGCATGACAAAATGCTGTGAAAAGAACCATACCTCTTGGTCGTGTTTAGTGGCCTTCACCAATTTCTAGAGTTTTGAGCATATGCTCCTGATCGACATCGCTGAATAACTGGACTCGCATGTTAGTGGTAGATAAAGCTTTCAACTTAGACCACAGATATGAGGCTTTTAGACATGCGTTAATTTCATCTGCTGCAGTGCCTTCTCGATAACAGGTAAAATCTGTCTAAAACCTCTGCAATAACTTACCATACCACCCATCAACTGATTGCTGTGAATATCTTGTAGACAGCGATCGCGCCTCAATGGCGCGTTTGTAGTGATAGTGCACTCGTCCCACACGATCAGCATACATTGTTGCAAGAGGGCGCCACGGGCACGCTCTACCGATGTTGCACGTTGGGGTTTCTTCGCTCGCCAGATTAAGAGGTAATTTAAAATCGAATGCAGCGTCTGTCCATCGCTCAGCAATGTGCAGGATCCCAGAGGAAGCCACCGCAATGCAACTTTACGGTCCTTACAAATTTTCAGAACCAAATTAGCAAAATGTTTTACCTGTACCGCCCGGGCGTCAAGAAAGAAAAGGCCGCCTTGTCAGCTCCAACTGTTGTAATATTTTGTTATAAATGTTTTGTTCGGGTAAGGCGGGTTCAGTTTCGCTGACCTGAGCGTCTAATAAAGCAATATCGTAGCTTAGCTCTTTGATCAAATCGGTCGACAACTCTCCTGACGCTCTGGTGTAGGCATAGAAGTCGGACAATTTCTTACCGGAAATCGTTATTATTTTGTCCTCTATACGTCTCAAGTGCTTCATTGAAACTTTCGACTTGATCCATCCTTTCAAATCTATGCAAGATATCCTCCGATAATGCAGATTTATACTTATCCGATAGTTGAAGAGGATTGATAAACCGCAAGTGTATCAATATTGCAAATAGGTCTCTTATTTGCGAAGGAGAGCACACAGCACTGCCTTCCATTGTGGCATCCAGTGGTTGTCATTTCCAACAACCCCAACTTCTCACACGCTTGTCGAAAAGTTTCAGTTCTTGGCCGTCAACTGTTTTTAGATCCAAGAAGCTAGTGGGCCCTGTACTACATTCAGCAGCATTCGCAAACAGTAACATTCGAAGTTACTAACATGCACTGTAAATGCCAAGAGCATCTCTGCCTTCACACCTGGCCAGCCGTCGACAGTGTAACTTAAACGACGTTTCCATTCTTTCGACGACACGTTCCATGTATAGTAGCGGGGTACGTCAACATAAGTCAATGTTTTGCAAATGCGTCATTTAGGCAAAAGCAGGAAAATGAGTTAGTGTCGTCTTAGGTGGTGGGGCATTATCTCTCTAAAATTGTTTTCAGTGAAAATCCGCTGACCATTAGGGAGATGAAACCTGCAAGGTGAGTGACTGTTGGGTGTCTTTCATGCAGAGGAGACCCAAGATCCGCCACGCTGCTTCGTTACTACTAACATATCTACCGGCCTGATAGTTTGCACCTCATCTCTCGGTCAATATTAACATTCCTTGCTGTCGAATGTTAAAAGTAAGCATGGTCGTGCCTTTGTTTTATATATTTACAAATATTTTATGGCCTGTACCGTAGTGCAGAACTCTCACATTTATGTGACAGTTATAAATTTTAGACAGAAGAGGAGAATATGGGACAATCCAGCTATTGTCAACCAATACTCCTGTGGTTGCACCTCGGTTTTCAGTTATCGTACGGCTGCCATCCCTGGTGTTTCACGCCTGTACAAAGGATAGCCTTGTCGTTTGTTTGAGTATCTTTAAAGCGCCCTTGGATACTTTTTGGTCATTTCTCTTTCATGCATGGTGATGACGATTTAGTGCACCAGGACGTGAGTCATATTTTTTGGTTAAGTATCGAAGAGTTTTCGATCACTTTCTGGATTTGTATCTCCGCACTTATGACTTCATCAATTTGTTGGGACGTAATTTTTCCATCAACCACAGCAGCAAGTGCACGAGGCAGACCTCTTTTTGCCACTGATCGATTACATGAAACACTTCATATCTCCAAATATTTACCTTTGTAAGTAGAGCAAACCAATTTTTGTACTTTTATTTTAAATAACCTGTGTTAAGTCATGTCTGTCTGTTGCATTTTGACCTGAATGAGCTCTTTAATAATTTCTGGCCAAGCGGATTAATGTCATTGTAATAAAAGATCAGGCCTCCCGTAGTTACGCACGTATGTGAACGCATCCTGCGTGTACTCATGAAGATATCTCGGCTATTTACAAATGACGATGGGAGTATTACCAATTGACCCAAATTGTTTGGATCTAAATCCGCATCATTCCTGACCGCGTCTTGTAAATGTATATAGTTTTCGCTGCAGTTATTTGGTTTAAAGCAATAAACCTTAAGCGCTCACTCCACTTTGACATACATCCACAAAACTGAAGAAGAGAAGCACATCGAAGCAATAAATTAAAATTGTTGCGACACCATCATATGATATGCATAAAAGTCTTTGCACGACACTTTTTTGTTCGGTAAGGCTGTTTGTAACTGGGTTTGTCTGAGGAATATCAAAACCGTACCTCTTGTCCTTTCCAAAAATTATCGTACTCGAGAGCATCATAAATCTAGAGTGTCCGAACTCAGTGTCGCTCATCGTGCGCCTGAATAACAATGTCCTGAGACGCAGTTTGTTCAGTACAATATCTACGGCAGCTATTTCTGTTGTGGTCGGGCATTGAATCGTCTTGTGTTCACCACGTGGTACACGATCTGGGTGTATCACGACCTGTAATTATCAGCTAGTCACTCATCTTTAGCCATTTTAAATTATGCACTAAAACGTTGTGATCATGTAGAACTTTTGTATTTTTAACGTGTTTTTTCCACACCTGGTACGTACTCAGAACGCCTATGAACTTGTGCTTCCTCGTCACCCATGAAATAAACTTGCAAAAATTTTGTTGTGTATTAGTAGAGAAACAAAGAGCTAATTATGGTAGTATATTTGCCCTTGATTTAAAAAGCGGGCAAAATCCTGCATCGACACAATGTTATCAGCTCCAAAAGATGTCATGAAGCATGTATTGTATTTTCTTATGTTTTAAAAAAGGAGACTCATCTGTTTCATTTGAAAGTTCTTTAAGAGGTTCAACAGGCCGTTTTGAAGGAAGAACATTTCCTCCCGAACAGCACATGCCTGCAGCTTTCTTTCCATTTAAGAGCACCGCAAAATCTATTCTTATTCATCGCTTCTATTTTTATAAGATTGTGGCTTTCGTAATCAAGACTTTCATCGTACTCAAATGCAGCTTATCGAATACTCCCACGCGTTTCTGTAATATTAATCGTCGCTGTGACCCTTTCAGCAACAGCGTCTGTGAGCTTCAGCTTCAACAGTTTCAGTAGCTCTTGGGACCCTAGCTAAGTCGTTTGCTGAAGACGCCGAGCTTGAGACTGTTCGGGTGTCCCAGAGCCCGTTGAGATGCCAGATATTCAGCGTTCTGTTGACGTCGAGCTTGAGATGTTCGGTTCTGCAGCCGTTGAGATGCTAGATACTCAGCATGCTGTCGACGACTACTCTTGGGACTGCTCTGGTGTCTCAGCAGTCTTTGAGCTGCCTCACGCTCTGCTTGTTTGCCTTCTGCAGTTCGGCTTGTGGAACGTCTCGTTAAGTCTAGCTACTTCAAGTTCGAGCTTATTAGAGCTTTGGGAAAGATTGACTTACGCTTTCGCGGCATAATCTTAATAACGGTTGTTTCTATACTCCAAAAATACAGTCACAGTAGGTAGTTAAGATTGTACTTTAATGCAATCCTTGCCTATTTAATTAACCTATCTATAGAGGTAATTCAATTATCGATGAAGTAATTCGTTATAATTAACCTATTTATATAATTTGTTATAATAACGCAAGTAACCTATCTATATAGTAATTGAATTATCAAATGAAGAATTCGTTATAATTAACCTATTTATATAATTTGTTATAATAACTGTAAGTAACCATCTATATAGTAATTGAATATCAATGAAGTAATTCGTAAAATGATCTTTGTATGTGAACTCTAACCAAAAAGAAACCTGGAATAACTAACTAGGCCTATATTACTTAAGTAGGCGACCATACGTTTTTATCAAATTGCTAGTGCCTTTGAAATCTGCAAACGGACACAACCGTCGAACGACGTCTGCCCTCAGCGTTCCCGCGTTCGTCGGCACTCAGCGATGAGCGACTTCTTCCCCACCGCACCTACCCGCTCCCCCACGCCCTGTTCGCCTGCACCGCTGCCGGTATTTATCGCTGAAATTGCTTATGACTCTGCATTTTAAATCTGTGATATCTTGAAAATATTTATTTAATTTACATGCTGTAAATAGCCATATTGATCTTTATTAAATGACAATGTATTTAAGATACCCAATTGGATAAGGATTAATACTGTATTGTTTAAAATCGCTTTGTAAATAAGCCATTATTTCTCGTACAAAGTAAAGGATAAAAATGGTTATTAGGGTTATTTCTAGAGATAAACATACTACCATCACGGACTTTTTGTTGACCTTTTTAGTTGTACAATACATATAGTACATTGTTTTGATCTATCTTAGATTCAGTCAGCGTTGCAACTAAGCGCAAAAATGTATTTTTACAACCTCACATTAAACCTCAAAATTGTAGCCCATGTGTTATTCTGATGTATAGCTTATTGTGGTAAAGTTTCATTCAAATCCATTCAGTAGTTTTACGTGAAAGAGTAACAAACATCCATACATCCAACAGACAAACTTTCGCCTTTATATAGTAGTAGGATTATTATATTTTAAATTTTAAACCTCAAATATTTTGAGTCAACTAGTAATCATTTTGTTTAATTAGAAAATATGCATCGCCTAAGTCTCTTCGTAAAATCAACTCACTAAAAAAACATTGCATTCATTTATGTCATTATATCCCTAAGGTAATTTTGTTTTTATTCGGCACTTTTTGTTTCTATTGGTTTTAAAAGACTGCAAAATAGATAAGATACATATTTAGATATAATATAAATTATTTCAATAATAGTACAGTCGTTTAACTGTAACATTGCATCAGCAAACAAGACCTTATATCTTCACATTACATATTTTTTTCTTTAATTATTTTGGACATCAGTACTAATCTGCTAGAAATTAAAAAACATCATTTCATTCTTAATGAAAAAAATTTCTGCATTTTAACCAACTTTAAAACTGATCAATAAATTTATTTGTGTAATATTCAATGTAACTATTTTGACTTATTAAATTCTTGCTTATACGTGTGTTATGAGCTTGGTTATGGTTTGCACTTCATATTTATATAACTTCGTGCTATTTTTTAGTCCTATAATTTTTCAAATGGACTTATCCTTTGTGCGAATTTTTTAGTGGTCATACGGGTGTCACTTATTAAAAACGCGCCAAACGACGAGAGCTCTGTTAATGCCGTTGTCAACCGAATAGGCTTTCCGAAGCAGACCCACTACGGCCTCAGGTTCATAGTCCAGCACGTTGCGAATACTAGCAACGTGGCCTACCTGTCGAGCGATTTACAAGCGCATACGGATCTTCCTTACTATGAATACTGCCCGGGGGTTAATTTACTACACTGTCTTGTACAAACAACATCTGCGGGTGGTGAAGGGTCACCAGCAGGATTTGGTTAAAAATATCTAAGATTAAGTTACGTCAAATAGCGTATTGGTTCTTTATTGATTGTTTATTGTACCTTCGATTTTTGTTATAATAGACGCTATAAAGGACAATCCGTCCGCCGTCCGTGGCATCGTTCTGCAGTGGTAAGAAAAAAGTAAATGTGTGTATCGCCCCACCACTTGGCACCTACGATTCAATTTATTTGTACATAGAAATCACCTTACTACTTTACACTTTCAACAGATTAACATAAGATTCTGGAACCAAGGTTTGTGTTTGGATTCCTTGCGCAAAAAAATATCATATTTTAGTTGAGTTCAAGCGTTATATATATGAATCATATTTATTCACTATATGATTTAAACAACTACTCTGACTAACTTTAAATAACACACAATGTATTTGTCAGAACTAAATAGTGGTACGTTACGGTCTCAAAACATTTCATTATTTCTTTATTTAAACTGAAGTCGTCTTGTACAGAAATATCCATGTTAAAAGATTACTTTATGAAGTTATGTACGTTGAAACAAGCCAAGTAATTTACTGTAAAATATTCATTTAATTTAAAAAATCTAAAGAACCACTCTGTATATTAGAACCGAGTGCAATTTTAGTTAATAGAATAACGAACGGCGCTGCCATTTTCATTAACCGCTACATAAATAAATCTTATATGAAGAAAAGCTTAAACAATTAGTTATACCATGCAACCCTTTCCATGACCCTTTTTATTTTTTTTTTTCATGTAATATTTATCCCTTAACGTTTACTTAAGCGATTATTATATATAATTGTGCAGACACCCAATAATTATGTATTAATATTTTTCAATGTACAATCTCTAATCAAGACATCATCAGTCGGATCCATCTAAATTAATAGCCTTAACAATAAGTACGAATTTAAACGTAAATAGGCAACGTATAATAAGAAAATTATTGGCAAAATGAAATAAAACACGTACACTCTAGATTAATTTTAATCTCAGAGGTAATTGAAATGTGGAGCACAGCAGGTACTCTTATTAACTAATTTCGCTGTACAAACGAGTGTTTTATAATTATTTATTGCAGTGAGCTAAAACTGTGGTTCTTATAAAAATACCAAATTTATTTATTCCGTTGCATTTGTTCAGTTTTCTTCATTGGAATCTTCAACTTCTGTGACACTATTGTCTCTCCATTTTTAATAATAATTATTAAACACTTCTTTCTTTGTTCTTAAATACTGCCTCTGTAGCCTAGTGGTAAGGGCGTGAGATTTTGAAATCGGAGGTCGTGGGAATCATACGGGGACTCAAAAAAATTTCGTTGCTGTTTTCAAGTTAGTTAGGACGCTTTGGGCCTATCACCCAATTGTCTGAGAAGTAAGATGATCCAAATATCGGATGGGTATGTAAAATGTCGGTCCATCCGCACTGGACCAGCGTGGTGGGGTACGGTCCTATAACCCCTAATGGAGAAGGCCTGCATTAGGGGAGGTCTATGTCGGGTAGTGCACTAACACAGGATGATGATGATGATGAACCAACCTTAATTAACTCAACATACACATGTATACTTGATATTCTATGTCACCCACCCTCATTGCGTTAACTGCCGCAAACATTTTTGACACATAGGTTGTGTCACCCAACGCAATCCAGAGACCCGGTGGTTGCCGAGTGTGTGAATCCTTCCCGCCCTCCCAGGCTCAGTAGGGAGATGTGTAGCTGATTCTGTAACAAACGCAAATTATAACATTTAACAGGGCCTAATATAGTTGTAAAAACAACTATTTCGGCCAAGAAACAAGATTACTAAGAAAACAAGATCGCTTTGTTAAACGGCTGACAACACAATTGTGTCAAGCAACGAGTTGCATAATACAGACATGCGCAGGCCGACCACTTCAGGTAGCGTAATAATGCAAACGCGCTGACGTCGGCGGTACGACAAAAGTGTTTTATGAGCGCAGGTCAACGCAGATGGTGCAGCGCGACGTCTCCACGGGTGCAGCAATGTAGACTGCGGCAAAACGCTAATACATCTGATCTCTGCTACTCGCTGCTATCTTGTACCGGCTACAGCACGGAAAACGCCATTCCACCTGGTCGAGGCCGACCAACATTCCGTTTCCCTTAACGTATTTTCTTTAGCAATTAATAAATAAAAAAATCCACAAATAACGGCAGATATTAACAAAAAACAAGATTTATCTATTGAATATTTATGTAGATAAGTAACGAATACATTATTGAAACTGCAAATATTATTAATGTGAGTAATTGACATCCGATAAATGAATTAATATCTCCTAACTTATTATTTATACAAAAAAATAGTTACACTGTTCGTAGTTGAATAAATTAAACTGAAGTTGTTTCCATAAAATGATATTTCGAACATGAAATTTATTTTTTCATTTTTATCAAAATGAGTTTACTCAAGTCCGCTACAGTTATTTGTATCATTTAGAAAACTACAGTTTTCATTAAGGAAGAAAATTGCTTTTCAAGTTTTGAAGTGACGATGAAATATCGTTGCATTATTTTATGTTCCTCTGAATAAGTCTCCCACTTTGAAACTTATTAGTAAGTTTTGATTTTTCATTTCAACACAGGAATGCAATCACATTTATTGCATTACATGTGCCACGGAATTCCGTGTGAACTCCGTGGTTAAATGAAATCGGAAATGAACTTAAGGGTATTATATTGTATTTATTTTATACTTAAGTTTTTTTTAGCAAAAAAACTGCCAATACAATAATTTGAGAAGAGTATAAATATTGTTCTAGTATATTTAATTTAATAACTATATAGTTACTTTTATATTGTCTACCATCAGTGTTAAAGTAATTTCAATGGATTACCTATTTTCCCTATTTATTGTTTAGTTAGTTTCAGGCATTAAAATTTACTGTAATTACAATTTTCTCACTAACTTCTTAAATTATTCAAAGGATAAATCGAGTTTGATGAAAATTTTATCATAACAAATACAATGTAAACTGTGCATGATTATTTTGTATAAAAATCAATATTTCAATTTTAAGGGAAATACTTGTGATATTGATAGTTTTGACCACCGTATTGATTTATAACACGCTAATCCAATACATGGAACATCTTATTTTCCAGACAATTGAATAATCGGACCACACCGCCCTAACCAATTAAAAATAACGAAATACAAAGTTGTTTTCCAGCAGAATTCAAATACACTAACACCAAATTATTAAGCAAAGGCCAATACTACTAAGCCAAGGAGGCAGTCCTTCCAATGGTATTAACGAACTCGAATCATAGAATTTTATTTATACTACGTGAAAAGCGCGGGAAACGTGTTAAAATAATGTTACCAACATTGTTTAGCTTGTAAGACTGCTTGTCATCACTTGGTTTTGTCAGCGCTTTAGACTTGTGTTTCTAGCTTGAATGTTTCTAACTATGCACAGGTAAGATACGTTGTTTGATGACTAAATGAAAACACGAAGAACACATACAGACCATAGGTCATTTTTAATTAAATTCTTCGATTTGCCTTCATTAAAGTAGTCGTTTTATTGTCATCATAAAAATAGTTATTTACGTTTTTAATTCCTCATTACCTTAAGTCTACCTAATATATTTTTTTGTGAATGTAAAATATATTTTTTTTTTGATTTTTGATTGTTTGCATACTTTTTAAACGGTCAAAATTGTTACTATTAAGAAAGTTTGTAACAAAAATTTTGTGAAACAGTAAACAATAATTTTAGGAACGATATTGATATTGTTATTCAGAAGTTTTCAAATACACCTACATTAACAAGTGCATTTGTGAATATACATTATATTTTCATTACAAACTATTGTGATGAACATTTATGATAATTATTTTTATTATCAGTACATGTTATTGACTTTACAAACAAATAAGTTTTTTAAAACGTTTAAAATTATAAATTCCATATTACTTTAAAATTTATTAACCACCACGGAAATTGGAAAAGGTAATACGCAGTAAATAAAATTTTACATAGTTTGCCCGCAGCGGGAATCGCATTCGTCCATCACGTAAACTTAATAATTGATAAGGGAGCGGAAGTTTAACGAGACAACCACTAAATCAAAGTGGATCTGGATAATTGGAATGTAATACATTAGATTCCATGGTTAGTGTTTTATTTATTGTTATTCTACATGTATAAGTCTAATAAAGTTTAGATACCGGCATAATTCATAGTTAAAACCCTAACTGTGATTAGTATATTTGTTTTTGTTATTACCATATCCAAATTGTACAGCCAATTTTTTATTGAATAGCGAAAAAAAGTTCCAACTGTTGTCCATTTAAAAGTGTAAAATAATAGTTTAATAATTATTTCAAAGTCAAGTCAAAGTTAAATATCTTTATTGAATATGGGAACATTACATTCTTTTGATTGTCAAATATCTACCACCGTTCGGTAATGAAAGCTCTGACCTGACAAGAACCGGCGTAAGAAACCAGCGGAACATTTTTTTCCTTTTTTCAATAAATTTTACAAAATTTTACATAATACCTAACATTTTACTATTTGAAATAGCCTGGAGCAAAGTTCATTACCAGGGTGTTTACTATCATAAAAAAAAATATTTTAAAATTTGTTGGTTAAACAAGACGTTAGTTTTACTTTTAATTTTTTAAAACATATTTAAAAGGACAAAAGCTTTTTTTTTCGTAATATTTTCCCTTTAACGTTTTACTTAAGCGATTATTATATATAATTGGCAGACACCCAATTATGTATTAATATTTTCAAAGTACAACCAATCAGAAATCACGTCGGATCCATCTAAATTAAACTAACAATAAGTAAATTTAAACGTAAATAGGCAACGTATAATAAGAAAAATTATTGAAAATGAAAATAAAACACGTACACTCTGATTAATTTAATCTCAGAGGTAATTGAAAATGTGGAGCACAGCAGGTACTATTAACTAATTTCGCTGTCACAAACGAGTGTTTTATAATTTTATTGAGGAGCTAAAACTGTGGTTCTTATAAAATACCAAATTTATTTATTCCTGTTTTGTTAGTTTTTTCATTGAATCTTCAACTTCTGTGACACTATTGCTCTCCATTTTAATAATAAATTAAACACTTTCTTTGTTCTTAAATACCGCCTCTGTAGCTAGTGGTAAGGGCGTGAGATTTGAAATCGGAGGTCGGAATCATGCCGGGACCAAAAATTTCGTTGCTGTTTTCAAGTTAGTTGACGCTTTGGGCCATCACCCAATTGTCTGAGAAGTAAGATGATCCAAATATCGGATGGGTATAAAATGTCGGTCCATCTGGCACTGGACCAGCGTGGTGGGGTAGGTCCTGTAAATGGAGAAGGCCTGCATTAGGGAGGTCCATGCCGGGAGCATAACACAGATGATGATGATGATAACCAACCTTAATTAACTCCAACATACACTGTATACTTGATATTCTATGTCACCCACCCTCATTGCGTTAACTGCGCAAACATTTTTGACAAAGGTTGTGTCACCACGCAATCCAGACACCCGGTGGTTGCCGAGTGTGAATCCTTCCGCCCTCCCAGGCTCAGTAGGGAAGTGTTGCTGATTCTGTAACAAACGCAAATTATAACGTCTAACAGGGCCTAATATAGTTGTAAAGCAACTTGACCAAAAACAGATACTAAGAAAACAAGATCCCTTTGTTAAACGGTTGACAACACAATTGGTCAGGCGACGAGTTGTATAACACAGACATGCGCAGGCCGACCACTTCAGGTAGCGGATAATGCAAACGCGGTGACGTGCGGTAGACAAAAGTGTTTTATGAGCACAGGTCAACGCAGATGGTGCAGCGCGACGACTCCACGGGTGCAGCTAGACTGCGGCAAAACGCTAACAGCGGATCTCTGCTACTCCATCTTGTACCGGTTACTGCACGGAAAACGCCATTCCACCTGGTCGAGGCCGACCAACATTCCGTTTCCCTAACGTATTTTTAAGCAATAATAAATAAAAAATCCAAATAACGGCAGATATTAACAAAAAACAAGATTTATCTATTGAATATTTATGTAGATAAGTAACGAATACATTATTGAAACTGCAAATATTATAAATGTGAGTAATTGACATCGATAAATGAATTATTTAGTCGAAATGACTCTATCTCCAAACTTTATTTATACAAAAAATAGTTACACTGTTCGTCGTTGAACTAATTAAACTAAAGTTGTTTTCATAAAATGATATTTCGAACATGAAATTTATTTTTCATTTTTGTCAAAATGAGTTTACTCAAGCCCGCTGCAGTCATTTGTATTATTCAGAAAATTACAATTTATATAAACGAGGAAAATTGCTTCTTCAAGTTTTGAAGTGACAATGAAATATCGTTGCACTATTTTTATGTTCTGAATAAGTTCCACTTTGAAACTTATTAGTAGTTTTGATTTTCATTTGAACACAGGAATGCAATACATTTATTGCATTACATGTGCAAGAAACTCTTGTGAACTCCGTGGAAATGAAATCTGAAATAAACTTAAGGGTATTATATTGATGTAACTTAAGTTTTTTAGCAAAAAAACTACAATAACTTTAGAAGAGTATAAATATTGTTCTAGTATATTTAATTTAATTAATATATAGTTACTTTTATATTGTGTGTGTAAAATTTCAATGGATTACCTATTTTCCTATTTATTGTTTAGTTAGTTTCAGGGCATTGACCACGTAATTACAATTTTCTCACAACTTTCTTAAATTATCAAAGGATAAATTGAGTTTGATGAAATTTATCATAAGCAACATAATTTGTACATAACTGTGCACGATTATTTTGTATAAAAATAAATATTTCAATTTTAAGGTAAAAGGTGTGATAATGATAGTTTTGACCACCGTATTGATTTATAAATGCAACTCAATACATGGATCATCTTATTTTTCAGACAATTGAATAATGGACCACAGCCTTAACCAATTTAAATAACGAAATAAAAGTTGTTTTCCAGCAGAATTCAAATATACTAACACCAAATAATTAAGAGCTAATACTACTTAAGTCAAGAGGCAGTCACCAATGGTATTGACGAACCTGAATCATAGAATTTTATTTATACTACGTGAAAAGCGCGGAAACGTATAAAATAATGTTACCAACATTGTTTAGTTTGTAAGACGTGTCATCACTTGGTTTTGTCAGCTTTAGGACTTGGTTCTAGCTTGAATGTTTCTAATTATGCACAGGTAAGATACGTTGTTTGATGACTAAATGAAACACGAAGAACACTACAGACTATAGTTCAATTTTAATTAAATTCTTGATTTTCCTTTATTAAAGTAGTCGTTTTATTGTCATCATAAAAATAGTTATTTACGTTTTAATTCCTCATACTAAGTCACTCTAAAATATTTTTGTGAATGTGTATTTTTTTTTTTGATTTTTGATTGTTTGCATACTTTTAAACTGGTCAAAATTGTACTATTAAGAAAGTTTGTAACAAAATTTATTGAAACAGTAAACAATAATTTTAGGAACGATATTGATATTGTTATTCAGAAGTTTTCAAATACACCTACATTAACAAGTGCATTTGTGAATATAATATATTTTCATTACAAACTATTGTGATGAATATTTATGATAATTATTTTTTATTATCAGTACAGGTTAGTTGACTTTACAACAAAGAAGGTTTTTGAAAACGTTTAAATTATAAATTCCATATTATTTTAAAATTTATTAACCGCCATAGAAATTGGAAAAGGTAATACGCAGTAAATAAAATTTTTAGGTTTGCCCCAGCGGAATCGCATTCGTCCATCACGTAAACTTAATAATTGATAAGGGAGCTGAAGTTTAAGACAAACTGCAAATCAAAGTGGATCTGGGTAATTGGAATGTAATACATTAGATTCCATGGTTAGTGTTTTATTTATTGTTATTCTACTATAAGTCTAATAAAGTTTAGATACGGCATAATTCATAGTTAAAACCTCAACTTGATTAGTATATTTGTTTTGTTATTACTTATTCCAAATTGTACAGCCAATTTTTTATTGAATAGCGAAAAAAATCCAACTGTGTCCATTTAAAAGTGTAAAATAATAGTTTAATAATTATTTAAGTCAAGTCAAAGTTAAATATCTTATTGAATATGGGAACATTACACTTTCTTTGATTGTCAAATAATCTACACCAGGTTCAGTAATGAAAGCCTCTGACCTGACAAGAACGTAGAAACTCAGCGGGACTATATTTTTTCCTTTTTTCAATAAATTTTTACAAATTTCTAATACCAACATTTTACTATTTGAAATAGCCTGGAGAACAGTTCATTACCAGGTGGTTATTCATCAGTAGTATTAAAAATAATATTTTAACAGACTCTGGTTAAGTTCAAGACGACTTAAGTTAGTTTTACTTTGTAATTTTTAAATACATATTGTAAAAGGACATAAATCGCGTTTTTAAAAACTCCTACCCAACGGCCAAGTATGTATCTAATATGTATTAAGAAAAAACAGTCATTACATTGATTTCGTAAATATTTTCTCAGCGATTCTTTGGGCCATGGTTATAGACTGCTTGAATCGCCTTTTGAACTATAAATAGTATTAATATCAGCACGTTTCCAGCAGTGAAATGCCATAAGACATTATACCGTAAAATAACTAAATGAAAACATCGGTGTTACTATTTCTACCGAAAGTAGTGAGAAAACACATGTGGTCCGCAGTGGTTATAGCCAGCGTATTTACTGACATAAACGATACTTACATCCATGTTCACGGTAGGCAGTGTGTGATACCGAGTATAATTAATGGGCGTCGGTGACCATCCATTCCATTAGTGCCCGACCTCGTCTATTCATTGCGTATCAAAAGAAATAAATAAAACAAATCTGACTGCATAAGCGCTTGAGCCAAGTTTACTCGCCAGTCTATTAATAGGAGGGCTCCATTTTTTTTAGGCAGCGGCAGACAGAGCGGCAACACCTGATGGGAAGTGATCACTGACTGCCATAGACATTAGACATACCGGTGGACGCCAACGGCTGCAACCGTGAACATAGGTGTTAAGTCTGTTACCTAGTAATAGCACGGTGCTTCAAACGGAACACAGTAGTTTCACACACTGCTTCTGCACAGAAATAGGCACCATGGTGGATCCACCCAGACGTCTCCTGTAAACAGAGGACCACACTGGTATATTGACCTACCATTGCAGTTTAGAATATATGTGATGCCGAGAAATACAGTGAAATCTACGTGGTCTAGCGCTTCTCCATCTACGACCACATCACACCCAGCTTGAAGAACATTAGGAGTCATAAACCTTATACATTTGATTTATTTTTGTTTAACATTAAATTATTTGCACTAAACCACTAAACTAAACCAGTATTTTACTTTTGAGAAGGTATTATTTACATCGTCATTTTGCAAGTTACGTCGTTTCATTCAATAAATATTCATATTCGAGATAATATAGTTAAAATAGTAGTACTAATTTTTATGGCATTGATACAAATTCATTTATCATTATTATTATAAATTTTGATTATAATATCCACACACACTCGGTACACTCCATTTTCTTTTATTTAATTAGTCTAATAAAATGAATAACCGATAAATAAGTCCCACATCGGACGTTTTACTCGTCCATCCGACGAATGGATTACTTTACGGGAAATCGAGTGATCAATCAAAGTTTCCCTAACCAACTAGTAAGCAACTATAAATAAGCTCTCGCAGCTAGATTCCATCTTCGGTTTTTTAATCGCAAGCCCATACAAATAGGCTAGAGGTCTATTACCTAGCGGGTGAAACTATGTGTTGTATTCATTAAATAACGTACAATTGAAACTAAATTGTAACGCTCAGCTTGCCCCAAATCGACGAGGAGGCTTAGCACTGTGCGCAAGTTTGCAATTTATATTCAAAAATTCTATACTGAATTAAGGCTGTTACACTCGTAAGCTCTTTACACGTTAATCTATTATTTCATATATTGTGTCGGATTGTTTCGCTACTTGTGCAATGATAACACTGTTTTTTTCTTTTTTTTATTTTCTTAGCGGGTTGTTAGTGGTACTTTAGAGCTAACATAAGATCACATTAGTAGCTGTTTAAAAAGTTAAAAAACGGATACAGTTATTCATAAATTTATGCGCTCAGATATAAAATACTGGTTGAATATAATGTTACCCTACAATTATTTACGAAAACGATAAGGTTACAAATTTATTGATGAACAATTTCAAACAATTTCAAATTTATTATACCTATGCAAGAAATTATCAGTAGCTTTAAATATATCAGAATGGTCTTTCTTATATAGGCCAAACTAAGCGATCCATTAGATCCAGGATAAAAGTACAATTAGCTGACGTGAAGCACCGCCGGCTGAAGAAGTCTGCAGTTTGCGACCATGTACTGAATCAATCCAACTATTATATAAAATTTGACAAACCTCAAATCTTTGCCAGAGAACATGATTTCACCCAGGATGAATATGGGCTATTGAAATTAAAAACATCCTAATTTCAATAGAGAAGATGGTTGGGTATTACCACCTGTTCGGGATCCAATTATTCACAATATTAAACTACATAAACTACTAAGCTAGACCTCAAAATACTATAAGCTCGGCATGCGTAAAAGGACCAATAAATAAAATACATAAATGACGTTGGCTGAGAAAAAAAAAAACTTTGACAGACGAACAACACCTCAGTCTGTCCGTGACCATGGATCCTGTAAAGTGTCTGAAATGTCGAGAAATTGTAAACTAAATGAAACGCGATAAAATCCTTAAATTCTTTTATTAAATCAAGCTTTATATTGTTTTATTACGAAGTAAGTTCTTAAATACTGGCTTATTTCTCGTATGTTATCGCTAGAAAATTGCTCAAAATGTTTCCATTTAATTCGTTCTAAGTGAGACGAGTTAATAATGGAGGACACTCAGAAGACCGACTTATTGCGGAAAAATCTGCTTCTCTTGACTGCTGATTATTTCTCTTTGTATAGTATGCAGCCAGTATTTTACAACTTAAAAACTGTTTGTCATTAGTAGCAAACAAATAGATGGATATTAATTTAAAAAGTTAAGCCTATGCCTTAACTTGTATTCGGATATAATTGATTATTTTGGTATAGAAAAGAATAAATATGTACTAACTATTAACTAATTTTTTTACTTAATATTTAAATATTGTCAAAACATGTCGTTGCTGAATTAAGAAACTTGCTCAGATATTTTATAAGAAATTGCCTCATTTTACTACAAAATATGTTCTTTGATTTTAATTGGCTTTTGTTTTGGTTTTTTATCGACCTGTTCATAAAATTTTCTTGAGCTTAGAAATCGAAAGTTGGAGGCATAAGTTCATCGCCTTTTTCAAAGTTTAGTTTAAATATAGATAAGTTGGAAATTGGCTGTGCAAAGGCAATTGACGAGCTATAGTCATTTATCACAAATAAGTTACTTTAGAAATCTACTAAATTGAAGACTGTACTGTATACAAAATATTTATATTGTTTTTTATCAATTATTCTCGACATACGTGAAAAGGGTTCCTCATAAAATAATTAAGAATTTTAATATTTACAGTTCTTTAAACAGAGGCAAATAGTTCGGCTTCTTGACTGAAATTAAAAATTTCAGCTCAAATACTAAGATAAATGAAAATCTCAGATACTAATGATTAAACTATGTAATAGGAAAAGGAAGGTCCAGTAAACTGCCTAGTTCATAGAGCTAATGCAGGCTTCACTTTTACCAAACAGAATAGCGTAATTGATAATGGTTCATAATAGTTTGTGAAGTAGACCTTATGTAGATTGACTCTGAAATGACTAATTTGACTATAAGAATCAACTAAAATGACTCATTAACTTTAAATTTCCGTTGTTTTTGGATAGCGTTATTTTGGTTAAGAACTTGACAAAAAGACCACGGCAAGAAAATTTCACAACCTAAGTAATATTATAATTGTTCGGTGCATAACGTAAACTAGCATAATTGTAAAAAAGTCTTTATATGTGTTGGAGTTATGCTATTAATTGAAACTGGAATTTTTTTGAATTATTGATATGTTGATATTAAGAATATTTTTCTCTAATATTTCAATGTCTTAATAATGCCTAAATTTTTTATGAGAATACTGCGATGCTATATATTGTGGAATGAAACTCGTTACTCTTGCTTAGCGTTGAATACAGCTCTGATGATTATGATTTATACTATTCAACTACGATTACTATTTGAAGAATTTCTTATTCAATGTATCAAAGGGAGTTGATATAAGCCAACTTCAAATTAACTTAATTATTAAATTCAGTCGTTATTGGGTAGCAAACCTAATTAATTAGTATAACTTTGTCGTAAGTAATTGGTATTAAGTCATAAAGCGTGAATACGTTTGTTTATTTGTCAGAATTCTATGATAACTAATCCATTCAAAAATATTATACAAAAACATTTGTGGATTAACCTATATTGTTGAATTGAGCTTAAATTAATGTTTGTAATACAACAAAGCCCTTAATAAACATAACATAACAACTACTTGAATATGATTTTTTAATATAAATTCTCAAATGAGAATACTTGCATTAGCCTACATGTCTGACGTATGTTTTGTAGTCGCATTTTTTAAATAAATTTTGTTGCGGAATTGTATATGCGTTACTATAATTTCTGTCACTAATAATATAATATATTCATAATATATACTATACATACAAATTTATCCGTAATCTAGTGGTATGGGCTTTAGAAACCGGCGGATGTGGTTTTGAATCGTATTTGGTTAGGGCATTGTGAGTCGATAACTCGATTGTGTCTGTAAAGTAAGATGATCCAGTCAAAAAGGCATGTAAAAAATCCTGTGCCTTATCTCTCTCCAGCCGTTCCGGTTATCCGCCCCATTATTATACTCATTATGAAAGTAATAAGGAAGAATTAGACCACTTATAGATCATCATTATTAATAATTTCTCCTCCTCGTTTGTCGGTTTAAAAAAATTTTTGTATAAGCTATAATTATACGTTACTTTAATATAATCAATCTTGTAAGTGACTTTTAAAAATACTGTTAAACAGCAGTTTTTTTATATTATACAACTATTTAAATTAAATTTATATCACCTAAAAATATTCAAAACCATAATTTACGATGTCATCTGAGCCCAAGAAGTAAGAATGATTAACGACATGAGTCCACAAAGTTGATGAATTTTATCACCAGAAAACTTGACTGCACAAGTTGTCATTATAACTTTGGGAACATTTTCCTAAGCATTAATGATTCTGCTTCATAGCAAAACTTCTTAAGTCATTTTAGGACGTTTCATTCTCATTTTATTTACATTGATTTTACTGGTCTATGTTAAATTATTCTGACGAAAATTCACTTAAATGATACTTGTTTTTTTTTATTTCAGATGGAAATTAATAACCCCTAAAAAACATAGGTTTTGTAGTAACTTCGACTTCTAATAATGTTAGTTTAAAACAGATGAAAATTTACTCTACCTATCAAGGTCAAGATTTTTTCTTTATTTTAAATAATATTATTATCATCTTTTGTTATGTAAAAGTCTATTTCGTTTTATTTTTTATTTATTCTAAATTCGTGGTTGTAACAAAAACAGCAGCGTTTTATTTTATCAACATTTAAAGTAGCAGTATTCACCTTTTTCAAGCAATGCATGCATAATAAAGACTTTATTAATCTACCACTATTGCGTTAAACATAGTGTCAATATTTGTATAATTAAGTAAATTATAAATTTATTTCATAAAACACTCTTTTACAGGGAATACGAAAACCTCAAAACATAAGACATAAAAATTATAGAAAATAAACACGATGAATAATAATAAACAAATTATTTAGCGTCAATTAGAAAGTTAATGGTAAAATTGAGAGCATGAAAATAAATTAATTTGCCTGAGTATTCCGTTATTCTACAGTTTAACCAACACAATTGCAGTGAAATAAAAAGCCTGCTTAATCTACAGATTAGGTCCTTAAAGTAAATGATAATGTTTGTGTCTCGTTATTCTAAACATCAAACCATAATCTTTGTATTATTAATCTTTCAATGAACTATTTAGAAAATATTCCAGAAATTTTTGGATGTATGACGCTATGTTTTAATTAAAATAGTCTTGTTGAAATTACCAATTAATTATTTTATTTTTACCTTATGGACAAGAAATAAACTTGATGATTTAGAAAACATCCTCTACTCTAAATATTAGTAACGGAAATTTGAAATAATCGTCATAGATGTGTTTTCTCAAAACGAAAACTTATCTGTGAGTTAATTACTTTATCCAGATTGAAGAATCTATTTTAGAGATAAGCCCATCAGAGGGACCGCAGGATTATGTGACTCCTCGCAAAGATGAAAACCGGTATACCATTAAAACACACAATTTTTGTCTTTATCATGCTTTGCTTTGAATGTATTTATCTTTGACAGCCCAAGCTGACGAGCTAATCTCTTAAAGGTGTCATCCTGATATGCCTTTTAGGTGCAAAAGTAAAATCTTCCTTCAAGCTTCTTCTCTGGGTGGCAGCCATTCTCTTGACATAGGCTTAAAGCATAGTGTAAGAAGGAAGGTTTGTGCCAGACCACTCTTCCGCGTCCCATCTGTGGCGTAACTAGTGTCGCAAGTTGCCTCCTGAGTTTCTCGTGGCTTCTTCAGGGTCATATGTTCTCGTCAGCAAAGAAGGCCCAAATTTCGTTCATTATTTATACGTACATGTTAATAGTAGTCTAAACAGTGGTAATTTTATTCACAGTCTTATCAAATATATGTGACAGTGAATTTTGTTATTGTGAATCCATGATTTTATGCGAGAAAATTAAAATATCAGCTGCTGTGAAATAAAACTTAGTTTATTTTTTGACGAGACATCTATCGTGGCTATCATGTAATTTTAAATCAAATTTAAAAATATAATATTTTTGAATAGGTACGTTTAGAAAGAACCATCAACAATTTTTTTTTTTTAAATACAGTTTTATTGTCAAAATGTTTCAATAAGGACTATTCTTTTATTTAGTTCTATGGCAATTCACAAACCAAGTTTCAAACTGAAGGCACTTTTAGTTTACAAAACTGTTTTATTTATAGCTTTAATTATTATCTACCCTCTGCAGGTGATAATAATTAAATTCTTTAAATTGAACAGTATTAATCATCTCATAAATTTGATAGGCAATAATTAATTAAAGGTATTTTAAAAAAAATTACTGTAGCCTATAAAGATGTTCCAAAAATTTGTACAAATTTTGATTATATAATTAATAACAAAATTATTGAATCGTATCGAGGTGTTATCGGTAACATTTATAATTATTTTTTATGAAAAGTGACGAGACTGAGACCAAATCTTCACCTGATGGTACGTTTACCTTCTCTGGATCGAGATGTTGCGTCTCACTTACTCAGATATTTACGCTAGGCCGATGCCCTTTAAACCAGTAGACAATTGTGTTTCTACGATTAGCTGTTTTACAGTAAAGTGTGAGGATCACTATCCCAGCGAGGTCTCCTTGTCAGGAACCTTCACATAAAAACGTAATGATTGATTAAATATTTAATTACGCACCAAGACTATAAATCGATATGTTAAATAAAATAGGTAAAATTGTTTATATATTTTTTAAAAAAACAAATTTACGTTTTTCGTGACCATAGTGCAAAATGTCTAAAAACTAGTTAAAACATTAAAGTGTTTTTTTATAAATACTATTATATTTTAGCCAAATAGTGGATTGTTGATTAGAACAGCGTAGCAAACCTCTGCCCCATCTAGGTCCATAGAATAGATTGAAATATGATCTTGCTGCATACCTATCGTCCAGCTGTATTATGCAATGTCTTTTAATAATTATGGTATGTGCAAGTGCATTCGTGCATATGATAAGAATCAGATATGGTAAAAACATTCAAAAATGGATTACGTAAGAATTGCACAATGTAATACTTATGTGAAAGGAAATCCCGATGTTGCAGCACCAGTTGTTTTCGGTGGGATAATTTAGAAAAACTTACTACACTAATAAGCTTGTATTAAACAAATAATATATTATCGTGACAGTTCATTGGTTGGCGTCTTCACGTTATAGGTTTATTAAATAGAAATTAAAATGTTTGCTGTTTGAATTGTTAAATTCTGATTTCCATTAACATTTCTGATTTTCAACATTTGAAAACAATTAATTGATGTTAAATATTCTTTATTAAATTATACTAATATTCGATAAAAAAGTAATGTTAACTATCTAATATAACTGTATTTATCATAAAAAGAAATGTGTATTTAACTTTTAAATAAATAACAGAATCCTATAAAATTCTATAAATATTTATTACTTGATTAGGATTCAAAGTAATCAATTATTCAATCTACGACTTCTATGCCAGGTGTTGTAAGCTATGATTGAATCTTAAACAATATTTAAACTTATTTTACTTAAATGTGTTATTGTCGAGCTTATTATATTTCCTGATCAGAAAACATTTGTTCAATACTATCGAACCAACCAGCTTCTGTTTTTTCTGATGATCGCTTCGGTGCTATGGAAAACTATTTGTGAGACATTTACTGATATTGAGGGCGTGCCCTTGCATAGCGTCGGCATGCATGCAAAGAGTTTACTAAGTTGGCGAGGCCCTGTAGCTCGATTCAGATGTTTTTTCGGATGATTTCACGTTGGTGGAGTGAATGCACATACGCCAAAGGAGCCGAGGTTGTGCAACCTAGCGCAGATTCACTCTTTATTTATTGCTTAGCTTGAGGCCCGAAGGACATCATTTTGCTTCGGCCTACAACATATTCTTTTAAATGAAATCTTGTCTTATCTATATTTTTAAAATAATTTTATCACTTCAAATATATTATAACTCAGCAGGAATAAAGTGACATTATTTCATAATAGTTTTCTAATATACCTACTAATTATAAGGACATATAACACATTCTGTTGATATAGAAAAATATATAAAATAAGTAGCAAGGTTATAATAATGAGACAGGCTTCACGCTTTATCAAAACCATTACATTTATTTGTTGTAATGTTAATAAATTTATTTATTATATTTCGTTTGACTGAACTTCTATACAAAGAATAGAACTTAAAGAAAATTTTTTTTTTGATTAGCTATGAAGACAGATGAGACAGTCAGGCCACCTAATGGAAAAGTGAAGACTTGCTCAAGACAGTGGTAATACAAGTGGTATTCGTATATATCAGATTATTTGACACAGATATTAAGTCCAGTTTACCCAAGAAATACGCAAGATACCGCACCAGTTCTGCATTGGACCAGCTGTGGATATTGTTGAAAAACCTTAAAGGAAAGAAGTCAGCTAGCTATGACCAGCAAAGATGGTCTAACACAAATAATGATAACTATGATATGATGATCCTTGACAGTACTACCTTTCAAACACAACAGCACCGTGGTGGTACAGCGCAGACGTTTGTAAAGAAATAGGACCTATCACCTATAATTGTTTGTGCTGTCATTGAAGTCTGATTGTGGCACCTCACTCCGAGTTTATTAGAATATTTGTTTCAGCATTTGTAGTGAATTTAGACGAGGAGTACTTGTAATTAAGACTGAAATTAATTCAAAGACTATTTTAGAGTTTTATTGCCTCAGTAGCTTAATATTGTGGTAAAAAGTACAGATCGTTTAAGTCTAATTTATTTTTACAATGAGAAATTTTTTAAAGTTTTCTATCATAGGTCTCTTATGATTTTAATAGTTTTACAACTTTTAAGTCAACAGAGTAATAACAGTTGATAAACGAGAGCAGTTAAAAGTTATTTTTATTATACTATAAAGAAACATAAGTCAAGGAAAGTTTTGCAAATATATGGTATAATTGTCCACATCTCACAAGAGGCTAGCTAGGAGCCTAGCACCCATAGCCATCACTGGCGATATGAGTTGTCTCGTGCGTATATTCCTGTTTTTTTATGCATATATTTCTACTTTTACGCTGTTACTGAACTTTAAAGTTTTGCCTTCATACTATATTGATATAATTCACAATTTGAAAAGTTAACATCACTGGTTGGTTCTTTTATCACCTCCTTTAAAAACGGTCGAGGCTTTTAATCGAGCTGCATTACCTTAAAACTAGATGGTGAGAATTTCAAATTTAATTACGTTGAAAAGTAATATGTCCAAATTTTTGTTACCTTGTAAAGAATACATAATGAAGCATAATACACTTTTATTTGCTTGCGATTTGCAAGTATTTTAAGAAATAATGTGTAAAAGTACAAATGTTACGGATCATTGTTTACTAAACCCAAACTCATCATGTTTGATTAACGAAAATGATTCTGCGTAAGGTTGACATGTTAAATAACAAATGCCTAGATTTGAGAAACTGGTTAAAGTGTAATATTCTTAAGTAATACTCATTATTATTATCTAATCGTAAATTGTTACTTTTCAGCGAGACTAACTTTAATTAAGTTTTAAATTAATGTGTCGTTAGCAGAGTATTGTTTCGTAAAAAGCTGCTCGCCCAACGTAAGTTATGATGTAATCCACTATATCTCATCCGAACACTATGGTGACAATGTGGGTCCAATCTCAACAATTATTAAAATCTTAAAGTGAATTTACATGCGACTAATTTTTACTAAGCATCACAAATATACTATAAAATACTTCTACAGTTAGCCCAATTTGTAGTAACAGATGGATTGCATTTCCAAATACATTAATCTTAGGTTTTAAAGTTATGTATTAAATTTTTCTTTCGTATTTGCTTTTCGACGTACGAAATAACATAAAAAATATTAAACCCTTTTATATACATTCAAATCTTAACGCCAGATATAATGGAACGACGGCGGCGAAAAATATTGATAGACGGGTGAAATTAAAATTCCTTAAGACTTTAGATGGGTGCTGCCAATATTATTTTTTAATTTCAGAAATTATTTAATTTAGTTTTATTATTTCAAAGTATTTTTCAAAATATGTTTAAACTTTTTCATTTTATGTATTTTTCAACCAAAAATTTTAGGTTAATTGGTTTATTAAAGTTTTGGGCAAAAGAAAATCAGTTAAAAGATTTTTCGCTAAAAGATAGAAAAAAATAAATCTAAGGAAACATATTTTATTGTATGATTTGTATTCAATTTAATAGAAAAAATACATTTACTAAAACATAACATAAGACATAAAAACAACTAAATTTTATATTATAAAATAGGCCGGCCGCAAAGCTCAAGAATCGAAAGCGTGTAAAGCAAAGTTTCGGGGGCAGCCCGTACGGCAGAGAGTAGGATGATCCCACGAGATGTGGAGGAGTACAGGAGTTAATGAATCAGTTGGCACCTTTTTTAACAGTTATCTTTAGAGAATATTTATCGACATCAAGGGTCATAATGAGAATGATAAATGTTGATGTTAGCAGTTATAAAATGAAATGGCACCCAAAATTCAATGGTTTCTAATTGACTTATTTTGGTAAGTGATAGAAATCAAACTTTTTACATAAATGTTTTGTCTGTTTATTTTTACTTTATTAGGAAGGGCTGGGGGTTTTTCTTTAACGTCCTCTTTTAACAGGGGGAAAAGAATTATAAATATTTGTGACTCATTAAAAAGTTTTTATTTATTTATTTATTAAAATTTTCACAAATTGTAAAGGAGCGTACATTTTTTAAATATTTTTGAAATTTAATTTGATATATATAAATTTGGCCTCCAAGGGGTTTGGGATGTTAATCTCCCTTTATAACACAACAGGTGGTGTTAATTACTTTTTTTTGATAGGTTTTTCTTTTCGAATTTAAATTACTTCAAGATATCATGTTGATATAAGGGTTTTGTTTCACAATTTTGGACAAAACTTGGCACGTAGGTTCTTCTATACCCCTTTAAAAAGGGGACCTATATAAATAATCATTTCTGCGATTCCACAGTTCAATGAATCTAAATTAATCAAACACCTTTAATATATTCTAAAAGTAATTTTATTTCCTTAATTTAAATTTCATTCTTTGTAATAAAAATTTAATCAGATTGACCAGATACCCATTTTTATAATTTTTGCTTTGTGTTTTTTAAAACCAAAATGCCTTTTGAACAATTTTAACAATATCAAATATCGGTATTAGTTATATAATTTATCATATATCATCTATGGAATTAAAAGTCGTGATCAACATTAAAAAATATTTCTACAGTAGTATGTAAAGGTGGACAGTAGAAAAATAATGTAAATGTCGATTCAAAATAATGCTAATAATTCTAAATAAACGACATACGTCAACATCGTACAGAACAGCGACTGCAAATTGCCGACTTTTCGCGAGCACTTTAAAAAGTTAACTCGCAAACACATAGATAAAGTAGTTAACCACAGTAACCCTCTGCTGGTAAAAGCAGCAACGTATACGGCCCATCCAAACGCTTCCTGTCGCAAGCATAGACCACGTAAATTCCTCTTCGATCCGGACGAGGAAGGGGTCACCGAGAATCTAGACCCAACGGGGTCCCGACATCCAACCTTACACACTACACAAGTAGGGATAGCACACACTCACCTGTAGTTCGCCCTCGCTTACAAGCATAGCAAAACACACACACTTGGTACACTAGATACACCCGCGTTCCAGGGCGGTTATCACCGCCCCCAGCAAACGACTAAAACAGTCGCCAGATTGTTGGCGTCCCGGTCCGCAAACCAATTGTCGACAATCTTTAGGAGACACCAAAGAATACCTAGCTCACGTACCTTCTGTACGTTGGGCCTTCGCTTTTAGCAAAACTGTCGGTCACCTAGTTCGTGGGGACGGTAGCTTCCCGTGAACTCAGTGTTAGATGAAGCTTACTTAAGACATTGGTCTGAAAGCATTACATCATTGCTAAAAAAAACACACGACAAACATTAAATGTAATTAAAAAAAATGTTATACGAGTCGTTAAACGAGGTAATATAACTCTTTCATCTCGAAAATAGGTTAAAGGATCTTATTGCTATTGTTTTAGAGTATAAAGGATTGTCTGACTGATAGTACGTCCCAGTGTTTGTACAATGTGGATGTTGGATATCGAAATGAAGGCCCGCCGCAACTTTTAATACTGCTCGTTGTGCTCTCTCAACTAGTAAAAGAATAGTTTTTGCAATTCCTCCCCAGGAGGTTATACAGTAGATGATTAGCGACTGACACCTATGTCAGTAATAGTAAATAATAACTCCCTAGAGTTATAGACCTTTTTTAAGGTTTTTTGGTCGGATACGTGTCTTAGCAACTTGAAAATGTATGTCAGCTTTCTGAGTCTTAAGGCGAGTGATTCTGCATGTTGTTAAAAGTTAGTCAAGTGTTATTCCTATGTATTTGTTGTTTTTAACTCTGGTTACGACGGGACAAGAACAGTTTGAATAACTGCGGACACACTCGTGGCTTCGTATTATATGATAAGTTTGAAGTACAAGGTTGTTTTTGTATGTAAAGGGTAGTATCACAGTTTTACCGGTGTTTATAGTCAGGAGATAAGATAGAATGGAGTTGACGAGATCGTGTACGGCTCCGCCGATGGACTTCTTTGAACGAAAACCGTACTGGTTAGGTGCTAAGAGGCTGCTTGATTCAAAATAATTAATTAATCTCTTGCTTAGAATGAGTTCTAAGATCTTAGACAGTTTTGTTAGTATTGATATAGCCAGGTAGTTGTCCACTTGATCTTGGATGCATTTTTTGTGTATTGGTTTAATAAGGGCTTTTTTGAAAGATGAAGGGAACACGCCTAGTGAGATTAATAGGTTGCAGTGTGGGCAAGAGTTTTCTAAGAAGGAAGTTATCTCATAACCACAGACATTTTATCTATACCAACAGCATATTTATCTATATCGTCTTCTAGTATTGGGGCTATTAGTAGACTACTGGGAAAAGCATTGGTTGGAAAGGTGGTTGGTGGTAAGAACTTAGGGTAAGAGGTTATTATGTTCGCCAGGTTTACTCCGATGTTAGCAAAATAGGTATTAACGTTTTTATATTCTCCTGAGTGGCAGCGTTTGAAACCAGGCATCGGGAGTTGTCTGGTTCGTTTGTAGAACTATTTGTATCTTAAATTATTTCTCACAGCTGTTTTTGGTTACCTCGTGCGCTTTCTAGACGTCTTTTTTTTCGTATGCCCTTTAAGCTCTCCATGTTATCATAGTGCAAAAGTTTCTGGAGCTTCAGGTAATTATTATACTTCCTCATTTTTTATTTCCATGCAAATATCATAAACAACGTTTTTTTGATTGAATAACCCTAATTTCAGAGGAAATCTGCAAATCCTGCGTTTTATTTGTAATATTTACGAGTATCATCATCATCTTTATTAGCAGCCTTTATCCGTCCACTGCTAGACATAGGCCTTCCCTTCCCTTGCTACCCGCTGCTAACTTGAACTTGCTACTGCACGGTGGTCGGGGGTCGACCAACGCTCCGCCTTCCCGAACGCGTACTCCCCTCCTGAATCTTATTGGCTCATCGACCACTGGTTCTTTAGACTACATTACCGGCCCACTGCCACTTCAACGAAATAAATCTTTGCGCTATCTGACTTTTGTTCTTTGCCAGATTCATTACGAATTTTGTCCGTCAAAACTCCAAGCATAGCGCATTGAGCAACGGCAAACTTTTGGACCAGTCGGTTATAACAGGTCGATCCAATCTGTGGACCTGTCGGTCATTATGAGGAGAACGCATTGATTGAAGACTTTCGTCTTCAAACATTGCGGTATCGGCGGCGACGAGAGAACTTAGCTTCTTGAATGATGCCGAGCCTAACATAATCATCATCATCATCATCGTCATCATCAACATCATCATCATATCAGCTTATGAAAGTCCACTGCTGGCCATAGGCCTCCCCCATGAGCCGCCAAGAAGTACGATCCTGCGCCACCTGCATCCACCGACTTCCCGCACACTTGCACAGGTCGTCACTCCATCTCGTGGGGGGTCGACCCACTCTGCGATGGCCAGTACGAGGCTGCCACTCGAGAACCTTTTTTCCCCATCGGTTATCGGCTCTACGAGCTAAATGGCCGGCCCATTGCCACTTTAGCTTGCCACTTAACCATTGCAACTTTGCGAGCTATGTCACCATCGTTCTGCTGCGGATGTCTGCATTACGCACTCTATCACGCAGAGAAATTCTTGGAAGACTTGGAGCTTCCTCATACGGCCAGCAGTGAAGGACCACGTAACATAATCCTTCTATTGCAATATATGCACATTAAAACGGGTATATTAATTTTAATCATATGCTTTTAAAAGCCATATTGACTTATTAAATGGACTATGTATTTAAAATGGTGAAATATAAATAGGATGAGGATAAATGCTGTATTACTTAAAATTACTCCGTAAATAAGCAATTTTTCCCATAAAATGTAAATAATAAAAATGGTTTTAGTGGATAATCCTTAATTGATAGACATAGGCCATGCAGACTCATTTGTTGGCCTATTTAAAGGTGTACTATACTGTGGTACATCAATTTGATTTGTTTCTTGGCGTTTATATCTCGATGACATAAGAAATATCGAAATTTATTAGCGTTTCTCTACGACATCATGCATGTTAAGTGCATAAAACCTTCCTCTCTTTCTTTCGTTTTAAAAAAAACTGCTTCAAAGTCCATTTCGTACGTTTAAACATGTGACCAAACATAGTGACAGACAAACAAAGAAAGCGACTTTTTTTTATATCTACTTTGATCATTGTATGAATCGAGAAATTATTATACTTCATCAGTTTTTGATAATAACAGATTGTGATACATCAAAATATTTTTAAGTATCTTATAAATTCTTCGTTCCGAAACCACAAAAATAATTTTTAGTTTTATTGTTCTTTTTACTAGAATGCCTTCTTTTTTCCCAAAATATTTATAAAGTTACAATGTGCGCTTTAATTCTTTCATACGCTTACCAGAGTAACATAAAAATTGACAAACTTATTTTCTCTAATTCTAACGGTGGCTACAACTAAAGAATTCAAGTATCACTACAATTTTTAATAACAACCCGATATTCAACTTATAAGAGTGCCACACATCTAGGCATTTATCTAATTTTCTTGTAAAAGTTCTGGAGATTATTGGGGCCTGGGAATGTTTGAAGCTTTGTTCTAAAAGAGAGGATTTTAATGAATATAAGTTTTTTATTATCCTTTATTGTAACTGCCTCTGTGACCTATTGATGTGAGGTCATTGCTTTACAAACCGGGTATCATGGGTTCAAACCCCGCGATGAAACAACTTTGGGCCCAGGAGCCATTTTTTTGCAAAATAAGGTAATCCATAGGTCGGATGGGGCACGGAAAACTTCCGTGGGGGACTTTAATTTTTAGGTTATGGAGGCCAGGATCCAGTCCGTCTGCGTGAAAACTTCTATTCAGATAAATCTTGTTGGACGAGAAGTGATCCTATAGTAACATTAAAAATACGGCTGGCTATATTAAAGAGTTATCCCTTATTGTAAACAACAGTTCATGAATTGCCTTTGAAACTAATCCGTTTGACAGCAGCAAGGCTAAGTCAAATTTGCATGCGCATAAATTTACATTCTCTCAAACACACGAACTGGTTTAGCAATCTTCCTTTATGATTTAAACCAGTGACTCGGATACGTTAACAGGGTTTGTTAAAATTTCCTTGTTAAATATTGTGAACTTTTACTAATAAATGTGTCAGCATTAGGCTAACGTGGGTAAAATTTATAGATATATATTAAACAAATATTAGCTTGTAACGAGTAAAATTGTTATAAAATCAATCTTGTTTTACGTATTTGTTTTTTATTACAAAAATGCGAACGTTGTTGAATTAATGTAATTAGCAATAAACATTTTTTTTAACAATAAACAAACCGATTTCAAATCGATTGGCGTGATATTGAGCTATTAATTTTCAATTTTTTACGCACATAGTTAATGTAAATTTCAGACTTATTCAGTTTTTTTCATAGATGCCACTGTCAGAACTAGACCAAATTGCTATTGGATCAAACAGAAAGCAATAGCTTTCAAATAAAAAAAACATTCAAATCGGTTCACCCAGGCGAAAGTTCTGAGGTAACAAACATAAAAAAAAATAAAGACGAAGAAGATTTTTGATGTCGGTTACAAATAATAAATAGGCCAAAATCTAGTAAAGCTTGAGCTAGATTTTAGCCTATTTAGTTTTACGTTTCGTAAAAAATGCCATTTCATAAATGTTTTTAAATTAGTTCTAAACTGTAGATTGTTCGAACTAACTATTACTATTAACTAACTATTTCTTCTCATATAATATTACATAAAAAACTCGTTGAACTACCACTTACTACGTTCTTTTAGGATTTCAATTTAGATTAAATATTGAGTGGGCAATCGGCTTTCCTTTTGTTTTTAGTTAAAGTAAATTGACTTTTTATAAAAAAAAAAACCATTCACTGGGTTCTTGATGCAATACGAGAACAAGCTTTTTTTTTTAATCTTCAGGTATTTTGTTATTATTTGTCTCAATTTACTGATGTTAATCTTATGATGACTGATGTCAATTTACTTTTTTAACAATTTTATCAATTTACTCAATTTATTACTGTTTTGATACACATTAAAAATAAAATATTTGGATACACGTTAAAAAGTTTTACTCTTTTCTTAAAATTAATGAATGTTATTCACCATCATCATCAGCCTGTGATGGGCATAGGCCTCCATTAGGGGGTTTTGGAATGTATCTCACCACGCTGGTCCAATTCGGATTGGTGGGTAGACCGACTTTTTTTACATGCCGGATCATCTTACTTTTTAGACAATTGGGTAATCAGCCTAAATTGCCCTAACCAACTAGGAAACAACAATGAAAATTTGTTTAGTCCCCGCAGGAATCGAACCCACGACCTCCAATTTTTAAAGTACCCGCCCATACCACTAGGCTACGGACGCAGTTATTATAATACGTTTTTGTTTAACGTCATATTCAACGGGTGCTATCAAGGGAACCGGAAGTACGTTAATGTATCCTTTATGGTTCCTTAGTATATTAGTCAACAATGGGGCATTGTTTGAATGCTCTGTATATGGATAGTATATAACGGACCTATGCTATACTTGATTAAGGTATAGTAAATCTAAATTAGTAGTTTTAAGGTGTAAGTGAAGTATCAGGATATATATTCGATTTAACACAATAAAAATTTTAGAACAATTTACGCTAACACATGCTACAAATGAAAAAAGCTACTTATTTTTCAGTACGAGATGTATTTTATCAGTTTTAGTAAAATATATAAAAATTTATATAAAAGTAAATGGAAGCAATTAGTTTAATTTAACCAAGGATGGACAAACTAATTGTTTTTTTTTGCCTGATATTAAGTTGCTTCAAATTTAAAATTGTGAAAAGATACTTCAATTCATATTGTTTATACTTTTAAATTGAATAATTCTGTTATTTTTACAAACAGTTTAAACTCTTGCTTTTCAAGAAACAGAATAAAATTATTTGGAAAACACAGCTAAGGTTTAGAGATTCAGCTGAAAGCTAAGTACAAAAGTTAAGTAGGAAATCCCTTTTGTTGGAGACTCTACCTGAACTGTACAGTAGGGTCTTTCGAAAAGATAATAAATTAGTTATACTCAGTTACTTTTTTCAACGCCTATATAAAATAAAATTACTTTTTAAATTTTTAGACAACTGATAGAAAGAATACTTTATTGTTTATTAAGTTATATAGATTTCATGCTTATAATATTACACCTTTTGAGTATTGCAGACTAAACACAAAAAATAATATTAAAACAGTAGGTACAAATAATATATATAATATTATATTACATCTCAAAGTCTTTCTTCAATATAGAAGCATTACACTTTTATATTAATTGTCAAATCAACCACCATCGGCTTGAAAAAGAAATCTTCTGACCTGAGAAGAACTGCAGTAGGAAACTTAGCGGGACCTTTTTGCATTTTTTCAATTATAATCAACGCCTATCAGTTCACTACTGGACATAGCCCTTTTTCAAGGAACGTCAAGACGGCCGATCCCCTGGTACTCGCTGCCAATTTGAACCGGCTACTGCACGGAGATCATCGCCATTCAAACTGGTCGAGGGTTGACCAACACTCCGTTATCCTATACGTGACTTCCACTCTATAACCTTATTAGGCCATCGACCATCCGTTTTTCTGACCACGTGACCGGCCCATTGCGCTATGTTGGTGACTTTCGTTTTTTGCCAGATAAATTCATTACCAATTTTATCTGACAAAAAAACTTCGAGAAAAGCGCGTTCAGCAGCTACGGCAAACTCGACAACAACATTTTTTAAATAAATTTTACATAATTAATACATAGCCTCGATTGAACCGTTCATTACAAGGGTGTGTTATCTATCACATAGTCGTTACTGTTATAACATCCTTTGAAACAGAAATGTTCCGCTACAATTTGTTTAAATGTATTTACAGATAATAACTAAATGTTTTCAGGGATTTTATTGTAGAAAAGTATAAATTGTACCGTATAAATCATTATTCAATTCAGAAACGAAATTTAAATAATGTTTTTAAAATAAATGCGAAAGTAACTATGTTTATCTGTCAGTCTGTCTGTCTTCACAGTCCTAACTGTTGAACCGTATCCGTTATCCATAAATTAGTATGGAAAATACGAATGCGAAATAAAATCTGTCTAATTATCTTTCTGTCTGTCACTCTTTACTGTGTAAGCCATTGAACCAATTTCGATAAAATTTGGTAAATACTTAGTATAGATTCCAAGAAAGGCCATTATTTAATTCAATAACAGTGGTTGGAAGCGTTAAAATATGGGTTGAAAATTTATACGGAAAAAATTCTCTTATAAACATAAACGATAAAATTTTGTGGATAGATACTCGAAACTAGCCGTAATTGGTGTTTTTCTAGCCGTTTTGAAATTTAAAACTTCAAACTTACACTAGTGGTATACAATAAATACACCTCATTTTTATTATACTGTACGTTACCAGGCCCAATTATTTGCCAACTAGCGAGCATTTTCAATGTACTTCTAGCCACTTGTCCTTTTGTTTGTCCTTCCCTGATGAATGGAAGGAGGCGTAAGCCACAAAATCAACCGACGAGTTATCGTCCAATCAGTCTCCTCAACTGTATGGGGAAATTGTATGAACGCTTGAACTGTACGCTTGAATGAACTTGTCGAGGTTGGAGGATTACGTCTTCAATGGCCTCCTACCAGAAGAACGATTCGGGTTCCGTCCTGAACACTCCTGCTCCGAACAGGTTTATCTCCTCACAGAATACATTCTGAAGGGCCTAAACAAAACAAAATCTGGCCTTAGATCCCATTACACGGGGATTGTTCTATTCGATGTCGCAAAGGCATTCGATAAAGTCTGGCACAACGGCTTACTCTACAATTTGTACTCTTTCAATGTGCCTGATAGGCTTGTGCACATCATACAAGCCTACCTTTAGAATTGTTCTTTTCGATATCGAGTATAAGGCCACCCTCTCAACCAGACGCTCCGTGCTAGCGGGCGTGCCACAAGGCTCCGTTCTTTCTCCTCTGTTATTCCTCTGTTATACGCTGTACACTAGCGATATTTCTAAAAGCTCTAATGTTAACCTTGCGCTTTTCGCAGACGACACCGCCCACTGTTACTCCTCTTCCTTACCATCCCTTATCACCAGTAAACTCCAATGTGTAATCAATAGCCTAGGCGATTGGTTTCGCAAATGGAGGATTGATGTGAATCCCGAAAAAAGTGTAGCAATTTACTTTAATCGGTCTTCTGTCAGAGCTGACCTCACTCGTCTCACCTGTAGACAAACACTCGGACAATTGAACCTCTACGGCAATCCGATCCTTTGGGAGAAGAAAGCCAAATATTTAGGTGTTACTTTCGATAGTAACATGAGTTTCAAAAACCACGTCAAATAGGTTAGGAGAAAAGCCGCTTATGTCTCGCATCGTCCCTACTATCTTACCAACACAAGTAGCAAAATGCCTCTTAACTACAAACTTTTATTATATAAAGCTTGCATACGGCCGATAATGACATATGCTTGCCAATCTTTTGCTCATGTATCCTCCCACCATTTAAATCAACTACAGGCGGTGAAAATTAAATTCTTACGACGTGCCACTGGAGCAGAGTCTTATAAAAGAAATGTCGACTTGCACAGCGATTGCAAGTTGCCGACATGACGCGCTCATTTTAAAAACACCACTAAAAAATTCTATGACAGAATAGAAACGCAAAATAACCCTCTGATGGTAAGCGCTGCAAATTATCACGCAGACCCAGATGCCTCTAGTAGGAATCGTCGTCCCCGTAATATATTCCCAGACCCAGATGAAGATGGGGGCTTAGGAATTCTGAACCCTTCAAGGGTCATGTATTGTCATTTATTCGATATAACATAGTATAATAATAAAGTTTGACTAAACTTTGAATGATGAAAGATGTTACAAAAAAAAGTTAGATATAGTTAGGGAACATCTATAGTTTTAACGTGATAAAACAACGTGATGATTTAAGTCGGTGAGAAGCCCGATAACCTATCTTTCCATATCAAGTATGGTATGCGTTGTTCTACCTTAGGTAAAATAAGAGCTTTTTTTTTCTTCTGTAGGCTGTATGACAAAACACTGTTTTTGAGCCGAGCTACAATAAACTACCCCATTTCACTGATGGGTCATATTCAGGACCATTGATTGATTATCATTTATTGATTATTGTCAGCGTCCGTAAAAAGCATTTTTATGTATCAAACCAAACTTTTTGTCAACTTTATTTTGTAGTGAACTTGCACTTTTGATTAGTCCTCAATTTGTCTAGACACCGGACTAATTGAACATAAAACGAATCTTATAATTAACTTTATTAGGAAATAAGATTTATTAACTTTAAAGTAACTTTAATCTCACATAGATTATTTAGTATGTATTTTTTACAAGTAATTTAATTTTTGGTTACAAATTTAATAGAAACAATAAAGTCCTATAAAGTACATACTTGACAAAACAATCGGTTTCATTATGTTGAATTAACCGTTTTGGTCGCACGATTTAAATATACAACGACAAACAAAATAATACTTTTTAATATTTCATTGAGTGTAGGTCAATCGAGACATGCGGCCGTCTAAAATTATCCATCAACGTATTCAGTTTATTAGTTGAATGAAAAATTGGGTCACAGCGACTCGATACAGCAATTACCTTTATAATCCTTTTTTGTCCTTCCTACGTATTATTGCGTGCGTATAGATACTATAATACAACTTACTAAATTGTTTATTGCAAAAGATTAAACTAATCTGTAAAATTAAATATGTATTTACTTAATTGAAATTAAAAAAATACTATCTGAACTTAAACTTTTTGACATATTAGAATATATTAAAGATTTTTTTACAATACAAATACAAACACGATAGTATCATAAGTAATATTTTTCGTTATTATTAATACCTTGGAATACCAAGTCCTCCAAAAAAAACCAAACCAAGACATATTTTATTTGTATTATGCCATATACTAAAAAAGTACTATTAAAGACATTTTGATAAGAAGATATTAACTATTTATATTTACCAGAGTGCGACAGGGGGATATCATTTCCCCAAAATGTTCACAAATGCTTTGTTGAACGTCTTCAAAACCCTAGACTGGGCTGGATGCGGCATAAACATCAACGGCGAGTTTCTCCACACCTCCATTTTGCCGACGATATCGTAATATTGGCCGAGTCGTTGAAGTGCTTGCACAGTCTAAATGAATCATCCCTAATGAGTGCTTTACCTTGCGATGAACTTGGACAAGACGAAAATCATGTTCAACGAACATGTTCTACCGGGGCTGATCAGTGTTGATAGCGTTACTCTCGAAATTGTCAATATGTATGTGTACCTTGGGCATATATAGAAGTGCGGATGACACAGCTTCGAGTGGGTAGCCGATAGGAGGATTCAGTTGGGCTGGGTAGCTTTTAGGAAGCTAAGCCACGTTCTCACGTCGCCGCCAACACAGCAATGTTTGAAGACGAAAGTTATTAATCAATGCGTTCTCTCCGTGATGACCTACGGGACCGAAACTTGGCCTTTGACTATATGACTGGTCCACAAGTTTGCCGTTGCTTAACGAACTTTGGAACACGCTTTGCTCGGAGTTTCTTTGTCGGAAAAAATTCTTAATGAATTAATTCGGCAAAGAAGTAAAGTCACCGCTATAGTGCAAAGGCTCGTTGAAGTGGCAGTGGCCAGTCACGTTGCCAAAAAGGATCTGGAGTGAGGCCGCGTTTGGGAAGGCGGACGGACGGAAGAAGGTTGGTCGACCCCGAACAGGTCGGATGCCGATCTCTGCGTAGTAGCCGGTTCAAGTTGCCAGCGAGTAGCAAGGGATTGGCCGTCTCGGCGTTCATTGAGAAAGGCCTATATCCAGCAGTACACATAAAGGGCTGCAAATGATAAATGATGCTGATTTACCAGGCATTCCTTTGTTTAAAAAAGTATACAAATCAGAACAATGAGATACCAAAAAATTCTGATAATTAAAGTTTATTTGAAAAAATTATATGCTAGCTGCTTTGCGTAAAACTGTAATTTAGATTAATCTGTATTAATAGGAAATAAAAATTAAATTATAAACTCAGATTCAACAAATTAACATTTGCGAAGCGAACGCTCTCATCTTAATAAAACAACAAATTTATCGCGTTCTAACGAGTTTTGAATTTTCAATGCAAACTTTTAAAAGTAAACGTGATTTCAATGACACAAAAGTTTGCCGCCTAAGTTAGTAAAGATAAATTTTTTAACGTTGTGTAATTGGAAGAGAATATAAAATGTAATAGGGTTAATAAATGTAATAGGGATAATAAGTAATAGAAGACATTTAGCTACGAAGAATAATCAAAAATAACTTACATCAGCACTTTTTAAAAGCAATGTTTAATTTATTATTTCTATTAGAATTTAATTTTATTAATATATTATTGTATGCCATTCACTGACTCTAAATTTAATAAATAAATTATAAAATGTTATTACTCTTAGTTAGTTGCAGACAGAAGAAAATTTTACACTTGTTTAATTTAAATTAAACTTTTCTTAGGCGGTCGTGATTTTTGCTTATATTATTTTTATTTTTAGATGATCTGAATTTCATTATCTAATTTTACTTGTAAGTGAAGCTACTGGGTACTGTAACATTATAGTGTATGAATGAATAAATGATCTAGCTTATAGTGTCCCACTGCTTGGAAAATGCCTCCTCAACGCTTTCCATTCTTGCCGGTTCTGTGCCAATCGCTGCCAACTGTCGATGTAGCGATGGAGTTCATCCTTCCTTGCCATATTGAGCATTTATTTGCCCAACTAAAACCCATAATGAAATTTAAGTTTTTGTTTGTAACATCATAATTAACAATTTAAAATTATTATATTGTGATGTATAACCGATACATAAAACATTTCTTTTTTTATTTTGTTTGTTTGTTTGTTCTGGTTAATCACTGGCAATGGCTTGTCCGATATCCAGGGGGATTTTACTGAAAGTTAGCTGATTGTTTCGTCGTCGTCGTTTCAGCCTGTCAGAGCCCACTGTTGAGCATAGGCCTCCCCCATAAGTCGCCAAGAGGTACGATCCTGTGCCACCTGCATCCACTGACCTCCTGCACATTTGCACAGGTCGTCACTCCATCTGGTGGGGGGTCGTCCGACACTGCGATGGCCAGTACGAGGCTGCCACTCGAGAACCTTTCTTCCCCAACGGTTATCGGTTCTCCGAGCTAAGTGGCCGGCCATTGCCACTTCAGCTTGCTAATTTTGCGGGCTATGTCGGTTACCATGGTTCTTCTGCGGATGGCTGCGTTACGCACTTTATCACGCAGAGAAATACCGAGCATAGCCCGCTCCATAGCTCGCTGAGTGACTTGGAGCTTCCTCATACGGCCGGCAGTGAAGGACCATGTCTCAGTGCCATAGGTCATCACTGGCAACACACATTGGTCAAAGACCTTAGTCTTTAGGCATTGAGGAATATTGGACGAGAGGATATGTCGCAGCTTCCCGAACGCTGCCCATCCGAGCTGGATTCGTCGATGGACCTCGGCATCGAAGTTGGACTTACCTAATCGGACTACTTGTCCCAGGTAAATATATTCGTCAACAACTTCGAGCACAGCACTCCCAACAACCACTGGCCTGACATGACCGTTAAACATAACTTTCGTCTTGTCCATGTTCATCCTAAGGCCCACGTGTTGAGAGACCCTGTTGAGGTCATTGAGCATAGCATTTAGGGTCCTCCAGCGACTCCGCCATGATGACTATATCGTCGGCAAATCTAAGGTGGGTAATACACTCGCCGTTGATGCTTATACCTCGTCCTTTCCAATTCATAAGTTTGAAGGCGTCTTCCAATGCAGCGGTGAAGAGTTTCGAGGATATAACATCACCCTGTCTTACACCTCTCTGCAATTGGATAGGCTTCGTGCTACTAGATTGTACTCGGACGGACATCGTGGCTTTGCTGTATAAACACCTCAGAACCTCGATATACCGACTGTCAATTTGGCAACGCTGAAGGGCCTGCAGCACAGCCCAAATTTCGACAGAGTCAAAGGCTTTCTCATAGTCTACAAACGCCAAGCATAAAGGCAGATTATACTCCTCGGTCTTCTGTATAATCTGCCGCAGCGTAAATATGTGGTCTATGGTACTAAAGCCTTTTCGAAATCCAGCTTGTTCGGGTGGCTGGAAGTCGTCTAGTCTGGAAGCGAGACGATTCAAGATGACCTCGAGAACAGGACATAAACGCGGCTCAGAAGGAAACCGGTCTGTAGTTCTTCAAGAGGCTATTATCACCTTTCTTGAAGAACAGCACCACTCAAACTTCTGCTCCACGCTTCTGGCGTAATACCATCCTGTAGGACGAAATTAAAGAGCCTCTGAAGGACTAAAAGTATCGGTTCTCCACCCGCTTTCAGAAGCTCTGCTGTAATTCCGTCCTCACCAGGTGCTTTGCCGTTCTTAAGTTTTGCGAGAGCCATTCGTATCTCGCTCAGACTGACTTCCGGATATTTTCGGAGATGTGCCGGATGTTTGCTTGGGTCGTCACTCGCTTCAGTAAGCGGTTCCGACAACGATGTGACAGCTGTCCATAGAATCTCTCGATCTCACTCAAAACTTCTGGTCTACGGAGATGACGGCCCCACGATCGGTCTTCAACTTAGTTAGCTGGCTTTGTCCAACAGACAGATCTCTAGCGAAGACTTTAGAACCTTGGTTCCGTTCAATCGCCTCTTTAATACGACTGTATTAAAGATGCGCAAGTCATGCCGCATACACTTGGAGATCTGTCTATTTAGCTGCCTGTAGCTTAACATGTCAGAAGAAGACTGTAGCCGCATCTTCCGTCTTGTTTCCATAAGGTTCAGAGTGTGATCAGAGAGTTTTTGGGTTCTAGGATTGCGGTGCGCCTTGTAGAACCTAGTACCCACAGTACGGACAGTTTCCACGAGCTTACCGTTAATTTCGTCCACAGTGCTGCAAGTGTCTAGGCATTGGAAGCGATTATTAAGCTCGAGCTGAAAGCTTTCGGCATTAAGGATATGGGCACGAGACGGACGTAGCGTGGACTTTATCAGACGAGACCTTTCCAGCCTGATGTTAAGATTTAATGTGCCTCTTACAAGTCGGTGATCACTGCCGGTTTTAACCCTTGTGATCACAGAAACATCATTAAATATTTGGCGTTTGGTCGTCATAATAAAGTCAATCTCGTTTTTGACGGAACCATCGGGGCTGATCCAGGTCCACTTCCTGTGGGGCTGCTTTTAAAGAAAGAATTCATCATAAAGAGTCCTTCTTTCTCCATGAAGTCAGCCAGCAGTTGCCCCCTTGGGTTCCGTTGCCCTACTCCAAAATTGCCCACTCGCAGCTCATCGTCTTGTCTTTTGCCTAGTTTTGCGTTAAAGTCCCCCATCAGCACCATATATTGAGTTTTAGAGGAATGTATGGCTCAGAGATGTCCTCTACATTGCCTCCACCTCATCATCGGAGTGTGTCGATGTTGGTGCATATACCGTATGACCTTCAGCAAATACCGTTTCGATATTCTGGTATAAGGTGCAACCCATTGACGCACACTTTCGTTTTAACAATTTGCAAGAAACTTGCGGACGTTCCGACCCTCCTTGGGACAGTTGGTGCCCTCGCTGTAAAACAAGTTGCCGGTTCAGGGGATTGTGTATCCTCCCCTGTCCGGACTTCGGGATAATCTATTTTCCATGCTTTTTTCCTCTTCCACTCCGTTATTCTCCCGTCGGTCCTCAATGTCCGTTTTTGTATGTTGCCGGTCAGTCGTCGTTGTTGGTCCAGTCCCACCCGGTTCTTAGCCCCCTCCTGCCGAAGGGCCCTTCCGAGCCAGGAATAGCAGGACTGCCGGGGACTGGGGCCCCCATCACTGACACACTTCATTGGGGGTTTTCCCATATTGCCACGCCTGGCAACGGGTTGGCAACCCGGTCATTTCAGATCCTTTTCACCTTCCCTCTGCCCATTGTGGTTAAGGTTTTTACGATCTGAAAGCGGGGTTTATCCGCCATCTGTCGGACCCACTGAATAGATTGCGTATGCTTTTCCGTTCTTCCCACCCAAGGGAAGAATGGGAGGCCAATTCTTATCCCCAGCCCCAAGCCTTGTTTTGATTGATTAATTAGTGAATAATTAACGGAGGCAGTCAAATAACAAATAGGAACCTCAAAATAAAATAATAACGTTTTATTACAGTAACTTGTACTTATCAAACATTAGGCTAATACAGAGGCTGTGTAAAAACAAGGGCCAACGTTGTTTTGCTAATATGTCTATGGTTTTAGACACTTTTCGTTAAAACATCATAAGTACTGATTAATGACTTTGAGTGCGGTTTTTATTATATCTAATCAATAATATTTTTTTTTTATTTTATTTAGAACTTCTGGCTAATTTCTGTAACTGTTACAATAAACAATTATTTTGATTAATAATACAGTTGTACTAATTTTATAACATTTAATAACTTTACGATGAGTTTAAATTTATACCTAGGTTTAAAGACGTTTTCTAGGGTTTGGTAAGAGAAGGCTAAATTGTCGGTTATTCGTTAACACTATAAATCCTAAAACTCTTTTTTTGTTTGGTATTGCAAAAAATCTTAAACAATTATTATATTCGCTAAAAATCACACGGATGGTTTGAAACTTTTGGTGTGTTGTTTGAAAGTTAGCCAACCCTCTAATTATTAGTAAATTTAAAACAATCTTTTAATCTAACTTTTTTGGAACTCTCTTTTAAAAACTTTTGGGTATTATTGGCCCTTTTTTGGTTTAAAACTCTGTTTAAAAAATTTTTATTATGTTTTTAATTATTATAATTTAGCAACAACAATTTTATAACGTTTAAATTTAATTTTTCTTGTTTAGAATTTCCCATTATTAAATAAATTCTTTAGGTTTTATCGGTTTTTTTACATTTTCAATTCCCAACGTTTCGGCATTCCAGGGCTGGTCGGGGTAACTACGGTTTAATAACTTTAAATTTAATATACAATTCATTTAAAAATAATTGCCAGAACTTTTCAAGGTTAACATGGATGATTTTGAGAAATGATATTGAGCGGCTTTATATCAATGTTAATTTTGTTTTCGGTTTCTAATTTAATTTTTAATATTGGGATTTATGTATATCGTGCTGACAGTATCTTGGAGATATTATAATATTGGTGTGATTAGTTTTAATTTTTAAATAAATTGTCCTTTGACCACCGTATTGATCGTAAATTTAATTTTTTATATAAAAACCTCAAAATATAAAAATTTTTAAATATTTTGGTTGATCAAGTATAATATAATTAAAAACTTTATTAATTTGTTTGCATCATATCAACTTTTTTAAATCAAGATTAAATGCGAGATGTGTCATAATTTTTTATAAGGCCTATGTTACGAGGCCTTTTTTTTAATAAAAGGGCTCCAGTAAAAAAAAAACTCTTATATAATTTTTTCAAAAGACATGCTTGCCCCTTATCTTTAAAGGGAACAAAAAATCCAAAATGTTCATGATATAGTGTTTAAAGGTCTGTAAAAATCTTCTACGACTTCTTGAAAATTACCCCTTGAAAAACCAATTTAATTAATTATACGATATTAAATTAAACAATTTATAGAAATTTACCCCTAAACCTTATATCTTTTCTATACCAGATATCAATAAGGCTAGAATTTTTGTAAAACAAAACCTGTATAAAATTTTTCGGGTGCGATATTCCATAAAAGAAAGCTTACTGGTTCAGGTTTTTATTTCTGCTCGGTATAGAGCAGAATAACATTTCTACACTCTTTAGTTTGGGTATAGGTAATTTAGGTTGGTTGTCCTTTTAAGACATTGTCCATTAAGCATAAACTAATTTGAAAAGATAGTCCTAAATGTAGATTATTAAAAAATTTGGCTAAAAGGTTTTACCTAAATAATTATTATGATAGTAAATGTTAATCGTAACTAATCTGTTATTTAATCAACTAAAATAATTCAGTTTTATTAAACATGAGTGGGCAATGTAACATTCAATATATCGGCACAGTTAATTGAAAATATGAATTCAATAAATTTTAACTACAAAAGACAGATGATGATTATCATAGCTATCTAAACATTTCAATTTTTATATATTTTGATATTCCGAAATTTCAGGTCCTTTCTCATTCGCATAGTCCCTGGACCTGGCACCAGACTGACTCTTTTTTGTCTTTATAATTTTCATATTCGACCACCCAATTCTTTAAAAATAACATAATTGATGCGCATTGTGATCATATTTTCCAATATCTTCTCAACATGGATGTTCGTCTCGTTTGAAAAAACACCACGCTTCTTTCGGCTTAAAAAAGCATTCAAAATTTTTGCAAATGCCCTAGTTTTTTTTTTTAAAAACCAATACAAAAACGTTCTTAGGTTCCTTAGAAAAAGTTTTATAACATTTAAACGTTGGAACTAAACGAGGGCATTTTTAAAATAAACTCGAATGAATTAAAAATATTTTTCTTTCTTCAAATCGAATATGTTCCCAAAGATGTAACAAAGGTTACTTTTGTGAACAATTTGTTAAAAGATTTTGTCTTCGAGGTTCGACTTTTCAAGGCATAGCGTTGTTTGAATAATTTTATAGAAATAAATTCTAAAACATCTTTGAAAAGCTACATGTTAACAATTTTATTACTTTTTAAGATGCTTAATAATAACGGTTTACGTTTATTCATTACAGAACGTGCAACAATTATTTATCATATAAACATTAATTTTAAATTATTTTGTTTTTATATAACATCCCTAATGTTATACTTATTTTCTCCCAATAATATTATATTAATATTTTTGATAATAACAATTAGCTTTTTGGTTATATATTATATTTTTTATAACATTTAAGGTGATTTTAGTGACCTCTTGGTTTCTTTCTTTTGCAAATTGTCTTAATTTTACAAAACCCCCCCTATTATAAAACCTTTTTAAAAATTTTTATTAATAAATAATAAATATTCAGTACAAAGTATTGGTACTTTTTATTTCAAAGATTCATTGGTTTCCTCAGGGTGAGTTTAGGGTAAATAGTTTCCTACGCGACACCGACGTAACTTGATATGATTCAGATATATGCTAATACTTAGATATAGAACATTTGATATGACGGTAGTATGTCGTCACTTAAAATTCTTCTACATTTTTTATTTTGATACTAGCTGAACCGAATGACGTTGCCCTGTCTTAACGATGGTTATTAAATTAGAATTGGTGTAATTAATAAAAACAAAGGGTGTATATTTTTCCAATCTTTATTATCTGTAATTTTTTTTATTTTTATTTTACGTGAGCGTATAAAATAGTTTTACTGGCATTTAAAAATGGGAACAGGCAGCAAAGAAATGGGCAAGTGCAAAATTGGTTTTCTTAATTGAAAAACACTTCGACGACCCCTTGTTTTTTATCAAATTTTGAATCTAGCCCACTGGAATTGTAACGAAAGCGATGACGGTATTTAATTTTTCTAATATAATAAATTTTATTTTTGGCGATAATGGTCTCTAAAATTTTCCATTTTTAATCTTTATATTAATATTGTATTAGCACTTCCTCCAACCTAGTGGACCCAAATGGAGATCAACTTAATCCTGTGGGAACTTAACCGTCAATCTTCCATCAGACTGGTGTAAGGGGAAAAGTAAGTCGTATTTGGCGTATACTTGGCAAAAATTAATGATATTTAAATAAATCAGACTTGTGAATTCTGCTCGAAAGACACGCTGGTTATATAGATAAACCTACCTTTTTGCAGTTTTAGTCGAATCAAATCATTTTTATTGTATGTAGAGCTAATAAAATAAGAAGATTTCGAGTTCGTATCTTCACTTTGAGATTTTTAAATAATTGGATTTTGATTTGGATGAAAATATTTTAAAGGCCTTGTAGTAAATAATTTGTTACTGCAGAACCTTTTGTAATTTACATTCTCTAATTTATTTCGTTATTTCAAAAACCACCGTCTTGTGCGATAAACTTGGTAATGTTTACCTTAATTGCATGACCTGAATCGGTTAACAATAAAATCAAACTCGGTATACATATAGCTACAATTACAAATGACGTACAGAAATTCTTCATAATAAATAAAACATTTTTCGGTTTTGCGTTTAACTCTTTACATTTATATAAAATTATCCATTTTTCAAATCTTTCAGGGTCCCAGTCTGGCCGGACTGAATATCAGAATGTCATTTTAATTAGGCTACCTCAATTTTAAATATATAAATTTGGCTGACAGTTCATGGGTTGCATTTATTTTGGGTTATTATTTTAAAAATTTTGGATCCCAAGAATTGGTAACCCTTCTTCTCTTTTAAATTAGGATGTCTTTTTATATCAAACCTCCAATCTCCACAGTAAACCGGTGTTCTTTTGCAGGCTTTCTTGTTTATCAAATCTTTTTGGTTGGGTCCAAAATATTTCCAAACTCAACTTCTTCAACCATCGGTGCTTCACATCCTTTGTTCCCTTGATGATTCGACAGATCTTTTTGTCTGACTAAATCAGAGAACCACATTCCAATCCTGTTCTGCAGGGGTAACTAGATATAACAGTAATTCAAAAAAAATGCAAAAAAAATAAAAAACTTATCAACAGAATAGTAAATCTTCAATTATGTATAAAAACAAAGACAAAAATTTTAAGGCGCAGATATTATACATAATTTTTTCTTAAGTTAAAAAAAATTAAAACCCAAAAAAAGTGGACATTTCTTCTTAATTTGTCAAGTCTAAAATAATACAAACAACAAATTACTTTTAAAACTTTTACCAAACTTAATAAAACTGATTTTAATACCTCGTTGGCGAACGTATCAAACAAACCTTTTTTTATCAATGTCCCAAGACCCGTCTTACCTTAAATGCTAAGTTCTCAGATGATTTTGGAATATCCTCTTTTCAAGGGTCTTTAAATCTTCGCACCTTTCAATATCTTTTCTTTATTTTGTTAAGATGTGTGTACGTGTGTGTGATAAGATGATAGATATAAATATCTTTAATCGTTGATGCCCTTTGTTTTCATGCCGGCAGAAAAGCTTAACCTTATACGCAAAAATTGCGTACATTAAATGGTTCCCGGTTGGCTAGTTAGGTTTTTTATGCCTACCCTATGATACCTCTTAATAAATTTCGGTCCTTTAAAATTACCTTTAAAATATTAATATTTTATCTGTTTATCTGTGGGGTAAAAAAAATTTTAAACCTAAAAAAAGTTAACTTCTTTTGGATACCTTTTATGTTGTCAAAATTTTGTTAAATTCATTATTTTTTAAAAAAATTTGATTAAATTCCCTAATTTCGCTTTTTTAGTCAAATAAATTGACTCTTTTCCAGATAAATAATAAAGTTTGCATTACAAGTTGATGAAAAACACCGCATAACTGTGGCTTTCCCCTTTTATTTGCCAACGAAGGCAAACAAAAATTGGACCACCGGGAAAGTAACCGCCCTCTCATCGGCAATATTCCCTTGGAAAATCAACGGAACACCCGGTTTTTTGTACTGCTGCTTTGCGGCAAAATAGCCCAAAGACGGCCTCCTCAAAGAAGGGCCTACCACCCAAAAATCCCTGTTTTGAAACCAAACTTCTTTCCCTTTTCTAAATGGATTGACAAAACTCCCTATTTTGGAATTTCTATAAGCCCATATATATAATTTTAATAAAAAATGTTAAATAAAATCCTATCTACCTTTTATCTGCTTTGAATTTTCAAAGGTTATATTTTTTAATTCATTACAACGACAGACAAACTGTTTAAGGGATTAAGACTCAATAAAATCTCTTCCCTTTCAATACCCCAAAGGGAAGGGTTCAATCTTTCTAATAAGGCAAATGGGCTTCCCAATTTTTGTAAAAATTTCTTACTTTTCCCCTCTGAATAAATTTTGACGTTTCTTTTATTTATAACTATAATTATATATATAGTATTTTGGTATTTTATTTTTGTTACTTTAGAGGTAACTTTAAAGCAAACGATTATTTTTAACAAAAATAGGTCTAAAAGCAAATAATAGCTTGAGATTGTTTAATAATATAACCTATTTTCGGTTTTAAAATCTAAATGAATACTAAACTTTTATTCAAAAATATGGATAAAAATGTTTTCTTGATAAAAGGCCCGGTTTTGACTCCGCATCCTCAAACTTAATTTTATAATTTTTTGTAATTAGATATTAATTAACTTTTAATATAACAATATAACAAAGTACTTTTAATTTTTATTGACAAAAGGAAACCACCGTATTTTCGCCCCAATAAGTTTTCCAGTTAAAGAACCCTCCTATTCCCAAAATTTTTGCTTCTTAATTTTTATACTTTTAAGGTAGCCGGTTTACTGTGAGGATAAACGCTCAACAACTATATCTGTAACTCGACCACAGATAGTCTACAATGTTGAGAATAATTCTAAAATATTTAAACACAAAAAATTGTAAAATAGATATTATTTACTGCTACAGATAATTTATCATTTTAATCGTAACGCATGGCAAAATGAAGAAAAATCTTAACCCTTTTTGTAATCCCTTTAAAAAAAGAATAAAACAATTGGAGGAATTTGATTTTACCAAGGATCTTTCAAAGAAGCAACCTATTGTTTTTTTATTTTTTAAATCCCATTCAATAATGAAACAATTTCTTTTGCGTCATCTTAAATTTGAAACGTGTTTTCTTTCTTCAATACATTTTTCTAAATTTAAAAAGTCGTGACAGGCGTTATGCACAATTTTATTTTTATTTAATAAATAACAAATGTTTTTAACAATTCAAAATTATTATCTTTTGTCTTTTTAACATGACATTTTTTACTTTTCATAAAAGATCAGCGGGGTGGAAAGAAGTCTGGCCGGAATTTTGTGTTTAATAATTTCCTCCCTCGACATGATGATCATTTTAATAATTTCCCAATGTGTTGATTTTTAATTGGTTTTGGGACAAAGTTAACAGGTTTTAAAATCACTTTGGGAAAATTTACATTTGAAAAACAATTTAGTTTTCTATCCTAAAATCACGTTTATAATGAAAAGTCCCTTCCTTTTGTTATCCATACTTTGGGCTACTAGAAAGTACTAAAATAAAAAAACCATAGAGGCGGGGCTGGGGGCTTTTCATTTTGTCAACACTGATTGAATGCATCAATAGTTTATTCTTGGCGTTTGGGCTTTCCTTCATCTTTAATCTTATTAGGTTGGTTGCTAAGACAGACTCCTCATCTAGAAAAGTTAAAGTTTAGGGTTGTATGAATTTTTCAATGCCACATAGTAATAAAATGTAAAATAATTTCCAAAAATAAAACAAACCTCTTTAAAATGTAAAAATAAGTAGGGATTTGATATTGAATAAGTATAAAAAAATCATAGGAATCGTTAGCCGTTGGGAAATAGTATGGAATCAACGTGCGACGGTTTTATATTTAGATTTTAATTAATTTTTTTTATTTAACTACAACCCTTATCATTACTACCAGTGAAGAACTTATTGGTTTTTTTTCTTTCAATAAAATTTTAAAAATCTTAAAAATAACATATGCGAACGAAAAATTTTAAATTGTTTGATGAATAGGGTAGTCGTATATATAAAAATCCGGAAGATTCTCAAAAAATCCCCTGGAAACCTTCTTAAACAATTTTGGGCCCTCTATTTGATATTTCTTTTGGTTAAAATTTTCAGAAACATTGGATTGGTTCAATAATTCATTCCTTTCGATACCTCTTTCTTGAACCTTGCTAATTATCTATATAGGCCTCAAATGATTTATCGCTGTTTTGTTAAAAAAATTAACATGAAATCAGTTAATTAATCACAACAATTTATTGCTATACAAAAAATCATCCGGTGTGGTAATAAATTAAAACTCCGTTTCTTACTTTTTCTGGACATTTGGGTCTTGAGAAAAAATAAAATTTATATTTCACGGTTTAATGAATTCATGGATTGTTCTGATACTACATCAAATGGTCCTGCAAATTTGAAATCCTGTTTTTAATGTAACTTAAATTCTCATACCTTTAAATCTAAAATGGCTTTTAAAATCATTTCAATAATTTTTGTAATACTTACCCCCGTTAATCAATTAAGGTCAAAAATTATCGTTAAAAATTTCAAAATTTTTTATAACTATTTAATACACATCTGGACGTTAGTACCCACTAGATACACCTGAAAATGTATTTTATCAATATATTTTCGGTTCAGAAAGCGACCCAAAAACAAAATTAATTTAACTTCGACAAACAGATGGCGGTTGTTGGGTCCACTCAAGTTGAAGACCAATTGGTATTTATAGACTTACGATTTTTTATAGATTGTCTGCTAAAAACTATTTTTCATAAAATCTGGTTGAGAATGGTCAATTAACGAATAGAAAGCTATTGCAGTAACTGCTCGTGCAGTGAACAACAAACTCAAATCATAAATTGAATCAAAAACAGGCGTAATTTTTGGGTCGATTTTTAAAAAAATGAAAAATAATAGCCACCGCGGTTGTACCCACACAGTCGGTCTCCTGTAAAAAGGGGACCTACCACCGGTAAATTATTAAAAAAGTTCTTTCTATTATTCATTACCACAATACACAAATACATAAATGAAACAAATAATCTTTATATTAATTGCCAATAATTAAAACAAAAACTTTAAATTACGTAATAATATACGCAAAAATTATGATAACAAGTAATAAAATATAATTAAATTTTAATTTATCGTATGCTTAAATGTGTTAAATTGAATAAAAAAATTGTTCAATATAAATACATTTTGTGATTAAGTTGTTCTCAGAAATTGAACGCGATATTATCATTCGTTAAATATAAAATATTTATTATTACACGACTCGTTATTGGGAACGGTGCAATAAATAAACTTTAATTTTTCCTATTAAAATTTTCCATCTCTCATTCTTCCTTGTGTATGCTAAAATACAAAATATTTTTAACAAAAGTAGATTGTGATCTAAATCTTTAAAAAACTCAATTCTTAAATATATCATGACCGTTGTAGTAAAATCTTCCACCTGTTGGTTATTATCTGCAAAAAAAAAAATTACATCATATCAATAGATTTCACTCCACCAAAAAAAAATCTATGCTTTAATTTAATTAAATATTTAACATTTTAAACAACTAACCTATTAACCTTCAATAAATAAACTCTTTTTTTGGAATTTTCAAATAAAAATCTTGGGTGGGCAAAAGTCTGTTCTTTTGGTTTGGTTTAATAATTTAATGCTATTTTAATTATAACGGCTTGTTTCTTTTAATAAAGAAACAGTTTTAATTCATCAAAATTCTTTCATAAATAAACCAAAAAGGACACTGGGAACTAAAGTTAGTAAAATTAACTATTGATGGTGGTAACCACACTGATCCCCTTACTTGCAATGCACCACGTCAAAATCTTTCCGGGCCATGTCGCCGCTCAATGAAAGAATGTTTTAAACTCCTTTATCGTTTTCTTTGAAAGGTTGGTCAAGTTACAATTTTTTCCATTGGAAATATTTCCAAATTAAAACATTGTTTATATAACGTCGACTGCAACATAAAGTCTAGCAAAAAGATAATTGACATAATTTATAAACATTGCGGAAGATTTTCTATATCGCATTATTCAATTAATCCATGAGCACAGGACGTTTGAGAATCAAAATCAATTGTAAATTTTTATTTATAGTTATGAAAATTATTCTAACTCCTAAACTTTATACATTTTATGAAGGAACTTTAAAAAAATTACCTAGAAAGGAGAAAGAAAAAAAAAGCGTAGGGTTCAAATTTGATCCAATGATCAGCTTTTAACAACACATACTGGGTGTGTTTTAAAAACTGGAGGTCGGGTTCAATCTAGGGCTAACCCAATTTTTTTGGTTGTTTCTTATTTGGTTGGGCAATTTGGGGAAATCACCCTGTAAAGAAGTTCTGCCCGGGTTGGGATGGTCCTCCCACAACCCCATTGGATCCACTGGTGGGATACGGTCCAAAATCCCTAATGGAGCGGTGGGGGCCCTATGTCACAGTGGCTAACAACTTATAAGATGATGACAGATGTCGTGGGTCCGTTGATCAAATACATCTTTCAAAAAAAAGAATGGGAAAAGGGTTTTTCTATAAAAAATTATAATATTAACATAAACATATATTTAATAAAACGCAAATAATTCACGATACTGTCAAAAATGTAAAGGAAAAATTGACAATTTATCTTTTGATATTATTAAAGAATCCTTTAAATCAGCTCCTTTTCTCGCAGTTTCAATTTCAATCCAATCATTTCCCGTTCAATAAAAGCCAAATTGATAGAGCTTTTGGTGTGCCCAAAGTTTTATTTTTGTTTTTATATTCTTTGTGGTAACACTTCAATAAAATATTGCATTTACATACAAATTTCAGAGGAAAGATCAAATTGATAATATTATTTACGATGATTTTTAGACATTCTATGAAAAAAAAAATTTGAATCCCATTTCATCGCTACGGATGCGTTTGATCCCAAAAATAATAAAACAAATAATTCTTATTTTTCTGGTTTAATATTACTACAAATTTTTTCATGAACTATTTCCATTCTTTTTTGTTTTTTAAATCAAATATTTCATTTTAAAAATATATAAATATGTAACCTAGTAAACTTCTTTAATCTTTTTTTTTTGTTTAAAATTGACAAAAATCAAATTAATTTGCATATATAGTCTTTATATAAAGTACTTAAAATGATTCGGACAAAATTTAAATTACGTCTGTATCTCTGGAAAAAAAAGAGTTGCTTTAGGTAGATCTTAATTAATTTACCTAAAGGGGGCGCCTGGAATTTCGGAATCAAGGAAGTTCCAACAATAGTATTAAAAATTTTTTTTCAAATAATCTTAACAAATAATTCTCCCTGTGGAACCCATCTTAGGGAAACCATTCCAAAAGTTTCGGTCTCCAAAATGGCCGTCGTGGACACTCACAGTTTCTTGGTAAAAATCTCTGCCACCTTTATTCCTTATTTTTTGGAAAATTTATAAAATCTGGGGCTCAGGTCGGGTCTGAGGAGATGGTCAAATAATTCTTGTCTTGATATTGATATGATATTTGCTCTAAAACTCTTTTTTCTGTGCGCGGTGGAAACTGCGTTGTTGTGATGGAGGATTATACGGCGGTTTGGGTTCACTTTACGGTTCAGAAACGACCTTGGCAAACTCTAACCCATTTTCGTTGTCCCTCGAGGAAGAATATCCCAAATATGGGCGGTTTTGGGGAACGAACTACCCCTTTCTTTCACTCCGTGAACTAACCTTTTGTTGGTTTAAGGAAAATTATTTTCGACATCAAACTTTGACTGTTTTTTTGTTTCGGGTTCGTACGTACATCAGGACCTGATATGATGTTGTATTCACATTTGGGATCCCCTGGAATCTTTCGAGGTTCTGGCGCCCAAGTAACCCCGCTCTTCCGAGCAATCGGTATATATCCGGCCTTTTTAACCTTTGTTCATGCTGATCATTTTTTGACTCATCCTTCTAATTGCCTGTTTATATGTCCATGTGTCTTCTTTAAACACATCCGCTAACGTTTTCTTGGGGCATTTTTTTGGAGGCGAGGGGATCATCACTGATTGTCTTCCACGTTAAAATTCCCGCAAACTTGTAAATTTTGTTTTTGGATGGACTTCGTTACCAAATATGTAATCATCCGATCAACACCTGTTTTGTTTTAAACCACTTCAAAGTCAAAATCAGCTCTGAAATCAAAAAATTTTTTAACGTCAAACAGCCTGCGAATATTCATAATATTAAGAAAATCAAAACATTGTCTAATTCCTATTCAGTACGTTAGGAAGATCCCGGGAGCCACTAAGTTAAATCTTTCTGCAGATTTTCTTTTTCAAATTTGTGTTTGATCAAATTTTCAAAGAAAGCATCTCGGAATTTTTATAAAAACAATGGGCAAGAACTGTTTCTAACTTTCCTCAGATGACTTTTTTCCAAAAATTCTACAAAAAGCTTTGATCCCTTCTTTGGCTCTCTCTCTCTAACATTCTGCTCAATCAATTCCGGAGCGGTTGGGATTTGAAACATAGAAAAAATCTTTAAAAATTTTCTTTATCTGTATAATGCGCTTTTCCTGACGTTCCTTCAATATACATTTAAATTTCATTAGAATTTTTTTGGAACCAGTTAAAGCCAGTTGCGACTTTTAACTAGTCATAATTTGTCACTCGAAACCCATTTATTATTCAATATGCTCAAAAAAATGTTGAATTACTTTTAGTTTATGGTTATTTACGCTGCATATCATAATTCTTCAATAACAATAACCATTGAAATTAAGAAGCTGTTTAAGATAATATAAAAGGTCCGATTAGATCTGATTGTATAGAAATGGTGTTGATAAAATATGATAAATTTAATTATCATCATCCACACCATTGTCATTATCATATTTTGATGATAAGATAGGTTTTTTTTTACGTTTCTCTAAATTCCCTTAATCTTGGTTATTGTTAATAAAACCTTATTTTTAAAAATTAACAATATTTAAGGGGGAAACAACCCGGGTACTTTCTTTTTGAAATTTAGTTAACAGAAAGTTAGAAGTTAGAAGAAAGGTGATTAAACCTTTTTTGTACAAAGTTGGTTGTTGAAAATTTTAAAGTGTTTCGTTGAAATAAAGAATAGGTTGAGTAGTTTAATTTTTGACATATCTATTTCAGGAATTTAATCAAAATCGGTGTTGTTTATCTATCAATTTTACTGTGCCAAACTAGAATACAAAAATAATTGGACGCTTTTAGTTTGCGGCTCTAATTTGTAATCCTTTACTCTGGGCAGTCTCTTTCGAAAACTACTTGTTCAAGTTTTAAATTTATTCCCATGTTAAAATCTTTAAAAACTATTTTTAAAGACCTTTTTTTATTTAAGAAATTACTTAATTCAGGTAGACAGGCAAATATCATTTTGATATATAATGTCTACCCCTAGTGGTATAGGCGTGGGCTTAAAAAGGGGTCGTGGTCCCGTCCAGGGGACTCCAAAATTTTTTGTTGTTTCCTAGTTGTTAGCAATTTGGGCGATCACTTTTCTGAAAATAAATATCATGCGTCGGATGGGCATGTAAACGTCGGTCCACCCGGCCCCCATTAGACCAGGGGTGGGATCGGTAAAAAACCCCTAATGGATGGGGTGTATTAGAGCCTATTCCCGGTGGACTATCACGGCTGATATTGATGATGATGGAATGGATCGTTTTCTAATAATATTTAATAAATTTAAAACTCATTTTCCTTTTTTTAGATTACGGTATTAAAAATATGATTTTTTCGAAACAGTTCGGTCAATTAACAAAAATGAAAGGAAAGCTGTCCGTAACAAGCAAAAAGAAATTTGCCTTGGGCACCATCAAGACAAAAATAAAGATACGTTGTCAGGTCCTTTCTTACTTTGAATCGAAAAAAGCTGAAAATTTCCCCCTGAGGGCAAAGTGTCTATTGAAATACTTTTCACATAAATGCTTTTATTTTTAGAATAGGCCCCTTTTCCAAAAACTATTTTCCAAAAATTTTTTTACAAGGCTTTTACATTAAATATGCAAAAGTTTTTTAAATAAAGTTAAGAAATTATCAAAAAACAGTAGTGACCTTAAGTATTCTTCCCGGAATAAAAGTTTAAAACACTTATAATAGATATTAAAAAAAATAACTTTTTAAGTTTTTCCGGTTTTTCACAGGGGTGGGTGTGTCCCTGGATTGACGTAAACAAAAAAAAAATTATAATAGATGTACAAAATTTTCCCCTTGAAAGTGTCCCATCAAGGGTTTTAGTGAAGAGTTGTCTCCAAAAAGTCAATCACTGAATGACAGTCGACTAAAAAAAAAAAAAAGAAGGCTGACTTTTCTTTTTGACATCTATTAAAATTAAATGCCAAACTAAGGTCTTAATTTATTTTTTTAAAAATTGGTTTTCAATCTGTTTTTGCGTTGCCTTTGGTATAGTAATTTTCTTAAATTTTAGTTTAGTTAAAATTCGTTGGAAAAATCCCTTGAAATATTATCATTCTTTAAATTTTTTGTCAATACTCATGGCATCTTTGGGACTTGGGGAAAAGCAATAAAAGTCTTTCAAATTTATTTTTCCTTCAAAACTTACATAATAATATTGTTTTTTATTTTTGTGATCAAATCCCTAAATTATTTTTTAAATGATAATATTAACATTGTCCCTTTTCTTTTACATTTTGTGATAACTGTTTAATAATTTGGAAATAAACAAATTTAAGGCCTTTCAAAACTTTAGGTTGTTAAAACCCCAAAACTTAAAGGTAGAATAAAGTCATTGCATTTATTATTTTGTCCTCAAAAATTCACAATAACCATTTTATTTTTTCTTAATTGCAGTTAGATTTGTTTAAAGTTCCGTTAAAGTAATATAGAGTAGGTCCGCAAGTAAATGTTCATGCATTTAAAAGAAATAATTTGTTAAAATAAAACATGTCATACACGACATTTTGATTAAATGAATACCTTAAAAAAAATGGACGTTTAAGTCGGGATAAAAAAATCACGTGAATTTTTTTGTTACCCCTTGTTTCATAAAATGTTCTGACTTTGAATTTTAGTTATTTTGTTAAAATTTCAATTGTTTATTTAATTATTATATTATCATTATATTTGGATTGAAAAGCTCCAAAATACCATTTCAGTTTCCTTCATTAGGTTCTAAAAAGGTTAATAACTTTTATAAGAAATAATACCCTCTTTCATCAATGCCTTAAACCTGTTATCAAAGCTTAAACCTAAAACTTTTTTGTGTTTTTTGTATTATTTATTTTTTTTTATCACTTCAAAAATTCCTATCATAGATAAACGGTAGATGTTTGTTATAACCCATAAAACAATTTTGATGTAAAAAAAAGTTAATAGTAAGATACTAATGAATTTTAAGTGTATTTTCAAAACTGTCGTTTAGTTCTCCCTGTTGTGTTTTTTTTTCTTCTTCCATAGCCCCGGCGTTACGGCTTAAACCCCCATCCCACCCAACGTCAGACGACTCTTTTTAATAACGTTGGCTGCGTAACCGTTCAAAACGGAAGTAAGTTGTGTTACTCACTCGAAAAAAACCGGTAGTACTTTCCCAAAAGGTCAGTTTGAAAACAAAATTTCCACTTAGTCTTATTCTTCCTCCACCATTCAAATCACTTTATGATAATAAGTTATTTTGATATGGCAATCCAAAGATGTCTATGGTCAATAATATACCTGAATTGCCTAAAAACTACGTTGTACATAATAAATCGTGGAATGACCAAAACATCCATTGTTGTCTTGATGATCTTTTAAGTAAAAATCCAAAATTTGGAAATCATATTTATTAAACGAACCATAATATTTATTAAAACATTAATCAATTTATACTAATAATGCAACAGAATATATTTATGCCGTATCAATGACCAATTTATCATTATTTTTATGATTTGGACGTCTTTACTAGACACAGTTTTTTTTACTAATCAAAAACGAATACTTCTACCTTTAACAATGTAAATAATGTTTTATAAAATATATAATATAATATTTTTTTCTGTTTATTTTTATTGAAAGGGGTGGCATTTATATTTTTATATAGGATTTTCCAATGAATTCACATTCAGAATTTATTATTCTAAATTAATGTTTTAAAAAAAAAAAATTAAAGTTGAAATAAAAACGTTATTCTAATAATAGATAATTCAACATTAGTCGAAACAAATGAGATAAAATAATTTCAAATGTAAAAAAAATTCCTAAAATCTAACAATTTCAAAATATAATTAAAATCACTTTATTATCAATACTCCTGTTGCTTTTTCAATTTATATCCCGGAGCGTGATTTCAGCCCTCGTTTTGGACGTTTATGGTTCTTCCCAAATAAATTTTAACAGATAACAAGAATCTATTATAAAAACAAATCAAATTATTTTCCATTGAAAAAATTCAATTTTGCCTCGGTTGAATGGTCTAGTTTTAATAATGTTTCAAAAAAGGTTTTTTAATATTACCTTTTGATTCAAATATGCTTTAAAATTTAAATTTTTCATCAAAAATAAAACTTAAATTTCCTCCATTTAACTAATTTGATTTGTTTGATCCCAATAACCCAAATTAACAATATATTAAGACAGACGTTTCTTTATTCTGTAAAAAACCTTTTTTATTGTATATTGATTAAATCAAATAAAAAAAAATTTTAAAGTTTCGTAAATTTTCATTTTTTCCAAAAATATTAAAACTTTTATTAAGCAAAATAATAAAACATTAACATTATCATCAGCCTGTAAAGTCCACTGGACAGGGCCTCCCCTAATAACCTCCATCCTTGGGGACTTTGGACCTATCCACCACCTGGTCCAATGGGGTTGGTGGTAAAAACTTTTACATGCCCATCCACCCATGGATCATTTACTTTTTCAGACAATTGGGTGATCATTGGTCCCTAACCAACAAAAAACAATGAAAATTTTTTGGTCCCGGGTTCGAACCCGACCTCCGTTCTGGCCATCCTATAACTGGGCACAGGCAGTTAATTTAACATGCCATAATATTTTTTTTAATGCAAAAATAATAGTAAATTAAATTATATTTCTATAAAATTATATCAAACATTTTGCTTCTGGTGTCTTACTATTATTTCTCTGCTTTCCTCATTCTGGGTATAAACTTTCAATGAAAATAATAAACATTTTTAATAAAAAAATCTCAAGGCTTGGATAGTTAAATATTCTAAGTTAAATTGTATTCAAAATTTACACAAAAATAATGACAAAAAATAAGAAAATTTCTGTAGAAAAAAGGTCGTATTATACAAAAAGACCCTGCGCCTGGTTCATCGCTGATAAAGCAACAATGTTTTGAAAGACAATTTCTTTTAAACGGTGAAAAACATTCTTTAGGCCGGACGTAATTCTATAGGCTTTTATCAGTCTTTCTATTATTAAATCTTGGTTTTGTAATAAATATTTATCTAACATTAAAATATTTAACTTATTTCAATGAAGATGATTACTATATCGCTCCGTGAAAATGTAAGACAGCTTTTTGAGAATACGTGTTATGTTATTTATTGAATAATAAATTTTCTCTGACTTTATACATAACATTTACTTTTAAAAACAATATATTTAAATTAAACTAATAGGTTTTTAATTTACTTTTATTTATTTCTATTCCCTAGCATTTTATTTTCAGGTACATGTTTGATTGATTAAACAATCAATAATTTAGCAGGCTACGTTTATTTTCTTAAAATTTTGGTTTTATTTAAAGAATAGTTTATTATAGTTAGAATATTTGTCAAAAATTAAGATTATTCATAATTAAAATATATAAGCTATTAATTAAATAATGCCTTTCTATACGCAGTTTTCGTATAGATATGATAGGAGAAAATTAATTTTAAATCATAATGCAATATACTTGACCGGTTTCCCGTCTCTGGGGGCTTAAAACTGTTAAACGGCACTTTACGACTTGCTTTAACACCCTAAACCTCTAAAGATCTAATTTTTCTTTTTTTCCGTTTCTTCTAACCTTATTTGGTTTTTCCGTTATTAAATATTTTTTCCCACGTTTCGTTCTTTTCCGCTCCATGATCACGGGCAGACTAGTTGGTATTGATTTAACCAACAAATAAAAAAAAAAAAAAATTGGTTTGTTCTGATCATTCCGAAGACTGGAATATTTTAGGTGCTTTCCTTATATATTTCCTTTAATTCTACATTTTGTTTTGTTGCTTTATAAAATAAATTATTTTATTGATTTTTTTTTTCATTTTAATCAAGGGTTCAAAATTTCATTTTGTTAACAATAAGAAAATCTTTTAAATTTGGAACAAACCAATCTAAAACGACGTATAAATTTTTTATGTCGTTTATTTTTAACAAAAAATAAATTATTTAATTTTTAATATATAAATAAAAATAAATTATTTAATTTATTTTAAAAATTTTTTTTTTTCGTGTATCTTGCGAATTTCCAAAACTTCATTATTAACAAAAAAACTAATTCAATGGTCCTCTATTACATTTTAAGTTGACCTTATTTAAAAAGGTCAAAGCCGGAAAATCGGATCGTCTTAAAAATCGGTCCACCCCACCTTCGTGGACTGCGTGGTTGGTTTTTCCGAAACCCTTTGTGGAAAGGTGTCGTAGGGACTTTATGTGTGGACTGACAAAAATTTTTAGTTTTTCTTCATTTGTTATCTTCTCCTCTCCCCAACGACAGTAATTGGAAACTGGAAAGAGTTCGACACGTTGGAAATAAATACAACGAAGCGGATTTCAAAGTGGATCGTAAAAATTGATAAGAAGTGTATTTAATATACTATAAAGTTTTTCCGACATCTGTCTAGCTAAATAATCTGTCGAACCCATAAATATTTTTTCTCTGTATCATTCAATAGCAAATAAGCAACGATTTAGTTCCTTTGATAAGCCCAATCAGTATTTAAATATTCTACACCAGTATAATACAATTTTGGCAACATTTGTATTAAATACTTTTTGCTACTATTTATTACGTTATTGTGGATTATCCTTAAGTGATAGACATATATTATTAATTTTTTTTTATTAAACTTTCTTAGGCGTACAATACCGTAGTATATTATTTTGATTTACTCTAAGGGTTCGGACAGCGTTTGCAATGTAAGCGTACAAAATATGTTTATTTACGACAGCACATTAAAAATCTCCAAAACTCAGAACTTCATAATATTATGCATGTATTATACACATAAACCCTTTAATGGCATCACTACCAATTACCCGATTAAAGTTTTTTAAAGATTTAGGCATACGACGACTGTTACAATTTTTAGGGAGAGTAACAAAATACAATAATGAAATAGTTACTAAAGGCTATAATAAAAATTGCATATTTATGTAATAACGTTAACCCACCCTACACAGTTCACAGTAATAAAAACGTATTATTTTTTTTTGTATGCATCAAGGCATATAAGAGTGTATCAATCATATAATAATAGTAGCATACTAAAAGATAATAAAGTTAATTGATGTATCGATTCCCTTTGACCCACTTGTCCGATCAACTATTAAACAAGGTACGATGCTTTATACGTTGATGGATATATTTAGCTTATCGTATTTCTCCGTAAATCATAGGCTGGAAGTCCTTATTACAATGATGAAATTCTACATTTTATAGATATGCTTTTATTAGCTTCATACGTAACTTATAACATGTTTTTCACCTAATAGTATTCCTGTAATAAAAATGTATAAATAGATGAATAAGATAATAAAGCTCTTTATTTCTTACAGTCTCACAAATAAATAACAAAAAAATAAAGTAAAAATCTTCAAATTATTAGTAGTGTTATTAAATTATTTATTTAATAATTAATCCTTAATTGCTAGATGTGATATTAAGATACTTTGTTTTTTTATTTTTCCTATGCTATGAGTCTGCAAGAACTCGCCTTAAGGTGAAGGCTTCCTTCAAAGTAGGCTAGTCTTATCTGGATATGGGCTACTTTAAAATAAAGATATACAGCAATCTAAATGCTTTTAACATCAAGTTATTATAACTTGTTTTCACAGAAAAGAGAAACATTTTACTACGAAATTTTAAAATAATCTATCTGCATTTCACTACGTGCATTTCGATGGCGATCTTTTTGCTAGCACTCAAAAAAATTAAATGACTACGGCGTACTGATTCGCAAATAAAATATTATTTGCTTTTCTTTAATAATATTTTATTTGCATAAACATGATGTGCTTTTATTTTCACTGTTTTAATTTTATCTTATCTCATCGATTTTTAATGTTAAACAATAGCTAAACCTTATTTGTATTAAGAATATTAAAATAGAATTTCTATTGGCATATGCCTGAAGAATCAGTATTTAAAGACATTAGATAAAATAATTTTTAGTAAAATTTTGTACATGTGAAATAATTTGAGAGGTACGACGATTTTTTCTAATTAAATTTTGTCAAAAAGTATGACCGGCTTCAAATAGGATAAAAAAAAATTTGCGCAATAAAAGCGGATAACAACATGCTTTCCGGATGAAACTGTCCCCGATTTCTGTCGCCACCTTTTAAATCTATTATTTTCTTAATGTTTTTATAATATATAATGTATGACGCGTTTAATGCGTATTGAATGAATATTTTATCAGATGTAATAATTTTTATGTCAACTTCCAATGTATTACTTTAAATGAGCTTTGAATATGCCTCATTGCAGTTTTAAAAATGTTTACGTTAAAAGGCTTATTGTAAGCTGTCCTTAAAATATAAATGTATGCTCTTGCAAACTTGACAGCTACTACCTACCATTAGAAAAAATAAAATCGAAACACTAGGACCGGAGCAACGACGGTATATATAATCATACGGTCAAAATTATAAAGTCAAAAGTAACACTTGTCGTCTCAATGGTTCACTTTAAACTAAAATTAAAATGTTATTAAGATCCACTGTATTATTAACATTTACTTTGTATTTCCAACATACACTCATATACTAATGCAATACGTACTGTAGCGTAGAAGTAAGGGTCTTGCTCTGGGGGTCGAGAGCTCAAATCCCGCGGGGATTATACAAATTTCCGTTTCTGTTTCGTAGTAGGTTATGACAATGCTTACTGATCACCAGATTTACTGTTAAGAAAGATAAAAAAGTCTTTTCGGTTACCGTCCCATCGGAATATGAGAATAAAGGAAAAGATACCTCAGTATATACGATTTTTGACGTGTCATAAAAACGTATCAGTAAATTGACGTTAAAAAAATGATTATAGGAGATGTTGTAAGTTATGCTGTACATTTAGGTCATTACATATTAAAAGAACCACAGACTTTTGATGGATCTGTATCAAAGTGATAAGTTCTATTATCGATGCTATATCACCTCACCTACAATATTCAATATATCGAATTAGTACAGGATAGTATTAGTATCAGGATTTAATAAGGACCCTAAAAAATTTAGAAAAATATCTGTACTGCCTACTTTAAGTAAATTTATTTGAATTTTTTTTAATACGAATTACAAACCAATTGCTTTAACATTTTTATGGTTATTGCGTTATAAATATCAAGCCACATGGATTAACTAGGGATCGATCAACAAATGACGGCAGCTGAGGCATCAGGCTAGTTAAAAACATTTTTGTGAATTGTGACACATCGCAGGATGCTTTTGATTGTGTACGCCATAAGACTCTGGTCTGGAAATAACGTTACTATGGTATAAAAAATGCCGTACTCTACCTTTTGTCTTCGTACTTGAGCCATCGAACTCAGAGGGTTGACGTGAATGGTACAAGATATCCCGGAGCCCTGGTAAATATGGGTATCCCACAAGGATCCATTTTTGGGCCTTTAGTCTTCCTCATTTGTATAAATGACTTACCATGTGTGGTAAATAATAACGAAGAGATACTATTATTTGTAAATACCTCCTTGATTTTCAAAATGAAACAACATACGTCAATAAGCGACGAAGTAAATAACACTCTTAAGAGTAGCAAATTGGTTCAGTGTTTAGGTTATATAGGCTTTAGAAGTAGTTGAAACGACTGCATTTCTAGGAATAATTATATATACACAAATGAAAGAGGGCAAAAGTGCCATATTAATAGGCTGGCAAGTAAACTAAGCTCTGCAGCTTAAGCAGTTAAGAAAATCTTAGATTATTACCTGGTCTGGAGACAGCCCGTTTAGTAAATTGCAGCTATTTCCATAGTGTGGGGAAATACAGTAGATATGGATACGATCTTCGTTCTCCAAAAACATACAATTCGTGCAGACTTTAATATGGGCTCTAAAAATCACTAAGAAAATTGTTTACAGAAATAAAGATAATGACCGTTAGTAAACAATACATATACAAAACTTAATGTATGCACGAGCAAAAAATAGGCAATTTCGATATTAATTGTTGGCGTCGATAATTAATGTCGTATTTGTCTACCACGGTAATGATTAATTTTATTCTGAAACAAAGTAATTTTCTATTTGGGTTCAGTTTTTTATGTTGTGAAAAAACAAAAGCGATTTATAATTTTTAGTGAACAGATTTCTTTTGTTTTTGATGTATATCGCTACTTTTATAAAAGGGAACATTGTTTTGTTTTACGGAACACATTTTCGTGTTCTCTTTTATAAAAATATTCTTTTGTTCGGCTTTGTGTCCGTGAAAACCGACAGTGGAGAACGATTATCGATCGCTTTAGAACTGATTTACACAAACAAAAACTTATTTGCTTATCCACCATAATGTTTCTTTCAATAAGTATTATTAAAATTAGCGACAGTTTATGTTCATATAGGGTATTCAAAGGTCGCACCTAAAAAAGATGAAACTTTTTTCTTATGGAAAAAGGACTTTTACACAGCGCATTTAGCATCGGGATCGACCGGACCGACCCCCTCGATCCTCTCCGCTACCTGCGCCGTCCGCTTGGCCCACCTGTGGCTACGCCCTCCGCCCAACGCCGTCAAGTGGCAAGAAGAGTGAAGACATTTTGTTCACCGTGCAGTTGTGTTGTGAAGTGCAACAGTGTCAGCGTGTGCCGGTAGTGACAGTGTCGACGCGTTCGGCGTACGCGCCTGAGCGAAGATGTCACATCTGTTTTACCCTCGTTTACGGGACTGTTTCTGTTGAGATGTTGGAACCCACTATATTGTTAGTTTTTGCCACGTTACGCACCGCAAACGTGGTATGAATTACACGCACGCCACCCACGTGGCATTAATTAAAGTTAGTTTTAACGCTTGCTTGCTGCACTGGGCGGTAGCATATTCACCTAGCGCTCTTAAAGCGCTAGCGTTTTTTTTTAACGTTAGGTTTACACCTCCCTGCTCACTAGGGCGGGGAGAGTAGGACTCACAACCCTCGGCTTCACCAGAGGTGCTTGCACGATAGTTTCGACCAATTAGATCAATTTAACCCGTAATGGAATCAGTCATCTTAAGTGACCTAGGCCTCGACTTTGAGGACCTAAAAAATAGTCCGCCTGCGGACACGGTACGCGCGATCCGCCCTCACCGCGCAAGGGCCATCCACTTCGGCCACAGAGCCCACTCAAGCTACCTCATGGCAAACCATCCCGGCCGCCTCACGGCCAGCAACCTCAGCCGCACCAAGGCAAACTTCTGCTGCTTCACAGCAACCAACAATCCCACCTAGGGATAAAAACCTCAGCCGATTTACATACGGTCGAAGAAAAAAGGGGCAGAGCTACGGTCCGCTGTCCAACAAATACAAATTCACCGCGGCCGTCTCAAACCAGGGGATAAAACTCCAGCTAGGAAATAGTGACGCTCACCGTCAAGTTACGTGGTATGTCTTTAAGGACGAGTACTACTATCACATCATAGCGCGTACTTCGGACAGTCGTCAATGGACTGCCGAAGGAGATGCCCAGAGAGAATATCTACAATTTTATCAACGGACAAAACATCCCAATACACTCGGCCTTCCGCCTAACTCACCCAAAAACTAAGAAACCTTTCAATGTGGTTCTTCTGACCCTGGAACGCTCCACTGAGGGCAAAAAGGTGTACGACCTACAACACATTTGCGACATAAGTCGCATCTCATTTTATGCCCCACACTCGAATGGCCTCCAAGCGCAGTGTCGAAATGTACGGCACTCGTCCCGGAACTGTTACGCATACTCATTGCGTTAAGTGCCTTGGTGACCACGGCACTCCCGATTGCCCTTGACCTAGACATAGGGAAGTACTCACCACCTACGAACCGCCGGCATGTGTAAACTGCCAGAGCAAGCGCAAGGCCCCACCACCTTCATCCATCCCAAGGCGCCCCCAGGTGCCACCCCTCGCATCCTTTCCGCCCCTCTGACCTATTCCGGCGTGGCAAACTCAATCAGGCGCTCCGCGTAGCGCTCCAATGCCCGTGTGGAAACAACCACCGCGACCACAGGTAGCGCCGAGCGCCCCGCGTAGCGCCGCACAGTTTGCTAGCCATAGCAACTTGAAAATGTTAGCCGGACAGATCGACTTCGCCGAGCTCGATCGCTTTACTGCAAAATTCGACGCCGCGGAAAGCGGAAGCGGAATTTCGGAGCCCGCCTTGCCATACTTCGTACGTATAGGCAATTAGTTGATTTAATAACGGGACATAAATTAACAATACGCCCATACTAAATAGAAAAATAAACGGCCCGGGCCGTCTAAAGCCACGCGCAGTAAATATATCTTTATTTAACGCAAACGGTCGCGAGGATCGAAAAGCTGAAGGCTTAATATTCCTTCGCGAAAACGACGTAGGCATTCTACTAGTGCAGGAGACATTTCTAAAACCCGGTAGAAGCAATTCGAAAATCGCTAATTATAACATTATAAGGAATGATCAGACCGGCGCTTTACACGGCGGCACGCTCATTTATTAATAAAAAGTCACTGCACTGTGTAGCAATCGACACGCAGTCGAGGTTAACGCATCTAAAAGCCTCGGTCTGTAGGCTAGCCATGACACCGCACCTATTACCATAGCCTCGATCTGCTTACCGTGTAGAAGCTTATCCGAGATCATACAATCCGACTTCGAGACGCTATTTTTCCTAGGAGGCGCCGTCATTCTAGCTGGCGACTTCAATAGCAAGCACACCCGATGGAACAGCTACACAATTAACTCGCGAGGTTTAGCTCTAGATGCACTTTCAGAAATCCTGAACTTCAGTGTCGTTGCACTGCTTAAGCATACGCACTATCCGCATATGGTAGGCCACAGATCGGATGTGCTTAATGTTGCCCTTCTCAAAAACATCAATCTCGCGTTTAGAGGCGTAGAGGTTATAAAGGATCTAACCTCTGATCATCGTCCAGTCATCCTTAAATTAGGACCCCCTGACTCCCAGAATATCATATCCAAAAACATAGTTGACTGCCGCAAGCTCAAGTCTCAGCTAGACTGCACTAGCTCCTCACACCTAGATGCAATCCCTCAAGTCCTGCACAGTGCTAATGACGCGAATCTCGCTGCTCATGCGCTCACAAGACACGTCCAAAGTGTTGTCGAGGTCTCTTCGAGGCAAGTCAAGACAGCTGCGCGCCCTTCAACATCAGTCCAAGACGCGCATAGCTGAATTCAGGAACGATCGGTGGGATACAGATCTAAGCAATATGCACCCATCCCATCTCGCCTTCAGGCGATTACCCAAAAGCTTTAAGGGCGGTACCGGAACTCCTCCGATGCCGCCACTCTCCCATCCTAACGTTCCCGATGCTCCTTTAGCACTTCTGGACGAAGAAAAAGCCGAATACCTAGCCCACTGCTTCCAGGCTCAATGCGCGCCAAGCACTCAACCGATCGACGCCGCTCACCGCCAAAGGTGGAGAGCGAGGTCGACCGATTTAATTTGACTCAACTTCCTCCTCGCGATTTAACTTTACGGGTAACCGTAAGCGAAGTCAAGTCGATTATCAAAGATCTCAAACCACAGAAAGCCCCGGGCACCGATGGTATATCAATCCGCGTTAAATCTCACCGGCTCATCTAATTAACCTCCTCGTCCTAATATATAACGCAACTCTTTCCAAGGATATTTTCCCAAACACTTGGAAGGATGCTAAAGTTATAGGTTTCCTAAAACCCGGCAAACCACCTGAACTATCCACTTCCTACCGTCTCATTACCCTTCTCAAGGGTTTTGGGAAAATCTCTAAGCGTCTTCTCCTAGCCAGCTTATTAGATTTTATGAAGTCTAAAGGGTTCCCCACCCCTGTTCAATTAGGCTTTCGAGCCAAACACTCTTGCACGAATCAAATTCACCGCATCACGGAGAAAATTAAAATCAGTGTGTGGCACGAAGGGCTTGTATACAAGCTATATAAGCTCGGCGTGCCCGATCGTCTCATACTCATCATACGAGACTTCGTCAGGAATCGAACGTTCCAAAATCGCGTAGAGGGAACTAAATCACTACCTCGACCGGTCCGTGCCGGCGTACCCCAAAGCTCCGTATTAGGTCCAGTCCTTTTTACATTGTATACCAACGACATCCGACAAGACCGACTTGTAGACACCGCCTTATTCGCAGATGATACCTGCATATAATCAACCAGTACATTTCTTGTCTTTGCAAGTCAAAGACTCCAATCCGCGGCCAATACCTTAGGGGAATGGTACCGGACATGGAGAATAGAGATCAATCCTTCCAAAAGCGTGGCCATTCTGTTCACGCGACGAAGACCGTTCCTTCCTTCCAATGTCCGACTCCTAGATTGCCCTATCTCTTGGGTCAAACAGACCAAATACCTTGGGGTTATCTTAGATAAATCCTTAACATTCGGCCCGTATATAACGCGGGTTAAAAACAGAGTGACCTACGTCCGGTCGACTCCTTCCGCTAATTAATCCTAAAAGCAAATTATCTCTGCGCAATAAGGTGTTGCTGTACAAGACGGTCATTCGTCCTATTCTAACCTATGCCAGTCCCGTCTTTGCACATGCAAAACGATCCCATATTGATGAACTTCAAGTCCTGCAAACAGATTCATGCGCAGGGCCAATGATGCGTCGTATTATCTGCGCAACATTGACCTGCACGTGGATCTGAACTTGCCCACCATCAAACAGTATTTAAAACAAGCCTCTATCCGATATTTCGACTCGGCTTCACAACATCCGAACGAACTGGTACGAAGCGCCGCCGCTTACGTACCAACAATCTCACTAGCAAATAACGACATCCATCGAAGAGCGCGAAACGCGATAACAGATCCAGATGATGAGGTAACCATCGTGCAAGCGTTTGTTAACTCACATAGATGTAACACATTTTTTCCTCACCGTCGAGGGCAAACGAATACACCGTACACCAGATATCGGCACGTACCAGGCCAGGCCACGGTTAATAGCTTCTCATAATAGGTCCCATAACAACTTATCGAGCCGAGGTTCGACCCACCGGGGCGCCCTCGATAAATGTTGCTAATGGGTATAGGCAAGGACCTGAACAGCGGCTGATCGAGCCTAGGCTCGGCCCTTTTGGGCACCCTCAATCAAGCCCGCTCACGGGATAAAGAAGTGGCAGCCTGAGCCGAGGTCCCCCTTCAGGAGTCCCTCGGGGCTAAGCTACAGAAAAGATGTGAAGTCTGTGCACACTTAAAGTGCACAGCCCCTCAAACCCGACGGGTTGTAGCGGTTAACTCCACCAACGTGAGTCATCCGTAAAAAAAAAAAAAAGTCGCACCTAATATTATTTGTTTGGAAATAATTTAATATCGGTGTAGATTAATAAAATCTATAATTTTACTAATAAAACCTATAATTTTATTAGCACCTAACCTATCATTTTATTTGCTCTACTTAGCTCATAAAATAGAAAATTTCCAATTTTTATCCTACATCCCATTATCCTACTAAAATGTTTAATATAAATGTTTTTACTATTTACCTCAAAATCTACTTGAATGATTTTCATAAAACTGTACAATAATAGAGCTTATATATCAGAGTAACTTATAGGGTATAAAATAGTAAGATGGTGTGTTACTTATCAAAAAAAAGCTTTCGCGAGTTTCTTCGGCATGAACTACAAATACCTTTGGGCTCATAAATATATAAATTGTAATGATTATAATCACATTGAAATAGATATGTAAAGCTGTATAATAGACAAATCATGTGATATTGTTGATGATAATAATATTTATGCTTGGGTAGAAGTATTGTAAAATAATATCACCCAAACTCAATCTGCTTAGACGAAAAACAAAAACGTGAGACTTTAATTAACTATATTATAAAAATAGATATTCATACAAAATATATATATATTTCTTGTGACATACGTTAGCCATTAACACAACATCCTAGCCAACTCTTCAGGCCATATATAAAATAATACATCAGAACATAGTCAAGATCGTATTGCGTAAACGTAAATCTTCTATCGCATTTCCAAGAATCTTACGACGGAAATGCGCACTAAATTATGTGAGTTTTATTCTTTCAAAATATTCTAATGCGGATTCAGTCTTTGGGGAATGTTTATATGCAAGAACTAAAAAGCAAATACAAAGAATACATAACGCTCGCGCTCGTTTTTGGTTCTTAATACCACCAAGAGCACATATCACTCCATACCTAAACCGTAAAGACTTGATGAATATGGCAAGTCGAAGGACCTTGCGTCTTGCCTCCTTTACTATTTGGAGTAATAACAACTTGAGAACCGTCGTACCTGTGTGAAAAACTTAGCTTTTCTCAACGTATGGTTAGTGCAGCTACGCGACTTATGTACCCAAAATACAATACATCAGCATGTCGTGGGAGTTTTCGTTTTGCAGCTACCAAGTGCTTGAATGACAGTCCCCCACCGATAAGGAACTCTAAGTCTATGAATTCTTTTAAATATCAATGAAAAATCACTCACAAAAATCGTGCACTTGATTGGCAATTAATCTCTCGGTTCGTCGAACTACTTATACACTAGTTCTGTTGACATATGTATACACACATATAGAATTGTTTATTTGCTTATTTTTTCTCTGTTGCATATTGTGGTAAGAGAACGATGTTTTCATTAATTAGAGATGTTCTGGTTATCTAAATCGGGTTATCAAATCTCATTCATTCATTCAATACATTACACTTTACATTTTTACTGTCTTTTTTATTTTAATTATGCTGTATATTTCATTGTTTTACTATTGTTATACCTGTTAATTTTAAGTTTATAATATTTTTTTGTATAAAATGTTGTCATCTATCACTCACAATTGGTTCCACTGAAAATCAGCATTCATAGAGTTCTTAATTCTGTGAAATTACGCTGAGTGGAAACCTTTTTGGTGCATCAAACGTTTTGTTATCTTGATATGTTTTTTATATATTTGTGGTTATGTACTAAATAAAATATTTTCTTTCTTTCTTTAAACAAGATTATGATTATTAGTGATTGGACCCCAAACATCCTTTATTTAATAAAGTGACATACCTCATATAATCAATGTTGCTTGGCAGTAGTTGTTTGTTTAGACTTGTTGTTTAGAAGTACTATCCATTGAAAAAAAAGTAACGGAAAACGGATTATACAGATACAATTGCTTGTATTAATTTTACGTATATAAAAAATATTATGTAACATAGGAATTTAAGACGAAATTTCAATTGCGTATTGTATACACAAAGCTAAAAATGTGTATACATAGGGTCATTGTGTATTATACGTTTATCTTTTACATGTAATATATGAATAAATGGGCTTCCATTTACGTAGGAGGTTGGGGGTTCAAATCCTACCCGGACTTAACTACTCTCTTAAGTTGTACCCAAGTTGGTTTGGGCAACGTGGGCCGATCACTTGATTGACTGTAAAGTAAAATCATCCATGCATCTAATGGGCATGTAAAAAGTCAGTCCTGCACCTGATCTGTTTTCGGTTACCCGTTTCATCGGACTATGAGGGTGAAGGAATAGGGAGTGCCCCTGTGTTTACGCGTACACTTGTGCACTATAATATTTCCTGCGCAGTTGGCTGATCTCTAATATAAATTGACCGCTGTAGTTGGAATCGACTAAGACGAGATTATTATTATTAGGTAGTTATTAATGAGAGACTCATTCATCGTCTATTTACATGATATAACCATCCAACGTACTATTCTTTCATGTTCGCACCTATTTGGAAATACCCAATCCATACAAAGTAATCCATAGAAATAATGGTTCATAAATTATCACATTGTTGTGTATAACCGATACATACGACAACATATTCTCCAAAATTTTATGTTTCTTCGTCTGTTCGTTCCAGCTGATCTCTGCAATGGCTGGTCGGAATTGGATGGGTCTTTTACTAGAAGATAGCTGATGTAATTCGGGATAACTAAGATCATTTTCTGGTTTTTTGAAACCGCGGGCAACAACTAGTTACATAATAAAAACTGAGCAACTAACACTAATCTAGGTATAAAAGTAACATATTCTAAATAAAAACTAGAGAACTAAAAAATTGATACGTTGAAAACAAGAATTATACAGTAATAAATTTATTCACCGACCACAATTCCACGCCCCCGTTCTAAATTCATTTGCAGCGTGGTTATGACGGCTTTATGAATAAAATACAAAAGAGGATTTATTAAAGACGTAAGGATAGTTGTTTATTTTTGAATTAAATGTTTATCTTTACTCAACGATTAGTATTTATATGTAAAATTTATCGGAAAAAGTCTTCATGATCTATTAGAACTTTTCATTATGTTGTTTCATATTGCTTTCAATTATCCATATTTACACTTAAATTATAAAAACAAAGGGTTAGGATAAATAAATAGACCTAAATTTATATTTTCCACAGCTGTTTATAATTTCCGTATCGGGAGAGCATAGAAGTAGTTTACTTTTAATGGTTGCTTTTTTTATTGTCTACGCAGGTAGATGAGCAGTCGGGCCACCTGATGGGAAGTGGTTACCGACGCCCATAGACATTGGCAATATTAGTGTATCACCAAGGCGCTGCCTACCGTGAGACATAGGGTGTCATGTCTCGTTTACCCGCTGGCTACGGTGCCCTTCAAACTGGAATGCAGCAGTGTTTTTACACTACTGCTTCGCGGCAGAAATAGGCAACGCGGTGGTACCAACCCAGACGATCCCCAGTAAAGAGGGACCTACCACCAGTGCAATGTTTGGTTTGTTGTATAATTTAAAATATAACTACTCACTATTACACGGCACAAATTATAAATGACAATACTAAAAAATGTATTTGAATTATGTTTATAGGTACACACTAATAAAAATATTTTAATTACGTCGCTCGATTAATCTTGTGTTAAGAATATATAGCCTAAATGTTCAGTGATCTGTACGTAGTTACCTAAGTTTACAATATTAAATCATAGTTTCCATGCACTGGCCGGCTAACTATTAATATTAACGAACTTGCCTATGCCTCGATACCACAATTTACGATGTTACTTTGCGCACTAATGCATTTAGTCCTAGTAAATTTGTGTTTATACTTAAAGCTAGACATTAGCTTCTCGTTATTGCCTCACATACTTTCAGTCAGCGTTATTCCCTTTTCGTCACTTCGCTTGAATATGCATTTTAGTTCATTTACAAATTTTTTTATTTATATTTTTTCTAATTATGCCCGTTTATTTTTAATAAATGATTTTGTGCTTCAATAACCATTTGCAAGATAATTCAAGGAGGAGAAAAAACATAAAGTAATTTTATCTATTATTTCTGCAAATGAAATATTAAAGTATTTGCAGGAATATAAGGTAACTAGCTGACCCAGCGAACTTTGTTCCGCCTTAATCTCAATAAATAAGCAATTTTTTTTACATTTTACAGTCATTCATAATTAGTTCTGTATTTTAGTACATAGGTTGCTCTTCATTTAAGTACGTTGTGATACACGACATTTTTTGTTTTATTATCAGGCGCAAAAACAAACAACGCAGATGGTCTTCCGACCCGTGAACATGCCACGTATAATTGACCATGGGAAAAACACGAATGTTCTAGATTTAATCCACAAACTTTTAAGGATTAGCCTTGTGATTTGTTGATGGTCATGCGAAACGCAAGACGTATCGGAAATTGTAGTCTTTTAAATTCAAACAGCATATCGGTTGGGATCATCGGTATCCTCGGAATGAGAACTTCCTCACCTTTGAATTTTCTTATCATTATCGTTGTGTAAATTACATTATTCATCAATTTTCTAACCACCAAACGCGTACCGTTGCACAGTTTGTTGACCTCTGCTGTTCGCTCGACGATTTTGCATTGCCAACCGAGCTGTTTCACGGGCTGCTTTACTTTGCTCTCGTGATTGAGAAGCACGAAGTTAAGCCATAATATCGCGGCGCTGTTCACGTGCAATTTTTTGTTCTTCTTCAGTCATTGTCCTTGTTGCCGGGAAAGATTAGATCGACTTGGTCGCGGCATTATTAATTAAACTTCACTTCACCTAAAAACTTAAATTTTCAACTATACCGAGTGTTATAGTTTACTTCACTGTTTATACGAATGGGCGATTGGGCAATAATGTTAATTATTTATTTTAATAAATAATTTAAATAAAAGAAATAGTTTTATTATTGATTTCTCACAAATATCAAATTTTCATCGGTACGTCATTACATAGCTATCATTATACGTCAATTTTGTTATTACAAGTCTGATTCTTTTTTATTATACCACGTTTTATAGTGACTGACGTTATATGTCAAGCCACACGGGAATGCTGTCGAACGGGATAAAAATATTATTCTATGTCCTTCTCCTGGCTCTAAACTACCTCTCTGCCAATTTTCAGCTAAATCAGTTCAGCCGTTCTTTAGTTATAAGTGAAGTAACTAACACGACTTTCTTTATATATATGATAAAAACCTTAATTACTTATTCTTGATATAACGTGATGTGTAAAAAATTATTTTTAATCATTATAAACAGTGTTCAAAGCTACAGCCGCAGTTTAAAAGTTTTATACGAAATTTTGTAGGAATCGTTTTAGCTTCGACAACTGTAAAGAGATTAATTGCGAAATTCCGGGCGACAGGATTTATCAGGTTCTAAAAGCAAGCTAATTCAAATGCTAAAGAAGAATTATTGCTAGCTGGAAGCTTAATTGGACCATACATGTTTGATTGTAGGGCTGGTTAAGCGGTAATTATTACTGGTGTCGTGACATAATATCACAGGTTTTTTCTCCAAAATCCATTGTTGTTCGTATAACCAATATATTTTAACAAAATGGTGCCACAAGCCTTATAGTTACGTACTCCCTTGTTTTTGTGATATGTATGGCCCCCTAGCCCGTTGGATGTAACCACATTAGAATTTTAATAAAAATATTTATAGGGTTATTTAAGCCCAAGAAGAAATTTAGAAACGTTTATACAGAATTGTAAATTAAGACAAACGAGTGCAAATGTTCATTAAGGCCTTGGAGGCAAATTCCATGATAATGTTATTCGATATAGAACCTATTCCATGTACTTTATGAAACAATAACAAATATACATGGAAAAGACTTAAAACTGTGTTTCCTATTTTATACAATACTTGGGTTAACTTTGGGACACCATAAATAAGCAATCAAACTCCGAAAAAAAGTTTTTTAAAAATTGCATTAATGAAATTATTAAAGTTCACCAGAATAAATAAAAAGGTAATCATTGACATAAATTATGTAAGATCTATCATTATAGTCTGTATAAATATTTCTGAAGACTTATATAATGAAGGTGTTATTAAAATGTTTTCCATATTTATAGACTCAACAAATTCGATTACTTGACACGAGATAAACGAAACGTATTAGAGCGGAAGCACGACAAAATTGCTCGTTAACACAGTGGAAATAGCTTCGGCGATAAAGAAATTTTATGATTGAACAAGGAAATACTGCAATCATTTTAAATTACAGGTTTAATTCCAACAACCTATTCGACTTTTTATTGAGATATAAAAACATTACGGGGCACAGATTTTCATTGATTTTTCTTTTAATGTATTAAAACATTACTTAATAAGTAAACATTTTTAATGAAAGTTTCAACATTAGGAATAACCAGCACAAATACTTAATTTTCTTTTAATAAACCGTTGATAATAAATTTAAACACATATAAAATAGATGTAAAATGGAGTTAAGAAAATCAGCTCCTCCCTCCGAAATGCAAAATTAAACCTTGAAAAGAAGTCAAATAAAAGTTTAATCGTAACAAAACATGCGAGTTGTCGTGATATAAAGACAAAGCGTTCTTTTTTAACATTCGCTTGCCGTAATGATGAGTAACTCAGAACTATGTCACCACGATGTTCTGTATTTCAAATAATACATCATTGTTATCGTCCCCGTGGCCTTGTGGCATGGTGGTAAATGTTGTTTGATTATTACTTATTTTTACGCAAGTAAAATAACTTACGTTAATATCACGACACGTAAGTTATAAGTACTTATTTTTTAATATTTAATCACGTTATATGTTTGTATCACATTACAAATATAAGTAATAGTAATAACAGTGCTCTCTGAATCAATTTTAACAACTACGACTGGTCTAAATTAGAGAGCTAAATCAGCTAACTACGCAGTAGATATTATTGTGCACAAGTGTACTCGCAAAGGCACAGGTGCACTTACGCTTCTTACACTCTAATAGTCCAATTATACACAACCCATACCCATCCGATGCATTAATCGTTTTGCTTTACAGGCAGTCATTGCGAATTATCTTAACCAACTAGGAAGCGACATTTAAAAGTCAAGTAAAGTCAAATATATTTCGTAAGTATACGAACATGCCAAGCTTAATAGTAATAGGGAAGAATTCATGTGCCAAAATTATGAATATGAAAGAGTAGAAAAAAAGCTTTGATCTCATTAGCTAACTTATTACAAATCTAATTAGCTTATTACAAAAACCAGCAACTAAATAAGTGTCACCAGGAACCGAATTACAACTTTTTAAAGCATTTCATAAAACATAAAAATAATAATGATTTTGTAAAACATTGTGTCACACCTAATATAAATACTAGGAATAAGCATAATTATGTTCTTTCAAAAACTAGGCTCCAAAGAACAATTAAATCCTTCATGGGACAATGTATACTCTTCTACAATAAAATACCAGAAAACGTTCAGCTTTTATCTGTAAATAAATTTAAAAAAGTTGTAAAGGAACGTTTGTGTGTTAAAGGATATTATTGTTGTAATGACTTCTTGATAGATAACACACCCTGGTAATGAACTGTTCGTTCCAGGCTATTTCAAAGTAGTAAAATGTAAGGTTTATGTAAAGTTTTGAAATTTATTGAAGAAAAGGAAAAGAAAAAGTCCTGAGTTTCTTACGCCGGTTCTTCTCAAGTCAGAGGCTTCATTTCCGAACCGGTGGTAGATTATTTGACAATCAATAAGAAAGTGTTGTCGACGCTACCTATTGAATAAAGATTTGACTTTGACTTTGACTTTGATTTAATTATTTCTATTGCTTGCGCGAATATTATACATTATTAAATAAAATGACTTTACGGATTTTACCGCGTTTATTTTACATTTAAAATTCCCGACGTTTCGAAAACTTTCCAGCGGCCGTGGTCACGGAGTACACTGAGATGTCATGCGTCTTGTTGCCAGTGCTAAAGCGGGGTTTCCAGATCTTAATTTTAATTAATTATTTTTAGTCTGTACTCCGACCTATGCAAAATGAACTGGTTTTATCTTTACAGTCAGCAGTGGTATTATTCTTGGGTTTAAATTTTAATATATTAATTATGAGGTCCCAAGCAGGTGGTACAACCCCACCATCTTCTCTATTGAAATTTCAATGTTTTCTAATCTCAATAGCCTCACAGGATCATCCTTGGTAGGAATCGGTGTTCTTTAGCAAGGATTTGTGGTCGATCAAATCTGATTTAACGGTTTGGGTGATTTAAAGTACGGTCACACACTGCTGACTTGTGATCAACAAGTCGGCAGTGTGTGACTATACATATTTACATATTTTATGTTTAATGTCAGCTATATGTTCCTTCACGCGGGTTCTTATTGCTCACTCTGTTTATCTAATATAAGAGAGGCCGCAGTTACAATCTACCTTGTACTCTCCTGGATCTTGTAGAGGAATATTGCACTTGACAGGTGGTAGGAATTAACCAATCTTCTTCAGCGGCTTGAAATAAGTTTTGATTGAAGCCCGCCTTAAAATGTAGCCAATCTTGTCAATTATGCCTCTCACAAAAGGTAAAACGGGTACTTGCTCCACTGTGGCTGCCTTCATTCGGTCAACATGGTGTAGCTCAGCCGCCAAGTGTTTATCATCACAGAGCCCTCGTGCTCTCTGAAACAAAGATTTGCCCACGGTAACTAACTGGAATGAATGGTGATGTGAATCACCGTTTAAATATTTATTTGTATGGGTTGGTTTCCTATACACAGTATGGCTCAAGGTGTTATCAGGTTTGCGAACAATTAAAACATCAAGAAAAGCTAAAGAATTATTATTTTCTAACACTATAATAAACTGTATTTTTAAAGCAATAATTTTAAGCAATACTTCAATCACATCACATCACACATCACATCACACAACACATCATCAGCCTTGTTAGTCCACTGCTGGACATAGGCCTCCCTAATACACCCTATCCATTAGGGTTTGGACCGTATCCACCACGCTGGTCCAATGCGGGTTGGTGGGTGGACTGACTTTACATGCCCATCCGACGCATGGATCATCTTACTTTCAGACAATTGGGTGATCGGCCCAAATTGCCCTAACGAACTAAAACAACAATGAAAATTTGTTGCGTCCTCAGGATTCGAACCGACGACCTCCGGTTTCTGCACACGCCCATACCACTAGCTACGAGGCAGTATACATTGCAGAGGCAGTATATATATACTTCAATAACGTTTAGTAAAAATAAATTATGAATATTTATATATTGTTGTTACCAAAAAAAACTAAACATTACCTTTGTAGCCTTCTGTGAGCTAATGTACTTACCAGCCGTCCTTAGCGGCTTTGTACCAGTGGTTAGCATGAATACTGATATTGAAAGAGATTTAAAAAAGTTCTCACTTTGAGTTGGATTTAGCAGATGTTATAAGGATTATTTTTTTTTTGTATGTGAACGTAGCGATGAGTTAGTAATACCAGAACATATATTGTGATTGTACAAATATTCAATTTTCCCTCCGTTATTCAATATTTTTATAGCCCAACCATTGATTTCTAATGGTTTGAAGCACGACCCGTAAATTTATTAATGACGAACGTTGTTTTGGACAAAAATTGAGGATAAATAATAATTATTGGCCGTGTGGCTGCGGCATTGAATTCAGCTAACCCATTTCCTCACGCGGGTGTCGTAAGAGGCGACTAAGGGAAAAGTCATTTACAATACCTTACTATGGCGGCACGATGCGGGATAACCATCTCCACCTTCAGATCTCAAAATGCCAGAACCCTCAATGGGCAGCAGCTTCGAGTGTAAAGGATCTGAAGGACTGCGGTGCCAACCCGCACGCCAACCGTGGCAACTATGGCAAAACCCCTTATGAAGAATGAAAGACGCGTGCGGCTCGAGTCCCCGGCAACCCACTATTCCTGGCTACGGTGGGGCGGGGGTGCTAAATCCCGGGTAGGATTCGGCTACCACCAACGACGACTGGACCTGGCAACTTTCAACGCACGGTCATTGAGGACCGACGAGAGGATGACAGAGCTGGAAGAAGAGGTAAACAGGCTGCGTTGGAATATCATTGGATTATCTGAGGTGCGAAGAGAGGCGGAGGACGCGATAATCCTTGAATCCGGCTACCTGTTTTACCACCGGGAGGGTGACCAACTGAGGGTAAATCCCAAGGAGGTGTCGGATTTATCGCCCGCAAGTCTCTTATTAACAACCTTGTTAAAAACGAAAGTGTGTCGTCAAGGGTCGCATACCTTATACTCAGAATATCCAAACGATATTCGTTGAAGGTCATACAGGTATGCACCGACATCGACACACTCTGATGAAGCCACACGGCCAATAATCTCAGAAGGTCGAGGCAATGTATGAGGATATTTCACGCGCTATACATTCCTCCAAAACTCAATACATGGTGTTGATGGGAGACTTTAATGCAAACCGAGGGAAAAGGAAAGACGATGAGCTAAGAGCAGGAAATTTTGGAGTAGGGCAAAGGAACCCAAGGGGGCAAAAGCTGGCTGACTTTATGGAGAGGGAAGGACTATATATGATGAACTGCTTCTTCAAAAAGCAGCCCCACAAAAAGTGGACCTGGATAAGCCCCGATGGTTCCGTAAAAAATGAGATTGACTTTATCATGACAACCAAACGCCAAATATTCAATGATGTCTCTGTGATTGCAAGGTTTAAAACCGGCAGCGATCACCGACTGGTAAGGGGCACATTGAATCTTAACATAAGGCTGGAAAGATCTCGTCTGATAAAGTCCACGCTTCGTCCGTCTCGTGCCCATATTCAAAATGCCCATGGCTTTTAGCTCTAACTTAGCAATCGCTTCCAAACCCTAGACAAGTGCAACACTGTGGACGATATTAACACTGAGTTCATGGAGACTGTTCATGGTGTAAGTTCTAGGTTTTATGAAACACACCGCAAAACTGGAACCCAAAAACACTCTGATGTCACTCTTAGCCTTCTGGATTCAAGACGGAAGATGCGGCTACAGTCTTCTTCTGATAAGTCAGATTATAGGCAGCTTAGCAGTAGGCCGGAGTTTTTGAGTGAGATTGAGAGGTTCTATGGACAGTTGTACACATCGTCGTCGGAGCCGCTTACGGAAGCGTGTGATGACCCAAGAGCAAAGCTCACCAGGCACAACTCCGAAGATATCCCAGACGTCAGTCTGAGCGAGATACGAATGGCTCTCGACCAACTTAAGAACGCAAAGCGCCTGGTGAGGACGGAATTACAGCAGAGCTTCTGAAAGCGGGTGGAGAGAACCGGTACTTGTAGTCCTACAGCGGTTCTTTAATTTAGTCCTACAGGCTGGTATTACGCCAGAAGCGTGGAGCAGAAGCTTAGTAGTGCTGTTTGAAAAACTATAGACCGATTGCCCTTCTGAGTCGCGCTTATGTTCTGTTCTCGAAAGTCATCTTAAATCGTCTCGCTTCCAGACTAGACGACTTCCAGCCTTTCGAACAAGCTAGATTCCGAAAAGGTTTTAGTACCATAAACCACATATTTACGCTGCGGCAGATTATACAGAAGACTGAGGAGTAAAATTTGCCTTTATGCTTGGCATTTGTGGACTATGAGAAAGCCTTTGATTCTGTCGAAATTTGGGCTGTGCTGCAGGCCCTTCAACGTTGCCAAATTGACAAGCGGTATATCAAGGTGCTTAGGTGTTTGTACAGTAAAGCAACGATGTCCGTCCGACTACAATCCAGTAGTACGAAGTCTATTCAATTGCAGAAGGGTGTAAGATAGGGTGATGTTATATCCCAGAAACTCTTTACCGCTGAATGGGAAGAAGCATTTAAACTCTTGGATTGGAAAGGACGAGGTATAAACATCGATAGCGAGTGCATCACCCACCTTAGATTTACCGACGACATAGTCAAAAAGTGCGGAGTCGCTGGAGGACCTCAACGCTATGCTCAATGACCTCAACAGTGTTTCCCAACACGTGGAACTTAGGATGAACATGGAGAATATGAAAATTATGTCTAACGCTCATGTCATGCCCACGCCGGTGGTTGTTGGGGACGCTGTGCTCGAAGTTGTTGACCAATATTTTTACTTGAGACAAGTATTCAATCGACGAATCTAACTCGGACGGGCAGCTTTCGGGAAGCTTAGACGCATATATTATATATTAGATATCCCTCAATGTCTAAAAACTAAGGTCTTCAACCAGTGCGTGTTGCCAGTTATGACCTACGGAACTGAGAGAAGTGGTCCTTCACTGCTGGCCGTATGAGGAAGCTCCAAGTCACTCAGCGTGCTATGGAGCGCGCTATGCTCGGAACTTCTCTGCGTGATAAAGTGCTTAATACAGACATCCGCAGCAGAACGATGGTGACCGACATAGCTTGCAAAGTTAACAACCGAAAGTGGCAATGGGCCGGCCATTTAGCTTGTAGAGCCGATAACCGATGGGGAAAAAAGGTTCTCGAGTGGCAGCCTCGTACTGGCCATCGCAGTGTGGGACGACCCCCCACGAGGTGGAGTGACGACCTGTGCAAGTGTGCGGGAAGTCGGTGGATGCAGGTGGCGTAGGATCGTACTTCTTGGCGGCGACTTCTTCTTCATGGGGGAGGCCTATGTCCAGCAGTGGACTTTCATAGGCTGATATGATGATGATGATAATAATTATTACTGATTTAGTTTTTTTTAGATTTAATTTTTGACGTGCCTGAAACTATTCACTCTGGTTTACAAAAGTATACAATTACTTAGTAAATTTCGTAGTAAAACAAGTTTTTATTATTAAACAAAAACGAGTTGACAGTATTTTTTGCTATCTTGAAATAGATAACGCCGCATCAAGTTTTCCCCTGCGACATTTTGTTCATTTTTACAGGAAATTGTTGTTAGATTATGTATTCGTATAAAAGATATATTTAATGTAGCTCTTTTTACATCGATTTCAATAATCGCATCGTCCATAAGGCCAAGAGATTCAATCCTAATCGAAAAAAATACACAGATTTCCTGCACATTAGTCAGGTCATTATCTTTATAATCATCATCATTACCCCTTTGCGGCGACTGCTGGACATATCAACTGGTATCTCCTAATGCACGCCACCGCTTTCTATTTATCTAGCCCATACCGACTACTTTACAAAGGTCGTCAATCCATCTTGCCGCCGGGTGGAACACGACCCGTGTTCCGCCCTGTTGTGTTTGTCGTAGCGGGGGGCTCAGCAGTACTGAGGCGTGCCTAGCTACGAGGACGCTAAGAGGAACCTGGCCGACCTGCGGTGCAAGGCCGTGCGTGGAGGAGGCTGCTCCAAGCGAGCTGAATAATCCCGCTACGGATGTGCCTAGGACGGTGCGAGGGACGGGTTTTTTGTTTCTTATTTTCCTGACATGTCGGATCAGGTTCCTTATTTGCTCTTTTGCTATCCTTGGTACGTGTTCTTTTGTACTCATAGTCTTTTATATGTTACATGTTTATATATAACATACACTTTTCTTCTTTTTGTCTTTTTCCTTTTTGTGTGTCTTACTATACATCTTAACTAACTTATTTTTACTACTTTTATCCACTTTAGCTATGTACTACGTTCTTACGCTAGCGCATGTTCGCTGCTAGTTACATTCCTTAACTACTACTTATTTTCTACTCTTTTTTATTACTAACATTTATGTTCTTATACTATTTACTTTCTTACAGTTATGCCTTATACTCTTATTTTCTAAATATTGATAACATATATTCTTATGATATATGGTCTATATTTGTTGTGTGCTGTTCTTTACGTTTGCGTGCTTGACTACCTTTGAGCAGAATTCTGTGAAGGCTTTATAATTGGTGTTCATAATCGTTGTTAGGTTGCATTCTGAGATTTGTGTTCCAATATCGGTGGCCTGGTCTTGTCGTTGCCTACCGAAGATTGAACACTGCGTCAGTAGGTGTCAAGACGCTTTCGCATGTTGGGTCATCCCGACTTTTGAAGCGGTGAAGATACACCGCAAAACCCCTAGGCCGTTATTGCCTGCACCAGCGGTGGACTCAGTTCCAGCTTCCTGACTACTCGGTGCGCGTCGACTGCATTAGGAAAGAAGAGCTTGGTGGTTGAGGCTGTTGGCTCCGATATGTAACGCTGGTTCCATTTGTCAATGGACTCTTTCCGAAGAATCATCTTGACGAATGAAACTTAAGAAGTTTTGGACCGTATCCCACCACGCCGGTTCAATGCAGATTGTTTGGTGGACCAACTTTATACATGGATGAGCATGTTGATGACGCATAGATCTTCTTACTTTTCAGAAAATTGTTGAGTCCCCGCCGCATTCGAATCCACGACCTCCGGTTTAAAGCACATGCCCATACCCTAGGCTTTGGAGGCAGAATGGCTTTTATAATGACATAATATCATATTATGTCCTTATAAAAATGAGTAAAAAAAGAATACTAAGACATATCCTATGTTACTTTGCAAGACAAATAAATAAACTAGCCTATTTATTCACTTTCAAAGACAAATCGATTGTTACATGACGAGGGTCATATTATACCTTACACAAAGAAAAAGAAAAACAGCTGTCTTCCTAAAAGGAAGTGTACCATTTATTAGTATTAAGCGAAAAAACTACTTTATGGTGAATCGAAAAAACCCTCACTTATTATTATTAAATAAGTTTTTCTTACACTATTTTTGGGTCAAATTTATTAATGTTTATTTCCTATTTTTAGGATTTTCTAGAAAAGCATATTTTTTTGAGTTTTTTTTTTAACTATTTATTTTAGTAGGAAGTGTTTAATATTGAATGTATGCGTGTTACCTATCATTTCGAGATATAAAACCTAGGGATGAAAATGTGAGGAACGTGTGTATAACCTTTAGATTTTTTAGATTTTTCAAATTGACTTTGGCTTATAAATTTTATGGATATATTAATTCCTACGATAATTTAACTCCGATTTTCAATGCTTTTTAATGCATATGTGCAAAGCTGACGAGAAGAGAAGAACATAATACGTTTGATAAAATCATCGTTTGGTTATAAAAGAGGTAGTCGTAAACCCATCATAGGGCTGTTGTTCAACACCCGGGACCCAACCAGCATCGAACGCTGTGCAAAAAAGTTTTTAGACTCCCACCTTATAGGAGTTTGGAAAGAAATTACGATAATTTAGGCATAGAAAGAACGCGTTTATAAATCTGGTTATCTTCTCACCTACTCTTGGCTGAGTAATGAAACCGTTTGGTGATGATGGATGATCAGGTAAGAGAGTAATATCAGAATTTGTCTTTCTCAAAAAACACGAGATTACATAAATGTTCTTTTATATAATTTATTTAACTTTTATATATTTTTTGCTGGTGGTAGGTCTCTTTTTACAGGGGACCGTCTGGGTTGGTACCACCACGGTACCTATTTCTGCCGCAACGCATTAGTGTGAAAAAACTACTATGTTCCGCTTTGAAGGGCACCGTAGCTAGAGTATTCTACTACTACTGGGTAAATGGGACTTGACACCCTATGTCTCAAGGTATGCAGCACGTTGGCGATACCACTAATATTGCCAATGTCTATGGACGTCGAAGACCACTTCCCATCAAGTGGCCCAACTGCTCGTCTACTTGCGCAGGTAATTAAAAAAAAAATACATAACACTGGCTAGAGGGAACGTCTTGTTATACGAGTTCTTTATACTTGATACCAAAAAAGCAATTCAATAACTATACAAAACTACTATAGGCGTCTTGCACTTTCATACGGCTCGTTAAGCAGGCTGTTGTGTCAATATGATAATCCAATAGAATAAAATTTTTAACGGATTTGCTAAGGAACTCAGCATAAGCTCCGTCAGGTGATGAAATTGGTCGATATTTAATGGGAGGAACAAAACCCGAATGTTTTAGTTAGTGGGAGACCATAAGAAAGCACTTAATCATTGATTAAGATAGCAACCCACGTTCACAAATTTTCCCTAAATAATTGAGAATACGAGTTGGATGTTACCACGTCCGTTTAACAGTTCACGCAATTTTTGAATGTCAATAACAAAGGTCTTTTGTTTTCAGTAAGTTATCAGAGGAGAAATTAATAGTTTTTTATAATGTAATAAACTAACAAAATTACTATAAATCAGAACACTATTACTATAAATCAGAACACTAAATACCCTTTAAAAGTTGACAAATACTATTATATAAATTAAAACTGCCTATATATATATATGTATATATTTATATTTACATATATTTATTTCATTACATTGATGAATTAAATGTAAACTGGTCAGATCGATGAAATTATTTTATAAACTACTAGATACGGCTTACGTCGGAAAATAATATTTTTCTTTTTACTCTTCTGAAGTAATAAAACTGATGTACTCGAAGCGAAGCGGGATTTTTAGCCAGCAAATAACAAAAATCTATCTGCATTTCGATATTTGCATTTGTATGGCAATGGCCCTGTTAGTGTTTTTCAAATATAAAATGCCTACGGTAGTAAAATGAATACTTTTTATTAAAAGCATATCTTACATGATGATTTATATCTTTTTACTCCGGCCTTGTGATTGTTATCAAAGTTTAAAATTGTAATCACAGTATTTTTCTTTAATTTTTCGGATTCAATGTATCAAGTGCCAAAATATTTTCTCATATTTTGTGTCAAGCAGAGAAAATATACTTCTAATCATCTCGGCCCTGAAAAATTAATTTCATATAGAAACATCATTTGTGGTCAAATTATCTACGAAAATCTATAAATTCAAAACGGCTATTCACTGTAAGCTATCTTGCTGCTATGCTCCTAGTGGACCGAATGATAGTAGATGGCATTTGGTCTCATTTTTAAAATTATCGCTTTATTTGTATCGAAATAATAAAACCGACAAACTTTCTAATTCATCACCATCAATATTAGTCTGTGTTAGTCCACTGCTGGACATAAGCATCTCCTTATACACGCCTCACTCATTTCTCTCATTTCTGCAGCACACGCCTTTACCACTAGGCTACGAAGGCAGTCCACTTTCTTTTTTTACTTTCAAATTTAGTGACGAGTATATTATATACTAAATCATTGTTTTATAATATGGTAGCTTTGCAGCTTGTCAACATTGGTATTTCTGTACTTATTAAGGCAGAAAGATAAGATAGCCTATAGTTATAATTTAATTTTAATGTTCTAATAATTATAATGTGAACATATCGAAAAATATAATGGGCTTTCTCACTGTTACTCTAAAGCATGTAGTGTACTTTAATAAGCAAGTAAATGTTTAAATTAATATTCATTAGTAACATTTAATTTATAACAATAAGTTACATTTAAATAAAACTTGAATCTTGATAAACTATTTACATTACGCATAAAATACTTACTATTTGAAGGTTTTAACAGCATTTGTTACGAAAAAACTCATTGTTTCTCATGTTAATATATTTTTCTATACCGTCTTATTGAATAGCGTCTTTTGTTCGACAAAAGATTGAGAGCGTATAACGATAATTGATCCGTTTTCAACTGTTTTATTCTGACATAAAATAATTGTTACCTTTTTAGTATATGTATAATAGATATGTTTGTACAACTGCCTCCGTAGCCTAGTGGTGTAGGCGTGTGCTTTAAAATCCGGAGGTCGTGGGTTCGAATCCTGCGGGGACTCAACAAATTTTCATTGTTGTTTCCTAGTTGGTTGGCAATTTGGGCCCGATCACCCAATTGTCTGAAAAGTAAGATGATCCAGCATGTAAAAGTCGGTCCACCCACCACCCGACATTGGACCAGCGTGGTGGGATACGGTCCAAAACCCTAATGGATAGGGTGTATGAGGGGAGGCCTATTCACGTGGACTATCAAAGGCTGATGATGATGAGATATGTTTGTAATGTAATGTCACTAATTTAATATTAACGACCCGCTTGGTGTAGTAACCATTACACTATTTGCCGTTTGGCGTCTCTTTCTTTCATTAATGATTGACCCTGACTATTATGCCAGAGGGTGTGGGTTCGACTCCCACCGCGGGAAAAATATTGTGTGATGGACATTGTGTTTTTCTCGTGTCTGGCTGTTTGCATCTATTTAATATGTATTTATTTACAAAAAAAGTAAGTCTATGTATCCATAAGTCAACTAGTTTTCATAGTTTGGGACTAGATAATGTTGTGCTATTTGTCTAGAAATATTATATAATATTATTTGCATCTTTAACACTGCAAATAAAGGAAATAAATTTTCTGTTTGATTATTTTTTTGCATGTTTATATATTTGAGTATTATTTTAAAATAGAAAATAAATTTGTCTAAATAAAAATACGCTCGACAATTTTCACTAAACGCTTCATTTCGTGGATTTTATAATTAAGCCTACGCGGAAGATTTTCTGTTTTTGTTTAAAATTAAATTAAGTTACTGATACTTCTGGTAACGCAAACAAAGTAAAATATGTTTTTGTTATCAGCAAGATCATGTAATATATATATTTGTTTTCAGTTTTACCATATATACATTTAATTAACCTTTTAATACCTTGCTCGTATAGAAAGTATTCTTTTACGTTTGTTATATTACTATTTCCATAGCAAATTTTGAAAAATATTTTGTTATCCCAAATTAATATTTGTATACTGTAATTCGAATTTATGTGGTCAATGATTTATTAATCAATTAACCCACTGTGGTGAAATTTTTAGATGCATAAAAAATAAATGTTTATAATAAAACGTAACCAGTGAAGATTATTTAACAACATAAATAGTTTTGTGTTCTTGTTTGTTTTAACAAAAATAATATTCGGTAAATCTATTCACATAATTGCTTTTAAATTTCGATTTGAAACAAAATTTATTAAGTCATGTTCATACTTATCATTTGTTTAAATTGTTTTCATTTCGCGCTTCGAAACTTTGTTAAGAAGAAACAATCAACGTTAACAATTTACAACAATGTAGCTTTATGAAACTTATTGTCATCTTACGCTTCGACGAAAAGTTTGACAGGCCTTGTGAGAGTTTAGGGGAACAGTACGAGTTAAGACGTTTTTAGAAACGATAAACCTTAACATTCTTCTTATTTTCTCTTATAAATATTAGTTATGAGCAATACATTAATTAAAAACTAAATTTGTGAATGTTGCCTCATACAAATGGTTTAAAATATTTCACAAAATTATATCTTACTTTTAACAATACCTATGCTTATACTTTGGCTTAAATTTTTGTAAATCCCTTCTTAAAGCAATTGAAAAACGTTTTGTTATTATTGTCTAAATAACAATATAACAAAATAATATTATAATACGGCATAGATTCACAAAGGGTTGCACAACAACTTAGAAGCCTTTATGAGGCTAGGGATGCATCGGAACATACTTTAAGCTTTTTTGTGATCTCAAAAAAACATTTGATTTCGTACAACATGATATTTTGGTTACTGTGATATAAAAGATGTTAGTCTCAATCTACTGTCATCGTACTTGAACTGTCGAGCTCAAAATGTTGATGTAAATGGCATAAGATCATCTGTAGCCCCGGTATATCCCGGAATATCTTATTTTACAAGCAATCGGGTGATTTGTCCGCATTGCCCTAACCAACCAGGAACAACTTAAAAAACAATTTAAGTCCCGGCAGGATTCAAACCTACGACCTCCGATATCCAAAGCGCAAGCCACTAGGCAACGTAGTCAGTTAAATGCTTAATATTGTATGTTAAGTGAATTGAAAATAATTGTAAACATGACATACTTCCATGTGTATTAACGATATTTGGAGTTTAATTTGAATTTGATATATATTTCATGAAATAACTTTACACCAACAGTGTCGCTAAGTGCATTTTTTTTTGCGCACTGTCCTGTAATTTTATCAGCACCGTTTATGGTAACTGATTTATTAATGTGTTTATTTCGTCAAACTGCCGTCTAGGACAAGTTTTAAATTTTTTGTAATTTTAGTCCCTCGAAATTCAATCGAAGGAATTGAATTTGCAAACTCTAATTTCGATCAGCTACGAGTATATGTATGTCTATATAAAATTTACCGGTGATTTATGGTCTTCTCGTTTAAACGAAATTTTATTTAATAATGTTCTACAATATTAATATTAAAATCCGCTGAGCAATAATATTTTATTCCTTTAATAAAAGAATAATTTTAATACAACATTTACTCCTAAAACTATTAAATCTAAAAGTTCTGTTACATTCAGTAAATAGCCAACAGTCGGTAGTGCACATAAAAGCAGGCAAAGTTTATATGAGCTTTATAGTCTAGGAACATATAATCATTATAATACTATATACATAATAATACAGTAAACCTTAAGCGTCTACTATGAAATATTTATAAGAAGTTTACCTTCAAGATTATGACAATATTAGTCGAATAAGGTAAAAATTACTTGGAATATTATGACAGCGAAACCAGAAAGGTTGCAAAGAGCAGCTCTAAAATAACTTAATAATAAATTTATTATTACATATATTTCCTGTCAATGTCTTCATTAATAACTTGTATCAAAGCATGTTTTTAACGTCAAATGTCATTTGGCTACATTAAAAAATTAATATTGTTCAAAGCGCTACGGTTAGAATAGAAAACAAATTTTAAATTTTTCTGAAAGCCGGGATGAAAAATATCCTATGTCCTTTCTCTGGTTCTAAGCTACCTCCTTACTAAATTTCAGCCAAATCTGTTCAGCCGTTCTTCCGTTATAAATAGTGTAACTGACACGACTTTATTTTATATATATAGATTGTACGTACTGCTGCATAAGCCTTGTTGCTATTTTACCTTATACATTAAAAACATTTCAACACAGATTTGATTACATTACATTAAAGACTGAAATGAAAAGAAAGCAACGTTTTTTCTTGTCTTACTTAATATTTGCTGGGTTCTAATAAAATTACAGCTGTCTATAAAGCAAATAAGTTATTAGTAAAGTTACCAATGCAACTTATAAAAAGTCAACAAAACACACGGTATTTCACTTTATAATTTTGATTCCTTTTGTCAACACTTGAATAGTCATGAAATACTAAAATAGGTCAGGTGTTCAAAAGAAGAAAATGTTTCCAAGTTAAGTAAGGCTTTTCTTAATTTTCCGGTTCTTTTCTTTAGCAGTAATATGGCAGACGTTATTGTCGAGCGTCGGTCTCAATTCAACGCCATATGTCAACGACCAAAATTTAAACATTCCACATTGTTCATAATCTAGTATATAAAAAATAGATATATATCTTTTTAGAAAACAAAAACATGATTATATATTTTATATATCCAAATAATACATATTAAACAATTTCGTCATTTAAAACAATCCTCAAATTTTTAAAAGATAAAAGAAAGTAAAAACTCCTTTAATTTAATAAATGTGTAGTATTTGCGCATACAATACAATTAAATATATCATATTTAATTAAGTTTTCAACATAAAACTATGAATGATGAGTAAATGATGAATGTGAATTTTGCTACACTTTTGAAAATCATTCAAAAATATACACATATTTGAATGTGTAAATGTGACTTTGTATATCGTATATCGTAATAATTTAAATTAATTTAAAAATGGGGTAAACTTTGCTAACAATAGAATTAAAAATTTTTCTCACTATTATATTATTCAATAAAATATAAACGGATAATTTAATTTTAACTGACAGAGTTTTAGATTAATTATATTTTTCAGACATTATTACTATTATTTATTAATTTTTTATTCAAAACATATAAAATTGTTATTTGTGGCAAGGTAAATATATTTAACAGCGGTATAAGAGAAAATATAAACGAACGTTTAATTAAATGCAATGCATTTTTTTCCTATAAATAAAGCATTCAACAAATCTGACTATCTAGCACGAGAAACGTATTAGAGCGTAAGCATAATAAAATCGTCGCTAAAACGTCTAAAATAGACATACTGATAAAGTAATTAATGTTAAAATAAAATATATTTCTTATTATTAAAATTATTAGCGTTGTTATATACATCATCAGCCTGTGATAGTCCACTGCTGGACTATAGGCCTCCCTAATACACCTCCATCCATTAGGGATTTTGGACCGTATCCCACCACGCTGGTCCGATGCGGGTTGGTGGGTGGACCGACTTTACATGCCCATCCGACGCATGGATCATCTTACTTTTCAGACAATTGGGTGATCGGCCAATTGCCCTAACCAACTAGGAAACAACAATGTTGTTGTTGAGTACCGCAGGATTCGAACCCACGACCTCCAGTTTCTAAGGCACACGCCTATACCACTGGCTACGGAGGCAGTTATTTTATGATAATCCTAAATATATATATATATATATATATATACGAAGATTTAAATTTTTTTATAACTTTGTAGAGATTTTGGGGAATTTGCAGCAAATTTATTTAAAGACCGTTTAAGATCTTCAAAATGCTTAAAATATGTTTCAATTTCATAAAGGTTTTGAAGTGAAACTTCTTTATCGGGGTTGGAAAAAAACTTAGTGCAACATTATTTCGTTACGTGCCATCTTTTTTTTCGTTACGTGCCATCTTTTTAATTAACAATAGAGCCCCCCCCCCTCTAACTCTACATAGAGTTTTTTGAACTTGAATATCTCCTGAACGGGACATCGCAGCGGTGTGGAATTTGGTGGAAGAGTTGTTCTCGTAGAGATCCATAACATCCGGCCCAAACGGAGGCTCTAACTCGAACTCGAAGAGTGTACAACTTCACTCGGCACAAAGAGGTCACGAGGCAGGTTAACCACGAGTCGGGAGATAGGCCCTTCAAAGCGCGACCCTCAACTGGAACAATTTAAATCGCCATAACTCAGTCATTTTAGAAGCTATTGAGTTCTGGTTTTCAGTATAGTGTAAGATCATAATCCGCTTCTTATAGCTAACTAATAGCGATTACTGAAAATTTTGTCATTTGTAATTGAAGTAAAACTTAACGTTACGCGCCATCTTTTCTTATCCCTACCAAGCGTGATTCAAAGTAGTAGTTCTCCAGAGGAGTAGTGTTAGCAATATATTTTGCATTTCAGTTACCATAAGCTATTAATAATACAAATACATAATAACGACATCAATGATAGTAATAATTCTATACAAATAATGAAATTTAATAACTAATCTTTGCAATAATAATAAAATGAAATAATTATACCATTTGTATTTAATTTTAAATTTGTAAAGTTTAACTAATTTCTGTAAAGTTGCATATAGTAAATTATTTTTAGAAAATAACGCATAAAGAAGTTTCACTCTACGAGTGAACCTAGTACACCTATTTTTTTCATTTAGTTTTTATGACTGAGTTTGATTATTTCAGGAGGATTTGGCATCAACATCAACTCAACAACTATTCATGGTTGATTATTAGTTGGTTAGGAAAATGCGGGCTGACCTAATTTTCTGTAAAGTAAGATGATTCAAGTGGTGGATGGGCATGTTAAACATCGGTCTTGTGCCTTACCTTTCTGCGGTTTTGTCGGATATCTGTCCCTACATAAAATAGTGAAAGAAGAGGGAGTGTACCTATCTGCGCCAAGATTTGAGCACCATAACATCTACTTCTTAGTTGGCTAATCTCCAATACAGATTGGTTTTAGTCGAAATCGGTTTGGATATATTATTGACATCGTTAATGATTGTTAATTTATTTTCGGCCCAAAATATTATTGACAAAGTCATCGCTGCTGAAGACAAATCTTGAACATAAACCAGAAAAACAACAACATTAATATCTTAAATAAATCTTCAGGAAACGCGATTTGAGTTACTATTCTTATCTTTTTCCTTTAAGTACGAAGAAGAGTCGCGCAAAATCTACAATGTTAATATGTATAATTAATATCTCATTACGTACACATAATTAAAATTTAGGCCAAAAAGACTTGATACGCAAATTATATTAACGCTCCTGGAATTAATATAAAATAGCATGATACGTGTAGAGTTTTATCATTAGATTGTCACTGAATGATTGACATGACGGTGACAACTTCTCAATCAGAACGATAGACGTTTGAATCAGTAGTAAAGCTGAGTGTATTATTGTTTACATTACGTTTTGTTTTATTTGTCTCAAATATAAATTCTTTTTCCGAAAGCGAACACATTATATATTTTGTTGTTTTCACAGATCCTACCATCCTACTAATTTCTACTTATATCAAAAATGTGAAAATTTGTGAAAATAAATATTTGTTACACTTTCCTTTAAAAACTACTTGATAGATTTTAATTAAACGCTTAACTTATAGATTATAGTATATGAGGATAAAGTGTTATTTATTTAGAATATTAAATGAATAGTGATGTGTGTAAAATATTATCACAAGTAATAATCATCACGTGGGCAGAAGCTAGTATTTAATAAATATGAAGTATTTTTAGTATAAACTAAGACATGTGCATTTTATAATGTTACCCTGTACCTATTTATTTTTAAATAAATTAAATTTTTAGTTTAATTTGGGACTGGTGTCAAGAAAATATAAATTTTATGGTACTTTTCTTTGTCTCTTTTTTTAATATTTTGCATTTTGTTGCCATGGAAACACTTAATAAAGTTTCTTATTAATTAGAAACTTTATATAAGTTTCAATCACCAATACAAGTTTGTGACAAGTGTACAATGAAGTGACTTAGTGTAATATGTATTAAGTTGCTTTATGTAACAAGGTAACAATAATAATGAAACTCCTTTTAAGCGGTAAAAGAAGCGTTATAAACAACAAAGAAATGTTTCAGACATATTTTCCTAGATTAATAGTTCAACAGCTAGCAATAACCAGTCAAAGCCATCGTTCCCGTTGTATTTATGTAGAGTGACAGACGGCTTTGTGAATGGAGTACAAAGGGTGATTTATAAAAGAGAACTAACGTCACTAGAACGAGCTCTACAATGGATAACAAAGCATCTTTTTATGAACGACAAATGATTTTGCAGATAATTGTGCAAATTAAAACAGCAGCCGATTTAAATGACTGTGTGACTTCGGTGTTTATGTACGCAATACATTTTCACCTTCCTAAATGTTGTCAAATATTTACAATAGCATACAAATATTAAACAAAAAAAATAAGCTGTTACCTGTTATGTTGTGTATCTGGAAAATCTAATATAGTAATATCTATTAAGACTAATTGAAATAGTGTATGTATCGAAAAGCGATATTTAAAACGATCTATTTTCCGTTTTCTCGAGTTCGACTAAATAACGCAAAATAAGTTTAATGCTACATTAAAATAATCTCTTAACCAAGAAAAAATACATACGATACATGCTTGGCATAGATCTGCTCATAACTATGTTTATTTAAAGAAACATTATCGTTCATTTATCTTGAACATGTAACATTAATATTTATTCATCTATGAGGCGCTTACCCAAGTTTACTTAATGTAGCGACTTTTGCATGGACTAATATAAAGTTGTTATTGATACCAGACATTCTTACATTTATTTTACAATTAATTTTAATTAGACTGTGTTTGTTTCATTCTATTTTATTGTCTACAAATGCGGACGAGCAGTTAAGTCATTTAAATTGTCTTAACGCCCATGACATGGTCAATAACAATGGTATAATCAGCTACCATGAGACAATGGATGTTGCGTCTTATCAACAAAAGGTAACCTACTAGCTCTATCATACAGATTTAAGAAGAACGGAAAGAGGACGTCCGCCTCTTTTGTCTAGTAACATGGTCTATGCTTTATAAACTGAGCTCATGGGTTTCAAATTCTTACGTCGAACGCAGGATTCTAACGGTAGCAACTTTTCGTAAGGTAAAATTAAACATTAAACTGCAATAATATATTATAAAATAAATAAAACTTTCCAAATTAAGTTACATATTTTTTTATTATTTTAATACTGACGTCTTATAAACATCTAAAAAAAGGACACTCGATGATAATATAGTGCCTATAACCGATTTTAAAAAAGATCGACTGCGTTTACCATATTTTTTGGCACTATCAATTAGATTATCAAAACACATTGCGGAGATTTTAGATTACAATTCGTTCTTATAATTTTATTAGAGATAGCAGATTTTGATTTGTAAAGTTGAAGCCATCAACGAGGCATAAAGGTAGTAATATTTTAGCTTGAACCTATAATTTCAATTAAAAAAAAAACTATCAACTTATTAACCCTGACATGAGCTTTATTTTTTTATTATTTTTATACGGAATAAAGAGACTTTGTACATAAGATAAACAAACGCAAATTCGCAGACGGATAAGTCGCTTTTAGGACGCTACGTAACGTTACCTCTCGGAACCTAATACTTGAGTTAAAATTAAAAATTAAGTTACCACTACAATTGTTAGGTTTACATGGACATATTTGTAAAGTAAACGGTTATTAAATCCATTTAAAGTCAATCAGTTTTGTACACTTAATTATCATTTTTTTATTTGTTTATACTATGTTGCAAAACCTGAAACTTAAGATATACAAGAGGCGGCTTAATACCATTCTCTTCTTTCATTTCATTCCAACCCAGGGAGGTGAAGAAAGAAAAATTTGGTAATATTCAAATGAAATGCATTGAGATAAAAGAAAAATAAACGTCGTTGGACGATAACAGTGCTTTAGCGATACCATGTAGTATCAACCTAAATGATAAATCGGTTTTTGTATATATATATGGTGTATTTTCGTACATTCATTAGCTGAAGAGTAGTGTTGTTCATCATTCAATAGCCAAGCAAAAGAAGCATGAGCGAAAATTAGAATAATCAGATTGGTTGTGGGTTTATATACATATATACCCATAAACCAATTAGTCTCATCTACATCCTTCGATTGTAGGGATAATGCCGAGTAATAAGGAAAAGGACGTTATAATGAATAAGGTTTTGGCGGACAGCTGAGAGCTTTTACGCGACATTCGTACTACGTGTCTCATTAATACGTATAATATGTCTAAACGAGTCGTGTTATCTAAAATATCATGGCAATTAAACGTGATAAAATATTTTTATCTATAGCCAATTATAACCGCTTAAGTAAGAGTTACAATACGCCATCTGTAAAAACGCCTGTAAAATATTGTGGTGTGTACTGTGTGAGGTAAGATACTGCCTCCTTGGCCTTAGTGAGTTCCGATCCTGCACTGACTCAACAACTTTTCTTTGTCGTTTCCTAGGTAATTACGGCAATGCGGGCTGATTACCAAATTCGGAAACCCCTCATCACTAAGGGTTTGAAAAATAGATAATAAGTGATTCTAGATTCATATAATAGTTTAAAAAATTAGTTTGGGAATATGGACTGAGAATTTTATGTAATAGGTTTATTTTACAGTAACCTTAAAACACATAAATGTTGCTTTACAACTTTTAAATTTAATTGTAATTAGATTCTGAACTTTTCCTGGGATATTGTTGTAAAACATATACATTGTCCCAGTAATGTCTGTCTTAGCACATTAAAATCATATTTTGATGTGCTAAAACGATTTATTTTAAATATGAACCAAGGCACATGTTCGTAATTTATACTTATCGTAAAAACACATATTCAAATTATGAATCATGTGTGTGTAGGCTCAAAACACAAATTTTGTCTTAATAAACATAGGATAGTCTAGTGAACTCTAGAAAATATCTGATTTCTATTCATAAGTCTTTACATAAATTAGTAAATCACGACTAGATACAAGCCATAATTTTTTATCTTCCTTAATACGTCAAAAATAAACACGTCACTGTGTCTACGTTTACGTGATAGAAATAATTTGTAGCTTAACATAAATATAAATAAAGATCAACAAGGTCGCTCCTACATAATGAGACGTCGCCCACAATACTTCATTATCCGTTTATCAGCAATTCTCCAGGCATCAGGCTTTACTTAATATAATAAATATTATTCATCCTTAAACACAATATACCAATTTTTGTTAAAAATTACGTTATTACAATTTTTATAAGGTAATATTATGAATATACATATTATCTTATTCATATCTTGGACTAACGAAGAGTTTCACAATTAAAAATTTTACTGTGTTTAAAAATTCTACCAAGTACAGATTGAAGTTCATCTAGTTAAGTGCAGATTAAAGTTTCTCTAATTACGGCACCAGCACCAGCAGCCACTGGTTTCTAAAAAAGTTAACATGATTTAAGAATGAACATAAATCTTAAAAAATGTAGTTAATCACCACCCTCATTCATGACCAGCAACATTTTTCCGTCCAGTGCAGGACAAAAGCCTTTTTAAAAGATCGCCAAGACGGCCGATCCTTGCTACTTGCTTCCGACTTAAACCAGCTACTGCATGGAGATCGGTACCCTTCCTGGTCGAGGGTGGACCAACGTATCGTCTTCTCAAATGTGGCTTTCACTTCAGAACCTTAGTAGTCCAGATAATAACGAGCATCCTGTCTATCAAAATTAGGATATTTTTAGATTTATACGGCTTCCCGACTCATCCTTGGTATAAATTTCTGTAGCAAGATTTTTTCGTTAACCAAATATAATGTGAAGGTGAAGTTTCTAGTTAGTACTTAAGTCTAAAATTTGGTCGCGCAATGCAACTTTGTTAAGTCGCACGTGCTTAACATTATATATGTCTCTTTTGACTCTTGTTCTAATCGGTCTTTTTATTTGTCTTATCTAAAAAGACAACAATCAGTCTAGTTAGTACATTGCTAATATTTGGATAAGAATATATATTAAATAGATAGTAATTACTGACCAATCTTCTTTAATCAACACCAGTGCTGCACTGATCCGCCACCTGGCCCACTCCCATGCTGTGAAAACGGCACAAGGGTGCGGCAGGATTTTTGTTTGTAATGTACGAGAAGCTTGTCTCAATTGTAATGTTGCCACAGGACAGCTTACGACACCTCTACTAAGGCCAGATCAGTCGCGGCGAATTTTATCAACTTTTGCTGCCGGGTGTTCATCTTAGTTTTTGATAAGACTACTTCCTTTTCATGACATTAACAACGTATTCGCCGGCTAACTGACGGAGGTTTCCCCAATATGGCAAGCTTTATCAGTGCTCATAACCCCAGGCATGGTAAGAAAAAAGCCCCTTGCGCCATAATTTCTTAAAATAACTTAAATATTACAAATTTAATGGCGAACAGTTTACAATAATCAGTAAAGTAGATAATAATCTGCCGACAGCAACTTGAATATTAGTGCTAAAAGATTTTTTTAATGTAAAATAAGTATTATCTGTCGCTAAATCATGATATCATTCCACTTGTAGCTAAATGCCTACAAACAGAATCAGTTCTACAATATAAAAAGCAAAACATTTTTTTTTATTTTTTGTTTTACTCAATTAGTTTAATTGCTTAAATATTGGTTTATAAGAAAATTTCATATTCCAATAAAAAGAGAGTAAGTATTTAAAATGTCGTTCCAACTTTTTATCTGTGCACAATATAAATTACGTAAAAGATAAAAGTGGAAAGTGAAATAAAATTTTAACGTAAATTGAAGTTTCGAAATACCACGTAACCGCGTTGAAGTTTGAGACAAAAGTTCTGAAATACAACGCAAAATGCGGAGGACAATACAAATTCTTGCAATAAATCTCTACGATTTCTCTTCAGTTCCCACTCTGTAACAGGGCAAAGTTAAAAAACTCACTTTAAAAGTTTTTATCTGCCATCGAAATAAAAAAAGGTCGTTAACAAACTCCCTACATTAGAAAAATTTTTGCCTGCAATGCAAATTTATTACGATATCGAATTTAATGATGTCTCCGTGGTCCAGTAAATAAGGCTGCTATTCTCAAACTGCAAGTTTTAAGTTCAAATAGCACTAGGGTGTATGAAAATTGTACACATATTTTTTGAAATTACACTTTTTACGTACGATAAATTACTAAGTCATTGTCAGTCAAGTCATACACAGACATTGAAATCGGATCCTCCAAATTTGGATTTGCTTACTATATAATAACTGTTAAAAGTCTTAAAAGAAAGTATCCCGCTACGCTGGTCCAATGCGGGTTATTTGGGTGGGCCGACTTTTTACATGCCCATCGGACGTAAGCATCATCTTACTTTTCAGACAATTGGGGGATCAATTATCGGCCAAATTAAAGTAGCCAACCAGAAAAAAAACGATAACACGAAGCTCAACGGCTCGTTCAGCTCATCTAAACGGTTCGAATCCGCGGGGTTTCGCGGATTCGAACGTTGAGTAATATCGAACCTGCGATCTCCGGTTTATAAAGCTAGGTCAATACCGCTAGACCTCTTTACTTACCTCTATATATTTGGTTCGTACATTTTTTTACTTCATCACTTCGCAAGTGGTAAATTCATAAGTCATAACCATCATCATCAACCTGTGTTAGTCCACTGCTGGACATAGGCCCCCTAATGCACGCTTTATTAGGACCTTTTTGGACCGTATCCCACTACGCTGGTCCAATGCAGGTTGGTGGGTGGACTGACTTTTTCCATGCCCATACAACGCGTGTCTCATCTTACTTTTCAGATTTTGAGGTAATCGGCCCAAATTGTCTGAACCAACCGAAAACAACGATACCACTGAGTTGTTTACCCGCGAGAAACTTGATTGCTTTTCTCGTGAGTAGGGCCACCAATCAATCACCACCAGGTGAATATCCTGCGCATCCCATCGCTTTAACAAATAACAACAATTGTTGACTTAAGAGTTTGAATGTTTTGATATTATTGTGTAATATTTTTGTGGATAGTTTTCAAGACGGAACAACCAGTAACTCCGAAATACCTGGTATAACTCGTTGAATAACACAGATACAATTTTAAAGTTTGAAACGGAATGTTTAATTCGATAGCTTGTGAGCAGGTATAATACGAACTAAAATTTTAATACGCAAAGCACTTATTCTTGTTATATTCTTCGTATATTTTAACAAGACAAGCAGATAATTTTAACAGCAACCAGACTGGGAAAAAATATTTACTTAATATTTTATGGGACAATGCGCTTTTACAACAAAATCCCAGTAAACCTTCAAAATGTAACTATTATTAAATTTAAAAACCTTGTAAAGGAACGTTTATGTGTTAAAGGTTATTATAAAATAAATTAATTTATAAATTATAAACAAATTAGTAATGGAATGTTCGCTATAGGCTTGTTCAAATTTAGAATTCTTATAGAATTGTGCATTGCTAATATGAATGTATATTTGATTATTCTAAAAGATTACGAAATAGGCCCGCTGAGTTTCTTTCACCGGTTCTTCTCAGGTCAAAGGCGTCCTACTCCGAACCGGTGGTAGCGTCCTTGACGAGATAAGCGAGTGTTACAGTTAGTATATGGAATAACGATATTTGAATAACATAAAATAGTTAATTACTCGGTTGTAAACTAGTGATTATTTTTAATTATAATCCTACTAGTACTTCTCATTTCAGTTTCTCATTTTAAGTGTCGTCAAAATGTTTACGTCTATCACAAATATGTACAAACGAAGTGTCTTGAAATTTTAATCAAATATTTTTTTAATCCTACAACCATAAATAAAAATAAAAAAATCAGGATACAGCATATTAATTATAAAACAAACTTTATTTAATTACTTACACATAATTTGTGACTATATGTCTATTGATTAAAATTATTATTTGATGATTGAAGTAGTTCATACTTTTAGTTAAAATTTAACTTATTTTAATAACATTGTTAATAAACAAGTATTGAGACAAAATTAATAAAAAATACTTTTAGATTTAGTCGGATATACGCGGTATGTGCACCAGGCAAATCGTCTTCTATTAAGCTAACAAAATAATTGTCGACGGATGACTTGGAAAGCTCCTGAGAAAAAAGAGGTTATGTTGCTTTATTGTTTTTGTTCTTTCTTCATCTTCTATTAACAGAAGTTATTTAATTAAATATATAATAGGAAGAGATCCCTTTATGAGGATATGAGTAATAACATATTCTTTTAAACTTATTGTCACGTAAAAATAACTCTACATTATATAGATTCCACCTTAAACACGCTGCAATTCATTGATATTTCCCACATAGCACTGAAAATATGTCTCTAGCGTAATAGAAAAAGTTTGTAGTGGTAATGAAATAAAACAAGTAGGTTCTGCATATATTTATTATGACTAGAAACTTTTTAGTGAATGAAATTCAACTTTGTTTTTGGTAGCTCGTAGGCGCAGTATAACACAGCGTTGATAGAAATATATAGTAATGGGAATTTTATATACAATAGTTTCCATAGCACTTACAAGTAACAAAACGTAGCCAGGTAAATTTGAGTATTATTAGTATTTATGGAATCAGATCAATGGTCAATTAATTAAAGGAAATTCTTAAGATATAACTTATTCAGCCTTTAGGTCTATAAAATTTACAGGCAATAAATATTTTATTAGATAACAGATAAACAGTAGTTTTTATTATATTAGACATTCTATAAGATTTACAAATATTTATCGTAAGTAAGATCTGAATAGTTATTTCCGTACTGTTATGTATCAGTACTAAATATACTCTGAAGCCTATTTTAATTTAAAATATACACTTTATATAGTATAATGATATCTAGTACAGACATTTATACAAATTCTGGAAGAATAATTAAAAATGTATTTAAATTTAAACATCTATTTCTTTTAATGTTACGTATATATTTACTATACTAATACAGTTTACATTGCATGCTTTAGGTTTTCCTTTATTTAAAGCTAATCGAGAAATGCATTTAAATCACTTTTGTTATAAAATATAATCTATTGTGATTGAAAATTCTTTTAAAAATTTATTGCTACTTAAGGACGAAGGTCGTAATTGAATCTTAGTATCGGCTAAAATATAAGTTCAAATATAATCAAACAAGTACTATAAACTTTTAGTTAAACACTTCAATTAATTGTTTTATTCTATGAAAGAAAGCGAAATGTTTAAAATTATGTAAATTTACAACAGTAACTGCTTTTTCATAGCAGGAAATACTACCATTTTATGACACATATTTCTTACTGAGTAATTTATCAATAATTTAAATTGCTACATTTTTATAGTATACATGGAAACATACCAACTACGTGCCTAACTCAACAAACTAATTGAGTCACATACAATGAAGAAATTGAACAGAACTAAAATAAGTAGCTTATAAAAGTTCCAAAGTAAGGGAAGGATGGAGGATGGAGGGGAGGAGGAGAAAAAACTATGGTATCAAACTTTATATGCAAATAAATAAAATATGTGTTTGTTCCGGCTCTACTAACTGATTTTGACTCGACTTTGAGTGGAAGATAGCTAACGTAGGTAGGAGTAACTTGGCTACTTTAAAAAAAATAATTACCACGCGGACAAAGTAGCGAGCAACAGCACGTCTTTTATAATAACGGAACCTCTACGAAGATATGTCTTGTGTATAATATTTTAATTAATTCTACTACGTTAATTCACGTGTTTCATTAACTTGATATGTGCTACAGTATTATTTTTGTTAATATTTTACAACTATAATTTATAACCTAGTTTAAATCATTAGCGCTTTTCCCCCATTTTGTCCAAATGTATATTTATTACTTATTTACCAATAAAATTCAATATTTTGCAAATGAAACAAATAGATCTACACTAAATTGCGTTGTATAGTAATTCTGTATTGGCCTTAATTTATAATAAATTATATACATGTGCTTCTATATGTAATCATAATCGATTTTTAACACTTAATTATTTCAATATATAAGCTTATGTAACGCTAAATTAAATACTTTTTATTTGTATGCAATTACTTTATTACTAATTATTGCTACCTTCAGGCTATTTTTATGAAAACATTATTTTACTAGATCCTAAAATCATCAGAAATTCTCATATGACCAATGAAAATAACCATCTAATATATATGGAATTAGAGCAGCCATAACATTTATATTTATTCAGAGTATCTTTTAAAATGCTTAAATGTATTTACAAAAGTATCACAGGGATTATTAACTATCAATCAATTCGGAAAAAATTACACACAAACACACACACATCATCATCATCATCAGCCTGTGATAGTCCACTGCTGGACATAGGCCTCCCCTAATACACATACATCCATTAGGGGATTTCACACACACACACACCAATCAATATTTTTTGTCTTTAATATATAACACTGCAAGATATTTTTGTAACATTTAATTCTGACATTAAAATTGCGATCTTAAATATATATTCATATTTACAAACATATACAAGAATAAAATAGACATAAACACTAATAAGGGCACGTAAAGAAAGAATAGTTATTGACGTTTTAAATTAATTAAAGCATTATATAAAACAAAATATATTATGAATGCCATTTGTAAGGGAACTTTCTCAGTAATTAATCGAGTTCGGGCTATAATCTCATTTACTGGATAAAAACCACTAATCTTAAATACTCTTTGTCAATATTTCGAAACGAGGGCACTCGCAAGTTTCATACTATACTTTTATAAACCAAAAAAATAACTAATTGACTTTTTATGAGTCATGAGTACGTAAAATATCTAAAATTACTTTTGTTTAAGACCTGCAGTTATAGAGTATCTACTTAAGATTATGATTAATTTTAAATTAAGGTTTAAACGACATCACTCTTGTCGAGTAGCCCATTATTGCTACTACCATCTTCCTGTCATATGTGGTAGTCCCTTAATGGTCTTACGGATTCTGCTGATGACCTCGGAGTTGGATCCACTCCTGACATTCCCAGCGAACCACTCCTCCTCACTACCAGAGTCTTAGTCCCGTAGTCGGTTACGAAGTTCTCATTGCGTGTAGGTGTATTAGCTCTCACCGTCTGATACCCACAGCATAACGGGTATTTGGAGGTTAATATCTTTTTAAACGCCTCCCGAAACTCCGTGTTGAAAATCGAATAGATTATCGGATTGAAGGCCGAATTAGAATAGCCAAGCCATGTCAAAATTTTAAAAGCCAAATCTGTAAATAACATTTTCGTATTACTACTTGACAGCTTACAACCATCATCATCATTATCGTTGTTTAATTACATTTACAAAAACTAAAAGTTATCCCGTTACTAGTTAAAACGGTATTTCCTTAATAAATGAAGCATAAACACCATAAACTCACTCCTGAATATCGTACTTGTATTTTTACTACTAATTGCGGTGTTGAAACTTTGCTGGAACAAACAATACTGTAGTTCCTAATTGACAACTAACAGCTCCTAAAAACTACAAAAAATTTATTACGATTTGAACATTTAAAGAGGAACTCACCTGGTATGCAAGTCTTGCAAAAGGCCGCGACAATGTTGACGCAGAAAAAGGGCACCCAACACAAAAGGAACACGCCCATGATGATTCCGACGGTTATCGCCGCTTTGTGATCGGACACGTGATAGGGCGATGAATGGACGTGAGTGTGCACCCTCGTTCTAACCGACTTTGTCCGGTTGTCCGCCAGCTGAACGGTCCGTGTTACTGCCCTAATGGATTTCACGTGTTTCTGGGCGTAGCAATAAAGCCTGTAAGTGATCCCCATTATTGTCGGTCGCTTTTTGGAAGATACAAACTTGCATGTCATTTATTGCCTCCTTTAAAGCATTTTATACCTTTTAAGCGTTAATGGTTTAAAAAACTATACAAAGATAGAAATAATTTCCTTATAGCCGATTTCGCCAACGGTGGACGATCTTTACTAGTATCTTTATATTAGTATTCTTGTATTTTTATTAGCCCGATTAGATGGATGACCAACACGACAGTAGAGAGACAAAACGTAGAACCGCCTTTTTGCATGTCTATCTGATGAAAGGGTCGTTTTACTTTACAGTCTATACGGCGATTAGGTCTTATTATCTTTACCTACTCCAGCTTTTCAAGCTCAAACCCACACTACGCTGCGGAGGTAGCTTAAATTTATCAATAAAATTTTAGTACCACTCACCTGCAATAAATGCTGATCATAACAATGCACGGTAGGATAAATGATATGCAACTTGATACGACTGCATACGTAGGGGTTAATACTAGAGCACATGTAGGGTATCTTGGTGGTTTTTCCGTAGCAACCGCTTCCTCAGGTGGCCGATGCAGGCCTAACGATATTGGCAGAAAACTAACAAGAACTGCTAGCAACCAGATTAGAGCGATGGTGACAATAGCAACTCGCCTTGTTACCCAACGACCGTACCTGTTGACAACAAAAAAAATATTTGCTCAGAATAAGATACTGATAGTGATGTTATAGTATTTATTAATTATTGCCAAATATATATTTCTTAGTTCGATTACCATGTCTATAAAATCTAAGTTTTACTATAGTTCTATTCTTACAAATACAAATTTTACTGTTTTTTTTATTATTTTTATTTTGTATATTTCTTAGGGTAAATCCCATTAACAATTACTCAATAATGTTATTTAAAAAGTTATTTCTGACATTATGTTCTGGTAGAAGTTGAATATTCCTGATACTTAAGATCAAAAAATAAAGTCAGTATAATTACATAATTAAGTTAACTTGGATCACCGTACATTTCATGTCAAGACGTTAAAAATGAAACGAGTTGACTTAAGGGAATCTTGTGACAAAAAAATATTTAAAAACATATAAATCTAGATGAAGTAACATTTTAAATGGTTTATGTACCTGAGCGGATCTTTAATGTGGATGTACCTATCCAGTGAGATGGCACACAAATTTAAAATAGAAGCTGTAGAACACATCACATCGCACGCAACCCATGTGTCGCAAAATTGCTCACCAAAAACCCAGTATCTGCAAAAAGGATTGTTAAATGTAGCAAAATATCAATATTTACAAAAATAGGTATTTTTAAAAATACCAATGAAAATATCAACGTAGTAATAACACGACATAATTAACACAGCTTAGTCTAATTTTATTTATCACATCACATTACATTATTATTTATTTCTTACTTATGTTTACTTATATGGTAAACTAACGACGACCAACGAAAATCTTAATTATAATTTTTGTATAGTAAAGCACTTATTATGGCGTTGGATTGTTTATGTGAATTGTTTTTGTATTATAATATTATTCGGGGCACTTTCAATTAACTGAACTTACCCTAATAAATCGTTTACTCCCGCGAAAGTCATAACAGCAGCTGCGACTAACATGTCTGCTATAGCTAACGATGCCAGGAATAAATTGCCTATACGTCTCAGCCCTCTATCAGTGTAAATTGCTATACAGACTAGGATATTTCCAGCAGCGCTTACGAATATTAATAATGATAAGAATATACCTGAAAATAGTTATCAATATAAGTACACAATTTCAATTACTTAAAATTATTTTAGAAAGAAAGACTTGATCTCAGTGATATTGTATTAATAGTAACAAAATAAAATAATAATTGATTATCTCAGAATATTGATGTAATTACTTTCTTGGATATAAAGATAAATCATTGTGCTCATACTACTATTTTAAGGGCCGTTCCACTTCTATTGTTAGGCGCATAATAATGAATTTATTACCTAAAGTCTTCGAAACTTTTTAGCAGTAAAAATTTAGCTCACATCTATCATGACTTGTTTAATCAATCAAAAAACCGAATTTTTTCTGCATTATATACGTTAAACGTAATATTATACTTTTAAATAATAAACGCATCATAAGTACAAACCGAATTAATTTACGTTACTTTAAAAATATAATATTAAACGAAAGTTATTGATGCATATCTGATAATTCAAGGTATATTTATAAATTATTTTCTAAGATATATATATATATATATAATAATAGATAATTTAAATCTTCCGGCAACTAGACTTCAAAGCATGAATAAAACTTTTATAGTAAAAAGTATAGTTTTGAGCAACATCCATTAACTTTCTTCTTCTCAGGAGGCATCATATTGCCAATCGGTGGTCGCTTTTTTGAAAATTCTATATTGAATAATATTTAAATTTGAACTTTACTCACCCACAAGCAGTATCGATAGAAGTGTCACTGCATCGGGATCCTCTACATTATCATATAAAACCGCCGTATCGTTTAGCTCAAGGGCCACCTGTCACAACCATTTGAATTATTCAACTATACAGCTTAGAATTATGTAATTATTCCGTAGAAAAAGATCGAAAACACTCGATTTTGAACAAGCGCTATTTAACGAGTTCCGTCAAAGCTTAGCAGAAATAATAACCTCATTCTCGGATATTCCGTATTCAATATACGAATAATGGCACCAATTAGACCTGTTTTTAAACTTGACTGTTATCTATCTATGTTCTTCAGATCATTTATAAATTTAAAATTGATAAACACTTAGTTTATTAATTTTTTATTTTATAAATTATCTAATATAATATAAATATGAAAAATATTAGGTAGCGTAAAAATAACATAAATAAAAAATAACTAAAGATTACGCAAATAGCACCTATTTTTTATATCATCACTACTACTAGGAACAACCTGTTGTATGATTTAAAAATACTTACATATGTAGGATAGGCGAAGTTTGACTCCATGTTACTATTGTAACAATTTTTCTAGCATATTTTTCAATTTCAAGTTTTAGTGTCCGCTTTTAATAAATATCCATTGATACGGTTGCTTGCTCGCCAAAATATTCGTAGCGTCGCCATTTTAAATTCACATCACATAGAAGTTCAATACCTGAAACAAATATATTGAGAAAATAATTATTGCATTGATAATAAAATCACGATATTAACGTATTCAGTAATAAATTCAATATGTTCAGCTTAGTTCTGCTTATTGGAGGTGTTTTTAGTTCACAATTAAAGATGGTTTAAACATAATGTTTGCAGTTACTTTTAAGAGTTATAACTCTAAACTTTCTATATTTTAATAAAAATGGTAAAAAATCCTAAAAACTCCTTTATCATAATAATTTTAAATGACCTGAGTACATATATATCAGGAAAATATATACTATAAATAGATATCCAATTAATTTTAATACATAATCAAACAATAACCTTGACCCCGTTGACTTATCAACGAAATAATCTCTTTGCTTTTCCTTGACTTACGCACGCGATATTCTCTACCTTTTTTAATCCGCATGCAAATAAAAAGTGTAGCGATGATGAAATATTCTACTTTTGCCCCTTGCTTGTAAATCTAATGAGAATACAAATTGTACCAAAGTCTTCAACTCGACTTGAAAATTTTCTAACAAAATTTCCAAACTATATTGTCACTCCATTTCATGGTGTTATATATTTGTAATCATATTTTTATTATACCTATTTAATGTGATTATAATCGAAACATATTAAAAAAGGAATCGAAGTGAAATTGCATTAAAAATCAGTCTTTATGTTATCGTTATATTTCAAATACAATAGAATGTTTAGTTTTGTTTTGAAATTAGTAAAACAAGATAAATACAAAAAAAAAAATTTGCTTCTTGCTTTTAATTTGGGCCTTGCAAAAAAATCTTGCACACATTTAAGAAAATTGGTTCGCTAAATCCAGATTGGTATGAAGAAAATGTAATAGTGGCAGACAGAATACATGTAAGAGTTTTTTTAAAAAATGTTTAACATATAATATAATCATGTTCATTTTCAAGTTACGAAGCAAATGTTTTAAGAAAAATATGTTTAAAGTATTTTCATCTTGCTTGCAATCCTCTTGCTTGAGAATGCATAAAGAATATTAAAAGTTACTGAATACTATTTTTAAGGGTTTTGTAAATGCAATATCGTTAAGAAATAAAAATATTGCATTTGCGAGACAGCAGTACATCGCAGCGGGTTAAAATATTATTTTCAAAAAACTTTGACTTCAAAATTTTTTAATCTTCGTGTCCTCAATATTTTTGAAGTGAAAACTTTTTAAGAAGTTTTTTAAATAGAAAAAAAAAGTTTTAACTCAAAATGCATTTCCGTCAGCGACACTACATTTGCATGTTTATTTTCAAATAAGTCCATTGAAATGTTACATGAGATTTGCATTTTTTAGAGAACGCACTTTTATTTTTTGGGCATATGCGGAGGGGTCAATTGAAGCTTAACATCAAGTTTGTGGAGTCGCCACCCTTGTCCCTCGGCCGCCATCTTGAACAATGGGGTGAAAACACTTTTTTTGCGATATCTTGGAAACGGTGCGTTTTACAAAAAAAATCTGAGGTTTACTTATTTGCATAAGCAAGAAAGTGAAAAAATCGTTTAACATTTTCTGTTTTGCTCTATAACTATTGATTATACTTTTTACAAAAACAATAACACAGACCAATCTCTCTTATTGTATCGGATTGTATTTATTCTTACAAAATTTTTGTTAAATATCTACAGCGTTATTCATGCCTAACTCTTTCCCTCACCACCTATGTAGTACAGTCAATAGGTGCGATTCTATTTTACGCGGTATCCCCAGTAGGCCGACTCCACAGACATCATTATAAGATAATCCTCGACATGTCCTAAAAATAATAAATGCAATATTCGGTCCTTTAATTGTTACATTTTAATGGACTAAATGGTAAGTTTACTTTTTTAAGCGATCAATTATTAAAAACGTGTAATATTTAATCTATTGTTTTAATGTGAAATAACACATCGAGTAAGTCATATATAAATATATAGATATAACTATTGCATTTTTTATGCAATTCTTATACATATTAAATTCTCTTATGGCCGTTTCTTTTTTATATTATTTCCGACGATTCGCACTCTTTCCAAGGTCCTTAGGTCTAATCATGGACAGATTACTATACATAGCTATTTTAAAGTATCCTTTCTGCATTATAAAAACTTATTGTTGTAAAAAATATTCTGAAGACGATTCTAAAAATAAGCACGTAATGGTTTTAATTTTTCGATTTCGTGAATACGTAATATATCCGGTTATTTTTCTTCTTAAGCTGTAATACATGCCGAACCCACATCGTTTATCGTAACTGACATTAACCACCACGCCAAGCGGTCCAAATATTATAATTATTTTTTGTGTTTGTATTTATAAGCCGTTTCCGCTCCAAGTAAGAACAGACACAAGCTGTTACATATTACAACACCTTATTATCCCTCCACGTGTTTCTGTTATTAAGCTTATTTTATAACGACGACACCGACTCGCTGTGATTCACTGAGCGGAAACACTTTCCGTTCTACTTGATTTTCTCGCCCAAGTGAGCAGATTCACTTTGAACTTATTTTCCACACGGGCCAATCTGTTTTCTTTACGTTTCGATTCTCTTTCTATTTTCGTTAATTTGGCACAATTTTAAAAGTGTAAATGACGAGTAAATGTAAAAAAAAATATTTTAAATAATATTTTTATCACTAATTACTTAATTACGTGACTGCTACACGCATTTAACCGTTACTTTAAACAGATTTTTCACGTTTATTGTACATATAAATTTTGTTCCCGATGTTTATGACTTTTTGTTCTGTGGACATAGTATGCCCGGGACTATGGACGCTGGAAAGTAAATTTTATATATATACTTTTTAGATATTATTGCATACTCTGAATTAAAGCAAAAGCACTATCACGCATAAAAAAATAACTTAAAATTTACATCCCAAGATTTTATTAAGTAAAAAACGCTATTATATAAAAACGCATTTTGGACTAACACAATATCATCTACACAATAAAAAATTACAAAGTACTAGTTTTTGTTGTAAATTTACTGTAAACATTATTTGCGAACTAAGAATGGGATTTTTACTAAATTTTCGATGTAAATTAAGCTAATTTCTTGGTAATTTATCTATAGTTATCTGTGGTTAATAGTAACATAAAAATAAAACCAGTTTTTGCGGAAGACTATCGAACAATCGGCATGACTTTTACGGGTTTTAATTTATAATAGACAGCAAAACTTTTTGCGGACAGTTATAAAAAATTACTTTAAAATAAACTTATATATATATATTACTATAAAATAATAAAAGAGTGAATAGTGTAATGTTAATTTAGCTAATAGAATTATTTCTAGAATTGGTTCTAGTTTATAAGTAATTTAAAGTGTGCGTTGTCGTAACATTAACTATTCACTACTTAGAGGTTGTTGGTAAAGTATCGAAGCGAGCTGCGAAGTGTACACCGCTTCGCTAAGATGCTTCTACTATCAAATAAATGATACCAGGTCTTAAGAGATTCCGCTCAAAACTTTAACATCAAGCGGCGAAAGTACCGCATTAATCTCGACGTTAGAGCAAACTAGGTGCATTTATATTAAAATAGTTTAAATATGAAGGAGCGTTTTATTAAATCTCTTATTATGAAGAATTTATAAAATTGTAATTAAAGTCTGTACAGTACACTTCGATGGAAGGACAAAAAAAAGCATTTCAATGAAATATTTTCTTTAATACGTATATCTTGGGTCCAAAATATAACTCAGTTTTGAAAAATAAGCGATGAAGCCCATTCATCTAATATGTTTATAAGGGTCAGGACCCATCATTTCCACGTGTATTTATTACACCTTTAAATGTATGTACCAGTCTGTGCATAAAAATCGTTATTTAAGTGTTTTTGATCTAGCTTTTTCATTGATGTTATACTTCCAGACTCATGTATTTCATAGAACACAGAGTTCGCAGGAAGCTACCGTCCTCGCGAACTAGGTAGCCGACATTTTTGCTAAAAGTGAAGACCACACGTAACTCATATAAAGTTTGGCTTCTGTTATGTCTCCTACGGTATCGTTGGCCATTGGTATACGGATCGGGATGCCGACGGTCTGGCAACTGTATTAATCGATTGCTTGGGGCGATGAAAACCACCATGGAACGCGATTTTATCTAGTGTAAGCGAGGGCGAACTACCGCTGAGTGTGTGCTATCCTTACCTGTGTAGTGTATAAAGCTGGACGAAGGGAGTGACCCAAGGATAAACGGAGCATTTGTTACGCTCACTTAATGGTTAAAAAAACGCACTAAATAAAACGCAGCGTAACATATTACAAGCCTGCTAGCTACCCTCAGACATAAAGGGCACCTACCACCTGTATTTGATTTACTGCTTGGCTTGCTAGTTAAGAGTTTTAAAATTATGCAGTAATATTTGAAAAGTTAGAGAGAAGAATTAAAACCTAAGCATGCGATAGTTCAAACAAGTCATCTCCATAAAAATGTTCAAACAATGCATGTATTTTAACTACGATGAAGAGGTTGCGATAACGAAAATAATATATTCGTAACTTTATGTTACTGCTTCAATCTGCATACTGTAAAGTCACGAGTAAAGAGTTTTATATTTTCGTAAACACAATGCGGGAACGCGAAGGAAATGACCTACATGGAGGTAACGACATGTAAGCCGATAGAGAAGAACTTGGTGCCCCACATAGGACGCTTCTGTTTATTACGAAACTACTATTCACATGGCTGTTACCGTCAGTTTAGGTTTCCTCCTTAGATTTTTAATAAGTATTAAAACATATTTTTATTTTTATTTAATACTCGTGCCTGCCCCGGCGAACGGGTGCAATACTAATATTTATAATATATTCGAAATCATTCGTTAAAATTACATGCTGTAAAAGGTTATTTTGATCTATAATAAATAGGCAGTATACTTTAATGGATAAGCATTAATTATATATTGCTTAGTAAATTAGTAAATGAGCCATTTTTTCCCATCAAATGTAAAGGTTAATTTGTTTTTGTGGGTTACTCGGATATAAAGGATTTTTTTATTAACTTATGACGTGGGTTTCAGCCAGCGTAAGCAGTATAACCGCGAAATATGTATTTATTTATGACCTCACATTAGGAACCCCAAGATTTATCTGAGTTTATTTAATATATAATGCACGTATTTTACATATAAACCTTACTCTTGGATTACTTTATCTAAAAAAAAAAATTCAAAGTCCGTCGCGTAGCAACTTCGAGTTTTCGTTTCTGTTTCTCCGCTCCTAGTACTCCAATCTCGTAAATTCTTATTTTATATTTATAGGCAGCTGATTCTTGTGGGCCCATTTTTTAAATGTAATTTGGTGATAAGATATTTAATAGATATTGAAGATAATCGACAAAACTAACAACCTCACGCTATTAAACTGCTCAACTATAAGAGATAGACTCAAACTATAATATACACAATTGTTCACATAACGCCTGCGAAAGCATATACCTATGTTTGTATAATAATCAATAATAACCAATTTAGTGTAATCATTTAAAAAAAATTGCAATCAGACATATTTAAAGCTCATTTAAGACGCTACAGTTTATATTCACAAATTAAACTCAATCAAAGTTATTACATTGCAAATTTCTACGTTCTATGGATATAAACGTGTCATATCTTATGTATTAGATATTTTGATTAAATGAATACATTAAAAGATATCAGATGAAATGTGGTGGCAGAAATCAAAAAGGAAGGAAGGTGTTTGAATTCGGTAATATTTTATGTTAGAGTTTTTCTTGTATACAATGAAGTGATAGTAAATAGCCATTCTTACTGCCCCTGTCCCCATAATCTTATATTTTTAAAAGATTTCCCTGGGGTAAAAGAAGCCTTTGTTACACAAAAATAATATGACATTCTATAAGTAAAGTACATTTTTAATCAGTTCAGTAGTTCAATAAAAATCTTTGCTCCTGTTAATATTAATATAGGTGATAATATTTATTTTTAATAGTATCAACTGAAAGACACTAACTATATAGCACTTTTTATTTTGACGCATTACGAATATAAAAGTAGAAGTTAAATTTACCTCCATCCAGGGAGTAAATCAATAAGAACCCTTTCAAGAATCCCATTTGACAACTAATAGTTTTGGGTTAGTACAAAGGGAGCAATACAAGATAGAAATTGTGTTTGCATGGACGATTATTATTTTAAAATAGGTAACCATGATGGCCTTGTGAAATAAAAACCTCATGGAGAAGACGTACATTAGGGGAAGCCTATGTCCAGCAGTGGACTATCAAGCTGATGATGATGATGGTGATGATGATGGCCTTGTGGTGAAATCTGCTAAACCAATGAGACGAGCAAGACGTTCATCTGATGAGGTGACATAGCTCTGCCCATAAGATAAGCAGCGTACGATGCCTCAAATCCACTCACCACCCTAAGGCTGAGATTTAACGCTCGCTCAGTAATCACCATGGCTACGATTTACATTAAGTTTATACACAGATTATAATGTTTACTGATTTAATGTTACATTACTTAAATAGGCACCGTGGTGGTACCACCCAAGACGATCCCTTGTAAAAGCAAACCTTCCCCCTTGAGAATAACACAGATATTATTTGTGATTTTTTACTGGTATTGATAAAGTGACAATTTCGCCTTCAAAAAAGAGAATAAATAAAAAATTAAAATCAGCGATAATTTACTAAATTTTATTCGTGTTTTCTATGCAGTGTTTTATTAGGCCGTGTGATACAATTGGATCATAAAACCTATGTAAAATAACGTCTATAAAATTTCACCTTATCCTCATTGCCATCAAAAATTTTCAGTACAATGCTAACAGAATATAACAATTTAGATAGAATTACCAAAGCTTACTGAAGTTTTGCCTTCGTGCTATGCAAACTATCCCAAGAGTTCGAATAACACAAAAGCTTTGGAACAACGTTCTCTCTTGAACTCTTAAGCTCCGACTTTTATCAGCTTTAAAATAAGGACAAGTAGCAGCGTCATTAATCTTCCTGTTCTATTCATTTTATTAAAACTCGTTCTTCTTGCAGATTGTTCGATAGGAAGCTATATATAGAGCTTAAGATAAGGTCATTTATGGATATAGGGCGGGCTGCTGTAGCTAACTTCGTTTGTTAACTTGGAAATAGGTCGTCGCTTTCCTGTCTATACACATACTATTTGTATCGGAATAATCCGTACTAAGGTGTTAGATACATGTTTAAGATTAATATACCCCGCTATTTACAAAAGGGTTTGGTTATTTGACAACTAAATTAAATTTCAGATTATAATACTTGTAAAGGAATAAAGATTAAGTACCTAATTATGAAATATTTATTTAAATATATGATTAAAATAATCATAGTTAATAAAACAAACATAAGTATCAATTACTTTAAATTAAAAAAAATACATTAAATAATTTAAATGGTGTTTCTTTTAAAAAAATATTTTATCCAATATCTTAAACTCAACTCGTGGTGAAGTAGTTGCATATTTAAAAAGGCTAGGAAACATTTTAAAGCTTGAGTTTTTTTTTGTAAAGCGTTTCGATTACGCTTTGTTATCTAGTTGCTGGAAGAATTACTTTTATGATTGTTCTTATTTCTTAAGTCATGTACATTATAATTTCCTAAAAGTTTATTATTATTCTTCTATGCTGCCTCCGTAGCCTAGTGGTAAGGCACGCCCTTGCTTTAGAAACCGGAGGTCGTGGGTTCGAATCAACAAATTTGATTTCTCAATAAATTTTCATTGTTGTTTCCTAGTTGGTTAGGGCAGTTTGGGCTGATCATCCAAGATCTGTATCTCAATCTGAAGAGGCGAGTATCTGGGGTAGCGTACTTCCCGCAGTGGACTAACATAGGCTGATGGTGATGATACATACATTTAGTTTCTAAATCTGTATCGAGAACAATCGGTTAATAATGGTATTTATGAAAATAACTATTTAAAAGATTCTTTGTTATACAAGTAACAAGTCTGTAAAGCTATTTGTGCCGTGAAAAAGAAGATTTTATAATATCCATAAGAAACAGTGCACTGGAAATTACTAAAATAAACTTAGTAGACTTTTCTCACATCAGTTATTTTTTGTTTCATTTATATTTATTTAATGTCAAGACATTTTGGGTCATAAATAGATGTAATTAATATCTTGGATTATTATGTTTAATTTTATTTATATGCAGTTCAATAAAAGCCTAACTCATATAATTTGAGATAGGGATAAGAAGTGGGATAATAGATTTAGACTTTGTTGTAATAGAACGCACAATATGTAAATCCTCTGTTCAATAATTTATATATAATTTATCGTTCTTTAGCTTAAGCGAGTACGACACGAGATAAATAATATAGTGTCGCAAAATGATTGATTTTATTAACTTTACATTTTTTTTTAAATTATATCTGACGTTTTCAATGCTTTACAGGGTGCAAAGCGATGCGAAACATATGCTGGATTATTTATTAAAACAAATATAGCTTGTGCATGGATCAGTGTCAAGCAAAACTGTTTCAAATCTCAAAAGCATTAGCTCATTAGTGATATATAGTATTGTATTACCGTTTAAAATATTTATCTATTGTCTGCAAATTTTAAATGGTGAACGGAACGAAATGAGTTGAAGAAACAGTTTTTTTTGTTTTAAATCCAAGCGAGCTGCTTATAAACTAATATAGCGCGGGCCGTGCAAATGACTGCGGTTTTGTCGCGCGAACAGATGTTACCATTGCAACAACGTTACCCCGACGTCTGCGGTGAGCCACAAATACTTTAATTAAGCTTCTGGCAACATTAAATTTAAAAGATTCTAAAAATGCTTTAAATTTTATATCAAAAATTCTTTTAAGGAATTTATTTGATTACGGAGCGTTATAGAGGAGAAGGAAAGGAGTCCAAAACGTCAGGAACAAAACACATACAATATTCGCGAGAACTCCGTAAACGGCTGTTGATCTGTTTAAATTAGAAGTACATAAAAAAAAGAAGAAACGAACAACAATGTAGTCATTTCAAATCAAGATTTAAGTTAGTAATAATGTTATTTTAAACCGTACGCTTAAATTTGACTACGTTGCGTAAAGATTTTTTAAGTTTAAGATTTACTTCTATCAGCCATTGGGGTATTTAAGTATGTGTATAAATAATGTTTTCCTAATAAAGCCTCTATCATAAATATGAATCATACACGTATTTCCTGGGAATCAAAAAAAACAAAAAAAACTGTTTTAAGTTATCTTTTCTATGAATATTAGTTACTACGGTTACTTTAAATATTAATATAACTATTGGACAGAATGAACAAACCGATAATATCTTTACCTATAATAATTCCAAATAACCTGTTATATTAACTTTGCCAATAATCTTTTGAATTGTTCCACAGACGTAAGAATTTTACGAGCAACAACAATATGAATTAGCTTTCGTTTATGACGGTCTGTTGACTCTCATAAAATATAATAGACGTCGATAGTAGGTTATATTAGCTTTGGTAGTTTATTTCTTATTACGGGATTTCGTTATAATAAAGTATATTAATAAAGGTGAATTATTCAGGTCTATTGTTTTCTGTTTTTGTTTTTTTTAGACGTACCAAATAATAACTTCTAATGAATGTTCATATGTCTGTTACTGATACTCAAACTTACATGTTTTTGTGAAACAGGATAATACTCTGAGACGTTTAAATTCTTCATTGAAAGTAACAAAGCAATATATATACCTACTAACAGTTCTATAGAGTAGCAGCTCCAGAGAAGTGTAATATTTGAAAAAAATACTTTATCATATATTTATTGACACATTTTTCAAAAGAAATATGTACTCAATTCGAGTCGTGTGATATTTTATACCTATAAAAGATTTCAATGACTTAATGAGGTTGGTATTTGAACATAATGAGGGTCAATAATAAATATCAAGAAATTTATTATTTTCGCTTAGCGTTTATCTTATGTTAAAGTAATTTACTAATATAATACAAAAACTAATAAATTACTTACTCATTGACTTATAATTAAACTCTTTTCTAGCTTTACCTGTGTAGAAATCACATCGAACTATACTTTCAATCGCCTTATTTTACTACTCGGAATATTTATTCATCATCATCAGCCTATGTTAGTCCACTGCTGGACATAGACCTCCCGTAACGCACGCCCCCTCCATGAGGTTGTTTTTGGACCGTACGGGTTGGTGGTTGGACCGATTTTTTACATGCCCATCTGAGGTATAGATCATCGTACTTTTTAGACAATTGGGTAATTGGCCCTACTTGGAAACATCAATTTGTTGAGTCCCTACAGGATTCGAACCCGTGCTTCTAAAGCACGCCCTTAACACTAGGCTACGGAGGCATTGCTAAAGCACGTCCTTACCACTAAGTTACGGAGGCAGTTCGGAATATTTATAACTGAAAAAAAAATAGTTTTAGTGTTCAAAAATATATCCTGAAATTTTACCATATAAATGAGAAATATTTGCTGCATTAAGACTAATAAGAGTCATAACTACATATTTAACATTTACTTTCCTTCAATAGTCATGCTAATTATAGTTATGATTTCTGCTTCAAAACTATTACAACTTTAACTCCAACGTACATATCGACACATTTTCAGTATCGAAGTTAAGTCAGCAACAGAAAACTTCGCTCACAATTTACCGCTAGTTTGCGGAAATTCAACGTGGGCGTGTCAAGCTCAGTGATGATCCCCGTCAAGGTCGTCCAAAAACTGCAGTCACATAAGAAAACGTTGATGCTGTGCATAAACTGATTGAGTAAGATCGACATGTGACATATCACGAAATTCAGGCAACTTTAGACATTGGCATGAGTCAAATACAAATAATTTTGCATGAACAATTAGGTGTAAAAGAGTTGTTTTCCTGATGGATTTGCTCCTTGAAAAAACAAGTCACGACTTTGGGTGTTCTAAAATGAGTTGAAGCCAACAAACAAAGTTCATTCACGGAGTGTTACAAAAAAAATGGTGGCCACGTTCGTCTCCAAAACCGGCCATATTGCGACTATTCCTCTTGAGGGACAAAGAACGGTTAATGTAGAATGGTAAGCTAGCATTCGTTAGCCACAGGTCATTTCTGAACTCCGTAAAGAGATTGCACCACCGCATCATCCTCCATCACGTCAATGTGAGTTCTCACTCAGGCCATAGAATAAAAAAGTTTTTAGACCAATAAAACATAGAATTATAAGACCATTCTCCGTATAGCCCCGACTTGAGCCCTAATGATTTCGGTACCAAAATAAAGAATAAATTGCATGGTCAGAGATTTTCGTCACCTGAAAAAGCTGTGGACGCCTACAAAACTACATTTTGGAGACCAAAACTTCCTAATGGAATTATTGCATCAATGATTGGTTCCATCGCATTAAAAATGTTTTAAATTTCGCAGAGATTACTTTGCTAAGAAATAAAAACATTTTTATATAAAATTTTCAGTGCCGCCCTCGTACCTCTGTAAATCAGGAGGGCCAACATTTACAAACTGTCTAAGAGCAAAATTCGTAAACTCCTTTTAAGGCACATCCATCAGTAAGAAGCAGAATACTTTACCTGTTATTTATGATTATATCATAGGTTTATGTGGTATGAGTACTTATTTATCTGTGTGTACATTAGGGTGTTAGTTAAAAATTAAATTTCTTGAGGCGCCCCCTTAAAAGCTTTCATTAGATGATTTTTTTTTGACAAACACAGCACGTGCCTCAAAGTGACAAAAAGTTTCTTGTTCATATCAATATAATGGTATTTATTTTGCTACAAAGTGAAACCTTGCCATGTTCCGGTCTGTGTGGTTATTTGTCTCATTCTTTTATTTGGTTACTGTTTTGGGATGTCCAATGCCTGAGAGCTGATATATTTTTTATAGGCGTGTAATTTGCTCTCTATTGCAGACCTAATTAAAACATGGAACTTAACTCATCAATACGTAACGCATTAAAATACGTACACTATGTAATCTTTCGTCACACGCTGACTGACATGGGGGCGAAATGTTCAAGCGCAATTAGCTTGACATAGAATTTGCTTAAAATTAATATATAATAGGATTTCTATGTGATAATATTTCCCATTCAACCTTTGTATTTAAGAATCACTCATTTGAATTATATATCATATGTTCAATGGACAACATTTTTATTATAAAATTTACATTTAATATAACAACTTCAGAGCGTGGCTTTGGGGCCAGCTGAGAATTAACCGAACTAAGTACAAAGTAAACATCGTGCGTTCTATAAGCTCATGTTTTCCTAGAGATTAGTGATTAGCGACCAATTAATTATAACTTTGCATAACTGAACTAAAGTGTTATTACCATCAAATTATAACATTGAATACACTATTTCACAATACATACAAATCTAAAGCTCTAGGTGGCAAAAATATTTTTTACTAAATCCTACAGGATAGTAAAATAATATAAATGCAAAAGTTTGTAAGTGTCTGTTACTCTTTCACTCGAAAACTAATCTATTTATTAAAAAAAAAGGAACATTAAAATATAAACTGTCTCCGTGGCCTAGTGGTTAGGGCGTGTACTTTAGTCCGGACGTCGTGGGTTTAAATCCTGCGGGGAATTTCATTGTTGTTTTCTAAGTGGTTAGGGAAATTTGGGCCGATCACACAATTGTCTGAAATGTAAGATGATCCATACGTCGGGTGCCCATGTAAAAAGTTGGATCACCCACCAACCCGCGGGGGCGAGCATTAGGGGAGGCCTATGTCCAGCAGTGGACTAACACAGACTGATGATTATGTTGGTGATGAAATAATATAGCTTCTGTTAGAATAACTAATAGGCTATCTAAATACGCTAAACAAATAGGTACTATAAGTAATAATCTAAATATAAAAACGTCTTTAATTTTTTTCGGTAAAAATATTCATTGGCGTACTATTCCGGCACGAACTTAAAAAAATATGGGATTTTTTAATTTCCGTTGTGTTATTTTTATTATTATCACAATAACTAATTGTGTCAACAATAGTTTTGATGCAATTTACGCATATTTATTTTAAGTAAAATAATCAAGAAAATTTAAGTGCGATATTCTAATTTTAATAATGCTTTAGATATTTTATAAGTTTATTATAAAAAGCGCCATCATATTCAGAACACGAGGTCAACCATCTTAGCAAAATTTTCCGTCAATTACAGACATCGTTAGATCGATCAATACTGGCTAATGGCTAGCTCAGTTTTTGTAAAATGGATAAAAAATTAAGAAGCTTTAATGAGTTTTATCGACAGATACATAAATCTAGCTTTAAGGAAGAAATGTTTAAAAATATGTTATAACATTATTTCTTTTATAAAATCAATCGGAAAATTAGATGATTATTAAAAAAGTACAGTGCTGTAAATATAAATATAATAAATTATATTAGATTATAAATCAGTATAATGTGAGTTCTTTATTTATCGGTATACCAAAGAATAAGGTTACATATTTAACAAAAATAGGGTTACTTGTAAAACTCTCATTTTATGATCTTTACGTAGATATGCGAGAAAACAGTTAGACTGTACACCATAGAAAACTGATTTATCATTAACTACCCCAACATAGTAATGCCACAGCATGTAATACAATTTACAAGTTAATCTTCACTAAGTCTCGGCCGAGACAAGTCTTTGAGAACAATCGAGTGCAGAATGAACCCGGCCTTGAGCTTGGTACTCCGCTATTCAGACTCATGGCCGATGTCTCAAAGTCTAGCACTAAGTCTACTGATCTAAAATTTATAATCTGCTGGTTTCTACTATCAGACGTGTGTAGGCTGTAAAGATGTGTTTCACTTAGATTGTAGCCTTCAATGGAAGTCTGTAGTAAAACATTACGAGCTTTTCACAATATACATATATCGTCTTGATGCCTTTATGTCCCTCAATACTTCTTATATTGAAACTTGCAGGAATACGTACAATGCTGGCCTTTCAATGAAATGCAAACGCTGGTGAGAGAATAACCATTTTTATGTAAAATGTTGGTGAAAATTGCAATGAGGCGCATTCAAAGTCCAGTTAGGGTAGTAAATGAAAATACAATTTTAAAAAAATCTTCATTCTATGCACATAGAATGTGCCGTAGACAATTAATTTCTTAAAAGATTTATGAGATTTAAAATGCGGTGGCAGAAATCGCGGGGCATTCGCATGCATAGAGCACGTTGTTATCCGCCTATACTGAGCAAAATGGTTATTTGTTAAAATTTAAGTTGTGTCGTATAAATAACAAACGTAATACTGTTTGTTTATTATTTTTATCTCCTAACTTTTTTAATATGTTTCTATATACAATAAGTGTTAAAAATAATTTACGTACTACAGACATAATTATAACCCATTTTTCTTCACTTTTATTCTACGTTTTTAAAAAAAGTATTGAAAATTTTATTTTAACTCACAATCCGGTCATACAAAGTTTATTTAAATGTCACAAATAAATAAAATGTTGATTACAGCTAGCTTCAGGGTATCGGTTGTTCGGATGCAAACGCACACCGCCACAAAAAACTGACACCTTGAAGTTAGGTATAGTCAAGTGACAACTGTATTCACGATATAAATTTTTTAAACGTAGAATTAGGCAATAGGTACAATGAAAAATGTCTTTATAAAGAAGTGTGCCTTATACCGCGTAATACAAGTACAAACGCACTTTTCTTCAAAATATTGTACATTAAATAACACAGCTGTAAATATATTCGTAATTTTTTGACTATCATTTCATTTAAAAATATACAAATTATTCTTTCTTGTCATTTTTAACTATGATCATCAATACTTAATTATTAAACTCCTATTTCTGTTCTTTTAAAAATATATACGTTCATATTTTATATAAATTACTTACACAAGTCAAGTCGTTTTATATGTTACGGTAATACTGTTTACGTTGTGAAATTATAGAACCTCTTAAGGGATTACTAAGAGTAACTCGTGTGTAGGTACTTACTATAAGTTTGATTCGATATCAAATATGTACGGCTTCGTACTCGTCGGTAAAATGTATCAAAATTCCCATTTATTTTTATAAAAAATATATGTGAGTTGAAATGGAATATCAGTCTTTATGTAGGTAATATATGATATTTACACACGCAGTATATCAGCCTTATCCTCTCTTGAGATTGCTGTACTTTAATACATATCGTCCCAAAAGATTGTTATCCTTTTTCCTAATGTACTACTGACAGTAATAATGTTTTAATAATACTCTTACTTCAGCTACGTTTATTACTTTTTGGAGATTATCTTTCTCAAAAACTCAATTTGTTGCGCAGGTTTGGTTACGCATTTATGTTACCTTGTTGCACTGATCCTAACACCGATTCCGATAGTGATTTTTATTTTTAAATTGTTATGTTTCTTTTTTAAAAAACATTAAGAGATAGAATTGGCAAATAGCATATGCAAAGCATATGAAACATAATTATGTATTACATATGTATATTGTATATACATATTTAAAACAAAATACCTACAGTTTTATTTTATTAAGCAATATTATTATAAATATCATAAAAGTAAATTTAAGGCAAAACTGTTTTGCAAACAAATGCATGCAAATTTTTTTCTGTTTTATGTTTTAAAAACGTGTACCTGAAGAAATTTTCATTTAATAAACACCTTAAAAGATATCGGAGATATAAAATTTGGTCTTAGAAAATGCGGAGCGGTTTCGTGCAAAAAGCACTTTGTTGCCCAATCCTATAACAAATGATAGCTTAACCATAAGAGATAGATCACAATAATTTTGTATGAAATAGTTAATCTAAAATGTATCAATGAAAATTATACTGAAATAAATATCTATTTACCAAGGATAATTCACAGTAGTTACACTAATTGAAAATTACGTAATAATTTTGCATATATAATCTTATGCTATTTTTTTTTTTTTTTCTATAGCTTACGCAGGCAGACGAGCAGTCGGGCCACCTGATGGAAAGTGGTCACGACACCCATAGACATTGGCAATACCAGTGGTATCGCCAACGCGCTGCCTACCGTGAGACATAAGGTGTTAAGTCTCGTTTACCCAGTAAATGCTGGCTACGGTGCCCTTCAAACTGGAACACAGCAGTGTTTTCCACTACTGTTTCGGCAGAAATAGGCACCGCGTGGTATCCACCAGACGGTCTCCTGTAAACAGGGGACCTACCACCGGTATATTTTACAGTTGCCCAGTTATTTTTTAATGAAAACATAATTTTGGGCATATAATGAATATTTTACAAGTCATTAGTAATCTACGTTAAGGCAGTGGAAAAACGGAGCCGTCAAAATGGTTACAATAAAAAATTTTTGGACGTTATACTTATTTTGGGGCCTTAGAAAAAAATATTTAAAGAAAGATAAATTTTATGCAATCCCTTTGTTTGGATATAACGATATCGCTTAGTCATAAAAGACATAGGATAATAAATTATCTAACAACAATTACCTATGCGGTTATTCCGTGGAATTTATTGATTGTTTTAGAAAAGTCGAGTCTTAATAAAATGAGGATAATTTTTTTATTTATAATTACTTAAATTATATGTATAGCAATATAGTTGTCAAGTCTGTTTTCTGTAGAAAAACGCACCAAAGAGCCACAAAGAAAAGCAAAATACATTTAATAAATTTATGTCGAACCTTGGATTATTGGAATAAACATTTTATTGTTGTTCCCTAACATACAATAATTGAAAACAAACAGTGCACCACCGTATTGATTGTACAACCAAAATCGTTTCAAAATTAATAATTAATTCAAAAATACTGCGACTGCCAATTTATTTCACAACGCACTAGTCATCATCATCATCATCATCATCAGCCTGTGACATTTCACTGCTGGACATAGGCCTCCCCTAATACACTACCCTATCCAGCAGGGGGTTTTGGACCGTACCCCACCACGCTGGTCCAATGCGGGTTGGTGGGTGGACCGAATTTTTACATGCCCATCCGACGCATGGATCATCTTACTTTTCAGACAATTGGGTGATCGGCCCAATTGCCCTAACCAACTAGGAAACAACAATGAAAATTTGTTGAGTCCCCGCAGGATTCGAACCCACGACCTCCGGTTTCTAAAGCATACGCCCATACCACTAGGCTACGGAGGCAGTAGCAGGACGTACGCACTAGTACGACATTATAATTAATAATATCAATTACAGAGGTTATTACAAAATTTACAGCTGAAGCCATTAAAAACTTAAGCCATATGAAGTATTAAATTAATTTCTGACTAGATCTCAGAGGACCAGGAGACTAGCTTTACAAAATTTATCAAAAAAGTAGGACGAAATGAAAACGTATTAAATGTCATGTTTATAATTTTTTGGTTCTATAATTTTCTATTCTTTGTTGAAATATTATTACTGGATAACTTGGTTTCAACCTTATTTATATACATCACAAATATTTAAGAAATAACGAAATAAATAATGATGTCACTTGAATATCGTTCTTTTAAAAATATCAAGCGATAAAACAACTTTATGTCACAAATGCTGGTATTAAATTTTATCATGTTCTGCTCTTTGAAACATAACAAATAAATAACGTTTTATTTCTATTCTTACAAAGAATAAAGGATGTTTTGTATATACTCCGTAGCCTAGTGATATTGCCGTATGCTTTAGAAACCAGAGGTCATGGATTCGAATCCTGCAGGGGCTCAAGAAAGTAAGAAACAAAAAGGTTTATTTGGTACATAAGTTCATACAATAACAATAAAAATATAAAAGTAATACAAAATATACAAATGCGCCAAAAAAGGTGTCCACTCAGCGTAACATCACGAAGTTTTTAAGCTTCGCGATTGCTGTTTTTCAGTGGAACCTAAAAAACGTTTGATAGATGGCAATATTTCAAATAACAAAATTTTACATCAATAGAAATAATAAATAGTAATAAAACAACAAACATAAAAAATACGAAGTAAACATAAAAAATACAATAAAAACAACATCAATATCAAGAAACATCTTAAGTAGCTGCCTGTTTTAAAAAAAAACTTGTGTGTAGTGTTTTTGTACCTTTGGAATGATCGTATCGGCCATTAAAGGACAAGGATTTTAAGTGCCAGATTTTTGTATTAAAAGTAAATGCGCTTTCAATTTTAACTTAATTGTGTTAATAGATTCAGAGCTTCTTATAGGAGGTGGGAGATCAGTCTAGCACTTTGAGGCTGCGTAACGAAAGCTATCTCGAAAAGCATATGTACAGGACTGTGGATAAGCTAGTCGAGGTGCCTGCCTAACCGGTCACTGACAAAACTGTAACTTATCGTATAAATATGCTGGTTTCTTTTTATTCAAAATTCCAAAAAGTAAAGTCGCAAAGTGAAGTGTTCTTCGAGAGGACGTATATAGTAGATCGCGTCGGTTTAAAAACGGATTCGCATGTGAACGTTTTGGAATGGGTAAAGAGAACCGAGCACATGCGTTCTGAATTCTTTGCCTAAGTTTTTGGGTCCGTCTATATAAACATTGACCGAATACAGTGTCTGCGTATGACAGTTTTGAAAGTACAAGTGTTTCACATAACCGAATGCGCATATCCACTGTGAGGTACTCACAAATACGATATAATACTTTTAGCCTGTAGAAACAATTGCGCATTATTTCTGTAATAAATTTTTCAAATCTCAATTTTTCATCAAATAAAACACCCAAATTGCGAGCTTCTAGTACTCTTTCAAGTATGCATCCATTGATAGATATAGGAAGTATATGTTTCGTAATTTTGTTTATTTGCGTAGGCGTTCCTAAAACTATAAATTTTGATTTAGTGGGACTTAGGATCAAATTGTTTTGGTTGCACCAAGTATAAATTTGACCCAAATCTTCGTTAATATTTCTTATGGCTTCATTTATATCGTTTAGATTTAAGGATACGTACAATTTAATATCGTCATCGTACATGTGGAATTTGGAGAATTTTACTACATTGACAAGATCAGCAATATAGAGAATGAAGAGCAGCGGCCGCAATATAGAGCCTTGCGGAACTCCTCTATTTACCGGAGTAGTAGAAGATAACTCAGTTGCCCCATTTTCTCTTATCAACTTAACATATTGCATTCGGTTTGTTAAATAACTCTCGAACCACTTAAGAGTAGCATGCTCAAAACCGTAGTACGCTAATTTAGATAAGAGTAGATCTAAATTAATCGTGTCGAACGCACGAGAAAAGTCAAGTAAGACTAATAATGTGCCTTTACCAATATCTTGTGCTGTAATTATATCGTCTACCACATCTATCAGTGCGGTGGCAGTGCTATGACATTTCTAAAGCCTGATTGTGTTACTGGCAATATTTTGTTTTCTTCTAGGTAATCAGACATTTGTGAGCAAACAACTTTTTCTAGAATTTTTGACAAAAACGGCAATATACTTATTGGGCGAAAGTCTTTAATGTCACTTGCATTAGGCTTTTTGGGAACAGGTCTAATGGAAGCCACTTTCCACTGCGAAGGAACAACACCTTGTAGGATTGACTCGTTAATTATTTTGGTAATCACTGTAAGGGTTCGCTGTAAAGTAAGCAATATCATGTTAAATGTAATACCTCCTCTCCTTGTGCATTACTTTTAAACGATTTTGTTATTTTTAAGACCGTTACTTCGTCGATAACTTGAAGATTAAAAGTAAAGGGCCCGAATCTGACGAATTCATATCGTGTGAAAGTAGACTTATAATTTTATCAGCGTCATCAGGTAGTTGAATAAAGTGTTTATGTAGAATATTAGGGAAATATTTTGGATCTATAGAACTATCGGTAGAGTTCTTTTTAAAATTAGCAATGTTTTCTTTAATGTTTTTCCATAGAACATAGGAGTCTATGCGATGATTAAAATATTCAAATTTTTCGCTACGTATTGCAGCATTAACAATGTCTTTCAAATACTTGTAGTATTTTTTATGACTTTCCAGTTTGCTCACTTTACTCCTAACGTAAGCCTTGTCGCGCAGATTCATCATATCTTTAATCGTACACGTGATCCACGGACCAGATCTTTCTTTTTCAACGAAATGATCGAATTGGAGCATGTAAATTGAAAAGTTCTAGAATTATATTTTGAAATTTTTGTACCATATTGTCTACATGATCACGATTAATAGCTGCCTTCCAATTCATTGAGTTCACATCGGTATTTAAACGAGACAAATCTATGTCTTTTAAAGGTCGATAACTTACTAATTTAGAATAAAATTTTGGGCGTTCAAAAATAAGTGCACAAGTCAATAGTGCGTGACTAGAGACGTTTGGAATATGGTTAACTTGTACATTTTGAATATCCATGCAAGAACAAATTATGTCAATTAATGTTTCACTTTTTTCTGTTATATGTGTCGCTTGACCCACAAATTGAGTCAGACTCATATAACTAAAAAAGTGTTGTAGCTTTCTTGTATTGATTTTATGCGAGTTGAAGAGGTTTACGTTAAATTCACCTAACAATATGACCTGCTCATATTTACCTAAGGAAGAAATTGAATCAGTGATTGCATCTAAAAACACATCTACATTAACCATGGGAGGCGGTACGCTGTACCAATTGCAACTTTAGTATCTTTTATACTAAGCCCTAACCACATTTGTTCAACTAAATCGTTTATAGGATGGTCAATTTAGTGAATATTTATGCTATTATCAATATAAAAACCAACACCACCACCACGCTGGCGTATTTTTGGCGATCGTGGTATGTGAAGTAGCTTAAAACCAGGAGGAGACGGCGCGCGTTGCTCCTCTCCGTCTCTAAGCTAGTTTTCATTGATAGCCAAAATGTCTAGATGCAACCGAGACGAATTTAACAATAAACTTAACAAATTTATAATCTAATTAAAATCTAAAATAGGGTAATAGTAACAAAATACAGTTAACTTATGTGAAAAAAAGACAGAAAATGCACGTATTTAAAAAATATGTTATTGAAAGTATTGCGGTGTATGGATAAAACATGAACGACAAATTGCACAATAGAGACTTAATAATACAAAAATAGTAAACAATTAACATGTTCTCTAAAAATATATATAACAAAACAGACAGTAATTGAAAGTGGCAATAAAAGACAAATTGGAGTGACTATTATTAGAGGCGAACAGTTTCAACATCCAAAATTTTTTGTGAAATCACTCTCAATTCTTACTTGATATCGAGGTTCACCATTGTTTTTCCGCACAAAAAGTTTTCCGTCTCTCATCCAAACGTACTTTCACTGCATACGTTTTGCTTCTAAACGCATTTTGTAAAAAAAGTTGACGGTTGTGCTTAGTGAGTCTTTCATTAACATATAATGAACTGGCGGTAGTATTGAGGCCTAATCCCTCTGTAGTAGTGCCCCTACGAACTCGAGCTGCTGCCAGCAAATTGTCGCGCTGACAGCGCCGTGTCAGCCTCACAACGATGGGCCTTGGCCAAGGATTTTCATTTTGTTCCCGGCGAACTAGTCCCGAACACTCCGCACTGACAATATCATTTTCATCCAGAGCCACACCCAGCTTAGATGCCACCGCCAAAACAATATGTAATGAGCGCTCATTTTGTTCTTCTGGAACGCCAGAGATCTCAATATCGTTACGGAGTAATTCCTGATCTCGTTCATTAATCTCCATTTTCAAATCAGATATTGATTTCTCAAGTAAGGAGACATCGCTAGACATACCAGTCTGATTTTTTTTTTCAATGTCGTCTATTCGGGCTTCTATGCAGTCGATACGTAGGTTGCAAGAGGTGTTAGCAGTAAGAAGAATGGAGACGCTTTAATTCCAGCATATCACAACGCATTTCTTTTATATCTTGGCGCAATAATTTTAATTCATTTGCAAGAACAGGTACATCTAGATCATTAGAGGTTAGATCACTTACGTTTGGAGACTTCTGTTTCTCTTGAGTACGACTTCGTAATGTTACATTACTGCTACACAAATCTTCTTTTTCGCTGCTAGAAGACTGTTGTTTAATAGGCGTGTTTGTGTTGCCGGTCTTTGGCTCCTTACTCAAACATTCCTGGCATTTCCAACTTTTTTTATGTTCAGCTGACATTATGTTATAAAATCGTTTCTCTGAAACATTTGTACACAGAAGATCATAATTTTTTGAGCAAATGTAGCATTTCAAGTATTGTTTGCCGTAAATCTCTTGTGAACATCCATTGCAATAAATTTTAGATGTAGCCGGTGGTGCCATCTTTATTATACAATAAACAAATAAGTTATTAATCTCCGAATTGATCGCGATCGTAAGCGCCTCCAGATGGTGTTGTCGAGCAATTACTTATGCGTCTGGTCGATTTAAATAGTGAAGTAACGGTCATCAATACGAACTTTTTCTTAAAAACTTAATAATGTGAAAAATTTTGGCTCAAACTTCACATTAAAACTGCACTACTCCAACTTTGCCATTTGGGCCGATCACCCATATACCGAGAACCCACCATTTAGATACGGTCCAAAGCCCCTAATGGATAGGATGTATTAGGGGAGGCCTATGTCCAGCAGTGGACTATCACAGGCTGATGATGATGATGATGATGATGAAAACATACGTTTTTTTAATTACGAATTTTTGTATTATTCTGTTTCATATCTTATACTTTATATATATTTTAATATAATATGTTAATAAGGTTAAGCTTTTAATGTAATGTCACTCAGGCATGAAATAATATTGCTAAGATGTCAATACTCTACTCGATTATTCTATATCCTTATTAAGAAGACTAGAAAGTTTGTTAGATACATTGTTATAAAATAAGATACCTTGATAACATATAGTAGAATATTGTTGACTAGACTGACTCTATTAGGTATATAACAATAGCCCTCCAGTTTTGACACCTAATGTATGTTTTACAAAATTGATAAACTGTAGAAGTGTCAAAATGATAAAGTATAAAAAAGAGAATCGTTCAATTAGTTTCAAAGTTTTAAAGTTGTGGAGACCACCAGATTTTATTATTTTTATGAAGGCGTTATAATTAATATTAAGGGCATATCATTCATATTTAAGTTTTCTTCTAATATAATAACTGAAATACTGACAAATTTGATACCTTTTTATCAGAAGAAACTAAAAGAAGGCCAATGGTGTTTTTTGTGAGACTTGCACATACTACGAATGTGGGACTGAAAATTTCGGGAAACAATGAAGTAACAAAAAATTACTATTTAAAAATATATTTATTGATTTTAGAAGTAATCTCCGCGAAATTTGACACATTTTTTCATACGATGGAACCAATCAATGAAGTGACCATTCCATTCAGAATCTTCAAGTCCACAGCTTCTTCAGGTGATGAATATCGCTAACCACCAATTAATTCTTTATTTTAGGGAAAGTATAGGGCTCGGGTCGGGGCTGTACGGAGGATAGCTAATAATTCTATGTTTTCGTGCTCTAAAAACTCTTTTATTCTGTGCGTGGTGTGGGAAGTCCCATTGTCGTGACTAAGGATGATGCGGCGATTGTAGTTCTTTTACGGAGTTCAGAAAAGACCTGTGGCAAACAAATGCTAGCATACCATTCTACATTAACCATTTTTTGTTCCTCAAAAATAATAGTTGCAATATAGCTGGTTTTTTGTTTCGGGTTCGAAGGCTTATATCCAGGATTCGTTACCTGATATGATATTGTATACAGCATTTGAGGATCCTGCGTGAAATCTTTCGAGAGTTCTGATGCACCAAGTAACGCGAGCCGCTTTTTGTTCTTCACAAAGCGAATGCGGTAACCATCGGGTAAACAACTTTTTTACACCTTGTTCATAAGATTATTTGTATTGGACTCATGTCTAAAGTTGCCTAAATTTCGCAGAATGTCACATGTCGAACTTTTTCAATCAGCTTACGCACAGCATCAATGTGACTGCATTTTTTGGACGACCTTAACGAGGATCATCACTGAGCTTGACACGTCCATGTTGGAATTTAGCAATTTAGCAATAAATGGTGGTTCTGGATGGGGCTTCATCACCAAATGCAGAAATCATTCGGTCAATAAATAGTTTTTGTGTTAAACCAGTTCGAAAGTCATAATAAAACATCGCTCTTGAATTTTCACGGGTCAACATCATTTTCTTAACGACTAAAAAAGTTTGACAAGACCTTGTGACAAGACCGAGAATCTTTTTGGAAATAAATAAATGATATTCGATTTTCAAAATCAAGGAGTTTGCAATTAAAAAGATTTTAATATGACAGGGATAGTGGAAATATTCCAGCCCCGATACTTTAAGTGCAGCCCTCGTACAACCTCCACATTTTTTCATCCTTATATGTCTACCCTCTACATCTGTTATTGTAGGTATACTTCTCTTGACGCGTTAGGGAAAAAGTACGTACAGACTTTTTTTTAAAGAAATCCTTCAAAAATGTTACATTTTATTTAACTCTGTGTATTATGTTTGTATTTAATAAATAGACGAAAACGATTTTTTATTTACGTAATAAAATATGTATTAGCTACTACAAATATGAACGATAGCCCGAGGTAATGATAAAACAACAATGTTATTTGCTTACAAAACGAAATGATGTTTTCAATGCATGTCTCAACAGACTGACACGCGTAGTTTTGTCGCAAAATTTTTCTTTGTTGTGTCACACCAATTTAATCTACTATGATATTATATTAAAATCTCAAGACGTCCTTTTAAAAGTGTTAACTTTTTTTCCTCAATAATCTACATTAATTATTAAAACGAATGTTTAGCTAATTAAGCTCCTTTATTCATCTACACAGATCTAGTTCTATTTTTTGGCTAGTTTCTTTTCTTTATTTATTTTATAGTACAGATATAATAACTTCACTGTAATTATTACCTCTTTGTAAAGAGTTTTATTCGACGTATATGACGTTTCATATTTAAGACTTTGACCATGTACATTTTTTGGCGTTAAAAATGGTCATTGTTTGTCCGTCTATGGTTCTGCTCGTGTTATTCTTGTATTTATGAAATTAATTCTCCTTAAGTAAAAAGTCAACTGCCCCCGTAGCCTAGTGGTAAGTGCGTGTGCTTTAAAAACCGGAGGTCGTGGGTTCGAATCCTGCAGGGTCTCAACAAATTTTCATTGTTGTTTCCTAGTTGGTTAGGGCAATTTGGGCTGATCACCCAATTGTCTGAAAAGTAAGATGATCCATGCGTTGGATGGGCATGTAAAAGTCGGTTTACCACCAACCCGCATTGGACCAGCGTGGTGGGATAGGTCCAAACCCTAATGGATAGGGTGTATTAGGGAGGCCTATGTCCAGCAGTGGACTAACAAAGGCTGATGATGTTGATGATGTTAAGTAAAAGTAGCCTATGAAACTCAAGCTTTCTAATGGTGTAAGAACTTTTTAAATTGGCATAATAGTTTTCAGTTTATTCATTACAAACATAACACACAAATATAAATCTTTTCCTTTTTAAAATTAGTCTACATTGATACCATGTCATAAATACGCTGTGAAAATGTTTTTGTATATTTGTATATAAAAATATAAAAGTGTTCGTAAGTTTTCTACTTTTGTTCGAATTGTATAAGACTTGAATATTATCAGATTAAAGTTATTTTATAATTAAAATAGAAAAGCAGGTGCTGTATAAATCGGAATTCTCGAAACTTGAATAACATTATGCAAGGAAAATTTAATAATAAAGTCAAAACAGGTAAATTATTAAGATTTACGTATATTAACAAAATTATATGTATAATGGATTGTTCTTCGATGTCAGGTTAAATTAAAAAAAAAGTAAATCGTTTTTGCAATATTTTTTTTGAAATTTAAATAATGCATAATGACGTAATAACATAAAGCCGGTTAAATGAAAGTTACAATGCTTCTCTATATTTTGTTTATGTTCAGTATTTTATACATTTACGTGATAATCTGTGATGATTACTTTAAAACTCTTGTTTCTGTAATAAATAATAAACTAGTTCACAAGATTTAACACACAAAGTTCCCCACAAAGTACCACAGATTCCGTTCGAATGTTATCTGTTAGGTTATTAAATTTAAAGAAAAACTTTATAACTTAATTACACAAAATGGATGGGCTTTCATCATCATCAGCCTGTGATAGTCCACTGCTGGACATAGGCATCCCCTAATACACCCCTATCCATTAGAGGGTTTTTGGACCGTATCCCACCACGCTGGTCCAATGCGGGTTGGGGTGGACCGACTTTTACATGCGCATCCGACGGATGGATCATCTTATTTTCAGACTATTGGGTGATCGGCCCAAATTCCCTAACCAACTAGGAAACAACAATGAAAATTTGTTAAGTCCCCGCAGGATTCGAACCCACGACCTCCGGTTTCTAAGCCACACGCCTATACCACTAGGTTACGGAGGCAGTAGAGGAGAGGATGGGCTTCACTACTTGAAAAATATACCTAGCATTTTAATACTGCAAGACTACCAAACCATTTTTCTTCTTATAAACATAGATTTAAAGGAGTAATTTTATTTATAATGTGAATATTTTAATTAACGAAGTTTTGTTTTGTAACACAATACTTTAGAGAAACTGAACAAAAATTTAGTTCATGTTTCGGAAAACGTAAACTTCCCTGACCCTCTCTCTATCACTTAAATAAAATAAATAACAGCTTGGAAAAAATAAAAAATATTTTTAAATAGCATAGATGATTTTTCTAACATGGGGAAAGGATGGCGTTGGAAATATCAAAATATACATTATGTTCGTCTAAGTCATAGTCTTCAGTGACTAAATTTCCTAATAGTATATATAACATATAATATTAAAAGAAATTCCATTGAGATAGTAACAAAGGAAACGAAATTGTCAGACGACGCGTAGTCGACATCTTTAACAGCGTGTCACATTAAAGCTCTTACAATGTACTCCTTACGTTTGAGGTTCCATAAACCGAATATAACATGATTTTCTTCATAAAGGTTCAGGATAGGTATTAATACGCAACATTTTAATGCGAACATCACATTTAGTTTATAGATTAACATGTAGTAGAAATGAAACGTTTAAAAAATGTATAGCAAAAAGTATATCGTAACTACGCAATTCTTTTTACTTGATGATATTTTGACAGTATTTTAATTTTTTTATACATTTTAAGCTCATGTTAAGTTAAATGTTACAATTTTTTTTATTCTTATCAATTTTAAGTAATGGTTTTTTTTAATTTTATTTGATAAAATGTTATTTGTTGAAAAGGAATAACTTTACAGATAATAATTAAATTAAGTTTTTGTAATTAAGGAAAAACAACTTGCAAGCTGCCAAGCGTCAATGATGAGTTTGACAGTGTGCTGGTCTTACTATCTAAAGCACAATTATTGGAATTTATTAGAAAAAATCAAAAATACTTCTTCATTGAATTCATATTTTAAAAAAAAAATATTTTTCTAAATTAAAACAGTTCTAATAAAACCCATTTCCCATCTCATGGCAACTAAATAAATGACTTGATAGTTTCAGCTTTACTGAAGGATCGAGGTTGGAGGATCTATCGGATTAGAACACTGTACGTGCTAACGTAAGAAGTTTAGGTTACGTCACAGTTTTTGAACATACATTTTTATTTAAATAACAATTGCTTACAACTTCTTAAAAAGTAAACTATCCATTAACCACAGCACAAACAATAAATCAGATAATCAGTCAAAGGTAAGTTTCTAAAGCTGATATTATACGGTAACCTCAACTCCGTACATATTTGTCTTAAGTCTTAAATTGGTTGTCAGTTTGAACAGCAATGTACAATGTAAATGCCTTTAGGCATTAAATCCGCCATTGTACATTAAGCTTTAATAAATAAATAAATAAACAAAATATTTGCATTGAAATTTATAGATGCATTCTAAAAATTACACCTAATATACTTGATTAAATATGTTAACAGATTCTTGAAAGCATTAATTATATTAGTGTGAACTATCACTCAGTATCTGGTATAAATTGTGTATACATTATAATCTCAAGTATTACTACCGCACAATTTGTATTCACGCGATTAGTAACACCTGACACTTTAGGCTAAACGTGCTTAAGGGAAAATTGGGTACGTCGGAATCCAATTATCTTAACCTTTGTACGAATAAAGCCGCTATCTGGTTTTTGTATCGGTTTCACTAATACTTATTGTTAAGTGAAATTGGATGTCGCGCGGAAAAACCTATTATGTTTTAATTTAAAATTTATATCTCACAGTAGATGCTAACTGCTAACCTCGAAATTGGAAAATATTGATTGATAATTGGCCACGTATGTAGCTGGCTTCTAGTTAGATGTTCGTCAAATCAGTAGGAGCACTTTTAAGTGAGATACACTTAGAAGCTGTGCAAGTAGCCAGTACATTGATCAAGTTTCAGGTAGCTTAATTTATTTAATATTTTTACTCACTGTTCGTTAATATATGATGATAATACCTCATCCGCTTACAAAAAGGTTTAAATAATTAGTATTTTCTTGAATTTACGCGAATACTACACATGATTTGATAAAAGACTTTTTATGCTTCTAATAATTCTGCTAAAAATCTTAACAATTTACACATCCCTGTTTTTTATTCATTCACACATACAAGATTAACTTCTACGCTTCCCTATATTAATCAACATATTTGAACATATTTTCAAAGGTATTAAGAATACAACGAAAATTTCTCACCGAACCCGGATTGTAGTATTTGGAACATCCTCTAACAATGTTTAAGATATGTGGAGCCCCCAACGATATTAACATGTTACCGACGGGCAGTGGATGATGCGTAAGAAAATCGTTAAGAGTAAGCTAATCGGGCAAGCCTTATTTGTTTTTAAAACTTATTAAATAAACGAAGAGAGTAGATGTGAGATAGAATTAATAGAGTTATTAAAAACATATGTAATAGTATTAATGAGATATATATTTAAAATTTAAGAGTTTACTCAGAAGGAAACAAATAAACAACTTTAAGGTTTTTTTTCTCGTCTCTCCTTTATTAAGTAAAAACTGCATTGGACAGCCTATTTTTTGAGAAAGATTTTAGAATGTACAGCATTACGCTTATGCAACAAAAGAAGCATAAAAGGAAAATGATTGAAAAGAGCCGTTTCTTTTGTTAACATGTAGAAAACGATGCGTGGGTAAGTTAGTATATTTATATCCAAATCGTGTTCGTGTATTACTGGCCTTTCGATAATTTCTTCTTTAATTTTATATGCATTATAATATTTATATAATAAATATATTTATTTTGCCATAAGATGTCATACATACAGTATTGATAAAACGACGTAAGTTAATTCGACTAGGTAGACATTTTTCAATAAATAAAATATTTTTTTAATTTTAACTTTTATTTTCATACCTGTTTTTTTATGATATTTTTTAAATGTTTATAATTTTTATTGATAATTAGTAGTGTTTATAAAAAAAAAGGGATTAAACAGATGGAAATTGTTATTTGAAAGTGTAAAAATAATAGTACTCAATAATGGAGAAAAAATAAAGAAATATCACTAACAAATAAAGGATTACATTTATTTTGTTATTACTGTAATTATTGTATAGGAATATAAAATTAATGGATAAGTCTTTTTTAAATGATAATATTATTATTGATAAATTAGATATCTGTTATCACAGCAATTCAATTTGCGAATATTTCAACAAATATTAGAAAAAGTTAAGAACTTTTTTATGATCAAGAATTTCTTAAGGCTATTTCAGAGTCAAGTTTGAACTGAACTATTTTAGGCTTATTATTCTATTTCTAAAGCTAACCCTGTCAAAGTTTTTTCTAATTTGAATCCGAATAGCTCTTTCTTGAGTTGCCACTCCAACTATAGTAGGTAAGCTATCGGCCTTTTAGAATCTTTTTAATCAGACTACTTCGTGATAAACAACCGTAGTCAGCTCTCTACTAATTTTGATTCACAGAATAAAACATCAAAATGTTCTAACAACATTTTTCAATAATTGATACAATTTTCTTATTAATAAACCTATTAATGGTCCGTCAGAAAAATGCCTTGGTTATCTTTTAATGTGTTATCCTGATAATATGTTTTACAAAGCAAGTGCTTTTTAGAAATGTAGCGTAAGACGCCGCAAATCTTTACGTCACCTTGATCATGGGATGTTAAATCTTTTTTACCTAGTAATTACGCAGTCTACAGTGTCCTTCAAACTGGAACACATAAGTGTTTTTATACCGCTACTTTGGGGCGGATAAAGTAATTGCGTGGTATGTGCCCTTTTTGACAGGTCCTATCATGTCCTAAACTACATTTCTGTACCTAAGTTTTATTATGAAACAACGTCAAAGGTGATAGTAGTTTTAAAATGAATTTTAATGTTAATAAATCCTGAAACTCCGATTCTAGTTTTAAAACTTATTATCTAGTATTAATGTCGTAATATTGAAGGAATTAATAAAAATCTTTGAATTTTTATTTGCCATATAGCAAAACTGAGTTACAAAGATTTTTAAATTACATAGAAACTTTCCTGATCACAATAAACGAATCATACTTACCCCCAAAAAATAAAAACGGCACCAACTCAAAATTTTAACCAAATCAAATAGCACTAACAAAACTTTTAATTACTATTTAAGAGCAATTTAAACTGTAAACAAAACTTTTATCACTGAAAACAATCTGTAGTATTTAATATTCGTGCGTATTGCAGGAATTTTTATTATAATTGTAACACGGATCACCGACGATTACGTTTTGGAGTTATTCAATGAATATGAAGTTGGAGTTCGCGCTCAACTGGTGGCCGATCGCAGCGGCGCCTCGCTGTCTACTGCCGCGTCGGCCAAGCCACGAAATACGCGGACCGTCTCGGATAGTTTCAAACAGCGCAATATAAAACCTTTTTTCGATCACCACTCGAAGTGTATCCGATGAAATTTAAATACTTATACACTGGGTATGCCTTAAACTAACTGAAGTGATGCTTGCACTAACGAAATTAAGAAAATTATTTAAGAATAATTTCGAATGTCATAAACAGAACATAATTAAAGACATGATATACATAATATAATATAAATACTTCCTAAAATATACATAACATGAATAATATATCCTACTGTTTCTAGGTTTCCTATTATAACAAATAACTTTTAGAGATCATTGAACATTTTAGTTGTGAAATTCTTTCAGTTTACATTATTAAGAAAAAATCGGCATGTAACTTTAGTTAATTTCCCTTCCAACAATTTATACGTATTTCTTTCGTTAAACGGAAAAATAAATACCAGGTGAAAGTTTAACAAAAATTTCGCTTACTACGTATAAGCCAAATGGATGCTGATATAGATATCTGAGAAGAAAGTTTAAAGAATTTAGGTTTTATTAAGCGTCAGCTAAATAGATAAAATTTTCCTCACCCAAAACTGTAGTGTTTAATAGCTCTATGCAATTCAGGTGTATGAAATGGTCATTACTATGTATATATTTAGATATTAGAACGCGGGAAAGGGTAGAGTTAAATATGTATGCAGCTGAGCTAATCATTCCCTTGGTATACGCATTAATTGGCTAAAATAGTATAAAATATCGGAACGTTATCTCCTATCGGATGAAATAGTTGGATTAGCTTTTTAGATTGTCTAGCTGGCGCGTCCGAAAACTCTTTTGTTTTTGTCAGTTTTCTATTAGTTAATGTATATAAATTGAATCTGTTGTGCATATGTCCGTATCAAAAGTCGACAGGTACCTAAAATTTTAGGCGCAAGTTCCATTCTACTAGAATAGAAACGTCAAAATTTACTCACAGGTTTCCACTTAAAGGTTTCGAAATAGTCAATCTTGATCAATTATTACGACCATTTCAACATCAACTTTTTTATTTCTACCACTATACGGCTTTATTTGTAAAGTTATACAAGCCTAAGTTTTAAACTAGTGTTTTATTACAAATAATGGCCTGATAAAATGAAAGTTTTACTAAAATAAAACCTTTCTAAATTTTAGGAATGGAGTAACTGAAATAATGTATTAAATATAAACCAAAAATATGTTAATACCTTAATCCTCATGCTAAATGGGAGGGAGGAAATAATTTATACAACGCCAAAAAGGTTTAGGTTAACGCTACTGGTGACGCTGTTAACACAATTTAATCAGACTCGTTAACGCCCGTGCCAAATCTTTAGCGCAAATCTATTTAGATGAATTTTAACGAGTATTCCATGATTCGTTGCAAAAATAATCAGCTCGTTATTGTCAAAGAAAACATCATTAAATAAGAAAAAATAATAGTGCCCTCTTAAATATTTTATTTATTGTATGATATTATTAAATATTTGTAGACAGTGAAAGAATTCAAACTTAATTACATGTAGCTTTTAATTTTTTGTGATTAAAATAATTTGGTAATTTTTTTTATACAGTAAAAAAAATATTTTAAAGAAAACAAATTAGATAGTTTGTCCCCTGTGAATTATAAGTAGAAAGTTTAGTGTTACAAGTTAGATAGCTTCGACACAGGTTTACTACCCACTCTAACTTTGGGCGCGACGGAACATGTGAACATGTTTCAGCCGCTTCTAGGCCTACAGGCCATCCGACGCATACTTTATCTTCCTAAACAATCATCAACTCTAGATAAATTAGGAAAAGTCAAGGGTTGCACACGATGTTGTTTAAATTTACGTAATCTTCTCGCCGAATATTAGATGTCTCTTTATCACATTTCTTCAATCATTTATTATCCTAAATTTTTCATTGTTATTTGAATAATTATTTCTCCGTAGTAGCTAGTAGCCTTATACCTCACATCACTATTTGAGGTATAAGACCTATGATCTAGAAACTGGAGGTAGTGGGTTCGAATTCTGCAAGGACTCAACAATCAGGCAATGCAGGCTGATCAGCTCAGCCCTAATAAGCATGTAAAAGTCGATGCCGCGCCTAGTCTCTCACCCATTCATTTTGGTTTTCCATCCCATCGGGCTATGAGAGAAATATGAATAAATAGAATAGTATAAAGGAATAGGGAGAAGACGTGTGTTTTCGCGTATTACATATCCAGCGCAGTTGGCTCATCTCTAATATAGATCGGCTGCCGTCATCGAAATCATCTTTGAGGACATAATATTTATTATCATTATTATTAACATAGTCATTTATATTTATATGTTAAATAACTGAAAAGCTGTGGAGTGTTATATGAAAATTTTCTTTTAAAAATAAGGTAAAAGCGAGGTTTTTAAATTTGTATTTTTTAGTGCATTTTTCTAGTTAACATTTTTTGTATAGTGTGTTATACAAATGTTTTTATGTCGATGTTTAAAATTATTAAAAACGTGGATCTATTTAATAATCTAAAAATCAGTAAGTAAAATCTTTGCAGAATCACGAAATAATTCATGACAAATTTATAATGATTTTGCTCATAGTAACTTAGCAAAACATTTAACAGCAGCCAGTAAAACTTTAACACGTCGTTGACAAATTGGATCATTCGTGCGCCAATTCCGATAAAGAGTTCAATTTTCCACTCTTACATATAGTGTCTACGTGAAAATCTTTACACGTTAAATGTTAACACTTAATAAAAGATGTTATAAGCATGAAAACTGCAGAGAACAAAATTACTGAAAATAGAAATAGAATATTATTATCAAATTAAAAAACATCGGTCTTTAAATAACTAAATTTAAAGTGATAATTTTTTTTTCAAAGTATATTTTAAACAAAAGTGTATAGCAGTCCGAAGCCTTCTCTTAATTGGTCTGCAGTAGTAACGTAAATTTCTTACAGATTATAAAACATCAATTATATTCTGTGTTTTTCAGTTGAAATCTATTAAACTGGAAAATTCGATAGTGGTATTCAATTTTATAAGCAGCATACATCATACTGCTTCTTCCGTAGCCTATGGATATGGGCGTGTCCTTTAGAAACCGCAGGTCGTGGATTCGAATCCTGCGGGGTCACAACAAATTTTCATTGTTGTTTCCTAGTTGGTTAAAGCTATTTAGGCCGATCACGCAATTGTCTGAAAAGTAAGACGACCCATGCGTCGGATAGGCATGTAAAAAGTCGGTCCACCCACCAACCCGCATTGGACCAGCGTGGTGGGATACAGTCCAAAACCTCCAAGCGGATAGGGGTTTATTAGGGGAGGCCTATGTCCAGCTACTGCTGGTGCCTGTGATAGTCCACTGACTATCAAAGGCTGATGATGATGATGATGATAATACTGATTTTCTTGTGTGATCGGCATGAAAGTACTTATAGAAAACGTTAAATATATCCTTATTAAGTAGAAGTTTTTTGCAAAAATTCTACTTTAATAGTACTGCAATCTTTTAAAGTTACAGGAAACAGGAAATTAATGATTAACAAGGTAAAGCTCGTTATATTTTCTTATCACGGTAGTCTGTGCAGAGGTTGATTTAATAACAAAAGCAAGTCAATTACATGATTGCTCGCTTCTGAACGGTGGGGCGCGATGTTATGTTCCGTACTAAAGCAATCAATCTTATGTGCACTGAACAAATGTTCAATGTCATAGCAGTTATTGTTGGCGTTTGTAATGTGCCGTCTGTGCTAGCGCTACAATTTTGTTTTTGCAAATATTACTACGTGTAATGAAATATAAATAAAAATTGTGACAAAACACCTAAATGTAGCTTAGTTATGAGAACTTTTTGCTGAGTGCCGTAATTTATTCTAGAATTTGATAAATTTCTCATTATTAAAAATCAAAAATAAAACCAAAAAAGTAAAGTTACCAAAACGATCAATGTATAAATTCTCAACCCCTTTTATTTTTGGCACACAGAAATTTTAAATTGTATTTGGCTGCGAATAAAACAAAACATTTTAATCAATTTAAATTAAAAATTTAAAAAAAAACCTACCCTCTTGTATTTTAATGAAAAATTCAATACTGTAAAAATAGGTAACCAATATTAAATACTGTATTTTCCTTTAAAAAACGCGTTCCGTCCTTACCAATTAAAAACCTCTTAAGAATCGCGGCCGTAGACATTGCTATCTACCGACATATTTCAAGTGTTTTATTAGAACCAGCACGCAATACAAACGCTTTAAGTAACATTTATCACACAGTTTATTAGGCAAGATTACAAAGTTTTTAGAAAACCTAGCTTTTTATCGTTTGCAACGTAAAGACGAGCAGATCGTTCACCCGATGGTAACCGATTTGCTTGGCCCACAAACTTGTCAGATAACATGGCGCCCAGCGGAGATATCGTATGATAAATAACGTTTTATTGCCACGAGCTACAGTGCGCCTCAATCCAGGCAATTGTAGCTATTGCACACTAGTACGTTACGAAAAAAATATTCACGGCACTGGTTCATTTCCGAAACAGTTCCTCGTGAACAATTAACCTACGAGTTAATGACTGAAAATTTTATGCTAAAAATTGTACGTTTAATTTTTTTTTAATATTATGATAAGTGTGTTTGTTAAAATAAAGTAATAAGTAATAATTAAAAATTATTTTAAAAATTCCCTTTTTTCCTATTTTTTGCTAGGAATTTCTAGAAAAGATTATTTTTTTAGTTTTTTAAGCTGTTATTTGTTTTTAATATTTTCGTTTTTTTCTTCAAATATTAAATTTTCATCAGCTCTTAATAAGTGTGCAAATTTTAAGTTTATCCCATATTCTGAAACTTATAAAAGCGTGTTAAAAACATCTCAGTATAAAATCAATACCTAAAATCATAACATGCATCTAATCAAACCTACGGTTTTGTTTCAAATTTCTGACTATGGTATTATTTATCCAAAGTCAGAAATTAATATTAATTAAATATTTTTGAATACAAGAATTTTAGATATGCCAATATATTTAAATACCATTTAAATATATCGGCATATTAAGTGTTTAAGTACAATTTGACAAAACATTGCCTAGACCTATTCATGCCATCAAACATTTAAATAGATCAGCCGAATTATATGGAGACCTCAAGAGCTATTATTTTAATATTAATGAGGTATTTCATTTTATTTCGAGACGTTGACGAGGATCACGCAAAATAATATAATACAACGATTTTCTTCTAATTTGCATTTCAAACGAGCAAGTTATAATTTACATCTCTTTGCGTTGAACCCATTCAAATTTTTATAGAACAATTTATGCTACATATATGTTATGAATTCGGTAATATCGCTTGAAATTACAAAATATCTTAAAAGTAAAATTATGTAGTCATGGAGTATAAATAATTGAACTGATTTTTCTTTCCTTAATTTTCTAAATTTTTTTTATCAGTTCAAAGCACCCACTAAATGGGACCACCTGGGGCGGTACAAACGGTAATTATTTCTGTCGCAAAGCAGTAGTAGCGGCAGCAGTTTTAAGGGCCAGGAAGGAACCGTAACCAGCATATTTACTGGGTAAATGAGACTTAACTTTTTATATTTCAAAATAGTTGGCACGTTAGTGAACATTTTCTATTAGGTGGCCCGACTCCTCATCTTATTTAATATAAAAATGTTAAAGACGGCAAACGGTATACTATAAGTCACCCACTTGTCATCTTAAAAGATAGTTACTAAAAAAAAGAACCGACCAGAGCAAAATCGATTCAAGAAGCACCATATTCCATTCAAAACAGAAAGTCTCGTGAAATAGTCGTACAGAAAAACACATATTGATTGTAAGAATTTTATTGTTAATGGTAGCAAAAAAAGAGTTCCATGAAGATTCTTTTACCAGTTGTTTTCAGGTCAGAGGCGTTCTTTTCCAAACCAGTGGTTACAGAGTTAACAATCAATGAGAAATGTATCTCACTCTAAACACCTTAATTTATTCTAGACAAGTTGCTCCTCTTTACACTCCCTGCTTCTGTACTTCTTTAAGAATGTTTGCGCAAACTGTACAAGATGCATTGTTCTAAAAGATAAATAGCGCCATTGGTTTCACAACTCAGATACAACGTGTAAGTTTGCTTTTAGATTCTATGTGTGACTACGCAAACAATGTAGCAGTTTAATTACACATTTTTGATTCTGTTATGTATTTTTGTGTTAAGAGTAAATAGATTTCTAAACAAAGCAAAAAACGCTAAATGATAATGTGAATTTTTTGTCGGCAAAATTTTACAACGTTTTAACTGCTACAAGAAAAATTAATATTGCAAAAAATGCATAAGTTTTGCTAAATGTAATGAAAACTATGGTGGATATATATCGTTACAGTGAACCTCTAAAAGGTAATCAGGGGCTAAGAATGGATACATAAAATATTTTATAAACTAAATTAATAGCGATAGCAATTTCAAAAAATATGCAAACATTCAAGTACTCCATGAAGTTTTGTATGTATAACTGACTCCTAAATGCGACTTTGAGTGACTGCTTTGAGTGTTATAGAAATGGATAATAGAATTCAATAAAAAGGAGACCAACAATTTTAAAACTTTCCAAGATGTTACAATATTTATGAAAATGTCTTTCTGACACTATTATAGAGCAAATAATTTTAAATATATACACTAAAAGCACATACTATAAGCCTCTCAACTCCACGTTTGCGTTTATATTGCTGACAACATAATGCTTTTCGGCTCTAATTGAAGCTTTCAATTAGAGCCGAAAATCGCAGATACAGAGCACTGTGCTTGTTGCGGGACTTATTTCATGCAAATTAAGCATAAATTAACGAATAACTATAAATATAGCTTGATCTTCATTTGGTGCAAACCTGAAAGTAGTTTGTTCAAATTCCAACAAACTGATTTTTAAACTAGGTTAACCTTTGTCCTAAAACTTAGTTAAAATTCGAACGAAATGGTTACTATTATTAGCCTGAGCCCGCACTTCTTATTCTTTCTTGCTCGCTGACCTAAATGTGCTGATGTAGCGGGCGCGTTTATTCCGACAAGCTCGGAGGTGCTTTAGGTGCCAGGAAAAAATAACCCGTCATTACCCTACGAGGATGGGTATGCGTAGGTTATTGAAAACTAAAATAAAGATCATAATTTTTTGCCAAGAGTGATATGGGAGGATACTGAAATTAAAAAAGGGAGATGTATAAAGGAAGCCCCTATAAACTAGCTCGGGCTTAACCATTACTTAACGAGTAAACAATTCGAAGCCCAATTCATGGATTTTTGCTATCGTTTTCACTGACCTGTGATACTGTCCACTGTCTTGGTGAAGCAGCATTTTCTTTATCTTCAAATGCACCCGTTCTTCGGCCATTTTGCCTTAAATGTCAGCGTATTTACTGGGTAAACGAGACTTAACACCCTATGTCTCACGGTAGGCAGCGCGTTGGCGATACCCCTGGTATTGCTAATGTCTATGGGCGTCGGTGATCACTTCCCATAGGTGACCCGACTGCTCGTCTGCCTGCGTATGCCATAAAAAAATGGCAACGTTTCAATAACACTATATAATAGAAGCTGAAGATGGTCTTTCTCTTTAAGGTCATCAATCAAAATTAGTTCATGCGCATCCCAAAATACATACGTCATAACCTTGCCAGCCGACTTGTCTAATATCGCATACCGTCGCAAATACTCGGATTCCTTACGCTCGATCATCTATAAACACAGTTTCAAATCGTCTCCGCGGCACCCACTTTGCATAGTGCTTTCTCATACCCAAATATTCGTGAATGTTATGATGTACATGTTCAGTTGATCTGTTTATAGTATCTCATATTTCATTTATTCATTTATGGTAGTTATTTGATAATTACCATAAATTCAGGTTATGGTAATTCAAAACGAACAATCTGTTTTAGGCGCCCACTGTCTCACCGTCTTCGGCGTTTACTTAACTACGTGCAAACGTATCATACCCAATCCTTCATGGTTGATTTACCTGGTGCAGTGGTGTCTTGAAACTCTATATCATGCCAAGTTTTTGCTTTAACTGTATTTTTCCCTTCAAAAAGCATTTTATCAATACGCGAAATTCTTATTAGTTTTGTTCACAATAACAAAAGGGTCCCACTAAAAATATTCTTATTTACAAAGTTATAATCTTAAAGCTTTCAAATTTATACACGCATCTTTTGAGAGTTAGGGCTAATTAAAAAAGATGAGTTTATCTACTTCATTTGATCTAATATAATAGATGCATAAAATTGTAGAAAAGTTGTGATAAATTTTCATCATTTTAAAGATTTTTATACGTGGTTTTCTTATAAATGAGCACATTTTTTGTGCTATGATTTCAAACGCTGTGAAATAAACGTCAAAACAATTTACTACATTATTGTGTACCTAAAAACGTCAACAAAAAAAATCGCGTTGGTATGTGCCTACCACTTAAGGATAACCCACAATAACCATTTTACGGGAAAAAGTGGCTTATTTGTGAAGTGATTTTAGGACAAAAAATTAATCATTATCCAATAAAAAATCATTTAAGCGATACACTTAACGACTTAACCAATTACATACCTTAAATGCGTTGCCTATTTCATACAGATCAATACGGCCTGTTACAGCCTATAATTTAAATGAATATTTCCTTTTATAATATTCATTAATATCCTTTAAATGTAAATCCATATAAAAATTAAGTTAACCTGTATTATTTAGAGATTCAACTTTTGCACCTCATACGTGTCGTCTAATTTCGGTTGATTGCGATTGGTTCTCAATAGGTGGTAAAAAAAAACTCCTATTTTCTTTGATATTTTATGTTCCGTCAATTATTTTTAAATATAATTAATATTGTTCGCGTTTGAAAGTATGTATTACTGGTATAACATTGAAATTAGTATTCTGTACCTAATTGCTAGATCTGTTTAGTCCAGCTGACAATTAGAAGGGTTACCGCTAATTGTATTTAAAACGTCAGTGGTATTGAAGGGTCGTTAACTACCGCCTAACGACTCGGAAACGGGGTATAACAAAGCCAACTGCATAACTATAACAATTATATAAAATAATTTATATTATTGCTAAATACTGTATAGGTAAAAATAGTTCATGTTTATCATATTTAAATGTAGATATTTTAATGTATCTTAGTAATAAATCTATCACTAAAATTAAGTGTGCAAATGCTACCCAGTTCGAGTTCCAAATTTAAACTTAGTGTTAAAACTACGAGGACATAACGTATCGCCAAAATTTTTAACAAATAGATTTACTAATATTTCACTTACTTATTTACCACCATTTCTATGAAAAATGCCGAGACGAATTTGATAAACAACAAATTTTAAACCGAGTTCAAGGTATGCTAGTTACTAACATGAAAAAATCAATGGAAAAAAAAGTCAGATACTAATAACTTAAGAAACTTTACAAAGCAACAACTAACATAAACAAAAGGGTGTTTAAACTTTACTAGCTTTGTGTTATTTGCTAAGTAAAAAGTTTAAGGCCACTAAATTGCAGTCGTGCTTACCGAGCTATTTGCAATATAATTAAATTTGTGTACATTAAATGCTCAATGTCTGAGATTCAAATATTTGCTCGATTAACATTCCATTACGCTTCGGCGCCTCACTCCCTGTTCTGTTTGTAAACGCTCTATTTTATTTTAAAAACATGGTAGTACATTAAAAAAGGTTTTCAAAGCTTCATTAAGTGTCTGGTCAATTTCTACAAATGCTATATTATGATTAAGTCCTAAAATAATGGCTAATTTACAATGCAAAGGAAAACTATTTACTATTGCTGTGAAAACTATTAACTTTAGTTCTTGTTGTGAAAAACAACAATATTTAAGTATATAGTGCATTGTTATTACTGCATTTTTTATAATTTATGTCGGTGTTTCTTCAACATAAAAGTTACCGAGAATAACAATTGATTTTATATTTTTAGCTAAAGTCCTACTTTTTAGTATATTTCATTTATTTTTGTTCATTACACTTTGATGTTAAGACAGCCTGTTTGGTATATTTTAGTTACTTTTACAGTATGATGTCTTATGGCATCTTACTAGGAAATGCGGCTAATATAAATAAAATTTTCGTAATTCAAAAGACAGCAGTTCGAGCAGTCTAAAACCAGGCTGCGAAGAACAATGAAATCTTTCATGGGACAATGTATACTGTTCTGCAGTAAAATCCCAGACAACATTTAGCTATTAAATTTAAAAAATTTAAAATCTGTAAATAAATTTTAAAAAGTTGTAAAGGAACTTTTGTGTGTTTAAGAGTTTTATAGTTGCTATTAATCGTAATTATCTGTTCGCTCCAGCCTATTTCAAACTGTCAAAATATGATGTTGTAATCACAACATTTTGTAAATTTATTGAAAAAAAGTAAAAAAAGTCCCGCTGAGTTTTCATCTTAGGTCAGAGGCTTCCATTTCAAACGGGTGTTAGTTAAAAAGTACCTATGAACAAAACTTAAATGGAGTAAAGACGGACAGACCGCCATTTGTAATATTATTATAGATATTTTTAATGTTTAATGTTGACGAATTTCTTTATATACTTTCATAACCCTTTTTATACTATTATAGCAAAAATTAATAGCATATCTTCTGTCTTGAAATATATTCTGAGCATGTACCGAATTTTTATAAATGTAATGCATTACTTTAATAAAAATTCGGTACTGTGAGTCATCAAATATTACACACGTCAAAAAGAATAAGAAGTAAACTGATTATTATTTTATCAAGATAAGCAATCCTGTTACATTACCAAAACGATTATAATATATTAAATATTATGTGGTGTGAAAATTTTCTTTCCTATGCTTTGCCTCATTGCCTTGTTTCCTTTTTTTAAACGTGAGTAAATATAATTAATTAGCTAATAAACGTGAGTAATTATAATTAATTGTCAAATCTATAATTAATTCGGAACAGTTTGGAAGCCGCTGTTCTCACCTTATCGTTTCGGGTCGAACATTCTATATACATAACAAGATTGTTTTGTTTTATAAATACCTTTATTATCCCCAAAAGAATATGATCTGTATCATAAAATTGCATTGCCTACTCCACATGACTCTATTATTCCGAATTCGTTTTTAGTTGTAGTTTTATTATTCCTAGCTCTAAGTATATAGCAATGACCGACGAGAAATCCGAATATTGTAATCTTACATCACTATGCGAGTGCAGAGTGATAAGGTCTCGTGAATTTTTTTGTGACATCATGACCATACTCTCATCCAGTGCATACCCAAGTTGTGAAAGTTAAGTAATTTAAAATGTGATTAAATCATTACCAGTGCAGTGCCAAACGGAATATATTCACGGACATTTAGATTTATGAAAACCATTAAGCAACCTTAATTGGACTTGTGTACAGCCACAGAGTAACAAATTATATATAGAATGTCCCGGACAGAAAATTGTAGAAACGACCATCATCGGAACAGGAATTGTGAACGATCCCTGAAGTGTAATTCCTGAGTTTAATGACCTAAAGGCCAATATAGTCCATCACAAATTTGTAATTCATTTAATAACTTTTTCAAACAAACTTTACACATACTAAAAATAATTATTTACCATTAATTGAGAATGACAATTCAAACTCAAGTATCATCCATAGAATTGAGATTTGAAAGACCTAGTACATAAAATAATTAGTAAGCTTGATATAAAAAGGCGCTGGTAATGATAAATTACCACCGATATTTTTGTCAAATGTAATAAATAATTCGTTATCTGCGCCTATAACACAACTGTTTAATAGATATCTTAAGGCGCCACTTTCCACATATCTGAAGCAAGCACATATTGTTCCAATATATAAAAAGGGCCCAAAACAAAGATTGAGAATTACCAGGCCTATTTCAATTTTAAATATCCTTAGTAAGCTATTTGAAAAACTTGTTCATATATATTCTATCCGTTATATTACGTTCCGTGCCAGCTGAACAACATGGTTTTATAAAGGGTCGTTCTACAGACACCAACCTGGGTACTTTTATTGACTCTGTTACGACATGTATTGATGGTGGTTCTCAAGTGGATGTGGTCTACACTGATTACGAGAAGGCTTTTGACCGCGTAGACTACAACATACTGTTGCGAAAACTTTACGAGCTTGGTATTCGAGGCGATCTCTTGAGGTGGATGAAGTCATATTTGTGAAACGGTCTCAAGCAGTGGTCCTAGGAGGATATCGTTCTAATTTTGTTGAAATATCCTCTGAATCCTCAAGGGTCCATCCTGGGCCTCTTTTATATATTTGCTACGTATATGACTTTAGTAAATGTTTTCACTATGCAAAGTTTCTCATGTACGCTGATGACACAAAATATTTATGAAAATCTCTAATCTTTCAGACTGTATGAATTTCCAATCTGACCTTAACCGGTTAGAAATTACTGTAGTGATAACTGTATAGATGTAAATGTTAGTAAATGCCATTACGTATCGTTTACTAGAAAGAGAAACCCTTTGTCTTTGACTATAAAATTAACGGTTTCAGTCTTAATAAAGAATTTGTCGTGAAGGACTTAGGAATCCTTATAGATGACAAATTGACATTTCCACATCATATTGATTCAATAGTCAACTCAGCGTACAAGAGCCTAGGTTTTATATTGCGCTAACAAAACCTTTTCTGATGTTACTTGTATAAAACTACTTTTACAATTCATACGTAAGAAGTATTCTTGAATACTGTAGCACTACTTGGAATCCGCAATACATTACTCAGATTAAACATTTAGAAAAGATCCAGCATAGGTTCATTAAATACTTAAATCTCCAAAACCGGCGAGTAACGCAAATTATGAACATTTATGCAGGTCTTACCACCTCACAAGTCTTGAAAGTCGACTTACACTGCTAGATATGTCTTTATTACATGGTCTGTGCATAGGGACTATTGAGAGCGGGAAATTAGCTTCTAAAGTTCTGCGTTTTTATACTCGAACCAGACATGCGAGCCTGTTCGCTGTTGCAAAATCATCGACTAGATATGCTCAAAATTATTTAGTCAAACGCTTACAAACGGTGTACAATAAAAAGTTTCTAGACCTTTGGGATGTTCTAAGAGTATTAATGGAAGAGGTGTAACACTCACGAACACTCATTATGTCACTCACTCACTTACAACAACACACACACACACACACACACACACACCACACACACACCTCACACACACACACACACACACACACACACACACACACACACACACACACACATTATTAGTTAAATTGTCATATTTGTTCACTTTTCACTGTTGTATACTTCTATATTACTATCTAGATAATGTAAATCCTGTTCTTGCTTTAAGTTTTTATGTATGATGACTATGTTTATAATTGTAACTATTATGAGCTGTGGATTTTGTTTTGAAAATGAAATAAAATAAAAATAAAATAAAATAAAAAAAAAGTAATTATCACCTCGTTCAGATTTTAATTTTATAAAATACCCACGTTTTACTTTAGATAAGTTTCATAAGAAATAAGCAATGAGCATCCAGTTACAAAACATAGATCTAGATATACAAAATTATTATTTACGTGTAATCGAGCAACCGTTTTCCATTCCATTTCCTGAACCCTCTCATTCAGCTCCTGACAATCCAACCGCTGAGTCAGCATCCTCACCTGATTCTATTATTTCCGTTAAAGTTAACAATCCTCATCATAATCCCGCAAGCATACCAATACCCAGTATCAGAAAAATATATAATTTGCCCACCCCTCATTACTTCTTCTTTTAAACTTCGAAATTTCAACTCCAAAGTTTAACCTAACCCCGGGATATGTTATAGGCATTATTTGTTCCGCTTATTGCCGACATGCTAACAACCACTCTCCGACTCAGCAGTCCGTGCCAATCAACCCATGCAAACCTTATTTACATTTAGCCAGTCTCCATCCTACTCCTAAACCAGTTGGTTGACTTAATCTATAATTTGTCAATTAATTATAAATTCCTTTTTAAAAAGACTTCATTATAAAGGCAAATAACAGAACACTTTCCAGCAGCAGTGGTCACGGGGTGGACTGAGATGTCATGCGTCTTGTTGCCAGTGCTGAAGCGGGGTTTCCAGATCTTAATTGTAATTACAAATTTTTACACTGTACTTCGATCTATGCAAAATTAAATTATTTTATCATATCTGCCGGCAGTAGTATTATGCTTGGATTTTAATTTTTATTTGTTTATTTATGGGGTTCTAAGCAGGTGGTAAAACCCAACAATCTTCTTTATTGAATTGTTTTATAATCTCAATAGCCCCCGGATCATCCTTGGTAGGAATCGGTGTACTTTAGTGAGGATTTGTGGTCGACCAAAACTGATGTAATGGTTTGGGTGATTTAAAGTATGGTCACACACTCCCTACTTTTTGGGTCTTTTACGTTTAATATCAGTATATGTTCCTTGCTCGTTTTGTTTGTCCAATAGAAGAAAGGCCGCAATTACAATAAAAATTAGGTGGATAGTCATTCCGTTCGTTTGTTAAAATATAAATTTGTTTGTAGAAGAGACTTTTTCACAAGAATAGAATTTATAAATATGTACGTACAAATAAAGTAATATTGTTATTGGAATTAAATTCAGATTGAGTATAAACGGTATAAGACAGACATAAAGTATGTTTTACATAATTGTACTACTTGAATGGCCCCGTTTTTACCCTCATAAAATAGTACGGTGTTAGAAATCAGTCATATTTTTGTTCAAATTTTACTTGTTTCATGATGGCAGCCGAAAAACGAGGGTAGCATCCCAGAAACTTTGGGTTAGGCTACTATTAACCCAAAATAAAAATTACTTCCTAAATTGGTCCTTAAATTGTAACATTTCAATGGACTATAAGTAAATATATTAATATTTTCTGTGATTTACGCTAAATAACACACGATAAATGCTACTTATTAATATTTTTCAATAAATATATGGTTTTATATAACTTTGGTAACCTATGACTTAGTGAGATAAAGTTATTTCATATAATTTTGTGTAATTTAATGTTTTTGACTATTTATTCAGAATTTAAATTTTTAAGCAATATGCTAACTTACTAAATACACAACTTTTTATATGAAATTTAAAATGTAAAGATAAAATTTCGTATCTTAGGAAATATATTCTAATGTATCCATAATACCAGTGGAATTGCTGGTGGGCTGTCGAATTGCTAGCGGTGTACAGACATTACGTAGTTCCGGTTTCAACTGTACCGTAGCCAGTGTAACAAGTGAGCAGACGAAACGTAACATCTCTATGACAATCTAAATAAAAAAGAGGTTTCCAGTAAAAGCAGTCCCGGAAGTGATTCACAATAACCAAAGACAACAAACGCCAGGAATGGATCAGACCGCCTGTTCTCCGGGATACGAACGCCAACTTAAGGCGTTGGCGGCGGTTAAATGATATTAAGTAATAAAAAAATTAAACATAAAAAAAAAACGTAATAGAAAGTGTATCTTGTAAAAAGAAAAAATATATATAGGTACATATGTATGAACGTATACATTTTAGTTATGTACATTATCTAGTATAATGGTCATTTAAATTTAAGATAAGATTAAAGTAAGGTATTGTAAAGTCTAAAATACACGTTGCAATTGTTAAAAAAAAATATTTAGATCTTAACTTAAAAAAGGTTATCTGCGGATTAGTGCTATCGTCGTTAGGATTTTAAAAACATCTTCATTTTATAAATTTAAGGTTGGAATTGGGTTGAATATCTACATATGTCATATTATAAACGTAATATCCTGTATATGTTTGCGCCTTGCCCAATAAAAGACACAAATTTTTCTACTTTATTCTTGCGTTATATTTTTTCAGATCGCATGTCCTCAGTCTCAAAGGAGTATTTTGTATGATCTATGACTGCCTGGTACTAGAAAACCAAAGGGATAAATATAAAAAGGCTGAGAAGGTTTAAAAGCTTTATATATTATATTTGACATATATATTCGTCTATGACATATATTTATACATATATACTGAATTAGATGTAAAAAAATCATCGTTTATATAGAGCTACCAGTAGCCAAGCAGTTGGCTAATATATATATAAACCGCTTCGTAAAATGTATATCCACTCTTTTTGAAAGTTAATCTTCATATAACAGGATATTTAATGGTTTCGTTACTGGTTTTTAGACATCAAAACGTTTCTAGATGACTATAGCTCGCATTTTTCTGTACGGTCTTTATGTAGTTATAGAAACTCTTTAGAAAGACAACATGTAACAAAAAGCCTTAAACAAAAACTTGCACGAATTTGACGGTGTTAAAAAAGAAATTCATTAAACTTAAGACGACAAGTTACGACGGCAAATGTTTGCTGACACTAAAAAAGTTTCAATTACAAAGAAAACTTTTTACTTTTCCCGACCGATACCAAACAAACGTGAAAATTAGTTTTACTACACGTCTATTAATAGCAAATAGAAATTGTTTTTTTCTTTTACGCAATGGATAAGTAAATCAAATTCAAGCACAATAATTGAGCAAAATGTTTTTTATGCTTGCTTGTAATTTATATCAAATATTTCTTTTTAATTTCAAGAGCAACGCCAGATTACTATAGAATGGCTGGCTTGAGGCAATGATGTTGAGATAGATTTTAGCCTTGATTTAGGCCCCCCGGGACTATTAATTTAAGATTATGGCCATAAATGCGCTATTAAAAATAATGCGAAATGTGCACGTATAATAATTCTCTTGGCTTCTCCAGAACCTGCGAAATTCTCCTTTTCAGTCTCATAACTGCCCAAATGATTATTTTGGTCGTTAAACAACAGAAACTTGTAAATTACTTAAAAATGATGACTCCCTATATTATGGCGGAATGAAAAAGAAAATATTATGCCTAAGGTATTCGTCAATGTACAAATATGTGTTGATTTAAAGTGTGTTTATTATATGTTTCGTCGCATATACACCGACGGCATTAAATGATTTTGTAATCAATAGTAAGTAATTGGTAGAGATGAAACTTAAACATTTTATATATCCTTATATTTCTAACACTACTATTAACTTCTTTGTATCTATTGTTTTCTTACAACATATTCTGACACATTACTTATTATATAAAATTGCTTACTTAATAAAATTTTCTTTTCTTGCCTACTTTTACTTACATTACTAATTAGAAGCTTACATTACTAAATTACCTTTTTCATAATTATATTAGCCCTATATTGTGTTTAAGCCAATACTAACTTACTATTATATTTAATTAACCTATATTTCCTTACATTACTAATACATAACGAATTCACATATAATTTCATATTGTTATTCATATAATCCTATTTTGTATCTTAACTATTTATATATATATTTTTATATTTTATTACAGTACTAGTTTTAATCTTTTCCAATGTTATTACTTTGGTTTCTTAATCCTCATTGTAAAATTCAAGTAAAAAATTAGATCATGGTCATTTATTTATTCTTTTACACCCATTAACTATATTTTTGTACAAATTTATAAATAATTTCCTGCTTTCGTTATGCATTAATATTGCAGTAAAATTTACTGCTTCAACTTTGAACTTGGACACAAATCCCACCATGGCCCTTTCTGTACCATACACCGGGCAGTCCTGCAAAAGATGTTCTATTGTTTGGTGAGATTTACCATCACAATTGCAAGTTGGGCTGCTTTTGCATTTGAATCTGTGTTGGTAAGCCGCAAAAGCTCCATGCCTGGTAAAAACTTGAACCAGACAGGGGTCCAGCTCGATGGTCTTAATCAGCTAGTAAGCTACGGCCACATCTGGAAAGAACAGTTTAGTGGTGGATGCTGTTTCTTCACTTTTATACATTCGGTTCCACTTGTCAACAGACTCCTGGCGGATCATTCTCTTGACAAATGAAGCCGGGACCTTTGCATAATCCGGCTTTGTCTTGAGACGAAGTGCAGACTCCTTTGCCAGGCTACCTGCCCTCTCGTTCCCCTCCGTTCCTATATGTGCCCTCACCCAATAGAGAGTTAGGGAGCCGCCTTGGCTCTGAAATTGCGCTTTTTTCCCTAACCTCTACTGTCATGGGATGAAGAGCATCACCGCGACATACAGTCTTGAGGGCTGGTCGTGAGTCACTGTGTATTGCACAGTTCGACCAGTTTTTCGGGAGCGCTATCCTGATAGCCTCGAGCAAGGCCAGAAGCTCCGCCTGGTAGACGGTGCAGAAGTACTCCAGCTTAAGTTTTCGGGTACTTATTTCGACTTTACCTCCCATATGGAAAGGGCTGCGCCGACTTTCCCCTCTATCTCACTGCCGTCGGTGAACATTTGAACAGTTCTGCTGGAGGTCCTCTGCTCCGCTACTCTGGCAAGTATATTCCAGCCTAACCTGAGTCACCGGGTGCCCCAGCCTATGGTACGGAGCTGGACGCTCGAAATCTCAGTCTCCGACAAATCGCTCTGATTGCCTCTCTTGATCTCATACAGTGAGACAGCCTCTCGAATCCTTATATCAAGAGGAAGCAGATCAGCTAGTTCGGGGACCGAGTTCAGCGACGCTATCCGGTAGGACCTAAAGATTTTCTGCGCGAAACTGCGTTGTGTCTAGTTGAGCTGTTTTCGTACCTGGGCTTTCGCGGTTGCAGAGGCCCTTCCTTCCTTTCATGTTACTTTTGCATTGTAATTGTAAATACTTGGGCGTAGCACAGTTGAGCTTTAAAGGCGTTTAAGTTAATTAATGTTAAAATGACTGCACAATTTAATGGAAAAAGCATGTCTTTAGTCAAAAACACGGAAAATAGCAAAAGATTTAGGCACATTTTTATTGAATTATGACTTGCACATTTTTATTAAAAACAAAAGTCTTCAAACAATGCGTACTTCCCTTGATGACCTTTGGGGCAGAAACGTGGCCTCTGACTATCGGATTAGACCACAAATTTGCCACTAGCTCAACGAACTATGGAACGCGCTACGCTCGCGCTAGTCTCTGTGTCGGATAAAATTCGTATTAAATTTATCAGACAGAGAACGAAAGCTACCGACAAAGCGCAAATGATTGCTCGTTAAAGTAGAAGAACGTAAGGCCGATGGGCCCATAAGGTTCTAGAGTGGAGGTCACGTTTAGGAAAACGGAGTGTTAGTCGATCGTGGACCTTCGTGCAGTAGCCGGTTCAAGTTGACAGCGTGTAGCAGGGGATCGGCCGTCTTGGTGTTCATGTACAGCAGTGGACCGATAGAGAATGACTATGATAATGATGCCGTGCCTTGATTTTATGGATTTTTTTTGGTTAAATTCTAATGGAATAAAAACTAAAGTTTGAAATTTTTTAATCTTTTTTTAACTGACATTTAATGGGGCATAATACCTGTATAAAGTATGGTTATATAAAATGGTAAGACAAAATGATACACAATAGATTTGTACACTTTATGAAGTACTTATTGCGTTGCATATTAGATTAGTATATTTGATGACGTGACAATAAAAAACTTCGAATGTGAAAAAGAACATTTTCGAATTAAAACCCAATTTTGTTTTTATATGAAGTTTTATTACTTTTTGTACTGAACATGCCATGGTACTAAATTGTAATAAATCCTAATAAATAAAATGACCTGTAATAAATATAAATTCAATAGTATATATATAAGCTATTAAATACAATTTAATTTAAAAAAAAAAACAAAGCTAAAAATTATCCACAGACTGGAAGAATATAAAATTATTAGGATTTAATTATTTCTATTGCTTGCGCGAATATTATACATTATTAAAGAAAATGACTTTACGGATTTTATCGCGTTTATTTTACATTTTAATTTCCCGACGTTTCGAACACTTTCCAGCGGCCGTGATCACGTGGGTAGACTGAGTCGGTGTCGGAATTTAACATTTCCTCACAAAAAAACATTACGGACTAAAATAAATATATCATTACCAGAAACATAATATACTGTCTCTATTTCATGTCTTAGTTAATGAAGAATAATGGATAAAAAGTGTCAAATTTCAGTATTTTAAGAATTTTGATACTTGACCAAGTAAGTTTCTATATATATATAAAACAATAATATATCCTGAAACACACGATATGCCTCTTTTATCCAGTAATCACGATCCAGTAGTGCTTTTACGCCACTGACTTGCAGCAGGGATAGCCACCGCGGTGGTACTCCTTGACGCGGTCCCTTGATAAAAAAGATACCTAAGACCATTGAACCAAAAACCAGGTCTTCCTTCCCAGAATCTTATTTCCCTAAATAAAATGCAATAATGACGTATTTAATCAATAACGTACATATAAAATGTTATCGTATTCGTCCCACAAAGTAATTTATCTCGGTTTAGAACATGTTAAAATAATTCCCACATGAAGTTCCCTGAATAAGTATTATTTACAAAGTCGCGAGGGAGTCAGTAAATGCTGAAGTAAATTATGTGTAACTTTTCGGTACGTACTGCTCAAGAAATGTCTTACATTTACAGATTAAGTATGGGAAGTTTTACGAGGTTTGCGAAAGTATTTGCCTTGTTTTTTAATTGGTACTTTATTTTTGAAATAATATTTTTTTCTATTTATAGTGAAAGATATGGAAGGGCAACCGTTTGCCTGAAATATCCTAAATTAAGGGTAGATTTAATATGATTTGCTTAATCAATCTTTATTAATGATTTTATTTTTAAAAATCTTTCGTTCTTAAACGATGACAAAAAAAAATTATACGCATGATATGAATCTCACACAATAGAGAGATCCAATAAAATTCCCATAAACATACACGAGACATATATAAAAGAGACAACATACTTAAAAACGGGTTTTTAGGCAATAACCTTCTGTTAGAAAAGGACTATCCATCACTAATATTTTTTTGAGAATTCGTCCAGTAATTCCTTACATAGCGCATTCAAGCTAACCAAAAAATAATCTTCAACTTGGTATGAACTTTTTTGTAGGTATAACTTTGTTCTTTAATATTGTATAAACTTTTGTTCTATCATAAATAAATTCTGCGACGCATGTTATTAAAAACGTTTTAGGACACTTTTTTAGACCTTGTGATCTCTTAACTTTTTACCAATAAATATAGTCTATGTTACTCAAGTTAAATGTCGCTTTCAAAAAATTAAAGGTTTTTTTAAATTATCGCTGTCGTTTTTAAATTTATTCATTACAAAAATACAGATCTTTCCACTTTGTATTATTAGGATGTGGACGTACACTAGTGTAGATGTAGATTACGGTATAAAAATGAAAAAACTTTCGCCGTGCAACTTACTCCTGTTTATTTTTCTAATTTATACCGACAGTATACTCTGCAGTGACGTTGACATATTACCAGCGATTTTCCTTTAACATTGATCGCTGCTTTACGCTTACTTTACTTCTTTTCTTGGCTGCTATTGCCCTTAAAGAATTAGTACTCTTTTACTTTTACATTTCTCTGGTCTTATATAGGGTTCTATAAAATGAAAGGTAAGATTTAAAAGATAAACAATAGAATTTTTTTTTAATATTTATATTATTTATGCATTTTATATCATCAAGTCATCGTTGTTATAAATAAAATAATTAAATTTTTTTTTCTTTATTCGTCTACAAAATTTAGCCACTCTTATCCACCCTAAGTTTGCAAGTAGATAATGACTTAAGTATTTAGCACGATTTTGCATGTTTGTATCTGTGCAAATATTTAAAATAAGTAATGATATTTCGAAAAAATACAATAAAAACAAAAAGTTTACGCCCCACATTTTGTTAATGAAAGTATACTTTATCTGTAGTTAACTCGTGCTCTTTTGTATTATTTGTGGGTGCACATTAGTGTAGTTCATACGACCTTATACTATTAACTATTTAGACACATAACATTAATAATATGCCATAATGTAAAAATTATTAACAAATATATACATATATCTCTCTTTCTTTCGCAACATGTTTTACTCTTCCATTCCTTTCTATTATTTGTCATTTTAGTACTTATTACTTCATTATTCATATCCTTTCTCACTGAGTCCATCCTTTGCTTTTTAGGTGTACCTATCGCTCTTCGTCTATTAACATTTATTTCTATAATTCTATTATGTAAATGACATTCGTACCACGCTAGCCCGACTCCTAAGTTTTTCAGTCACAGGTACAACTTTCAAATTTCTATTTATATGCTCATTTCTAATTTAATTTTTCTTGGTCACTCCACTTATCCATCTCAACATTCTCATCTCCGCAGCATGCACTCTTCTTTTCTCCGTCAATTTCATTGCCCAATATTCCAATCCATGCATAATTACTGGTCTTATATATTTAGAAAAAGGCCCTTTTCATCTAAACATATGCACATATAAAATGAATATATTATTTTGTGTAATCAATTGTTTTAGAACTGACATAATATTGTTTTCAATTAACTTAACTAAATATTACTTAAATAAATATTACATACTTTATACTTCGTCATCATCATCATTATTGTCAGCTTGTGTCAGTCCACATAGGCTGGACATAGGCCTCCCCTAATGCGTGCCACCGCTTCCGATCTTCGGCTATTCTCATCCAGCCCACACCGGCCACTTTGCGAATGTCATCACTACATCTTGCCGCCGTCTCCACTCCAGAACTTTCCGACTCCAGCGGTCGTCAGTTCTGCGGCTTATATAACCGGCTCACTGCCACTTCAGCTTAGTAACCGGTGGCTATATGGTAACTTGGTTTCGAGGACGCATCATTATATGTATTATATCATTATACTTATAACTTAAAAATAGTTTAAAAGTATGTAGTATCACAATTCAGATATATTTAATATTTATTCAGTATATTTTTACAAAAAAGCACGGCTTACTGGTAATATGTTATAACAATCATAATATATTCTTATGTCAAAATTCGAAGTCATACATAGAGTACTAACATAACTCTACTAATAAATATTTTTATGTTACTTATATTAGGCACAGCGTAAGCCAACATAACAAATTTAACCATTTTTTTTTATATTATAATAAGTTTAATTGTTAATTTTATGCTCAACTCTCAAAAGCTTCATTGTTTATCAGGAAATTGTTTATGTGGCTGAGAAAACCCCATAAGTAATTTTAAATCAACAATGAACTGAAATCCTGGCAAAGAATAAAAATATTAGGATGGAATTTTTCCACACACACGGTAAAAGGTACGGCCATCGACAAGAATGCATTTATTAGAATTCCGAATATTTTCATTACTACGCTATATTAGGGTAACCTAGTATCCTATACATGATAGTTATGTGGGCTTATTAATTATTGTGTTCAATTAATTAATGATATAGATGAAAATCCTAAGCGCAGAACAATTTTCGCACATTGTTACCTTATAACGTATGTATTCCAACTAACCGAATTTTATAATTCAAAATTGATATACACAATATATATAAAATAACTTATGAGAGACCTGGTCTTTTATTCAGTCTTTACAGCGGTGCAAATTAACTGGCGATAAATCGAGATGCCGAGATGTCTAAATGATACCGCCACTATATCTGTCGTGATCTAAATTGATCATAATCGATGACATCTCCCTCGAAATGGTTTCGGAGTACATTTACCTAGAGCAAACGCTGGAACAAAGTATGAAGAATCCTTGTGTTGGTCTTGTTGTCTCAACAAGACCAACACAAGGATTCGGCTAGACTGGGCAGCTTTTCTTACAACAGCTTCATCGAGTTTTATTGTCACCTATCCTACTGTGCCACAAATCAAAATTCTTTGATCATCGCGTCCTACAGATCAACACCTACGGTGCCGAAACTTGGATATTTACGGATCGACTGGTTCACAAATTTAAAGCTGATTAGTAAGCTATGGAGAGGGCTATGCTCGGAGTATCTCGAAAGGACCGCTTTTATAATAAATAAAATTAATTTCTACTTCGTTATAAGAAAATGTTTATTATTTGCTAAAGAGCTTCTCCGATACAGAGAACTAAGAGATGAGTTATGCGTGTATTTAATCTTACATAAATAACTCTCAAAGCAATTATTTAATGTAGTTAATTGTATATTTCATCATCATCATAATCCGGTCCCATGACTACATAAACGGCGTAGTGCCACATCGACGACCTAATTCTTTGCACTAAGTCGGTGAGTTTAGTTCTTAGAAGTATAAATTAGTAACACATTTTATCCAACAAAGTAACTTCGAGCTGGTGCGCTCCATAGCCCGTTGAGCTACGGCAAACGTGTCTACAAATCCTACAGTAAGAGGTCATTGTTCGGCCCCGTAGGTCACCAAGGGGAGTACGCATTTGTTGAACAACATTATCTTCCAACCCTGCGGTATCGATGACGTGAAAATGTATTTTAGCTTCCTAAATGCTGACCAGCCTAACTGAATTCCCCTATCAGCTATGTATATTTTATAAGTATAAGAATGGTAAATTTCTATAAAAACTAATTAGATTCATTGCAAAAACATTTCAATTTTAAGATACTAAATTTTGGACCTGACATCCAGCTTACATCCCATCACCAGATGACAAGACAAAGAAAGACAAATTACATTTAAAAACAGGAAGTTATTTCATAGATCGCCACTACCGTTTTGTTTTAATGACAATTTTAATATAGGAACCGCATTGCGGTGACCGCAGTCTAAAATATTTAAATAATATAATCCTTAAATCCTATCTTGTATCTTTGGCCGCACAAATTAAAATCAATCAAGTGATTGCAACTAAAATAATTTCCTAAAATTAATGGTACGTAAATAACAATTTTGATTCTTTTTTTTTCTTATATTTTATACTTTGAAGATTTTTTTTATTTAGGATCTGCCTAATCATGCGTTAAAAGATTGCCGAAGCCTATTTCTTTGATAAACGATTAACATGGGCCCTGTACTTGAACTCATAATAACCTTACAAAAATATAATAAAATCCTCAGACTACTAATATATTATTGTAACACACAGTTAAATTTGAAAGAGTAAGATTATTCACGAAAGTATCGTTATTCAAATTTAAAACTTACTTTATAGCTGAAAACCGGTTTAAAACGTCGTTTATGCACTGTTCAGTCGCTCTTCTGATCTATTATCCCGGAACAAAAAAGATCCTGATAAAGAACGCTGGACGACTCCCCTTTGCACCCTGAATACAGATAACTGAGCGCGTATTTATTACAATATGTTTTAATAACTGTAAAACAAACTTATAAATCCAGTACCCACGCTGTAAATTTCCTTTAAAGCATTACTAAGTCCAAGTTATCTGAACTAAAAGTATTATTGAACTCAAAAACTAAAACTTTGTAATATCATCCATTTTTCGTATATTATTGCGTCATTTTGTCAATTTATATGCTGCTCAGCCGCTCTATGGCTTTGCGGTAATTGCCTTAAAAATAAGGTGAACTATGTTCGGATGAAGAAGTAACATTTGATCTCAATAGTTAAGAACAATTGTCTATGTTGCATAACGCCAGTGCCTTGAAATTTAATGACCGCTATCGACTATCTATTTAATGCAGTTTACCCTTTATATTTCAGTGGCTCTGCGTGATAACAAATTATTTAGGTAAAACTAGATAAATTAGAAGTCGATAAGTTATATCTTGTGCAAATGTGAAAGAAAAAAAACTTGCATTTGGTTGAACGTTATTCAGGTTAGTGTTATGGAGCATATGAACTTCGCGCCTTTTGGCAGCGAAAGTTTAATGGAATGTACGGCGAAAGTTTTATGACGAGTCTTTGGCATCTTTACTAAGAGCCGCGCTATTAACGACGTTAAAATAGATATATGGAAATTGAATTAAAAAATAAAAACATTTCATGTACAATCACCTTTATAATAACCGTGTATTTTTCTTAAATTTAACTAAAAATACATATGATTATTTCTATAAACACGATATTATGGATATGCAATAAATGCAAATAAGACGTCACTTTCGCTTTTCCTTCGCAATAAATTGAATCAGGGAAAGCATTACGGATAATGTTTTATTTGCAAAGAAAATTTTTGATTTTTGTAAATTCGAATAAGGTTACGATATTTTGTTTATGTTTTTATGTACTATATTATTCAACGAACGCAATAACGAATAGTAATGGTTCTGTATTTTTTACAGCTGCATTTTTTTAGTGCACTTAAATCATTACAGTTATTATCGTAAAAAATGGTGAAAGTAAGGAGTAAGATGGTCTAATTAGGCCTTTGCATTATATGTAAGCGGTTATCATCCGCATTTTAAATCTTTATAATCATAAATACATAATATCATAAACATTATATACCAACTAAATATTATAAAATTAAAAACACATAATACGGTTGTTATTTAGTATACAGTATTAGATAACATTGTAAAAGGCACTTCAGTATAAATCGTTGTCGTACTAAATCTGCCGATCTTCTCCATTCAATTTTTCGTCTCTTTTACGTGATATCATTACTAAGCTGCCTAATAATGTTTATATATTAGTATACAGATGTATTATTTATTATATCTCCTACATAATTTCTGTTATAGGTCGAAAGCAATATTTATTTTTTCATATGTACTTATTTTACGTACAAAAAAGTTAATTTTGAATTACTTAAATGTATCCATCTATATATTTTTTACTGATGAAGGTTACGAGCAGTTGGTCCACCTGATGACAAATGGATTAACAATGCTCGGCCTTCGTGGTGATTAGCTTTACCTTTACAGGAACTGTCTGGTTGATACCACCGTGTTATTTCTACGCAAAGCAGTAGTGTGAAACACTAATGTATTCCGGTTTGAAGGGCACCGTAGCCAGCGTATTTACTGGGTAAACGAGACTTAACTTCCTATGTCCCGGTAGGCAGTGCGTTGGTGATACCTGTATTGCCAGTCTATAGGCGTCTGTGACCACTTTCCATCAGGTGGCCCTGACTGCTCGTCTGCCAGCGTATGCATAAAAAAAAAGAATGTTTCACGATATCTTCTCGTTTACCCACAAATACTCTAGCTACGGTGTCTTTCAGCAGAACACAGTAGTAGTTTACATACTTTGCGGCAGATATACCGTGGTGGTACCATCCGACACGGCACCTAAAAAACCTGGAAATGGGGATCTACCACCACCAAAAACGTATTAGGGCGCATACGAAAAACGACTTAAGTTTTGATTTTTGAATTTTTATGCAATTATGTTTGAGATATCGAAGAGACGATGTTTTCTATACGTACGTATCATTCCTAATTATAGTTTTATCAGTAATACTTAACGATCAACAATCTTAACTGAAATTATACACTTTGTTCGTACGATACAACACTAAGAAAAGCACCATTGACGTCATATTTTTTCCTATAAAGCTAAAGCGTAAAGACACAACAAATTAATTCGGGTTAAAGGATATCGTAATAACTTAGAAATCGAGACGTAAAATCCCTGAGATCCTATGCTGTAAGTTTTTGCGACGTCATACGCTGATTTTTTTATACGTATTTTACTTATCATCACGTGATTGAGGGCCTTGATCGTCGCTACATTCATTAAAAAGTCACTAATAGGTAGTTTACATTATTATATGTTATGAAATATTCAAAAGTAATTTCTCATTAAGTAAACAGTTTCTGATTATATAAGTAAAATTATAATTGATTACATTGAAAAATGCTTTATGTAATATTTATTTTCAAATTAACTAAGAGAAACGTCTTAACAAATATTTTATGCACTGCAAAACTAGACCACAGACGTTCAAGTGCATGAACTGTACTAAACTATTTTAAGATTAGAAATTGCATGTTCACATATATATAAATATGCTCTAGATTATCAAATCCACTAATTTACGGATTTTTCGCGTTACTTAAATATTTTAATACTAAGTTGGTATATCATATACCAACTTAGTCTGCCCGTGATCATGGATGTTGAAAAGAATCCGGAACGTCGGGAATAAATATTTAAGTAACGCGAAAAATCCGTAAATTAGTGGATTTGATATGTATAATAATCGCGTAAATATAAGAAATAATTATGCTCTAGTTTGTTATTTCAATATTTATATTCAATATATTTATGGAAAGTATTTTTAAGACAAAATATATGTACTAAGAATGTAAAATAAAGATTGTAATCAGTTTTTAATTACTCCAAATATTAAAATCTTGAAATATAAACTATTCGTTTCATAAAATAAATCTTCTTGGTATTTTAGCCTCAAGAAAATAGGAAAATTAGGCTTTTTCTTTTCTTTTAGTTGTTTTATTTCTTAACTCTGAGATATTTCTTAACTCCCTTAGGCTTTTAACTCTAAGAATAATTACAATTTTTATAAACTGAGTTAAACGGAGAAATAACAGAGTGCGCAGAGTGTCATTGCTTTCCTTCAACTCGGTTTAGTAGAGGAGTTAAAAATCATGAGAAATGCTGCAGTCAATTATTTTTATTATAAAATCAATGGGTTGTTATGATACCAAAAAATATTACACCTAAAATATCACACAAAAATTGCCATATTTTTAATTAAAACAGTATATTTAATTCACGTCCTGCATACGATTCCCCCAAAAATAACTTACCAAAAAATTTATTTGAATTTGTTTCAACACCGATATTATGAAAATTAACTCTGTTATATTATAGACATATCATTGTATATCATATCTATATTATAACTTATTCTTGACACATTTTATTTAAATTGACAATTACAATATTATTATCCTCCCTCACTACAGAATAGAAAAGACCCAATATTAAAGTCCGTGACCGTTAATGCTGAAGCTTAATCTCAATTTTCTAGTACGGATTTTTATATTAATCAGATTATATTGTTTTGGTCATTTATTTGAGGTCATAGAAGAAATGTTTAAACATTTTAAGAGTATAATCGCAGCATCCAAAGGGCATAATCATTGCATTTTAATATTACCAGAAAATACGAATACAGTTTCTTATTTGACACGTTCTATATTTATTTCGAGTAATGTTGCAAAATTTAATTTTATAGTTACTTATAATTCAAGTTTTACATCAACATGTTTACTGAAGCATTACTTGTACGTATCTAATTAATTTTTGGTTTAAAAATATAATTGAAATTATTGACGTATTTACGCACATCTGTCCATTGTTTAGCCAAAAACAGTTTATCGCACTTGGACTTTGACACGTTCATTAAATTCCAGTTCTTGTCGGGATAAACTGTCTCATTTATCTCACGTTTCTTTCCGACGGTTTATTTTTAATGATATTGACACATGACAAGTGATTCTTTTTCGCTCATTATTTGTCGCTCCGCATTTTTACTTCAATTATCTTACTCGACCCACTATCAATCTGTTGTTTATGGCAACATACTTTTTAAATAATATTATAAATTTTCTCTTAATGCTAAAATTGATAAGAGCCATCAATAGTTATATAATAACTTATAAAAAATAAATAGATGTCCATATACGTTTATATGCAAAGTAGAATAAAATTATTAAAGACAACTATTATGTATTATTTTAATTATAGCTTTTCTTTCAGACAATTTCGATGAATATAGTGACCTATGCAAATCTCCGAGTAGATTCTTACCGAAAGGTCTTTTATATTCAAAATACACGATATGTTTAAACTTATTATCACTAGCCAGATTTATTATTCACAAGAGAACAGAAATTAATACAAACTCAACGCTGTTTTTAGAAAGTTGTCAATGATATGTTTTCAATAAGATCTAGACGACAATACAATAATTGTCGTTTTAGCTTTTCTTATGTAAATAGTGTGCTTGTCATCAACATATTCAGTTAAGTTGCAAATTAAATGATTCAAGCAGCATATAACAAAGGACATAATGGTGACATTATGTCCTTTGCTATAAGCGTATTGTAATGATGACAAAAATTCCGTATAATGACTATTATATGTAATGTGATTTATATGTAATGTAAGCATTAATGTAATGCAATTAAAATAAATCTCTTGTGTTATAATAAAAGCCAGCAATGAAAATTATAATAGCATACTAACCTAAAACTACTTGGCGTAGTGATAAGTGGGCCTGACTATTGCGTCATAGGGTGCGGGTGAGATTACCACCACGAAAAAAATGTTGTGTAATAAACATAGTGTTTATCTAATGTTTGTGATTTTATGTATTTATTATTTATTAACAAAAGAAAAATTAGACTATCAGTAAATCTAGTTTCAATATAGTACAAGCTATGTTTAGTTTGGGACTAAAAGATTGATTGGCAGAAACATTATTATTATACATATTTTACAGTCCCGGTGAAATTGGTACTATACGCCAAATCGAAACAAATATTTTATTTGTGTGTGACACCTTTTTTGTGCAAAACTCCTAAGCGTCATATTCTACTTGTAAAAAATGTATAAGTAGCGTATCACGCTGCAAATCTGTCCGCTGTTTAGAACTGTTTAGAGTTATATAAGCATATGTATTTTTATTTCAATTTATAACTTTCTATATCAGAACTTTTTAAACTAATATTAGATTAATTTAAATAAAGAGTAGCTATAGGAACCTCTCTATTCTATGTGCAATTTTCGTACGTAAATATATAAATATAAAAAAAAACAAATAACATTTTTTAATTTTTAATTTTTATCAAAGCATCATAATTTTACACTCTTGTTCCTTTTATGAATTCAATAGATTCATAATTAAAACACGTTTTATTAAATTCACAGTAGGTTAATGATGGTATTTTCTTCAACGAGTTTAACATTTATATTAATTTAGTAATTAATAGTTCTAAGTATTGTGAATAAGTAATAAAGCAAATTATTATTTATTAATTTAAGTACATATTTCTTTTGTTTAGAATGCTTATTTATGTATAATTCTAAAAAACTTTTTGTTTCAAGATATAAAAGTAAACCTTTTTCTAGAATCACTCGATCAAGTAGCGTAGTTTTGAATATTTAATTTAAGTTTCGACTCACACTCGAAAGTTCCTAGCTGTTTTACGTTGTTAGATTACCTAAAAAACGTTTTTTTTTGTTAGTTATAAGCACTTCAAGCTGTAAACGTATTTTACGAAATTACCTTGAACAAAAACTTTTATAAAATATAGTTTTGATATTGTATTTAGTCCTTAGACATTATAAAATTTTGAAAGAATACGTAAAATTACTAATAATCTTGCATAAATTACACTAAATACCATGTAAATTTACTATAATTACCTGCAAATTATATACATATAAAATATCGGTTAAAATATTTTGAGAAAATATTAGAGATGTCTAGCAGTAAATAAATATAAGTCGATTATGATTACGGTGATGACGATAGCTAAAGAAACTGCACGCTGAATAGCCAAACAAATTTAAAACACTAGAATTGTAGGATTCTAGCTTAAAATAAAAGATTGTTCAAGATATCACTAATAACTAATAATTTGTAATATCTGTATATTTCGTATGCTCGTATGCTGTATATTATATTTGTTTCAGAAATTTAACTATTCACATAATTGTCCGACTTCCCAAAAGACTCAATTAGGAACGTATGTTTTTTTTATACATGTTACCTCCGATTTTGTTCATTCGAGGTGGAAGACGAACCCACACCCTTTGGCGCAGCAGTCACGGTCGCCAAACACAGCGCATAATTGGTTAACCTATTTAAACATTATTTTAAAACTGTATTCTTAACACTTTTCAATATAGCAGAGACATTATATTAGTACTTTAAAAAAAATGTCGTTCAAGGTTCTATAATAAAATTTAATATCGAACATTATGTTACCTTTATTCTTAAAATGTTTCTGAATGATTAAATAGTTTCTTGAATTAAAAGGTAATACGACTAATGTTGGTTGCCATTTCTTAACTACAATTTACTTTTAAAACGTTAATGTCTGTTTTTAACGAATAATACACTCTATTGCGTAACAATAGAGTGTGAGCGAGACAGATCAATCTATTATCGAACCAAATTTAAGAGTAACTTATCATATTATTGTTTCATTGAGTGAATGGTTTGTGTCATCATCGATTTCCTATCTTTTTTTGTTTTTTTAAAATTCAAATAAGCCCTATACATTATTCCTATAATTATTTCGATAAATGTTTATAAGCGCAAGGCATACACCGCTAGCGCATTTATGTTGTACGCCATCTGGTGTCTAACTTAGCGAACATTGCTAAAGTCGCATACTAAAATTTTAACAATAATTACGTATTTTTGAAAAATTATTTATTTATTTTTTACCTTCAAATTACCTGGTTGAATCAATGTTTATGTGAACTTGGGTTTATAAAATATGCTAGTCTATATTTTAATCTCAATATTTCTGCTTAATTCGGATTCTTGACACGTTACAATAAAATGTATATGGTGGAGTTCTCTATTGTCGTTTTATTAGTACTAATTATCTTTTGTATGAACTGGAACCCCATGCCTCAACTAATTATCTGAGTGATGTAGATATACTATAAATATTTCGTTTTTACAAGTAATTGCCATTTCAAGTTTTTTCTCAACTTTTCCAGTGCAACATATTTTTTTTCATCTCTTTTTACATAGAATAGACTATTTCATCTTTTCTACAATAGTAGAAAAAAATTTAATAAAAAATAATTATAATATATGTATAAGTAGTGAAATAAAAAATATGTTTGTATGGAATTCTGCATAACCTTGTCAGTTATCCTATTTCGCGTAATTGCTTTGGCTGTTAGGTTGATTATAAGATTTGTTTTATAAAAAGTTGTATAACAAAAAACACGGGTCCCTACGTGATAAATATAGTGCAAGACCGATTAAAATGGACATTCTTAAAGGATGTCCATGTAAATCTTTGTAAATGTAGGCCATGTTATCCTATCGGGATTACTTGCTGAAGAAATAACTTAACCATGTGTACGTATTTTAAATGTAACACTAGTATAAGTAAAATTATGTAATATAGCAGTTAATTTTATCTTTAGTATTAGTTTAATTTTCTCAAAAAAAAATAAGTAGTGGCAATGTGCATATTTTGCAAAGCCTTGTGCAGATTTTTCAAAAAAATTAAATAACTCGCAGAAGAAAAAAAAAGCTATATATCTTGAATGTTTGGCAATAAAGAAGGCGTTGAAATATTGGCAACACTGGCTTATAGAAAAAACATTCACAGTCTTTTTAGATCACAAACTCTTAGAAAAAAAAAATATTAAAGCTACAACGGATGAAGAATTCGAAGAACTTACATATTATTTATCGCAGTTTAATTTTAAAATAATACATTCTCCATGCAAATATAACATTCTTTCTCAAACAGGGTTTCTGCTCAAAAGAATCTGAGCTGTTTTAGAATCGTATGAAATGAAGTTGAAATTTTATTAAATTCGATGATATACGGGAAGATCAAGATTTAAAACAAAACATAAATAAATTTATTTTCATAGATAATATATATTATATGAAGACAAAAAAACGAAAAGATTGTCCTAACGGAGGAGTTTAGTAAAAAGCTTTTAAAACATTAACACCACTCCTACTGTCACATAGGAAGACAACAAATGGAGAAAAAAAATTAAACCCTTTAAAAAGGCACCACGGTGGACCGCTCAAGACTGTCCCTTGTAAAAAGGGCACTAACAGCTACAATTTGCATTAAATAAAAATATTCTTCCATTCGTAAAAAAATTATTTCAATAGTATTATTATTGTACTATTAAATAGGAAAATAATGTTACTGCTAATGTTCATTATCATAAGACATCATTTCGTAAATTTTTCCGCAGTTGGTGTCATGAAAGTGAGAATTCTTGAATTTATATTTATATTTACTGACGAAACTATTGTTCTATTTTTATCAAGCTTTTTTTTTATTAGATCCAAGTTGTAGTTTCCTTTATTTGATAAAACTCTTTAATTGTTACGAGACTAATTTATCAGCTAAAATAATAAAAACAACATAATAGTATTAGAAAAAGAAATTCGTATTTAGGTTCATGCATATAATATATGACATGAATTATATTACTCCTCATTGAACGTAAGAGCTCTGCTCAAGCTAAAAAAGTTGTACGAAATGCATGAATTTGATGAAACTTGCATACAGAGCGCTCTGTAATTCATGTTTGTCTTTAGTATTTTAATTTAAGTTTTAACCATTTGCACGTCCTCTATATTACAAGTTGTAACTTTTTTACATCACAAATGAAGATAAGAGTGATTTAACTTAACTCCTGTATATTAAAAAAGATCATGGTGCGTTTAAGGCTTCTTATCGAATATTGTTGTCACCTGCTCCTGGTGTATTCTGTTGGTAATCATTAACACTTGTATACATTTATTGTTGGCACTTTAAAACTATTTATCTACTACATTGCGTACTAACTACATTTATTCTTGCATCTTCACTTTGCCTAATAAGAACAGGGGTTGCAGAATGTCAGTCATCTGGCGTGCGTCGGTCTAAGCTGTGTGCGTTTTGCGGACCGTAGGTGACCGTGCGTAAACAAACAAACGTCGGGTATGGAGTTAAATGTAAAATATTTTGCTATAAAATATTTAGAAGTAAATTAACTGCCTCCGGAGCCTAGTGGTATGGACGTGTGCTTTAGAAACTGAGGTTGTGGTTCAATCTGCGGGGACACAACAAATTTTCATTGTTGTTTCCGAGTTGGTTAGGCAATTTGGGCCGATCACCCAGTTGTCTGAAAAGTAAGATGGTCCATGCGTCGGATGGGCATGTAAAAGTCGGTCCAGCCACCAACCCGCATTGGACCAGCGTGGTGGATACGGTCCAAACCCCAATAGAAAGGGTGTATAAGGAGGCCATATCCAGCAGTGGACTATCAAAAGCTGATGATGCATGATGCAAATTTTATTGAATAAAGTACAGCTTAAAATAACAAATATTAATTTAACTAAAATGTTATTTACAATATTTAATTCTGTTTTATCATTTTATAAGGGCAGTCGGCAACTTTGTCGCTTTTAGGTATAAATAGTCGCAATAATTGTAGGAAATGCATACTCGTCCTTGCCCCCCGAGAACTCACCGTAAAAAATAATAAAAAATGTTGCATAGGTCGCAGTATCTCAAGAATCATACATATTGACTAATACTTCAACAAAAACAATGGCAATTGTCACCACAGTCCCCGAAACTTTGAACCAAGAAGCGCACTATTTCAAAACTCTATAATAAAACAAAATTTTAAAGTGTTAAAAACGTTACAGATTGGCATAAAAGTAATTTACAGATACACTACTACAAATACTAAATATGTACTACGTCTACACCTCTGCAAATACTAAATATGAAATTAAACGCGATAATTTTTTAAAGTATTTACTGAATATTTAAATAATTTTCAACATAAAAATAAAGCATTTGATAGAAGAATATAAATAGGTGACTTGACTAGTTATTCTTCAATATTCTATCAGTTTGTAATATGGAGAATACCAAAGCCTTGATTTAGTTTCGAGTTTCTCTTTGGTTGCCATCGTATTATAATACTCAGTGGAAAGTTCTAAATTGAATTCGACACTATGTTAATGTTGCCGTGAAATGTAGAAATTGCATTAGCATTTCATATCTGCTGTAGACTAAATTGAAAGTCCAATAATATTGAAAACTTGTTATAATTTTATTATGTGTATTAGGAAATATAATTTTACTCAATAAATAAAAGTTTATTGCCATTTTTCGGTAAGTCTTATCTAGCAGGGAAGAATTTCCTTTTGTACTTATATTTCCTGATACTCATAATAAATATAATATCAAGATATTATTGTTAAACCACGATTTAAATAAACTATGTGATGGATGTGTGATACATTTTAAGCGTTATTTACGTTATTTTAAAAGCAGTTGCAGATTTAAACAGATAGGGCTCGACTGTCTTTGCGTTAATTAAAAAATGCCTATGTCCAACAATGAAGATTAGCCTTGTTTCTTATTTAATGACATGGTTATGGTATTCAACCTTGTGTTGACCTTGTTAACTAGATTGGTCTGCCAGGATACGAAAAGCTAGGTAGATCCACATTTTTCATAATGACGTTTTCATTATTATATTTTCGTCTTTATGTAAAAAGTAAAAGCAAACAACAGAACATGTGTAGAAAATCGAACTTTGACTAAATTTCTGTGAAATTAAAAAAGACATGATTTTTGTTGTTTATTCCTATTATAACCCTACATAACGACACATCATTGCGCAAGCCGAATTTTTATTTCTTAATTTTTCATTAAATATCCTAACAGAAATTTAAAAAAGATAATATAATACGATTTTAAACTCTTCTGATATCTTACAATACAAGCGCTTTTAGGAACAATTTTTATAAAAGAAATCCTAAGCATTCTTACATTTTTGTAAAAAAAGCGTATTCTATAATTTTTTAAATAATCCTAAGTTTCCTTTCAGTACATACAGGTAATTGTTCGTATGATCTAAGTATGTAATAACTTACTTATACACTATCTACCGGTAACTTTAAAATATTAAAAAAAATAATTTTGTTGCCAAATATTCGCTACCCAGTTATTAAAAAGATTTTATGATATCAAATAATATACACCCTTTCATCCTTTTACACAAATTAAACACAAAATTTGAAATTTACAGCATGCGTATAAAATTTATCTTCAATATTTAACCAAAACTAATTTAAATAAAAAATAAATTTACATTTGTTTTCAAATTGTTATTAGCTAATACCTTAACTCATACATAAAAGTTGAATTAAATTTGCTTAGGATCGAGCGTGTAATAAGCTTACATAAACAAAAAAACATTTTACGTTATACCCTTAAATACATATATTATTTTTCACATAAAGAATTTAATTTAGAGCTATAAAACTTTAACAATTTTTCCTAGTTGAAAAGTTATTATCATTTAAAACTTCTACAAATAGTCCTTACTAGTTCAGTCTATCACAAACTTTTCGGTCCCTAGGTTTATAATTATTTGTTTTATTTACGCGATTATTATACATATTTATTTCCGACATTTCGGATTCTTTCCAACATCCATGATCACGGGCAGACTAGGTTGATATAATTATGTCTGTATCTCAATGTTTTATGTTAAAAATTAAAATCCCTAGGTTAATGTTAAAAACTTGAATGAGTCGTAATGCTTATCGGCTATCTACTAGCTGTTATCCGCGATTTCAACTGTATGGTAATTTTTCATTGTTTCCACCCCTACAATCCGACACTGATCTGTCTCTGACTAATCTGATATCTGACTTGGCAAAAGAAATATTGATACCAAATTTCTAGTGCATCAGTCTTATAGCTTTAGATATATCGTGATTAGTGAGTTCAAAAACGGGACTGCTCGAATCACTCTCTTTAAAATCACGAGAATAGTATTTATATCAGCCGCGTTCCTGCGATTAATATCAGTCGCTTACAGTAGAATGCCATAAGACATTATACTGTGAAAATAACTAAAATATACTAAACGGACTGTCTCAATATCGGTTAGTTTTGTCTAATTTTTTTGACTACATAAACCGAGTAAGCTGAACTAAGCTTATTCGCCAGTCTATTAATATGAGCGCTTCTCTATCTACGACCACATTACACCCAGCTTGAGGAAAACTAGGAGTCATAAACCTTTAAATTTCGTTTAACTTTTGTTTAACAATAAATCATTCGCACTAAACCAGTATGCTTCTTTCGAGAGGGTATTATTTACATAGTAATTTTTCAAGTTACGTCGTTTTATTCTAAATATTAAAAAAGCAATCATCAGCAAATAATATTATCTCATTACTTTTCTCCCTGTTGTGGTAGGTCATTAATATAGACCAGAAAAAAAGGACCTAAAATAAATCCCTGTGGGACCCCCATACCAACCGGAGCCCCGGGAGATCTCTTGCCATTCACGTCATCTCTCTGAGTTCGATGGGTTACGTACGAAGTCAGGAGTTCGAGTGCGGCATTTTTCATGCCACAGTGGTTTAATTTCTGGACCAATGTAGCATGCTTTGGTTAAGTCACAGAAGACACCGAAAGCATTGTGTGACCTTTCTATGCCTCAAATATAGTTTAAGCAAGATGGGCATCTGCAACGGTTGTAGAACGACCCCGTGTAAAACGGTATTGTTTGTTAATAAGTATACTATGAGAATTAAAATGTATAACCAATTAGTTTAGAATAATTTACTTAAAAAATTTACTACGCGCAGGCAGTATAGAAATAGGTCTAAAGTAATTGGGGTCCGTAGTACCTGATTTAAATACCGGAATAACTTAACTGTGTTTCATATGGCCAGGAAATTTGCCACATGTAATACAATCATTAAAAATAGCTACCAGGTAAGGTAAAATAACATCAATAATAGAATTTATCACCTTAACAGAGATCCCCCACAGATCTACAGATTTTTAATGTCCAAGGATATAAAAGCGGACACGATCTTTATCGCTTACATTACTAAAATAGAAATTATCTTTACATTCTGTGATATTTTCTTTTATTAAGCACTCGGCAACTGTTGGAGATTAGACAAGTGACTTGGTGGTAGAGCCAGAAACGTCTGAAAAAAAGTTAAAATAGGATGCAACATCTTAATATGATTCTTTTTTCCATTATAAACATTTAGCCGAATATCTAAGTTCTTGTTTACAGCCCTTCCTATTTCACCAGTAATTATTTACCAGATCATTTTTATTTTGTTTCATTCTCCCCATTCACTTAAAATTGCAGATGTTTTTGATTTGACTGTTTTAGAAGTAAAGTGTGTGTAACACTTGGACTTAAAGACACTTGAAATCAGTTGTTATTAACTTCAATAATTTACTATACAGTATTTCCAGCTTATTATTGTAACGCAGATAATTAATTCTATATATTATATTACTTCTAAACTTTTTAATACTTTTTCTATACATAGGAATAAACATTTTATTTTATTAACAATATTTTTGTGAGATCTATTATCAGAGTCAAAAAAAGCTAATTGTCCGCAATGATCAGATGATAACATATTAATGATGGATCTATTAACCTGTAATCAATTTATAAATATGTTATCTATACATGTATACACATACAGCACTGAAGTGCTCAAGCTCCGTACATTATGGATATCAGTACGATTTTTATATTTTAAATTATTTTTTAAAAATATTATGAAGCCACCGCGTATAAGTTTTTCTCTATTAAATTTTCGCTAGCAGCCTGGTAATATTCAAGGTTAAACATTATCCGATTACGATATAGCCAGTGTTCTGTAATACACATAATATCTAATACAACTGTTTAAAAAAAATTCAACTTCTAGTCCCGCAAGGATCTGTTCGTGGACCGACAAAAAGACAAAGTGTATTAAATTTATGACCCCAAATGAAATATTTAGTATGTTTGAAGACGGGAAAATGCTAGATCTTGCCGATTCTACTGTTTTTACTACCTATCTATATCCTACTATAACAGTTGACGCCAATTTATAGTGAAGCGCCATATAAATGGACTTGCGACTTATGCTAAAAAAAAATAACAAATAACTGACGTGCAGACAGCCCACTTACACCATCAGCCTGTTTTAGTCTATTGCTGGACATAGCCCTCCACTAATGCACGCCTTCCCCACTAGGGGGTTCTGGGGGGGAATTGGACTGTATTCCACCAAGTTAGACACCAGATCAGAGTTGTTTACTTACATTAAAATAATGACCGCTAGTTCTGAATACATATTTGAAAAAAATACTCATTATAATGCACATCATAAAAATACTAGAAACAAACATAGACTAATCCTCAGCTACTAGACTGTGAAGAATAACTAAATCTTTTATGGGAATCATTTTCACAATAAAATCCTATAAAACGGTCAAAATCTAACCATAAATAAATTTAAAAGTTATAAGTTGTAAAGAACGTTGTTGTGTTTAAGGTTACTACAATTTAAATTAATTTTTAAATGATAGCACAGTCTAGTAATGGAACGCTTGCTCCAGGTTTTTTTTCAATGATATGACATTCGTATTCTTGAAATAACTATTATTGAACGTAGTGTGGGACGCCCTGGCAAAATTCGACAAAATTCGGCAAAATTCAACGACAATCGCAAAGTGGCCGGTGAGGCTGGATGAGAATAGCTGAAGATCAGAAGCGGTAGCGTGCACTAGGGAAGCCTATGTCCAGCAGTGGATTGACACAGGCTGATAATGATGAAATAATGATTCTTAAATTTTTGTCTGTTGTATCAGTTTTAGTGTGATTTAAAGATGACAAAAATATTTCCGCTGAGTTTCTTCGCTCGTTCTTCTCAGGTCAACGACTTCCTTTTCCTGACCGTAGCGTTTTTAAATTCAATAACTACGTATAATGCTTCTATGTATTTTAATTTAAGTGTGTGCATATTTAACTTCTAAAACTTGTTGTAAATAGCGTTTTACAAGGTAGTAATAGTTGTTAAAACAATATAAATTGGTACAAATTTATTGAAATTATTGACCTATTATTGTGGTTTCATGGTGTTATAAAAAAATTTTTAATAGGTATGTTATAGGCTAAATATATTTTATCGCTTATAACGTTTGACACATTCCTTGCGTTCACGTCCTTATAGCGACAAACAATGTTGTTTATTTCGCGTTCCCTTCCCTTGATTTTATTTGTGATGACGTTGACAGGCGACAAGTGATTCGTTTTCTCCAATTATCTGCCGCATCACACCTTTTATACGATTATTCGACTCAGACTTTCGGAAAAAAATTACTTTGCGCAACAAATTTCTTGAAGAAAAATCGCGAAAGTCTTTTGAAATGTCAACGTAAATACGATAATAGCTACGAATAGTTTCATTGTTATCATATTATTTTATGTATTTATTCGGTTTTCTAATAAATAATCTACATCCTTTGTCAAAGAACTGAAGTCACCACCACAGTGCAAAGGATTAGCTCGTTGAAGTAGAAGGGGGCTGGTCACGTAGTCAGAAGAACTGTTGATCGATTAGCCGATAAGGTTCTAGAGTGAAGGCCGCGTTTGAAAATACGGAGTGTTGGGCGACCTCCGTCCAATGGCGATCTCCGTGTAGTAAGCGGTTCAAGGTGGAGGCGAGTAATAGGGGATCTGCCATCTTGGCGCGCAATGAAAAAGGTATATGTCCAGCAGCATAAAGATCTGATAATAATGATGAAATTATAATGAAAATTATATATTTTAAATTATTTATTTTATAAATTTGTATTGTATTTTTAATCGCATTTTATTGCTATTAAAGTCACTAGAAAAATGAAAAAAATCAGCATCAAATATAACACCCATTGTTTAGGTTACTTTCCTTTCCTAAAATCTACTAACGACAATTAATTTCTGAAAATAATGTTCATCAAATCACCAAGCCTTTAATTACAAATAAATTTGTGAGTGCTATAGAGAGCAAGCTGGAGGTGGTGGTGATTTACATTAACTTTTCCAAGACGATTTAACAAAAAATCAAGAGTACATGTTCACAAACAAACATAATATATTGTCCTCCCAATATTATTTTGAACAGAATAAACATAAGTCAATCTTATTAAAAATTTTGAATTATAAATTGATTGCCCCTCACACTACACAGAATTCCGGTTTTAGCTCATCCATGATTAGCTGTACGCTCCTTATGTCCCAAAACAGGTTTCAACCTGAAAATGATTTTAAGCCAAGCAAGACATTGTCAAACCCTCCCTTTCTTAAAGTGTAAAATAAATAGTTATTCGTACAAGATTGTCTATTTCATATTTTACAATGTATTTATACGTTTTTAAATAAATAAGTACTAGTAATTATTACCATAGTGACATACATAGAAAATAGTAACTAAATTAATATTTACTCTTAAAACATTTTAACTATTATCTTTAGACACTTTCACTATTGAAATTCGTTTTTACATATCAAACAAGGTTAATATATATGAGATAACCACCATTATGAAATTCAAATAGTGTTTCTCTCTATTACTGAAAACGAGTATAATAAACATAGTAATATTTAACCTTTTAAACGGCATAAAGCAATTTTATTAAATGAAACGGGATATTGCACGTAGCAGCCATTAAACTTTACTGTTTAATGGGTCAATGGCTCGGGATAAAATCGTTTTTCAATTTGCAATAGACATTATTATGGTGAGAGGTGTAATACAATATCACTAATGCGTGTTATTGAAAGCTTTTCCACATTTATTACAAAACTGTACTTTCAGGCAAGGTTTAAGGCAAGTAAAAAAAAATCTTAATATTATATATTCATCTACGTAGTGAGGAGTAACAATGACTGCATTAGGGTATTTACACACACTGCCTAAACGAGTATGAGTAAAATCTGCTTTTACTATTATGGGTAAAATCTACTTTCGACAGACTTCTTGCAATTATTTTTAAAATTTATTTATTTAAAAAATCACTCATGCCAATATTTAACCATTCTGTTAAGAAGTTGATTTCTAGCGGATCTTTTACGGGAATCAAAGCCTATTTTTCTGAATCACTTTTTGTATACGCAAGGAAATGCCTACGCAAACGGGGCCTCGCGGGAGCAAGAACGGGTTATGTTTGACCTGCTTTGTCTAAAAACACCTCGTTAGTTCTTTCTGTCGCCTTGGAGGTGGGGTGGCAAGAACGCTTTGGTAGACGTGTTTTTCTCATCAGCGCTGGCTGCCGAAGCAGCCCCATCTTGGCCCTAGGGCCAAAAGCACTTCTGACTGCATAGGTATACGCGCCTTTAGTCTCGTCCCCTATACATGTCAGATACTCAGGCTGACACAAATTTACTCAGGAGCGAAGAAAACCTAGCCCACGTAGGGAAAAGACAAGCAGCCCTTAGCGGCGGTCAAGTTTTTAAGTCAGCCGTTTCGAGTGCAGGATGGAGAAATATCAAAAATGCAGAACCGTATATTTTACTATTTAATAACTTATGTAATGTGGAAATATATATATTTTTTAAATAGAAATAAAAAAGTGTTAATGTTATTTGAATTTAATTACATGTAATATTCTTCTAATTTATACCACCGATATTATTTAAAAACAAAGATCTAATAATATTCAAGCAACCAATTATCTTAATCTTGAAATAAATTATATAATTGATTAGCGCAATTAAGGGAGAATTTGCTAGAAAACTTAGTGAACAACTAAAATAACTTTTTTCATTTATTTCATTTGTGGTAAACTAGTCTTTAATGACTTAATATTTAAAGTATATTTAATAATATGATGTCTTTCTAGATTTTGGTGAGGTCTTATTATCTATAACAAAAACTAAAAAAAAAAATATTTTTACGTATGAATATAAATTAGATGATAACTCGCAGTGAAGATATGGCCTATGGTGCTAAATCCTCTAAGAAGCCCAGCCTGCTCCGGTGGCTGAAATCCATCAAGCTTGTTGATGAGGTGATTCCCCACTCAATGTGTCTTAATCTTTAGTTTGGCTCAACTTTTCCCAACCGCTGTCTGTAAAAAGTAGAAGAATGCTTCATTTAATTAATGCAACGTAAACATCTTTTTAACCAACCACAAAAATATGCCGAGTAGTTTATGTTTTGAAATTATGATAACATGTATCCGTAATAAATAATACGCAACAATATATTGTTATACAATCGGAATTGAACATGCCCATGCTTTAGGTTAGTTAGAGGATTTAAGGCTAAGGAATTAAATAAATTGCTAAAAAATAATCTCAAAATAAGTTCTTGTTTTAAAACGTTTGCTAAGTGTAATCTAATAATGCAATAGTTATTATTACATTACACTATTCTATAATTATTCGTTTAACCTAATTTTGTTGCTTATTCAAAAACTTACAATCAATAACCTAATAATTTACATTATAATTTTCATACAAAGTAAGATATAATTACTTTTCCTTAATTTAATTTCCTTTCTATTTCTTGTTGGTTAGTAACTAACATAGGAGCAACCTTTATTAATATTCAAAGCAAATACAGCTCATATTTACTTTAATTTTGTACAAAATGATATAGTTAACAAAATACTTCAATGTTTCCATATATAGGAGATCCCATTTTAAATTCACTGATCACGATATTTCGAAGCTATGAAGCTTTGCCTTGAAATTTGAATAAATATATGATTTTGCCAAGTAGAGATTGGCTAAGAACGAATATAACAGAATTCTCCTTAAAGTTATTTTTAAAATGTTATGTTAACGCGGACGAACTTGAGTGTAATATCTATAAAATATAGTAAAAAATTGGTATTTGAATTTTTTTGACTAAATTTTAACTTAGTAGAGCAACATTTCAAGTTTTTTATCACATACCTCGTTAATTAATGTGTATTTCTATATTCAAATTAAATTTAAAACAGACTTTTTTTAATAAATGACACCAACCAAAGTATTATGCGACATTGCTTGGAATGCTTTTGTATTTTTAACTGACTTCCCAAAAGAGGTACTCAATTCAGAGTGTATGTTTTTTATATTTATATTAACTTGTTCCGCTCATAGGGCTCCGATTTTGTTCATTCTTATGATAGATAATAATTATATATATAAATAATAATAAATTGGAAGGCCCATTGGTCCCATATTTTTTAATATTTTATGATAAATTTAATTAAAAACGCTGGCAAACCCGAAAAAATGGACATAACGTATGTTTTACGTATTTGCACTTCTTAAACTGCTCTATAGTAAAGTCCGCTAGCACTTATATCGATGTTTTAAGAATAACGCACAATGACCCTTTTGTTTATCTTTTAAAAAAACTACACTATGCCTAGTGTAGTATGTTTAAAGCTCGTTTAAGGTAATATAGTGTAAGTTCACATAAAAGTTACCACACTTAGAAAATTCTTCATTCCATTAAAATAAAACGCGAAGACTTTGACTAAATGATTATCTTAAAAGTTATGAGAGATTAAAAAATGCACGGAAATCACGGGGCAATTTCACTTTGCAACCCGCTTGCATTGCTTTAAATGTTAAAATTTCACAGGCTATTCCAAACGCTGCCATTTCATTCTATCGTTCTTACTTAGAGAATGCCTTTAGTTACACGCATAAAATCATTATTAATAGCTTAATGAATCAATTTCCAACTTTTGTTTAGCCTTAACTACTTTTTCTTACATTGCTGGCACACGTTTCTATATTATTGCCACTGAGATGATTAATATATTTTCATATACATATATATTTTAACGTGATGAATTGAATTATTTTAATTTTAAATTAAAGCCAAGTACTTTCTATGTTTAAATTTTTATAAAGTCTGGGGTCAGGTAGATTAAAAGCAGACCCCTTGAGATTTGGATAAACAGCTTTTGAATAACTTCATCGTTTTTAGTATATAAGCATAAATTTTCTATTACATGTCTTTGAAAACTTATTTCTAGTTTGTGAAACTGGATCAAATTTTATGCCATTAATAGTTAACTATTCAAGAGGTGTTTTTATATATTTATTACCTTTGCAATACAAACGTCAATATAATCAGAAAAAGGTTTTCAATGTCCATAAACCAGAATATTAAAGTTCGGTGAGTACTTTGGATTACCATATTTAAAAAAAACAAAAACTAGGTAATAATTTATATTTTTTTAACATAGGAAATCGGAACTAAAACTTGTTTAAATGTTAATTTAAACTTTATTTATATTCATTTATAAATGTCCTCACTAAACAGTATTTTTACCGCAACGTATGAACTGAAAAATGTACATTCACGTAGCAGCAGAACTTTCTAAACGAATAAGTCGACAGACATAAGTCATACAAAAATTGGTATAAATAATTATCATACAAAAGTTGAGACACTAAGATGTCTTTAACTTAGAAGATAATTAAGTTTGTATTCATTTCAGATTCAGTTTCGATTCACTAACTTAAAGCTTGTAAACAAATTGAAATTAATAAAAATCCTCAAATTAAGGGTAAACGTTTATTAAATTGTATATAAAAGTAAAATAATAACAAAAAATTAGAGGGCATTTTAATTAGTTCTAGGGGCAAACGTAACGGATTAAATGCAAATAGCCTTATTAGTTATGCGCGCCCCCCAGTCTACAAGATTTACTTAAGTTAATTTAGTATACCAAGTTGTTAATTACGACACCACGTGAGATTTTTATAATTATTAGAACATTTCGTTTTGATTTTGACTGTAGTTTTAATATGAGAAAGACTTACGGTAAATTGCGTATTTTCGAAAGATTTTTGCGTCTATTTCTTCCGCAGATCAGTAGTGTATAAGCACTACTGTGTTTAAGGGTAATTACGGGGTAAACGAGACGTAATAATTCATACATAAGTTTTGGCAGCGGCTATGTGGCATATAATAATGCGTTTCTTGTGGCCGGTCGTATCACTTACCGTAAGGTCGTCCTCCTACGCAGCTGATTGATCTGGTCGTCTCGTCGCTGCAATCAATCAAAAATATAAGTGAATAATAGTTCCTCAGGAATTTTCAAATTGAGGTGACGATTAATTTTAAAATTCTAAAATTATAACTTTTAACATTTTTTTGTATTATTATATGATACAAAAAAAAAATAATACGATTCAGAAAGCAAATCTAATCCTGTAAAAACCTATTGACAAAATTTTAGTCACTAGTCCTCGTTGCTAAGCAGAACGTAACAAAACTTTGTACATTGACTGCCCGGAACTAGTGATAATGTAATAATGAATAGACCTTAAAAGTCAAACTCACTGATAGCGGTATCCAAGTATTTACCGTAAACCTGTAACTTGATAATTGATCTTCCTTCTGTAAATACACTTTAATACTACATTCGTTTGCGAGCTATAACAACAATAGTCGTTTGTTTGATTGAAGACCGCGTGGAACTTAGAGATTAAATTAAGATGAAAGACAAACATGAATTTAACAGCGCTGTAAATGTAATATTTGGCAAACTCATGCATTCAAATCATTCCATAAAACTTTGTTAGGTCGTGCAAATTTCATACGGTTATCGGGATGTACAATTATTTATATCTAATTGCTTTTATATTATATTTTTACTGACCGTTAACATAGCATTTGTTAAAGTCTAATGCTACAGTTGCATAAAGAATAGCGTAACAGTAATGTTAAATTACATCTTAACATGCATCAAAACTACCGATATATATATTTTGCGTGCAATTTATTGTTTATTTAAATATATTTTCAAAATCTTAAATTATAAGCTGTCTGATTACTATTCTATTCACACAATCTACTGAAAAATTAAAGTGATTTCCATGTACGCAATTACTGCAAATAATTTATTAAAAGACTTCACCAACTTTACAGCTTTAAATACATTTATTAATAAAATCTTAAACTCAACACAATAAATCCTCCCAAAGAACACAAATTTGTATTCAGGATAAAAGTCTAAAAAAATAGTTGAGTTTTACCACTAGCTTAGTATTCAAATATTCACAAAATAAAACCCTATAATAAAATTACTTTTTGCTTGACTTGAAATTTATCATACACAACACGTGTTCGGTTAAAGTTAACTAAAAATTGTAATAAACCAAGTGTATATAGAGTAGTGAAGAATATAAATAGTTAACAAGTGTCAGTTTTACATCTATTATTCCTTATTTTCCATCTCCGCTGTTTCCTCTTTGCGTGGACGTTAGCATACAATGGGCGATTCGTCTTCATTATTGATCGCCTTTTCATACTTGATTTACTCCTTGCCTTGCCTGTTACTTGAATGTTATGAGAAAATGTTTCTTGAATTCCTACATTTCACGAATGGTGCAAGACGAAAACATACCTTTGATTATATTTAGGCAGCGAAGAATAATTTACAGCACGGATTGATTTTTCTTTGGAAAACTATCCTTGAATTACATATCGTGATTTATTAGTCGTTAAACGGAAGACTTAGAACAAACGAATCAGGAAGAACGGAAAAGACTTATTATAGCCTGTGTAGGAGATATTATTGTGCTAACTATGCGTTGTTAAAATGAACTCTTTCTCCACTCTAGTTTTAAGCGCATTACTAACTTTTATTTATCCGCCTAAAATAAGTATTATAAAAGATTTGTATGATAGGCCTATTTTACCATTTTTATTTAACCGCAAGCAATATATTAAAAGAGTAATTTAGAGGTCTTGCTGAGAGGCCTTAGTAACACTACAAGTATTTGACTTATATTTATAACAAAGTTTCAACTTAACTGTGATTATACTGATAAGATACTTTTAAATACCAGGTCTGTTTTACAAAGACAAATCACAAAGCGTAATAAAAACCTAATACTTAATAAATGACGCAACAAAACACAGATTCTAAATAAAACTCTTGGATCCAAATTTGAAAATGACAAATTAAGAATTTTTTGATTCTTTTTTCATATATCGAAACACAACATAACACATATTTAAATTTTTATCATATATTGTTTATATCTCAAAAACACTATTATGCTCCGGTTTGAACGCCTAAGAAGTTATCATAATTACGAGGTAAATGAGACATAACTTTCTTTGTGTTAGCAGTAGCCCTAACCCAAAAAAGTTGAAATTACCGTGATTCGTCTTAAACGGATTTACTTATGGCCCAACAAAGAAATAAAATTTCTTTAAACGCATGTTGCACAAACGTGAACCCAACAGACAGATCACATCAAATGTTAATGCTATAGTTTATGATAGGTGAATACTTTACGATCTTTATTTTGAAATTTATGTCGAGCAAAGGCAAGACACTCTCTAAAAACTTTACTGTCATTGACATAAAATATGACTCCACTATGCGAAACTTCAGTCCAGATGCGAAGAAGTTTTGTAGAAAAAGACTTAAGAGAATTTCCTGTTTTGTGTGAAAAAAAATTGGCATTTATCCGTAGCGTACGAACAGTCAATAACCTGTTCAAAAGTATTTTTATTAAGGTTTGAACGCTTCCAGCCAAAAATTTCAAAATACGTTTGTACTTTACTAGTATCCAAAATAATAAAATACGTGGACTAATTAGTACACATATTATATAATTTAATTTTAAAACCATAAAAGTTATAACATTAAAACTCACAGTAGCAATAACAGAAATTTTTAACAACAGTACTTTTATATATGAGTATTATTTTATCTGATATTTAACAATCAAAAGCCTCGGTCAGACTGTATGATGGTCAATGCGTGAATATCGACCCTGAATAACGTTCATGACTTTTTTTGCTTTACTTAAATTTGCTCAACATGGCATAAATTACACTATAGTACTAGGTGCGCATAAATATAGCTAACTACTCTCCAAAAGATCCCTCTAGCTCGAATTAATCGTAAATAAGGAGGAATAGTAGTTAAGGCATTTTATATTGACTCGTAAAAAAATATGAAATGAAATATTAACAAAAAAATATGTCAAACTTTATACAGCGAATAACTATTTTACGCAAAGTAAAAGGTAAAATAAAATATGTACTCTCCGAACAATATTGCCACTGCATTTGAAATCACTGATATCTTTTAAAGTAATAAACTAATTAAAATGTTGTGTATGACACGTTCTATTTACATAGAATGAAGATTTTAAAATTACTTTAACTTTTATGTAAACTAACACTGTATAACCTTATTTCAGCTTTGAATATGCCTCATTGGAATTTTTAAAAATGTATGCATTACAATGCTTAAGGTCCGTTATCCTTATAACATATATATATATACCCTCTCGCAGATTTTATTGTACGCTAATTTAAGTATTACGATTATGTAAAACATTGTTTAAGTCTGTCTTTTACGGTCTCGGCAGCGTTTGCAATTTAATCGCAAGAGGTTGTGATTTTTTATGCCGTAATTTTTTTTCTATCAATATAATTTACAAAATTATTAATAAAAAATGGGACAGCTAATACTTATCATTTAAAAAAAAGAATATACAAAATTAGAACACTAGGAGCAAAGCAACGAGGATGACGACGCACAGAGTTAATTAGTTGATTTCCGAACGAACGACTAAATGTATGACAGTTGACATACGACCTTGACAGTTGACATACGGCTTGACAGTTGACATACGGCCTTGACAGTTGACATAACACCGGGCGCTAGGGAGGCGGGGCCAGTGAGGTTCGAGTTGTCGAGGAGTGCGCACGCGCCCACGTGTTTTGGTGGAATGTTACAAATCCGATTATATTAGTGTTATCGTTGATTATTTCAATTGTAACTTGATAGAGATGAATTTAATAATAATACAAAATAAACACGTGTTAACTATTAACCGCTATATTTTCTTAGTTTTGAACATGCATCTCCTCGCCCGACTACTCACGCATATAATGGCGGATAAACCGAACGTAGCCAGCACGCTTTCTAATGTGGTGCCTTTATATATAAAAAAAAATAAACATACGCTCCGAATAGAGTCCTTATTTTGGAAAGTTGGTCAAAAATAACTCTATTAAGTGGTTCATGTTTAATTTCCAAAAGGGATTGGTTCTATTTTTGCAGAAAAAAGACTGGTGGATGTGGCATCACGATGAGTGTGTTTCTACCGCAAAGCATTCTGATTCAAAGAGTCACTTGCCACTTTCTGATTGACAGAGTAACATTTCATGTCTTAGGTGGACGAGCGGACTTCCAACAGAACGTATCACTTACCAGGTGTACTCCCTAATTGTATCCTCGCTGGGTTCAAAAATTTGATAAAATGACAGAGCAACACTACAAGCCGTTTATCTCACACTTCGTTAATTATTTCATAACACAATAATTATCTCGGACCGCCTTTCTGAGAGATCTGCAAATCTAAGTCGTATAATCGTCAACCTGAAGATTGGGTGCCACTAAATAGATACTGACACTTAACACATCACACATTAGTCATGTTATAGCTAAAATAATCGTTAAGAAATTGCATCGAAAATTCATTTATACGTACCCTATCTAATTTTTCTATTGCATAAAATATTTCGTAATATATGGAACTTCGTGAAAAGTTTCAAATGCAGTTCTTTGCTTGGGTTTAAATAATTTGAATTTAATGGCTTATTCAGAAAAGTTACATTTTAAACGATGCTTGTTTTTGTTAAATAAGAACCTTTTTATTTGCTATAAAAAAACTGAATAGTACCTAATGTAATCAAACGTCCATAAATCTAAAATACAAGTTCAAGATAACGAGAAAAAAATGTCAATATTGAAATGAAATTTAAAATGGACCTTTTTTTAATTTACGACAAGAATCGAAGAACGTATTGTTGGCTATTTTCTTGTAATACTTTTGTATTTTTAATACTTTATACTTTATTCCAAACATTTCGTTCTGCCATTTTTATTTAGTGTATGCCTCCAGCTCTGGCGCTTACAATCATGACCGATGCTCATTTTATATAAAAGACTGTGAGAAATGAATATATTTATTTGTTAAAATTATCTTTGCAGTATATAAATACAAAAAGAAATGCCCTTTAAATTATCCTTTTACATAATCAATTTTAAGTATTCATCTCACCTCAAGTACTTTTTTTTAACATTGTTACACGTTTTTAGATTAGAGCAACTAAAGGGATTAATATATTTTAAATATTAAATTATTTAAATTTGTAATGTAAGCGGTCCGGGGTCAGGTAGAATAAAAGCCGACCCCTTGGGACTTGATGCAGGCTTCAGAAGAAGATTCTATAATTTGCTGTTTTAATTGAGTCAATTTAGGCACACCAGTGCAAATCTGTCTTCTTGCAATTGTCATAGTGTGCTAGTAGATAATGCTTAAAATATAAGGCTCGATAATGTGTATAAATTTTATAGGAAAGAATAATTAAATAAAAGTGTATTAATAACAATTAAATTAGCAAAAAATACTAGTTAGGTATTAAAGTTTACAATTATACAACTCGTGTTTAATTTATTTCTTATTTCCTTTGAGTAACTTCTACGTTTCGTTAAACTATAAGTGAGTGTAAATCTTCTACAATGTTTTTATCAAAACTTATTTTTATCTTTGAAGTTGAGCTTTATTATTATTTGTTGAGCCATTTATGCGAACTAAGGCCAGTTTGCATAAATGGATCATATCTTATGTCACTGACAGTTAAGGTTCAGATAAGCATATTTATGTATTTATTACCTGTGCAATATAAACGTCAATATGATGGGCATAGGATTTTTACAGAGCATAAACCAGAATATTAAAGTTCGGTATGTACTTTGAATAATCATAAAAATAATAAAAAAATTTAACAATGGGAAGAGACGCTTTATTAAAAAGTAGAGGGCATTTTAATTATTCCCAGGGGCAAACGTAACGGATTAAATGCAGATAGCCTCATTATTCATGCTCGCCTCAACTCACTCTACAAGATTTACTCAAGTTAATTTAGTTTATCAAGTGGTTGCTAATTACGACACCAACTGAGATTTTCATAATTAGTAGAATCTTGGCAACAGTCTTGATATAAGAAAGACTGACGATAAATTGCATACTTTATAAAGGCGATACGTTACTTTTTTACATCAATTTAGTGTATAAACACTACTGTCTCTCGATTTGAAGGGCTTCGCAGCGTAATTACTGGGTAAACGAGATGTAACATTCCAAGTCTCAGGGTGGATTGGGATTTGTTGGGCGTCTAATGCTGCTTTTCTTGTAGGCAAGCGTAGCACTTACCACCAGGTCGTCGTCCTGTGCTTCTGAAAGTTCTGCTCGTCTCGTCGCCTCAATCCATTAAAAAATTGTAATCTTCCGTTAGAATTTTTTAAATTGCGATGACAATTCATTTCAAAATTCTAAAAGTAGAACTTATGAATGACTAACGTTTTTTTGTAATATAACATATCCTTAACATGGAGAGTTAAATAGACCATTTTTTAATCTATTAAACATCTGTAAGAACGAAGGGTAAATGCAAAAAATACCTTATTTCTAAATAAAGCAACTAATACGAACTCTTACGATGGTTGCCTCAAAAACAATTTCTATAAAGCGAATCGAATCCATTAACCAACCCGTTACAGCCACAAACCCTTGTACAAAGCGGCTCATCAACAAAATATGCACATTGCGTGGGGATGGAAATACGTATAATGAGATATACCTTACCAGTCAGAGTGACGGATAGCATACGCCAAGTAAGTAAAAGCTACAAAACAGAATGAGCACTTTTATTAAATAAATTTAATTTTAATTTCTTTCTGTTAATACTTCTACTATCGTCCGTGAGCTATAACAACAATATTTTTTTATTTAACATAACATGTAAAGTGTTGAAATTACGGAGCGCTGTGAATGCAATGTTTGTCAAACTCAAGCATTCAAATAATTTTACAAAATTTTGTTAGGTCGTGCAGTGTACATAAGCGTAATGAGTTGTAAAATAATTGGTCTCAAATTTTCAATGCATGTTTTTACAGAGTGTACTGCATTTATACTGTAATGCCATAGTAATATAAAATAGAGCATAATAATTATTTGCTAAATTATTTTACATCTAAAATTACTTCGAAAATTATAGATGTACTACTTAATTTTAACTTTTAAAATTTGGAATCATGAGTTGCTTCATTACTATTTACATATTCAACTGAAATAAAAAAGTTATTCGTTATTACTGAAAATTATTTATTAAAAGACTACGAATTTCACAGCCTTTTATTCGTTTATTTTTAAGATTTTACAACTTAGTAAAACTTGATAAATCGTCCCAAAGAACACCAATTTCTTTTTAAGAAAAAACAGAAAATTGTTGGGTATTACCACCAGCTTAGGATCCAAATAATTGCAAGATCAAACCTAAGCATAAAATTACCTTTATCATATACTATACATGTTTGATTGAAGTTTGTTATAAGATTGCCTTCTTTGATTGTATAAAACGAGTATATATATATTGTTTAAGAGAATTAATGGAAATACCTAATTGTTTGTGCGATATTATTCATCTAGAAATAATTTCAAAAAACAATTTCAATTATAATTACTTTTCAGAATATACCGTGATTAACGCGCCGTGAATTCTAAAACGTGTTTTAATTATAAACCTGTTGGAGTTATAAAAGAGAGAAAGGTGTGAAATTATTTGGCTTTGACAAAGTAAATTAATTTATTCAGTTTTGAGAAAAATATGAAATATAGAAATATTGAAAGGGAATTTTGTATATATTTTTTATATTTCATTCCTACTGCCATGTGAAATCCAATATTTCACAAAATAAAAAAAAAATTGTTATATATACTAAATCATAATATTATCTACGATAAGTTGAAATTTTATCAGCATGAGTATAATGATGACTTTACACGATTGAAACAGAACACGAATAAAGATAAGGGATTTCAATCAAGACCAAGTGACATGTCATCTGAAAATTAGATATTTTTCTAATCAGATCAAAAAGATTTTATGTCTGTGGTCTATAAACGCCACTTTTTATTTCAGATAAAATTTCTTATATATACAATAAAAATAACCATTGATTCCTTTGTTTAATAACTTTCAAATACACCGTGGGATGTAAAATATTTTCATGTACAATGAAGAAGAACAAATTTATATTAAGGACATAAATTTTAAGTAATGAACGTGTAAAGTGTACTCGTTTATAATAAAAATAACGGCCACTAACAAAAAATACAATGAACTACGTAATAATATAATTTTAATATAATTGTAATATAATTTTACGCTTTCGAGCGGATCCTACAACTTCCACTAATGTTGTTGTCCGTGATCTGGGACTTTTCGCAATGGAGGGTGTGGTTTCAGACATACTCTGGCCTATACCCGTACCATTATGTACCCATGTCTGTATTTCGTCTCAAAACGAAGCCAGTTCTCGAAGTCTTCGATAAACTCCTGTCAAAACAGCCACATCCGGCACTCGACGATCGGGGTAGCGAATTAGTATTCGTTGCGAGCTTGCGCAGACACACAATCGCGTATCCGTCAAATAAGCATATCAGCATATTCCTCAGGTGTGTAGGCTGACATCTTCAACACTTCCGATTACAAGTACAAATCAGAGTCCAGTTCACAAGCACAGTAGTCACAAATTAGAAGAAACAGTCCAGTATTACAGCCAAGTCGAGAAAAGAGCAAACGATATCACATCTACTATGTACGAAGCACAAAAGCAGACTGATAATCAAAACAATCAATAAGTGTCAACCTCAAAGAACTAAAACCGCCATTTTGCCGAAAAAAAATAATACGGTACCTACGTCATAACTTAAAGAACAATAGGCTCGGGACCGTTACCTGGGACTGGGATTACTGACAGCGTCCCAAATACTTTTTCTCTTGAAATGTAATACAAATCCTAGATTGTTATACCTCGTTAGATAGCTGATGAAACGTAGATATTTAAAACATATCTGCCGAACAACTGCATAAATTTTTTTTTAGATATCCATTAGAGAAAATAAACTCTCTAATATCTTTTTAATTTCTTAACTTTCACTTGTCTACTACGGCCTATTTAAGTAACCTATGTACAATATTAATGTTTGATGTTACAAGCATCTTATTACACATGTAAAAATGTAATAATAACAATCATAAGACACACAAATAAAAAATAAAAAATATTAGGATAAAATCGGCAATTTTAAATAAAAAATTAAAAGTCGAATATCTCGAAAAGGGTTAAGTTTGGGTAGGGTGTTTCATAGTGAAATGAGTCAGAAATGATGGGTACTCCACGCCTTAACGGATCTAGCACGACTTTTCCGTAACCCTGTATATATGTAGTATATGTTATTTATTAAAAGCGATATAGAATGAGTCCCAGTGCAAGTCATAAAATAACGTATTTAAAAAAAGGATTTCAATGCAGTTTAATCCAAAAAAAACAGGGGTGGAATAAGCTACGCCTTGTCGCAATATAGCATATGTTTTATTTCCTATTGTACCATTACTTTAGCAGTCATCATCACCATCATCATCAGCCTGTGTTAGTCCACTGCTGCACATAGGCCTCCGCTACTGCACGCCTTCTCTTTTAGGAACAGAAAATTCTAATCAGAACTGCCTCCACAGCCTATGCGCTATGGGCTTGTGCCTTACAAACCCAAGGTCATGGATTTAAATCCTGCGGGGACTCAACTACTTTTCATTGTTGTTTCTTGTTTGTTGTTGTTTATTAGAGCAATGCAGACTGATCACCCGATTAAAATTAAAAACATTTATAAATAACAATAAACAGCTTTCAAATTTTATTTCTCTTACAATGTGTAAAGTTGTGTATATCACTCTCAATTTTTTATATTTTTGAATTAATTGGAATTTCATCATTTCGAGTTAAAATTCCTTGAACGTTAAACCTTTTTCTAGTAAAATATATGGAATCTAAAGGTATGGAAGTTATTGAATGTTTACGCGATGGAAAGTTTACCGAGTTTGCTTTTCAAACGAAAACATTTTCTCTTTTGAAGTAGAGAGTATTGAGATATCAAATATGTACTCGTCTTAAATAATATAAATTTTTACTTATATAATTATTATATTTCTTTTTATTGATTCTAAAATAAACTATCACCGGTTCGGAAATGGAAGCATATGACCTGAAAAGAACCGGCTTAGGAAACTCAACGGGACTTTTTGTTTTCCTTTTTCAACACATTGTACAAAATTTTTACAAAGAAAATTATATTTTAACATTTTGTAGTAGCCTGCAGCAAAAGTTCATAGCCAGGGCGTGTTATCTATCAAGGAGTCATTACATCAACAATAACCTTTCCACACAAACGTTCTTTTGCAATTATTTTAAATTTATTCACAAATAATAGCTGAACTTTTTCTGGTATTTTGTTGTGGAAGTGTATGTATTGTCCCATGAAAGTTTTCATTGTTCTTAGGAACTTATGTTTTGAAAGAAAAAAATTATGCTTACTCCTAGTATTTATATTATGTGCATCACAATATTTTACAAATTCATTTGTATGTATTCCATAAACGTACATTATGTTTTCAAACGTGTATTGAAAAAAACAGTCATTACATTTATTTCTGTACATATTTTTCTCAGCAATACTTTCTTTTGAAAATCGCTGAATCTCTTTCTTTTGAATTACAAAAATAGTATTTAGTATTTATATACCGATAAAGAAAAAAATAGAAAATAGTAACTAGCCGCGTTTCCCCACAGTAGGATGCCGTAAAACACACTATGAAAATAACTAAATTATACCAAACCGGGTGACTGACATCGATACTTGTCTAATTTTTATTTAATGCCGTAATAACTGATCGATAATGCCGATCAGTAACAATTGGGTGGTTGAGAGAAGATGAAGTAGATGCAAGTTTGAATAGAATCACACTTAAAACTTAATTCGTTTTAAATGTAAATAAGGATAACTATACATATATTTATATATACATCACGCATACGAATTATGTTCTTAAACGGTGAATAGGAGATAGAAGCAAATCATTATTGGTTCGCGAAGCGACGGTTTTTGTTGTTGTCTTCACATAAATAATGATTCGATAATATGTAATCGGCGTAAAAGGTGAATCAAAATATGTATAGAGAGTGGTAAGCGCCCGCAAGGAGCATCTTTGCCGTATAGGTAGTCACTTCAACTGAGCACGATAAGCCGACACATAGTGAAATTTACAGAGATTGAAAAAGGAACCGAATGCAGTTATTTAGATATCAGTCAAGTGTTTTAAGGTAACATAGCCTTGTTTATTGAGGGCAAAAATATTTTAAAACTTTGTAGGCACCGCATGGCACCAGTAACTTTTTGACATAGTCTAGCAATTTGTGTCTTCCTACTCGAGATTGCTATCGACGGTCAAGCCAAGATTTTTGATGCTTTGGCTAATCAGAATTGAATGACAGTCAAAAATAAGTTCTAGCAGATGAATAAAATTAATTCTAGCTAACATTGCTGGGCAGCTAGCGCAATTGCTTGGCATTTTAATGGATTGACAGCCAAGCCAAAATAATCAGAGCAACTTTTATGGCAGGCAAATTTGGTTTATTTTCGTAAAAACGCTAAAATACCAGCATCTGTGTCGGAGATAAGAGTGGAGGGATAATGCCAACTTGAGAGTCGCCACTTTTTACATGCAGCCAACTTGATGAGGACTCATCTGCAAGAAAATTAAAAGAATTAGAGAAATCTATTAACACCAGTACGGTAATTTTTGTATTTTCCACGGCTCTTTTAACACCTCTAGGTCTAAAACCTGATTGAATCAAACGAAGCGAGTTGTTGCGAAAGACAAAGTAAGAAAATTGTTACATCATCAGCCTGTTTTAGTCCACTGCTGGAAATAGGCCTCCCTAATACACCCTCTCCATTGGGGGTTTGGACCGTATCCACCACGCTGGTCCAATCGGGTTGGTGGGTGGACCGACTTTTACATGCCCATCCGACGCATGGATCAACTTACTTTTCAGACAATTGGGTGATCTGCCCAAATGCCCTAACCAACGAGGAAACAACAATGAAAATTTAATTGCGTCCCGCAGGATTCGAACCCGACCTCCGGTTTCTAAAGCACACGCCCATACCACTAGGCTACGGAGGCACTTTTAAAAGTTTTAAGGCAGAAAATTGTTTATACACACAAATTGAAGAACTTTAGACAGAAATAACAGGATAGAGATGTATCTATAACGCGCGAGAAGTAATGGATTAGAACACTTTGGAACAGGGCGGACAAATGATATACTCCAAATGGAAGGAAAAGATCTTGACCCTAAGGAAAAGTTAATGATATGGTAATTATATAATAACAGGAGGGATGAACAGGATTAATCATTCTACGACCAATACCATCCGATCAGTATCTGTGCAGGAAAGGAAAATAAAGTTGTGATGAGTAAAACCTAGCGCAGGAAATTGACCATTACAGGGAATCATAGATGGATTTGAAGATAAAATTAAGTCAAACTAATTACCTTTATCGGATATGTTATGATGGGTGACTTAGAGCCGTAAAACTAGTGAAAAACTTAACTCAATAATATGTAAGAGTTTCGGAGTTTGAGATGAATCAGAAGTTAGGAGATCAGTAAAATAATCCATTACGACGTGGTGAGAGTAAGTTGAACCCATGTATTCCAAGACCAATTCAAAATCCGTGAAATTCTCTTCATTAAGTGGGCAATACATAATATAGCACCTAAAACGATTTTAGCACCATTCACACTGACCTCAATGAAAAGGTACTGATTCGATACTGAGCAATTTCGTGGAGAGTAAGAAATCATTTTTAAATTTAAGCTCATGTCTAAGATATATTGTTCACCCAGCCTCCTTTGTCAATGCTATCATTACGTATCAGGACGAAAACAGGAAAAGCGTACATTGCTGAGGGCAAATGCCCATATTTTTTTTTTTGACGCCAGCTTATTAATATGAGGGCCTGATTGCTGTTTATAATCTGTTGTAATGCCGCGAAATACAGCTGAATCTACGTGGTCCAACGCTTCTCCATCTACAACCACATCACACCCAGCCAGAGGAGTATTAGGAGTCACAAACCTCATTTATTTCGTTTAATTTTGGTCTACTAAACCAGTACCCTACTTTCGAGAGGGTATTATTTAAATCGCCATTTTGCAAGTTACGTAGATTTTATTCTTAATATTAACGAAATTTCTAAAACAAATAATACATTCTCGTTATTATTCTCAATCTGGTGGTGGTAGGCTATTAATCTAGACCAAAAAGAGTGAGGGCCCCAATATAATCTGAGATACCCCCATTAAATCTGTGTTGTGTTTTTTACATGCTTATTAATAAAGATATTCCTAACAAATCTGATTTAAGTAATATATTTAAAAATTTTTTGTATGCGCGAATATTTACAACAAGGCTTAAGGTAAAAGTTAAAGAATAAACAGCGTATGAAGCAAATAAAGAGTTTAAAAAACGTGTCATGTGTCCTACGCCAACGACACTACGAATAAAATCAACCAGTAAAAATATAGATTATAATATTTTATTCCAATTCATCATGGAGTCAGCTTCTTATGTACCTGGATTTACCAACAAAAGCTTTCACGCAAAGCACACTTTTGGTGACCCAATATCTAATCTAAAAACTCACATTATAAAATATCACAACTAGGGAACTAACATTATGAGAATTGTACTTCTCCTTATGTTAGTGGTCCTTTATCGGTGTAAAAAATTACAAAAACCGTTGACGACTAAGCAACAAAACAATGTAATAAATAATAAAGTTCTCCAGTCGATTACGACTATGGTGGCCGATCTAGATTAGAGATCAGCCAACTACGCAGGAGATATTATAGTGCAAAAGTGTACTCGCAAACACAGGCGCACTCCTGTTCCTTATACTCTCAAGCCCGATGGACGGATAACCGACATGACCGGAGAGGTAAGGCGCAGGACCGACTTTAAATGCCCATCCGACGCATGGATAATCTTACTTTTAGACAATTGATCAGCCCCAATTGCCCTTATCAACTAGGTAACAACAATGAAAATTTGTTCAGTCTCCGTAGGATTCCAACCCACGACCTCCGGTTTTTACAGCACACTAACACTAGGCACTGACATGAACTTTATATATCCTTACTTGATTTTAGAAATTCAAAAACAGTTTTTCGCTTTAAATATACTTCATATTAACACTATAGCAAGTAATATCCGGTAATATCCGGATTGCGAGTATTTATCGATGGCACTGATGTAATTTCCGGTATAGATAATTAATATTCGGTCTAAGTTCATCTAGTAAACACTTTTAAAATGAAATTCAGACTTCGAATTAATACATAGCAATGTGCAAAAATAAACATTGGAAACTAGAAATAAATTAATATTCTGTAATGATTATTTGTTACCGTAACAGTTATTATGTGTACCCTTAATTTAGTTTAATGTTTTCATGACATTTAAATGTGTTATATTATCTTTATTATCACCATCATAATTAGCCTTTCTCAGTCAGATATAGGCCTTTTTAATGAACGCCAGGACAGCCGAGCTCCCGCTACTCGCCAACTTGAACCGCCTACTACACGTAGATCGGCATCTTACCTATTCAAGCAGTATACTTTTTAATTGCCACCGAAGCCTAGTGTCATGGGCATGTGTTCGAATCCTCCCGTAGCTAGCTCGTGGGGATGGAAGCTTCCCGCGAACTATGTGTTAAACGAAGCTTACCATAGACATGAGTCTGAAAGCGAATTCGCCGGGGTCTCAACAATGTTTTCGTTGTTTCCTAGTTGGTTAGGGCAATTTAGGCTGATCACTAATTGTCAGAAAAATAAGATGATCCATGCGTCGGATGGGCATGTAAAAAGTCGGTCCTGCGCCTTACTCTCTCCGATCGTGTCGGTTATCCGTCCCATCGGGCTTTGAGAGTGTAAAGGAGCAGGGAGTGCACCTGTGTTAGCGCGTACACTTGTGGACTATAACATCTCTCGTGTAGTGTGCAGGTCTCTAATATAGATTGGCCGCCGTAGTCGAAATAGACTTATAGGGCATTAATTTATTTTCTTAATGATTAACATTAGTTTTGTTCCGCACTGACTAAAAGCATAAAAAGATTATTAAAGCTTGCAGTACTGCAATTCAGTTACTTTAGTTATTATTTAGTGCGGTCTTCATTTAATTAGTATTTCAATATTAGGTACTTTAATATAGTATATTTGCATAACGCATGAACTGAAAAATAAACGCAATATATTTTTACACTAAGTGTGAGAAAAGTAATTTTCTCCAGAACAGATGTAAACAATGTAACTCTTAGAAAAGAAGCAACGTCGTGGTGTTAGTATTAGACAGTCGCTCAGTGATTGTCATCTCTATGAGAATTCATCAATAACAACGCCAGATTTATGACTCTCTGAGGTTCTTAAGATAATGCTTTGTTAATAATTTAAGCACTGTGATTAAATTGGAAACTTTAAAGCACAGATGTGCCGTAAATGTAATACTAAAAATATTTGAGAAAGAAAAATTACAGCATTAGCAATAACCTTGTGCAATTCAATTTCAAACGCTGCCGAAACCGTAAAATATAGCCTTAAATTATGTTCATATCTTATATTCTGAAACGTGGAATAACTTGCATAAGACACAAATTACATTCTCGACATTTTCAAAAATTTTATTTGCTTAATTGCTTACACTATATAGATCACTTATTTAATAGCTACCGTAATATTAATTTAGTATATCATCAGCCTTTCATAGTCCACTGCTGGACATAGGCCTCCCCTAATACATGCCTATCCATTAGGGGGTTTTTGGACCGTATCCCACTACGCTGGTCCAATGCGGGTTGGTGGGTGGACCGACATCCGACGCATGGATCATTTTACTTTTCAGACAAATGGGTGATCGGCCCAAATTGCCCTAACCAACTAAGAAACAACAATGAAAATTTGTTAAGTCCCCGCAGGATTCGAACCCCCGACCTCCGGATTCTAAAGCACACGCCTATACCACTAGGCCACGAGGCAGTTATTTAATTTAGTATATAGTAAAATAGTAATAACACACCCAGTTCAAAACAAAGTAATAGTCCTATAGTAGAAACCAAGCCACTTCATTAAGCATTAAACTTATAGGTTAGTCAGAGTATTTTCAATTAAAATGTGCTATTTTATTCACATGCGGTAAACTGTTTCAAATAATATTAAAACTGTGGAATGTCGTTCAAAGCTCTATGGTTCAAAGCTTTATATACTCGTGTTTATATATTAATTAAAGTGATTACAAAAACACTGAATGATACCAGTTAATTAATTAATTAAGTGAACTTTTGCTTTACACCGAAAATTCGCTCATTTTGTTTATGCCTCGGGTTGTACTTTAATTGTCATGTTTTTTAAATATAAATTGTGAAGTATTTTATATTATATTCCACTTTATAATAGTTTAGCATGTTATATTATTAATTGATAATAATAAATAAATCAAACGTCCTAATTAAGATGTTCATTGCTGGTTTCATGTTTGTTATTGATATTTGATTATTTAGCAAAAAAAGGACGCTAGTTCGTGATTATTGTGTTTTTTCATTCATTATTGAAAATACAAAAAGCACTAAGCGCATACAATTATATAGGTTTAAGTTATGATACAAATGTTTGCATACATGACATTTTGGGAAGTATTTCTGTCATATTAAAATATTTTAATTGCAAACTCCTTGATTTAAAAAAGACGAATATCATTTATTTATTTTAAAAAATATTATCGGTCTTGTCACAAGGTCTTGGCAAACTTTTTTAGTCGTTAAGAAACTAGAGTGGACTCGAGAAAATTGAAGAGCGATGATTTATTATGACTTTCGAAGTGGTTTAACACAAAAACAGTGTGTTAAGTGGAAGATTTCTGCATTTGGTCATCCAAAACCTCAATGTATCCCTGGTTTGCTGAATTTCAACGTGGACGTGTCAAGCTCAGTGATGATCCCCGTCAAGATCGTCCAAAAACTGTAGTCACACAAGAAAACGTTGATGCTGTGCTTAAGCTCATTGTGGAAGATCGACATGTGACACACCGCGAAATTCAGCCAACTTTAGGCATAGGCATGAGTCAAATACAAATAATCTTGCATGAAAAATTAGGTGTAAAAAAGTTGTTTTCTCTATGGATACCGCATTCATTCGGTGAAGAGCAAAAGCGGCTCGCGTTACTTGGTGCGTTAGAACACCTAAAAAGATTCCACGCAGGATCCTCAAATGCTGTATCATCATCATCATCATCAGCCTTTGATAGTCCACTGCTGGACATAGGCCTCCCTGAATACACCCCTATCCATTAGGGGGTTTTTGGATCGTATCCCACCCCATGGTCCAATGCGGGTTGGTGGGTGGACCGACTTTTTACATGCCCATCCGACGCATGGATCATCTTACTTTTCAGACAAAAGGGTGATCGGCCCAAATTGCCCTAACCAACTAGGAAACAACAATAAATTTGTTGAGTCCCCGCAGGATTCAAACCCACGGATTCTAAAGCACACGCCTATACCACTAGGCTACGGAGGCAGTCCAAATCCTGTATACATCTTATCAGGTGACGAATCCTGAATATACGCGTAGGAACCCGAAACAAAAAACTAGTCACGAGTTTGGGTGTTCTAAAATGAGTTAAGGCCAACAAAAATTGTTCGTTCACGGAGTGTTGCAAAAAATAAACAAAAGAGTTTTTAGAGCCAGAAAACAGAATAATTAGATCATCCCCCGTACAGCCTCAACCTGAGCCCTAATGATTTCTATACTTTCCCTAAAATAAAGAATAAATTGCGTGGAGATTTTCATCACCTCAAGAAGCTGTGGACGCCTACAAAACGGCCATTTTGGTGACCGAAACTTCCGAATGGAATGGTTACCTCAATGATTGGTTTTATTGTTTGAAAAAATATGTCAAATTTCGCGGAGATTACTTCGAAAAGCAATAAATAGATTTTTAAATGGTAATGTTGTGTCAATTTTTATATGACAATTCTGACCTGACTAATCATATTAAGTTCCGAGTAAAACACATTAAAATACTGAAACCAATTGAACTATAACTTCAGTACACTTCAATAAAAAGCATTAAAGTTTACTCGACACGTCGATGATATTAATACTGACGCTAATTATATCAGCTTACCAAGTTTTATATGATAAAAAATTAACCATTTTTTTATTAGATTCTTTTTATAACCTTAGTGTCTTTAGTTATCTTTAAGATTTAAAAAATAAAATCTATTTTACAATGTACAATTTTATACCTAAAATTCAGTTCTTTCATTAACATAAAGTCTCATTAAATGAGAGTTTGTTAGTAATTTTTCAGATTTGTAAGTTTGAATTCTATTTAAATTATTTAGCAAATATAATAAATTTTACCGTAGTTAATTAATTAGGTGCCGGATTAACAGTAACTGCCTTTTTATTATTCGAAAGGCTTTACAAACAAATAAAACTGGAGTGCTCTTCTACAATATTAAAATATCTCGTTTTTACTTCTTATATTTGCGTCTAAAACGGTAAATTGACTATCATATAATTTTTTACAACTTTTGTCTGCTTGTTTTTAAAGAGGCCTCCACTGGTCGCTTCTTGAATTGACAGCAAGTAACTAAGGTAAATTTTATTTTTATTCCACTGCTTTGTGACCCAATGATGTTGCCTTGCGCGTACTTACATTTTGTAATTTTTCTTCTTATTCATTCATACCTAATTTTGCCTTTTTGGCAACATTAAACCGATATATCCACTGACAGATGTTTATATCAAAATTAAGCAGTTATACTTTGGCTTTTTGGCGGCAATTTGAAGGGGCAAGCGGGTTTTTTCACGTTCTCGTTGAAAATCCAATAGTCAATGTCACGTAATTGTAAAACTTATAAGTTTTATTCGACGTAGCTAAGGATTCGAATGGTTTATAGTCGCGTAAAGGATTAACAACCAAAAACATTGAAATGTCGTGTATGACATGTTTTATGATAAAAGAATAAAGATTTTTTTAAATGTATTAACTGTTTTGTGAACTTGCACTATATTACCATAAATGGGCTTTAAACATGCCTACATTCAAAATAAAAAAAAGGTTCAATTGTTATTGTGCGTTATTCTATATACGCATATATCTATGCGTATATAGAATATATGATATGCATTTATCTATGTTTTCAGCTCGGATTTTTTTATGCTCACCTCTACCTCCTTCTTTTGGGAATTCGGTCAAAAATATTATTTCGAAACAAAGATAATTGTATCTAAATCTGCTAGCAAACCAAAGTATTAATTTTGTGTTGACTCCCTGCCTCATCATAGTTTTATTATTCTCGAAGTTTTACCTACTCCGCAATAAAATGGAATGGACAAATTATTCATCAAGTGTATTTACGTTCAATCAAATTAATATTTTCATTTTCATTCTAGCGATTGTCGACTAAAGTTTGATCGTATGAAAAGATTTTCCGAAAAGCTTTTTAATTCAATCCGTTCATGTTGACGTTTCTATAAATGTGAAAATTGCATTAGCATTTCATATCTGTTTTCATATATCTATGAAAAGACGTTACTAAAATAATGTCTGTATGTATTTCATTAATCCCATATAGTATGAAACTGTAATCTATACAAATTAATAAAATTTTAGTGTCTGTTTATATCATTAAAATAACCCATTTTAATGACTACATTGTGATATATAACCGGTACATATAACAAAACAACATTTGTTATGTCTGTCCGTCTGTCTGCTCGTTCTGGCTAATATATAGTATGGCTTGTCCGATTTTGATGGGACTTTCACTGAAAGATAGGTACTGTAACTGTGAGTAACTTAGGCTACTTAAAAGTATATACCAGTTTGTTTTTAATTGCCTTGCGGATTAAATCGCTTGCTAAGGCTTCTTCTTCAAAACCTACCATTTAACATATTTTTTTTTAGATGACGTAGTCGCTTGCCGCGTAATATACAATATTTGCGACAGCGTACATTTCCATCGAGGTGTAATAAATCTTAAATACCGGATGAGTGAACAAGTTGTGATGCTTAACTTCATGTTTTATTTTCTTTACTAAATTTTACAATCCTATATTATAGTTATTTTGGCACATGTTTACAATCCTCAATACTTTGTGATATATAAATGTTTTTAACCAATTTCGACTACAACAGCCCATCCATTATAGCACGAAAACTACTAGATATTTTGTGTATTTATGCGTTTGGACGTTTAATGGAAAAAAAAATATTCACTTACAGGAAAAGAACAACTTTTAGACACGTGAATCACGTCAACCGTCAAAAAATGTTTTAGTAGCATGTTTTAGCACATTTCAATACGATACAAATTACGATACCAAAAAACATTTTGTAAAGTAGACATGATTCACATTTTTCTAATATTCGATATCTCTCCTGGATAGCTGCATTACTATTTCTCGCTACTGATTGTTGATTCAAGTTAGTGGTACCACTGAGGAGGTGACAGTCAATAATTATTTATTGCTAACGCTGTCTCAATTTCTGTCCAGTGGATTGAAGTCAAACATATATGAAGCAATCGACGTTATATATCAAGGGTTGAAATAAGGTTGTTGTTTATAAAGTTTAATATGTAACTTTATATGAATATTCTCCATTGCCGAGCATCGTCATTATCATCATCATCATCAGCCTGTGTCGTCCACTGCGGACCAAGGCCTCTAATCACGCCACCGCTTCCAATCTTGGCTATCTCATCTAGCCCACACCAGCCCTTGCGAATGTCGTCACTCCATCTTTGCCCAGTGCGTCCTATACTGTTGGAGTTGTCAGATCTCCCATCCGCGCGTCCCCAGGTTGCGGATAGGGCACGCCCCAGATATGGGGTACCGGCCTCGGCGGCGGACGAAAACTGACAGGTGCTGCGTCTCTGCTCCGTTAAATTGGAGATGTGGCGAGGCAGTTGCTCCCGAGGTGGAGCCTGTCGTGGCGGGCCTCAGACCCTCGCTCGGTACCTCTTTGTTAAGAGACACGGGATCGGAGTCTCGCGGGTGCGTCGGAGCCTCGCCGAGCCTGATTATGAAAGAGCAAAGGTATGAAGAACAAAAGATGAATTGTGTGTGGGATTGGGGCAAAGGGTAAAAGTGCGAGATTGTATGGAAGTCCCCGAGAGGAGACGGTGTGATTCGTTCGGTGTATTGCCTCGGCTTGCCCGAACACCAGGCGATCTCGGCCTTCGTGGGTGTCGTGGATCACGTCTCGCGGCCTGCAGCAGTGCTGGTCCTGCCTTCGTTGGCCGGACCGCGAGGAGACAACCTCTCTAAAAACCGTTGATCTCGGCGTTTGTGTGCGTGGCGTCGGGTGCTCGCAGACGGCCTGGAACGTTCACCAGCCATTGGCAGCCACCGAACTTCCCGCCCCAGGCGTTTGGGGGTTACCGGTGCTATGGTCCCTGGCCGGTGGACTTCCATTACCTATATTCGTGGGTTTTATGGACTTAAATCAAACAAAAAATAGGAGCAAATCGGACATCAACGATGACAACGGCGACGCCGGACCGATAGGCCTATCGGAAGGACGTAATGAAAGGAAGCGCGGACCAGGTGAGGGCCGGCTCTCTGATGGTAAAAGGCGCTAGGTTGCTAAATGTTATCAGCGCACAAGGGAGGATACGGCTGGCACTCAAGTGGTGTTCTGGCGAGGAGGACCAGCCAGCGCAAAGGTGGTGGCGCGGAAGAAGGGGCGACCTGCTTACTCCCCTTCAAAGAGATGAACGCGGGCGTTTCTAAAACGTCAACCAACTGCTTCGAGATCGCGGTCGAGCAGCGGCAACCAGGACTTACCACTGGTCTAGTCCTGCTGTCAAAACGAAAGGCTCAAAAGGCGCAGAGCGTGCGGAGAGCCCACGCTCGAAGAAATGTGAGCCGCTCGGAGGGAAAGGGCCGTAGATGGGATGCCTTAACGGCGGAGGATCAAGGGAGATGGCGCTCAGAAATCGGCATCATCTCCCCAGGTTCCACAAAGTCCGGCAACCTTAAGGACGTACGTCCGTGCCCAAAGTGCTCCTCCGCCGTAAAACGGTGGATGTTATTAGCCGCTCCCCGGTCAGCTGAAATAAAGAGAAATATGCGGCTGACAAAAGCTCTTTAGCCAGGGTGGAGCGCTAGAAGAGGTGCGGCGTCTGCGGCCTCTCGAAGTGAAACCGGCAGTTGAAGGCTGCCGCTAAAATGTTCCACGTTGATTGCCTGCGGTTTGGAACAAATCCTGGGGCCTCATCGTGGACATGGTAAACCAATGTTTCCGGCCCACCGCATGATATCGGACCGCCTCCTGCCGGGCTGGCCGTCCACCCTGGCCGCCGATAAAGGTGGCCCAACGTTTGCGGCAGTGGTGAAGCCAGCTGCGCCCTGCTCCCTGTCCCCCTGCTGCCCCTGCGTCAGCGCCGGTTCCCAGCGGCCAAAAGGACCGAGACCTTTGAAGGATGCAAGTCTTCCCAAAAGGAAGGCTAAAAGGAAGAAGGGGCCCCCGGACAGCAGGCCAGGGTTCCGACCAGCCACGCAAACGGCAGCAAGCGGCGCACCAGGCGTCCACGGATGGGTGGCGCTGGTGGCGCGCCAAAGCTTGCCAAACCAGGTGCTGGTCAAAAGTGACACCGGCAAGGGAGGTGCGGAACAAAGGCCCAGCTCGTCGGCTGTAGTGATCAAAGCTGCGCCGGGCGCAACGAGAAAGGTCCGATGCCGACATCCTCCAAAGATGCCAAAAATCAAACTGGAGGATATCGGCATCGATGGCCTCCGTTTCCCCTGCGGCAACGAGGCCGGATCCCAGGTTCCGGGCCGCCAGCGGAGAAAAGCCACATGGTGAGCTTCGCCATTGGTTGGCCAAAACTTACAATATCCAGGCAAAAGTGCGGGATCTTCGCATCGGGCCTGGATGATTCGGAAAAGACGGAGGTGGCTGAGGCGGTGCGCAAAGGCACTGCCGGTCACCTCCGTAAAGGTCGGAGAAATCCGCCGGGACCGGTCCGGTCTCGGTGAAGTGGTGAAACTGCCCTATTGCAGCCACCAGAAAATAATTGGTGGGCGCCTCTAATCGGGTGGTGCTCGGTGCGGATCAAACTACTTGCGGCGCGTCCGATCGCTGCTTCCGGTCCTCGAAATGGGCACGTGGCGGAACGGTGTCATACGGGCGTCGACCGCAGCGTGCCTGTTACCGCTTGCCAACGGGCCCAAGAGCAGAAACTGCGAGGCCGCCCGCACTGCATCCTTGCGCCGCGCGGCTCGAACCGGCTACCAAGTTGGGAAGTGCGGCCTGCCCAAACCCGATAGGAGCGGTGGAACAAAAGGTGAGGCCTGGGGGCTTGGAACCCAGGTGCCCAAGCCCAACCGCTTCAACTGAGGGACTCAATGGCCATCCAATAAAGATGGCCACGCTGAGCATCCTGCAGACAAATCTGAACCACTGCGCCTGAGCTCAGGATCTGTTTATCAGGGCTGGCGCAGTGGTCGATTCAGTGGCCGTAGTGTCGGAACCGTATTACGTTCCCCCGCGGCAATAACTGGGCCGGGACCTGGCCGACTCTGCGGCAGTGGTCTGTGGGACTGCTGCGGGGTCCCTCAGCCGAGGATGAAAAGGTCAGGCTTCGTCGGCGCTCTGTTGGGAGAAATTGTTGTCGTTTCAGCTTTCTCCCAACAGATCTCCGACTTCGAGACTTCTAGACCGACTGGGTCACTGATCCGTTCTTACGGACCTTCCCTGTGCTGGTCGCGGGGATCTCAACCCAAATCACCGGCGGGGTTCACTGCGGCAGACGCAGGGAAAGGACACTGGAAGGAGTGCTCCTGGGGTCGGCTGTCGTCTAAACAGGGGTTCCGGTGCCTGTGTACAGGCCCAGGGCAGGTCGATCGTTGATGTTCGTTCGCTGCCCCGCCTGCTCGCCAGATCGAGGCTGGAAGGTGGTGACGGGCGTCAGACCTGTCGGATCATCGTACATCCGATTCGGGTCTCCGCCCTCCTGAACCTACCGGCCGAGCCGGACCGAGGACGGCCCCAGGTGGCCCTCAAGGCCTGGACCGGAACTTTGAAGGGGCAAATAGTGCAGTCGTGGTTTCTGCGCCCTTATTTGTCGATGTGGAGGGACAATAAACCGGGACGCAATGTCGCGGTGTGCGACGCGTCGATGTCCCAGGCCAAACGTCTCCCTCCTAAACGCCAGGTGTACTGGTGGAATCGAAATCGCCGCGATGCGCAGAGGTGCATCGTGGCACGGCGCCAAACCCGTTGTCCGGGACGACGGCGCGGGACCGGCCCTGAGGGTGCTCCCTCTTTCGGCAGCAAAGGACGGCTCTCAAAGTGGGAATAGCCGGGGCGATCGCCGCGGCTGGAGAGGAAGTTGCGGCGCTGAACGGTGATCCGTGGGGCGGCCCCTACAAATGGTGATGAATAAGGCTGTCCTTGGGCCCCCACTCACCGAGTCTGGCGCCGCAGTTGGTTCGGCTATCGCCGAGCTTTATTCCACAGCGGAAGGAGCACAGCACTTCGATGGTCCCAAATGGCACGGATGGTCGACCAGTTCCGGAAGCGCCAAGTCCCCGGGAGGTTCGGTGCGGCCCTTCTTAAAATGAAAACACCGCCGGGTCGATGGCGTTCGGGACGCGCCGCCTGGCCCTGGGGACGCCCTGGGCCCAGAGTGGGGCGATGTTTTCTGCCTGTCTGGCTCAAGCCTTGCCACAGGGTGGAAGACAGGCGAACTCGTCCTCTCAAGGAGGGGCGTCCTGCGGACTCGCCCTCCGCCTCAGGCCGATCGTGCTGTTGGACGATGTGGGAAAACTCTTTGAGGAAGAATCGTGGCGCCCGCATCGTCCAGCACCTGGAGCACGTCGGTCCAATCTGGCGGAGTGGCGGTATGGCTTCCGCAGGGCCGGTCGACCTCCGCGGTGCTGCGGGTAGGTCCTGACGCAGGATCGGTGTCCGGGGTGAGGTGTTTGCGGTGTCCTCGACATCGCCAACGCATTCAACACCCTCCTGGGCCTCGCAAAAGGCGCTCCGTCCACGGGGTGCCTCCCACCACAAGGGTGATCGGGCTACCTGTCGCATCGACGTGTCGAGTTCCCGTGCCGAGATGGGCTCCGGACCATCGGGTGTCGTGTGAGTTCCACAGGGTCGGTGTTGGGACCGCTTCTGGGAACGTTGGCTGATTGGGTGTACGTGGCGGCATATCGAGGTGTCGACGTCACTTGTTCCGGACGACACCCTCGTTACCGCCCGTAACCAATTTTCCTGGGCTGCGATTCTCGCCACTGCCAGGGTCGCTCAAGTTATTGGGCGCATCCGGCGGCTGGACTAGGGTGGCGCTCGAAAATCCGGGGCCCTTCTTTTACGGGCCTCGAGAACGCGCCCCTGCGGACGCCCCAATTGTTTGCGGCGTCCGCGTCGACCGTCAAACCGACTATGAAATATCTCGGCCTGTCCTGACGCCGATGGAAGTTTTTGCCTTTTTGAGCGCCTCGCGCCTGACGGCGAGCAGCGGCGCTCTCGGCAGACTGCTCAACACCGGAGGACGCAGCTCTGTCGCCGCCTTTACGCCGGAGTCGTCGGGTCCATGGTCCTGTACGGGGCACCCGGTTTGGGCCACACCCTCCAAGAGTACGGCGTCTTGAGGAGAACCCAGAGGTGTTGGCGATCCGGGCCGTACAGGCTACGGACCATCTCCGGTGAGGCGGCGTGCCTGTTGGCTGGCACCTTGCCCTGGGACCTGGATGCAAAATCCCTCGCGTCCTCTTTTCGGCGCGAGGGAGGGTCTCGAGCTGGCCACCCGGAAGATAAGGGGCGCGAGACGGGTGCGCTCCCTTGCAATACGGAGTGGAGCTGCGCTGGGCACCCCAGCGCCGGCCGTCGAACAATGAAGCCTGCCCCGTTCTTAAGTGGTGGCTAGAAAGAGGACATGGTCCTAACGTTCCGCGCGCAGGTTCTCTCAGGACACGGCTGTTTCGGGAGGTACCTGTGCCGGTCGGTAGAGCCCGGAAGGTGCCACCACTGTGGCGTTGTGCCGAAGACGCCCAGACGCGCTGGAAGATGCACCTGGGTCGGCAACGCCGAGGCTGCGTAGTGTCGTGGGGCACGACCTTCGCTTCCTGCTGGTATCCGCGGGATGCTGAAACGAAGGTCGTGGGGCGCCGTCCTCTTTGCGGGACGTGATGGCTCGAAGGAGGCCGCGGAAAGGGACAGGGTGAGCGCCTGGCTATCCGCGAAGAAAGGGCGCCGAAGGTGGCGTCGCGCGCAACCTTCCCCTGACACTGAGCCCTGGGCGGCCGGCAAGGTGCCCGCCGAGAAAGGGCTCAGAGGAGCGCCGTGCTGTTTGTTCCGGCACGGCGCCTAAAGCGACGTTCGGGTGTCCCAACACACCTGGAGGAAGAAGGCCCGATAGAACCACGTCGCCCAGGGTCGCCGAAGAACTGTTATCGGTGCCGCGGCCCCGGCTCACGACATAGAAAGGAACAACCGTTGGTTTTGTGGGTATACCGGCCGCCATCTTGGTCGAGGGCCCCTATCCCCCTGCCCCCTCACTTTGGTGGCGGGAATCCGTACTAGTTTTCCAACGGCAAAAAAAAAAAAAAGTGCGTCTATACTACGTTTGCCGAGCCTCGGTCTCACTCAAAACCTTCCCCTCCAGCGGTCGTCAGTTGTGCGACTTCGCAGACCGCCCACTGCCTTCACTTACTAATCCGTGGTATCTCCGGACTCCGTTCTCTGACGGATCCACCATTTCTGATGCGAACCTCCGGGCGTAGCCTTCTCCTAGCTCGCTGAGCGACTTTAAATTTGTGGACCAAGTCCAACCGTATGTCAAGTCTCGCACCGTAGGTCGCAACGGGCAGGACGCCTGATCGAGCTTTCGATTTGAGGCACTATGGGATGGGTGACGAGAAAACTCGACCAAGCTTGTAAATGCTGCTAGCCAGCTGAATCCTTCTGTTGGCCTCTCGCTCAAAGTTGTTTCTACCTAGTTCGAACGTTTGCACTAGGTAAACTGTGCTGAAACTACTTCGAGGAGGTAACATCAATTATGATCGGTCTCGGATCAACGTGCTCGTTGAACGTGTCATGGTTTTATCCAAGTCATCCGGACACCGATCCGTGCAGAAGACTCAGCCAGGCTTTGCCATTTTCTGCAGGACCTTTGCGGTCTCAGTCATGCATGACGATATCATCCGCAAATCGAAGATGTGAGATGACTCGCCGTTCACGTCTATCCGTGTCCTTCCCAGTTGAGCGTCCTGAACTATCCTCTGCACGGTGGAGAACAATTTCGGAGACATGACGTCTCCTTGTCTCACTGCGCGGTGCAGGGGATGGGCTCAGTCTGCCCACTTTGGACTACGACAGACGTAGTGGCGGCGTTGTGACGATCTCAGCATCTCGATATATCGCCAGATTAATTTGGCACCGCTTACGAGGACTTGAGGAAAGACCAGATCTCGATGGAGTTAAAAGTCTTCTCGTAATCCACAAATGCCATGGACAGGGGCTGGTTATACTCATGTGTCTTCTGTATAACCTGCCTCACTGTGTGGATGTGGTCTATGGTGCTGTAACCCCTCCAAAACCCTCTCTGTTCTCGAGGCTGCGCCTCGTCGAGTTTTTGTGCAAGACGATTCGAGATGACCCTCGAAAACAACTTTTAGATATAACTCAGGGCGATATTGGCTAATGGTTCTTTCAAAAGAACAATACGACCAAACCCCTATGCCATGCCAGAGCGTAATATAATGAAATTTTATGTCAAGTTACTTGAAATGAACTATAAATGGTGTTTTTCTAGCAATTTTATAGTTTATACGGGGATGAAAAAGGGTTGGAAAGGGTATGAAGGTGAGTGTGGAAATTTTTTATGGTCGAAGCTAAAGACATGAAACTTCGTGATAGACACAAACAATGAAAACACCTCATTTATATTATCCATACCAAAATTGTAAATGCGCAAGTAACTTAGTCTGTCTATCTGTCTGCCTATCTATCCGTTTGAACCTAACCGAACCAGTAGGATAGATTCCGAGAAAGGATATAATATTAAATAAAGCTATTAATTATTGCGAAAAAAGTGGTGGTAATAGTTAAAATAGGCGATGTAGAATTGTATGAAAAATTGTCATTTTTGAACACAAAAGATGAAATTTTGTGTATTGAAACATGCCATGTGTGATTTTTTTCTGAAATATGGGTTAAAATGATGTTGATACAGGTTGGACACCGTACAGGTAGTAGGTCCTCTTTTTACAGGGGACCCACCACCTACCACAACACAGATAACAGTTAGTCGCTCCTTTTATCATATGTAAGGAATACGTAATGAGAAATTTAATACATAAATTATTAAATAAAATGACTTTACGAACTATTCGCGTTTATTTTACATTTTTAAATTCCCGACGTTTCAAACACTTTCCAGCGGCGGTAGTCTACCCCGTGACCACGGCCGCTGGAAAGTGTTCGAAACGTCGGTAATTTATATGTAAAATAAACGCGATATAATCCGTAAAGTAATTTTATTTAATAATGTATAATATTCGCGTAAACAATGGATGCATAAAGTTATGAGTTCTTTATCTCGTGCGGTAACAATAAAATCTTCTTCATTGCATTAGAGAGGACGTGTGAAACTTAGAAAATTAAAGACGAAACACAAACACAGAGCGCTCCGAACGCTTTATTTGTTAAACTCCTGCATTCAAATAAATCCCTATAACTGAGTTAGTTGGAGCGGAGTTGATCTTCACAATTAAAAATATTTTTGTATACATAACATATTGTATTTATTCCAATATCGCAAAATTTGGCACTTTTTAAATGTTATATATCACAAACTTTTTCGAACCCGTAATAAAATTCTAAAGTTATATTTAACTGACCAACAAGATATTTGCATCTTACGGTGAGTAATATAATATTTCTTGTACATCTCAAACAATTACTTTGATATATAATTATTTGTACGTGTTATTTACTTTGTTCATACCTTTTCATAAATTTCTAATATGTTTTTGTAAAATGAATCCGGTTTATATGCGCTTTTAAAAATTTTTGGTTTGGATAAAAATATTTATCCAGCATCTATGGTCATGGGTAGACCTTTACTATAACTTTTACTATATATATTAAATGAACAGATTTCAAAACGTCTTTTCAAATTATTTACGAAAGGTTATAATTCTTAAACGACATTTACTAGACATTTAAGAAATACATTTTAAACTTATCATTCAAGTTATTTATATTATAGAATTAAAAAATAAATAAAATTAATTTGTAAAAGAAATAATCAAAAATTGGAGAAATTAATTAAAATGGAAAATAAATAAAAAAAATAAAATAATAGACCATGTCACAATCACATTCTTAAATTGCAAATTACATTAATTGCACTATAACAACAACAAATGTAACTCATTTAAAAATATACATTCCAGTCTACACTTCTTACTCAGGTAAATATTCTAGTTCAGTTCTAATCAAATTGTAGGCAACAATAAAGAGCATTGCTTTTCTTTGTGTTTTGCAAAGTTTTTTCAGGTAGGCTGGATTAATTGGCATCTTTTAAATATGTTCTCCTTCCCTTTTTTATTTTATAGTACTGTTACCAAAAAAACTAGTTTAAAAAGAGGGAGCGAAGGGCTAACATTTAAATATTTAAATTAGGTAATATATAAATTATAATTTATAATATTTAGCTTTCATTAATAGCTATAATTATTTTATATAATAATTAGCTTTAGATCGTGTTGAACATCACATCCTCCTCATTTGCAAACTTAATTAACTTGGGATTGCCGCTTTATAGAAGAAGTTTTAAATTAAACATGGGATTCTTGATAAGATTGTAATAAAATAATAAACGATCCTTGTTATTCACTTCTGTGCATAGAACTAATTGTGGAAGAAATAAAACCCTCAACTTTTTATCTAGATTGTATGACATGCTTTTTTGTAGTCTAGACCCTTCAATTGACAAAAAAGCATATTTAAAACCAAATGTAACCAACTCCTTCATGAACTGAACTAAACTGTAATAATTTTCTTCTGCTTTGTTCCTATCCTAGAATTATGTAATTTAGTGATAGCTTTGGTTTTATAAATTTGAGGTAATCGGTTCTTGGCTTTACTATTTATCTATATTCCTTAGGTGTTAAATATTCTTAATTGTAATCTGTTGATTACCTTAACAATAAATAAATAAAAAAATGTACAGCCATTAACGTGCCGGAAATTTAAAACCGTATAAAATATGAACCTGTTCTTATTTTTTGTATCTATTATATGAAATACATTCTTATTTAGTCTATATTATTTACTTAGAAGTAATTTAATAAGATAATTGAAAGTACTTGCCGTAAATATAACGTATTTTAATTAAAAACTTAGTTAATATTTCTAAAATGTGAAAGGTGTGAAATTATGTACGGTATTGAAAACTGAATTAAAGTATTTTGCGGAAAAACAACTTTGATGGTATTATTAATGTTTTTTGGAATATTCCCTCTATTCAACCATATAAACCTTTTGAATGTGATACCTTTTATCATTAACAATTTTAAAGAGGAAGTAAAATTACCACCAGTGATATGTATGAATAAAAATAGTCATGTAAATAACTAATAGTTGGCATTTATTAATTCATACATACAGTATAAATTATTTTTGATATAATTATATTTAAAATTAAGAATAAAGAGTTAAGGTACATATTTAAATTCTGGCGCTACATAATTGTATCTTACAATCTGCCCACAATTAATTGTATAGTTATGGCGTAAATATAATAAATAGTATTTTTATGTTAATAAAAAATAAAAATATTTTTTCTTAGTTTTTACATGTAGCATTACACTGTTTTTTTTGTTTTATGATTGATTCGGTATACAGCTTGAACATATTTATCTCTGGTCCATCTTATTACTCACTTCACGCCATGCGATTAAGGTAGATTAACCGCATTTAGCGGTTCTTTTACCCAAATCTATTAATCTATAAATAAGCTAATTTTCCGTCTACTCATACAGCAAAGCAAGGTATGGTACGAAAGAACATTAAAAAGGATTAGAATAGCTGAAACCCGTGCAGCGTGTAGCTCATCAAATAGTCTTTCAAGCTTGCTACGGGCCATTTTCTACCTTCGAACTATCGATTAATTGCAATGCTTACGAATGCGTTGTTATTGGATTAATTAACAAGCCAATGGCAAACAAAAAGGAAATTTTAAGTAAGCGTCTTTATTTTCGACATCAGACGAAGCCGAAAAGTAAGATTAAGCCATTGCAAACTTCTTGAACAATCAGAGGCCTAGTTTCGGACCCGTATGACATCATCCGCAGAATATGATTGAAGACTTGCGTTTTCAATCCTGCGGTATCAACGACATAATAGAACATAATAGACATAACAGAGTTTGCTTTTATGTCCTAAATATTTACTATCTAATGTGTAACTGATGATTTTATCCGTTTGTTTCTTTGAGAACTTTTACTGCGACTAGAACATTTTTAAATACAAACATTGCGGAGAAAATGTTCTTTAAAAACCTTTTCATAACCCTAATGTTTATGATAGTTTATTAACAAGTTAACAAAATTTTAGCTCTAATTAGCTTTATTTATGGAATATTTAAAAAAAAAAAGTACTTTCGAATTTTAAAAGTAAAAAAAGTTGTTGTAAAGGTGTAACGTTACTTCTTGCCATGCGGATAAACATTTTATTTTCTAATATTGCGGTACAAATAATCTTTACAATAAAATTTAATATAAAAATATCAAATAAACATTTAAGGAAAATTCTTATTTTATGGTGTAAAAAGCAAATACTTTACTTAAATGGCATTAAAATAATTAAAACATGAGTCCTATAATTAAAATGGCTATGACCCTCAGTGAAATTTAAACTGGTTTCATTTCTATATAAACAAATTATAAGTTTTTTCTGAAGTAATTTAAACTTTGACAAAATAAAATATGATTGACCGCGCGACAAAAAACAATATGATTGACACGCTTTACATCTTGCGTTAATCTCTAAAAATAGTCCTTAAGATGGTTGCCAAAAGACAGCGTAAGTGCTTTGTTCAGTCTTATTTGGCTGCATACAAATAACAAAATTTATGAAAGTCTGTGCCCACACCATCTTCTTCTTAGCCGATTCCTACATCTTCAAATCTGCATGACCCAAGCTTTTCCTAAAATTGTTTAGCATAAAATGTACTTTCGTTTTAAATTGTGAATAAAGAAAATAAAGTATTACAAAAGAAGATTTCCACATGCTTTACAAAATCATGGATTTGTGCGTTTAAATCATGCGGAACAAATTTTGATTCATCAATATTTTCTTCCTTAAAAAGGTATTTTGCAGATCAAAAATGGTCTAAAAAGTAAAGTGTCGATCACTATCTTAAGTAGTCAGTATAAAATATCTAATCATATGTAGCTTTAGAGTAATGGAATTCACTTGTCAGTCGCCTTGTCTAAAATCTGTTATTTAGATTATGCTAGGAATAATATTTTGCCGCATATTGCGCCAGCCGTTTTGTCCACGGCACTGCTTAGCTCTACCGACTCCGTAGCTTGAATATATTTTTTTAATGTTTATTTAAGTAAATGCTACAGATTGAAATGGTTATTGTGAATATTTTTCTCAAGTAGATAAATAGTATTAGTATCTTTTCTAGATCTGCTTGATCAACAAGTCCGTAAAATGTTTTTATCTTTCTAATAGGGCGACATAAGCCAACCGTTGAAAGTAAGAGAATCCAACGTTTTTGCAATTGTAAAAATTTATACTTTCCCTCGGCACCCGAAGGAGAGATTGGCCGGGGCATGTGGGGCTTTTCGGCCAAGATAGAATAGCAAGTATACCTATTAAAACAACGGTTGCTAATTTCTCACGTCGCCTTTGCTGGTATCGCAGGAACGTGATAGCAGTCTTCGGCAACACTAGCACGACTGGCCCTTAAAGATCACCTCTCACGTGAGAATACTACATATTTCAATCGTTTCCTCTTTTATAGAGTTTAAAGTTAGATCATAAAATCCAATATGGATTTTTACCTTGTTATTTTTTGTTACATATTGGCATTATAGAAGTCGTTGTGCGTTAATATTACCAGTTAGCAATATGTTCGCACTTCCTTTTTTGTTACTCAATTTAATTAATAGAGTCCAACAATTTACACATACAATCTCAGATTTTAAATAAAAGTTAAATATAAATATCTGACAATTTTTGAAACGAACTTCTTGTCAAAACATCTTTATTTTTATAAACCCATTCGAATATCATTGCTCGGTGTTAATCTTTCTCCAGCATTACACCATTTGCTAACAAAATTTACATAGCCTCAAGGCATCAAAGTTAATAAATGTTGACACGGTGGACAATTTACCGAATGTATATTTCAAACGAAACCATTTCTCTCGCGCGTAGGGAGAATCATATTTTCAGTGCGACTTTTAATCGTGTTTTTCTCGAGAGTGGTAATTTTAATGCACATTTAGCCAACTAACTTTTTTCCCAATGTTTTTTTCTATTGGCGTTAAATAACTGAATTACTAAAACAACATTTACAATTAAGTGAAGACACGTTAAACTTTTTTTTTTCTGTATTTGTATTTTGTAATACATATATTAACCATTAGAAATCAAACCTTGACAGTGAATAAATTTTGAGACTATTTTTGTCATTTCGTTATACAAAGGTACCAAAACTATTAATATAAAGAATAGCAATAATACGAATACAATAAAAAACAGCATCCGTAGCAGCGTAGAAAAACTAAAATTTTCTTCTCATAACTATACATTGTATATATAAGTACAGGTTACTACAGTCTTTTAAAATCAAACACGAGTAATATAGTAATATATAAAACGCATAGTAACATGGGAAAAATTGTTAATTATGTCATCTTTGAAAAAAAGATGTCCGAGGAAAATTTTAACAGATATTGTATTTTTGTGTTTCTCCTCGCTTTTTGAAGCCACGCTTCAAAATCATTTTACGTACAATCTATTGAAGTTTCCTATCCAAACCGCGTTGGGTTCTTCTCAGTCTCAACCTGGTAAATTAAATTACTTTGTTTTGCATACCACACCATCCTTTTTATTTTACTTTAATACCTTAGTGGATATGATTGTATTGGGACTCTTTAAGATTATGGAAAAATTAGATCGTCGTATATGTTTTATCTTTTGATGTCGATTTGAAACTATATATTGATATCAGTAATTGGGAAAAAAATATTGTAAAGCATAATATTTCTATTACATAAAATTTCCGTATTCCGTAGCATGTAACCAAGACGTCACCTTTATAGTTAAGCGAATACACGTTACTGTGTTAGGGGTTTCCTACAAGTTGACTTTATAGCAACTTTGGCAACTTGATAGCTCACAAATACACATGCTAAAACCTAAACACCTCGTACCATAAAAGAGAGATGAAAGATCAGAGATCTACTCATTTAAAGATATATACGAGTCGATATTTAATTTATAAATAAGTCTATTTGCGCCCAAAGCATCAGGAAACAGACTAATAATGTTATGTGCTTGGAAATATCAATAAAGACAGGTTTTTTTTTAATTTTCTAAGGCGGTGGGTAGCCCTTTTATAAGCATTATACAATTTTCGTGACAACATCTCTGGGTTATGAAAGACATCGAAATGAAGCAATCTGTAACTCAGTTCAATTATTCATTTTTTCTTATCGAAATGCTTTGTATCCTTCTACATACTTCCGAAGAAATTTATTAAAAACCAATGCCGTTGAAATTAGAATAAAGTCGATTTATTTCATCAGAATCCTTTTTCCATTACGTAAAATTCGAACACCGCTTGTTAATTATCTTCTTTTTTTATTGAATGCCTTCGTCTATTGATCATCCTTTTCCTAAACGAAAATGCCAATCACATTCAAGGGTCACTGAAAACAAAAAGCAAAACGTTTGCAAATAAAATTGCCACGCAGGCTAATTAAAGCCTTTTCAATTGCGGCTGCAATTCTTTTGGCCATGATTAAACATATAACTTTATTAATACAACAAGACTTTATTGATAAATTTTTAATAAACTATTTGTAACAATCTAACTTTTTTTTTGTTATATCCTCTAATATTGTTATTATTATAGTCTGATAAACAAAAGAAAAAAGGGAAGAAATATTTATTTGCCAATTATATTATTAATATTACGATGAGTTTGTCAAGTTTATTATACATTAATAAAAATTGTTTTGTACCAAATTGGTCTCCAGTCAGGACTGAAGTTATCTAGATTGCTGATTTTTAGTGAAGCCATGGGAAACAGTAAATGACATAACTATGCCAATAAAACAGTTTAAAGCCACTTATTAGGAATTAAAGTATATTATCCTAATCAGGAATTTCTGACTTTAACATATAACTTGAGTTATAAATATTGCCTTTTTTTGAGGAATCATTAAAGTATCACAATATTATAAAAAAATAAATTCAATAATCCAAATAATATACAGCATAAAAAGACTATATTAATTATAAAAGGTAAATTTTTGTATGACATTTAAAAACTTTTGTTTATTAAAATAAAAGTTCCTTTTTTTCAAGATTCTCAAGTAGCCTTGTCTTAATACAATTATTTGAAACGATTCAATTAGGTTTGAATCTATAAATGAGATGCAACCTTTTACAATGCAAATTTTACAATGGAAATCGCCAAATAGCAATTTTATTCAAATAATTATTTCAGATAATTTTTTCTTTATAATAACTAAAAACCTTTCTATTATATATTCCTTGTTTCGTTTCTTTTCTTATGTTAATGTTTAATTCTTACTTATTTTTCTACCTTTAATTTTAATCGTTCTTTTAAAGATGATTTGCATTTAGCGAAGGTATGAGATTCAACAACTCTGTGAATTACTCCTCCTAAAAACATCGTTGGAGGTTTAGTTATCCGGACTGTCTTCATAATGCCAAAATATTATATTTTGAGTAAAGTTTTATGATAATTTTACATGTAAATTATTACATATTTACTAATGATTCGTATGACTCAAACTCGTATTTACTGTATTTTTATTCCAATTGGGTAGTAAGGGAGCTGAAAATCGCGAACTTTGTAGAAGTTATATTTAATATGACGTAGAGCACCATTATGACTTGCATAATGGTTAATTTAAAAATAGCAATTGAAAATTTACTAAATTCCAAAAAAAACTTTACAGGAAAACTTCGGTACGTTACAAAAGAAAACGAAACTCTTTAGCCTGTGGCTAAGTATATTTTAGAATATTGTTGATTGCAATAATTTTTCTTCGCTAGAGTACTATATATTGAAAAAAAGATTAAAAAGAAAAAATATCTTTATTTTATAGCAGTAATATTGAAGGCAAGACTACCTTTTTTCGTACATATGTATCAATACAATACTAATTATCCCATGAGTATTCGTCTTAAACCACTAATTACTAATTTATGCAAAGCACGCAAAAGAATAATAAAATCTGTTTAGCATACATTACGTCCTTGAATAATTATTTGTATAAAATAATCAGAAAACACCTAAAAATGTAAGAAATTTATCACACACCAGAATAGTAATGAACTAAAATTATTCTTATCGTTTATGAATTTAATCTACTTATAAAGATAAGACAGAGACAAATTATTAAGAACACTATTGTTGCGATTCAGAATAAATAATAAGAACAGACAGATGTTTATTTTTATTCTGATTCCTTACCTTTAACTTTGATAATCTCAAATGTGACAATAGACAAAAAGTACCAATTTTTTTACTTAACATTAATTATAAACTTAATTTTGCAAAAATGTACTAACTTAAAAGAAAGTTTCGCTATAGATGTCTTAATTTCCTGGTTGCCAGTAAAATAGACAGAAAGTGTACACGACTTTGACGACAAATTTATTGAAACAAATTAATAGAAATGTGTTTGTTTCGAAGCCTAATTACGATTTTTTTTTTAATTTGTTAGCGTTAACCCTAATTACTGTGTTTGTCTATCAATATAAGAAAAATCAGTTTAATAAATTGACAAACACAGTTAATTAAAACAATATATATAACATAAGCAGCAAATTTTGAAATAAAAGTATTATATATATTGATTGCTTGTTGAAGTGGCAGTAGGCAGGTCACGTGTTTCGAAGAACGGATGGCCGATGGGCCCAAAAGGTTTTAGAGTAGAGGCCGCGTTTAGGCAAACGGAGTTTTGGTCGACCCCCGATCAGGTGCGATGGCGATCTCCGTGCAGTAGCCGGTTCAAGTTGGCAGCGAGTAGCAGGGATCGGCCGTCTTGGCGTTCATTGAAAAAGGCCTATGTCCAGCAGTGGACTGATAGGGCCGATTATGATGATGATGATGATATATTAAAAATAGAAAATATTAAAAAGTTCATTTTGCAAGTATTTAAAAAACATTTTTCATTACCGGTTAATTTCTCTTCTTTTATTTTTAAGTTCTAAAGAAGTTTGTTAATGGAAATTTATAAAAAATTTTTAAAAACTCGAAGCACATTTAGATCGCCGTCGAAAACAGATTTTAAAATATACAATTAATTACTTTTTTATGTTATGGTTTCATAAACAATATAATATATTATACCTTCTTAACAATAAACCTGGAAATTATTAATATTTGATGTTTAATAATGTTTCATTAACAAAGCTTTTTCATATTGGCTATTGCATTTTTATGAAAAACAGTTTTATCGTTCAGTGTGGCGTAAAAGTTAACTGTAATATTAGTTATGTACTGTATTTGTAATCGGTTAACACTCATATGGCTTATACATCGCGGGAGGATTGAAAATGGCGACGGTTCACCAATAAGTACACGTTCGCTTCTAGCGCCATTATTAATTCCACATTACCTAATTATTTTGTTAGTGTGTGGTTACATACATTCCTTGTGGATACATTCTTTGTTCTCATACCATATACACTCTCTGACTAAGCTGTCTATGCCAATCATTCCACGCAAAGCTCATTCGCAATCAATCTCCATCCACCTCCTGAACCAGTCGATTGATTCAGTCATAAAATTAAAGTATTCATTGTTATATTCTTTTTTTGGCAGAGACTTTATCAAAAAGGCGCTTAACAGTTTTCTAATTGCTAAAATGTTAAAAATCGAATAAATACTTTATATTATCATTATCATCAACCTGTTATTATTCATAATTATTTCTATTGCTTGCGCGAATAATAATAAATAGTAATTTTATTTAATATTGTTATTATTCAGTCATCATCGAAGTAAAAGCCATAAAAATTTGTGTCTAATGCTAAGCACATAAAATACTCGCTTATTATTATATACAGACTGCCGGTGGCGTGCATTAAGGGAGGCCTATGTCGAGCAGTAGACTAACACAGGCTGATGATGATGATGATGATACAGACTGCCTGCCAAACAACTCAACAACGCTCCCTCAAAAGCCTATTGCTAAGGTTAGTGGGTGGACCGACTTTTTGCATGGATCATCTTACTATTCCGACAATAGGGGGATCGTCCCAAATTGCCCTAACCAACTAGGAAATAGCAATGAAAATTTGGTGAATCCCCGCAGGATTTGTACCCACGATCTCCGGTTTCTAAAGCACTCGCCCATACCACTAGGCTACGGAGGCAGTCAATAATATGCAGACCAAACATTTTTTTTTCTTTTTCTCCTTTAACCGACCCTCTTCCCAGTTTATCTAGGGTCGGTATTGGTTGTTCGTTTCGACAGTGTTCTATTCTGGCTTGTGGGAACGCTAAAGTTCTCGCGTTGGCTTTTTATGCATATTCATATCACCTGGGTGAGGTGGCAGGTAGTCTTCCTCTTCCTAGCAGACAGGACATTAAGTACTTTCTGAACAGAGTGGTCACTATCTCGTCTGAAGATGTAGCTGTAACAACGCACACGACTTTCTATCAGTTTATGCACGCGTTCAATTAAGCACTGAGGATAGTTCTCTTGTTTCAAAAATATAGGATCAATGTATTGACCAAGCTAAATAAAAACAATTATATTATTGGAGAACGGAAATTTTATAAAGTATCAGACTCTCTTAATAAATATTTCGATAAAGTCTACATCATCAGTCACCTAGATGGCATTTGCCTGGACTGTATCGGTTGTCTCCAAATTGCCATTTGGTATCCCCAATCCATGCCAAGACTACGTCTGAAGCTCACTTGGTTGGACCTCATTTTGATACACATAATAGCGACTTGCTTGCTGGTGGCATTTTATTGAGCTGCGCTAAAATCTGCCGCGGAAGGTAAGATTGAGGAGGTGATTTGCTGTGCAAATCCTGATTGCAGTATATTATATTAAGGCATTGAATAAGAGTCTTAAGTCGGTTTAAAAGTTCGATATAAAACTCTCCGCCCAAACGCAAACTATTCAACTATGTCTTCATTCTGCCAGCTACCCTGTTCGCTGAGGTTTTGGGATAAGTGTTACGTGATAATAAAAGGTGTTATTTCATTTTCTAGGAGCCGTGGTCACAGGGTAGACTATGATGTCATGCGTCTTGTTGCTAGTGCCGAAGCGAGGTTTTCAGATCTTTATTGTAATTAATTATTTTTAGTCTATACTCCGACTTATGCCAAATGAACTTATTTTATCATTACAGCCTGCAGTGGTATTATGCTTAAACATACGCGATGAAATTCGTGAAACGTCCTTCTTATTCAATAACATGTTATCGATAGCGATTAAACAGAAATTTTGTTGGTTTACAGTCCACAATATTATTGGGGTCATTCAAAAAGTAAATTTAAAAGGTTAGATCAGCTAAAAGGCATACCTTTTTTAAATAAAATACATTTGTAAGAAATTACAGTTGAGCATTGAAATATTGACAAATATTTTTATTACCTTATGTTTAATGCTGTCTGCTCTGTGTACGTTGAGTTTGTTATTATTTATTGTTAAAAATTGTAAGCTTAAATTTTCACTCCGTTTTGATTACCATATTGCGAGAAGTTTCTTATAATGTAATTAAATTATCGATTAAAAACAAGCAGTAAAAAATTTAACCGATTTAGACTTCTACGCAACATAAGTTCCGTCTTAATCCGACTGCATGCTTACCTCACTCTAAATTACTTCTTACTACTGGGATATTTATTTTTTGTATACGCTGTTTTACACTTTGATTAATACTGCACTTATAGAAATATATTTTCGATCACTTGAGAGAAACTGAGAACTCTGTGTTTTTTATATGTTATTTTGTTATATCGTAATATTAATTGACGTCAAATTGTAATTTTCAGATTTAAATTAAAATATTTTTTCTATATGTCACACTATTTCCTATTTAAATTTTCACGCATCCTTGTTTTAAATAGTTTAGTATGAAAATTAGCAACGATTTGGCTACTATTTAAAATAGGTGAAATAAATTTGGTTTAGAAGTGAATACTTCGAAGTGATAATTATAAGCATTGCGTAAAATTTAAGTAATTTGCACATTATCGCACAATCTAACATAAATTTTAACGATACTCACATTCCATTTTTAAATGTGTGAAAATTCCAGGACTCGTTATAAATAAAACAACAAAATAAAGTTGAAACCACTTAAACTTAAACTTTCTTTCCCTCTTGTTGACTAAACAGAATTATTTGTCTTTTAAACATTACGGTAAACACTAAAAATAGCATTATCAAAATTAAAAGTCTTAACCATACTTTATGTATACGTTTATTTTCCAAATGTACACATGGAAGAATCAATATTGTTATTTTTTGTCGTTTTAAAATCCAAAATTACGTTGACTAACACTCACTACTCTTGTAATCTTTTCCTCAATATTTGAGCACGAAATCAATCAGTAGCCCAACAACTATTCCAGCAGCGGTCCCGACCGCACGTGTTCGCCGCAGTCTCAAGCTCGCCTCGCAGAAGTCATCGTCCGCCGCCGTGAAATCGTCTCGCTGCGCCATCTGAGTTTTATGAGTGCACCTGCGCTCATAGAGCCTTTTGTCGCACCGCTGACGTCATCGCGGTGGAATTTGTGTTTTAGCGGTCGGCTTTAACGCAGCTGTGTTTTGCAACTCGTTTGCATAACACAATTGTGTTGCTAGCCGCTTGTAGCTAAGCGCATAATCTTGTTTCTTAGGGTTAATTAATCTTGTTTCTTGGCCGAACAAGTTGTTTTTACAACTTTACTAGGCCTACCGAACGTTTTAATATTCTGTTTCTTGTTTCAGAAACCAGTCAGACACACCTCCCTGCCGTAGCCGGCAGGGCGGTAAGGAAGCTACGCCCGGCAACCGCCGGGACATACAGATTGCGTCAGATGACGCTACAGATGTCTCGCCTCAGCTAGACAAGACAACCGCTACAATGGTCGACCGAGAGCTCTCGACTCGCTTTGGTATTGATACCAAGGCGATCAGCGAGAAGCTCGGTCGAAAGCTTTACATGAAGCTCACCGACGCCGTGCACCAGCTACTTTCCGAGGCCAATCCCGATCCCGATACTCCCGCATCCACGCCTGGACCGTCCCGACCATTCCCAGCGGATGATAGCGACGACAATTATGTCGACGTTAGCATCCGCTCGGAATCGGACATGGAGGTCGAGGCTATCCCACGCTCCAGATCCCAACCAGACGACGGCTTCAAAACCGTCAAATCGAAGAGGAAGCGCAAGGTGCGCACCTCATCACCCGCACCCGTCCATCCCGTCAAGGCTGCAAAGCCTGACATCCCCACCACCTGCCCTCAGCAGGTTCCCCAACCGTCGTCCTCCCAGGCGACAAAACCCCATCCATCCCGCCGATCCTAGGCGCCCCCCGGCCCCTCGCCCCGCCCAGCCGTCCCAGCCTTCCCAGGCACGGCTACCCGTAGGGAAACGCCCACCACCGATTTACCTCCGCGAGAAGGAGAAATGGGTCGACATTCGCTCGGCCCTGTCCAATAGATTTAAATTTGAGGCCTCTGATAGCAATCAGGGGATCAAATTACAACTAGAGAACTCAGATGATTTTAGGAAGGTGACCTCTTTCCTCCGGGAAAAGGAACACCAATATCACACATTCGCGCTCCCGGATGAGCGCGTACTTAGTACTTAGGAGATCCCATGCGCGGAGATAACTTCGGCAATTAAAGAACTAGAAATTCCAGTCCTAGGGGTACAACGTATGTACCACCCACGCACCAAACGCCCTTATGGTATGGTGCTAGTCACACTTGAGCGCTCAAAGGAAGGAAAGCGCATTTATGATGTCGAGCAGCTGTGTGGGATCGGTCGTCTCTCGTTTGAGCGGCCACACTCTAACGGTTTGCCAGGGCAGTGTCACAACTGCCAAGTATTCGGTCACGCTGCGCGGAACTGCTTCGCACGCCCCCGTTGCGTTAAATGCCTCGGGGACCACGGTACCGCATCCTGTCCCAGACCCAAGGACAAAGAAGTCCTCGCCACATTCGAACCTCCTGCGTGCGTAAACTGCCGCACTCCCGGCCACACGGCCAACTACCTCGGCTGCCCTAAGGCGCCAAAACGCAGAGTTCCTGCGATCCCAAGGGAAGCCTCTTCCAGGCGACCACCTACCTTATCCAATACCACCGCATTCCCACCCCTCCGTCCTTCCAACGCTTGGCAGTTCCGCCCCGCGTGGCAACAGCCAGCGCCGGAGCCGACTCCGAGCGCACAGCGGCCCGCCGCCGCCTCAAAGAGCCAGCATGCTAGCCATAGCAATGGCAGCACTGGCAACAATGTAGCATCATTCTTAAAGTCGCTAGATCTTTTTAATCTAGACGAACTAAATCAAGCAGCAGATGATTTCGCCGCCGCCGCCGGCGACGCGATGGTTAGGTTTTCCCTTCTTGTTAAATACAAGAATTTAATTACTGCCCTTAAGGCTTAGGTACCCTTGCAGTAGCTAGACACACCCTACACTTAGAGTGTAGGACATACACACACATTCATGACATCGGCCCCACCGGTGAGGTCGAATTTACACACCCTTTGCTATATGACACTGTAGCTTAACACCATATTAGATAGGAGCGTTGCTGGAGTTTCTTGCGCCACTTCTTCTCCCAGCGCCAACGCTTTAAGAAGTGGTAGTAAAATTTAGATAGAGCTCTTCTAGCTATTAAATGATCATTGCAAAGCGTCTGAATCGAGCCGAGGCGTCGGCCCACCTGGGCAGCCCTCGATTCAGCATGCTAACGGGTACCAGAAAAGTGACAGCCCAAGCCTAGGCTCCCCTTCTGGGGGCCCTTGGTGAAGTTAAGTCACTTATGGGGAGACGCGCCTGTGGCAACGGGCCCCCCCAAATCCGGTTATGTTCTACTAGGTTTATTCCCCAGAGCACGAGATCCATCAAAAAAAAAAAAGAAATCAATAGCCATAATCAAAGTTAATATTTCTGAAATAAAATAAACATTAACTTCATTTCCTTTATTGACACTTTACTTTACTCCTAGGCTCACTCACATCATCAGCCTTTGTTAGTCCACTGCTGGACATAGGCCTCCCCTAATACACCCCTATCCATTAGGGGTTTGGACCGTAACCCACCACGCTGGTCCAGTGCGGTTGGTGGGTGGACCGACTTTTACATGCCCATCCGACGCATGGATCATCTTACTTTTCAGACAATTGGGTGATCGGCCCAAATTGCCCTAACCAACTCAGGAAACAACAATGAAAATTTGTTGCGTCCCCGCAGGATTCGAACCCACGACCTCCGGTTTCTAAAGCACACGCCCATACCACTAGGGCTACGGAGGCAGTTAGCTCACTAGGGGTAACTAGGGCTCACTAGGGGTAATAAATTAATGTATAGCTCCAATCTGGAGCAGTGAATGGTTCCTAAATTGTTATCCGCCGTGCTGGAGATATGCTCCGGACGCTCGACTGGGAAGGACACGGCATAGATGTGAACGGTGAGTATATCTCACATCTGCGATTTGCGGATGACATCATGACTGAGACCGCAAATGAATTGAAGAAAATGGTGCAAAGCCTGGCTGAGTTTTCTGTATGCATCGATTCACGGATTAACTTAGGTAAAACCAAGATCATGTTCAACGAGCACGTTGATCCGGGACCTTGATGGCTCCTCCTCGAAATGGTTTCGGAGTACGTCCACCAAGGACAAACGCACGTAGCAGGTAGAAATAACTTCGGATGAGGCTGATGATAATGCAGGTATCATCATCATTAGCCTGTGCTAATCCACTGCTATACATAGGCCTCCCGTAATGAATGCCTTCTCCATTACGGGTTTTTGGAGCGTATCCCACCACGATGATCCAATGCGGGGAGGGGGGTGGATCGACTTTTTACTTGACCATCCGACGAATCTTACTTTTCAGACAATTGGGTGATTATCCAAAATTGTCCTAACCAACCAGAAAACAACGTTAACAAAGTTGTTCAAACCCACTATGATTATTATAAATTGATTACTCATTTATTAAAAATAATTCTTTAATTTTTTTTTCTTTTGGCAAAACTTCCGCACCAGTGGTAGATTGATGTTCATAAGAGCTCGATAAATCTTAAATTGAATAAAGAATATTAAAATTCAGACTCATGGTCAAAACATGTAAATTTTCTATATATATATTTCTTATCAGCTTACTGTAGACTGTCGCATAACACGATAATAATAAGTAATATTGTGAAACATTAAATATGAACATAACTAACGTTGCGATGACGTACGCATACAGTTAGGGAAAACCATTTTAATATTTTTATTGGCAACTACATAATATTTTATAGTACTAGTATTAAAAATGAAAAGAAGAAATATATGGAATATTTGTGTCCTTTACATTTCTGATGAACTTCAAAAAATTGTAGTGTTTGTTGCATTTGTATTAGCCAGAAAATTATATAAATAACAAATAATTAACCTTTGAGGGCCCGAAGAACGGGAAATAATCCTAGGTTTATTAGACTTTTTGAATTTAAGTCGCGGCTAATTATTCTTTGATTTGGAAAAAGTTGATATTTAATTTTAGTGATAATTTTCATAAAGGTTTCGATAAAATTATAATCGCATTTATGCGTGCACGTCATAGATGACGGCAATCGAAATATCCACTGGCTTGTTGAGTCACGATCAGTCGTCAAAAGTTTTAAATAGCATCATATCACTCTCATTCGTTTGTTTGACCTGTACAAAGACACTGGCCTTAAGATCGTATATTTGCACATTTATAAATAACATTAAAAAATAAATTTATACTTTTGAGACAGATTATTTTTACTTTAGGGAGAACAACATACAGATTCTGTATAAAACTTAGAGGAAATGCTGTGGTTTTAAAAGGTAAAATTTAAACATTATTAAATTATATTGTGTGAATAAAAAGGATTTGATTCATTAATTTAATTAGTTTTATTTACTAATTTGTTCCTTTTAATGGTGGTTGCTCTGAAGATAATCGTTTTCACATTTGTTTTAACCGATTTTTTTAGTAAAGTATATAGATTTTTTTAGTTAAGATAAATAATATTACTAACACTTCTTTAAATAAATTAAATATATATACATTCTTTTATCTTTTCAGAAAACTAAAAACCCTAAGTATGGATTTAAAAGCCGCCATATGGATTTTAGCAATATGGCTTAATCTTATGGTATTGGTGATCGCGAAACTCACATGCCGTTTCGAAGATAATACACACATGTTTCATTCATGTAACGCAACGGGTTTTGAGTTAAACACGTTACACAGAGGACTCGTATCGGATAAAAGAACTACTTTCCACATAATTTTAAAGAAATGTCAAATATCAAGCATTGAAGTTGAAGCATTTTATAGATTACCCGCCTTAGTCATCTTAGATTTGGAGGAGAACAAAATAGCAAAATTGGAAGAAGGAGTATTTGATCGAGTCCCAAAACTGTCACGACTTATTTTGTCGAACAACCTTCTCACGGAGTTGCCTCCTGGTATTTTCAACAATGTTCCAGAGCTAAGCGTACTTGATTTAAGAGGTAACAAGCTAAGTTTTCTACACTCAACAATATTCGACGCCCTTCCAAGACTGGATCAATTACATCTGTCATACAATCTTTTTGTTGGTAAAGACTTTGAAGCTGATTTTTTGTCCAAAAATCAACGCCTCTCAGTACTTTCTTTATCTGGTAATGACATGGTTGAAGCTAATTTCTTAAGTAAGATGCATAACGTAAATTATTTGTACATGGACAATTGCCTATTAACGGATGTACCAAAGTTTGTTGTAGACACTAATATGAGAGACTTAAGACATTTAAGCTTGTCAGGCAATAAATTAACAAAGATTACAAATATGGTTTTTAAAAATTTAGTAAATGTCGAAACTTTAAATTTATCAAAAAATGATATCGAGGTCATTGATGGAAATACATTCGAATTACTTAAAAGTCTTCAAACGCTTGACTTGAGTCACAATCGGATTACTATTATTCCGGCTATTATGTTTCAAAATAAACGAAATTTACGTTTAATTAACTTATCATTTAATTTAATAATGGATGTGCCAATCATAGCTTTCTCGAATACTGCTTTAAAAAGGTTAAATTTGTCCAACAACAAAATAACATACTTGACGGAAAATTTTCTCGTACATTTGGAAGACACTGGAGTTATGTTAAAAATGTTAGATATTGGCGGGAACCCATGGCAGTGTGGGTGTCTCAAAGATTTGTTGCGCGAAATGAAAGAGTTGGAAGTAACTTATGACGGAAGTTCGTTTGACGGAAGTCATTCTGTTTGTGTTACAAAAGATACATTTGTATGTAAAAGGGACCTGACCACAAGTATAGAATTTATAAATATGTACGAGCAAATAAAATGATATTGTAATTGAAATTTCATTGAGATTGAGTAATGCAATATACGCTATATGAAAACTTTAAAGTCTTTGAACAATCACCCACAATAGGTATCCTAAAAGTTAAGTTGTATGTTGAATGTTATTAAAGTTTAAGTCATTTATTATTACTGCAATTGTTTCGATCGTCATCTTTTTAATATCTTATTATTACCTTGTTATTGTTTTGCCATAAAATAGTACTGTATATGTTCTACATTTTTTATTAAATAATATCCTAAAAAGTTCTCGTCTAATCTGCTCAAATAAATCAAAGTGTGTCTGTACGCAACATCATTATAACAGCTTTCGAATTATTACGTTGTGATAAGCGATATATGTAACAAAACAACATTTTTTTAAATTTTTGTCCGTCTATCTGTTTGTTCTGGTTAATATCTGAAATGGCGGTCCTTTCACTGCAAGATAACTCACGTGATTGGAACTAACTGTAGCCGCTATCTTTTTTCATATGACGCGGACAAAGTCGCGCGTAAGTTTAGCTGTTAAGGAGTCAAAATGTGACCTCCTTTGTCTTCTAGACTTAAATTGCTCTACTGATTTAAAATAAACTTACGTGTGTACAGTAATTATTTCTTCCGATAATCAAAACTTCTTAAAGAAAAAATGGATCTATATATACTAATATTATAAATGTGAAAGTAACTCTGTCTGCGTGTCTGTCCGTCTTTACTATCTAACGCAATTAACCAATTTCGATGAAATTTGGTACACACAGAATGGGTTCCACATGGGGTATTAATTATTGCGATAAAATTGATTGAAAGTGAAATAGGGGATGAAAGTTTATGTGGAAATCTATCTATAAAAGTCTTTTATTTTAATAAACTTCGCTGACATTTTTCCTCTTTCACGCGGATATAGTCACGGGTAACAACTAGTATGACAATAAAGTAACAAATGACTAATAAGGACAATCAGGATTTCTTACCGTAGATTAATATAAATGGCCTTTGCCTAAAGCGAGATTTTTTTTTAAATAAAAAAAATATTTTCAATTTAAAAAAAAAAAACTATTACTTGCATAGAATAAAAAACTCTCATCTATGATATTTAATAATAAATATGATCATTGTCAAGCAACAGCTAAGTATTTTTAATAACTCAGGCATTCGTATAATGTTATGCTATATGATAGTTTAAATAAATATATTTTTGTTGATATCTCAACTAACCTATGACATTGCAGAGATAAAGTTATTTCATATGGTGCAATGTCTTGATATGACAGATTCAAAGTTTTTAATAATTAATATACAATTGATTTTTTTAACAATATCCTTAATTAATTAATTTATTTATATTTGGTAATAAAAATTTTAAACAATAAAGTGCAATGCTTATAATTATAAATATATGTATCGGGACCCTATCTTACCCTAATATATCCCTTATATCCCCATCATGTTACCATCCCGGTCCTCATTGTGGCCGCTAATCAGTACTGTCTTCCGGTTTCAAGGCACTGTAGCCAACTTTATAAGTGAGGTAACGAGAGGTAACATCACTGTGTCGATGCGATGATTTTATTTGTGGTGTCTTACGCTGCTTTCCTCATTATTATTATTATTATCTACTTTTTTATTTTACTGTAGCTTATATTACTTAAAAAGAAGAGAATATAGTGCTGAAAAAATATTTCAAACAGTAAATTATCGCGAGCGTATAAGTAAACATTTGTTGAATTTACGCCTAGGTATATTGAATTATAATATTTATCAAGTATTATTACTCAAGCTTACATAGTTTGTATGAAGAATCACAAACATTCTAAAGATTCAACCAGTGGTATTTTCTTTTAAGTAACATGCATAACTCGCAAAATAAATACGTGAAATAAGGACATTTACATTTTCTAAGATAATAAATTTTTGAAAAACATTTATTTTTCCTTTATATAAAAAAATCCCATTAATTTTTATTCTCTAATACCGTCTTTATGAAAAGCATGACTAATCCAACCTAATTATTTCTTTTGTTTAAGCGATTATTATCATCCAGTCTGCCCGTGATCATGGATGCTGGAATAAATCCGAAACGTTGGGAATAAATATATTTAAGTAACGCGAAAAATCCGTAAATTAGTGGATTTGATAATCCAACCTAATTTTTAAATTATTATCACAATATGTTTGCGAAGGGTATTTATGTCGTCGTCGTCACTTTAGACTGCTAAAACCCACTGCTGAGCATAGGCCTCCCCATAAGTCACCAAAAGACACGAGCTGTGCCATCTGCATCCATTTACTTACCACACTGCGATGGCTAATAAGACGCTTGCACTAGTACTTGAACCTTTCTTCCTTACGGTTATTAGTTCTAAGAGTTATGTAGCAGCCCCATTACCAACTAAGCTCGATTATTCTACAAGCTATATCGGTTTTCATCGTTCTTCTGCGGATGTCTGCATTACGCAAATACAAAGTAACGTATCACCTAATTTCATTTGTGAAATAATAATTATTTTCTCTGAAATACTAGCCTATACTGTATAAAGTGTGAACTTTTAGTGGTCTCGATTAGGCAGTTCCGATATTAGTTGTTATTTTTGTCAATCAATCTGTCTGTTAAATTCAACATTTATACTTGTAACTTGATGTCGGTAAGTTTCTTTCATGATATTGATTTCAGAAATATCAACAGGTAGCATATTGCGTCTGCGCGAATTGAGATGGTAAAGATGTATGATCAAAAGATGTTTTCAAAATTACGTTACATAAATAAGCTACGCTGGAAGGTTATTTACTTGAAAATCATAAAGGTTGTAAGCATTCTTATTATACGACCGCATTGCATTAATACATACTTATAATTTATTATAATATACTAAATTAAAGTTATAGTTCGGAAAGCAATTATATCAAGTCGCCTAACTACACTTGAGCAACGTAAGTAAATAAAATAAACATTAAATGGACAGGCAGTAATGACAATAGACAGTATTGTCTGCGTCCTGGTCCGTAGAAGCATTCTCCATTCAAATTTAAGAATGGCCAAAAAGGCTGCTTCTGGCAAACTGAACAATCCTGCTGCAGTTGCGCCTAGTAGGGTGTAGGGTAAAATGGGAGCGTGGTAGGTACCACATTTTCTATACATCGTTATGTGCCAAGAAAATCTATTTGCCTAAATTATTAAAACTTACTAAATATAATAAAAGAAAATTACAGTTTGTTATAAGAATCAAATGACATCCAATCTGCCATGAGTCCAATATATCCAAGACTACTACGCAGTTAAATCTTGTGCGAGCTCAAAAGAAAAAAAAAATATTACAAAAAAAGTTTGCCTGTAAAATCGGTATACCGGCAAAAGTTATACGGGACGACGTCTTTTAGTGGTAGAATGATTATAATGTGAATATTCGTTCGTTCAGTAGGAAGAAGGATGAACCTTCTTGCTTTTACTCTCTGTCTCTCTTTCACTTAAGCAAGCCAATTGCGCACGAGTAAGAGAGACTCGTGCCTCTCACTTTCTCTTATGGTTGCTTATGGAGAGCGTTACGTGAGCGGCGCTGTAACACAGTTTACGAGAATGCCCTTTCTACCCTAAGGCAATTTATAAGACGTTGTCACGTCTGAAGGTAATTTTTTTTATTAGAAAATAATAAAATTGAGAAAGACCTGTGTCCGGCAGCGGACAAATAAAAGCTGATTATTAATGATCAATTGAAACATCTATTGATATGTTTTTTTTACCAAAATTTTTCTCATCATGATGAATCATAGCACAAATCTCGAAAAGGTTCCCATAATTATTCTGGTAATGTCAGACATTGCCTTTAATGAGTAGATTCCGGAAAGTTACGCATAAATAACTCGGCTTTTTTTGACTCCCTCTTGACTTTGTAAGTAATACTTTAAAGTACTTCCGTTCACAAATTATTTTAATATAAATCAAAAGAGATAATTAGACTTTTATAACAAGATATACAATTTTGAGTTTACTATTTTATCTTTTGACACAATTTACACGTGTAGGATAGAAAAGTATATTGAAGCTTTTTTTACTAAAAGTTTTATAATTACAAGTAATATTTTAAACTATATGAACGACTTCAAACAGCGTAAAAATATTTTACGCAATATAAGCAGGTAATAAAACAACATGCTCTCTGTACGAAATGGCGTCGTCACATCTTTCAATGCATTCATTTCTTCTCCAGAAACTGTAAACATGATGTAACTAAAGCTGAAACAATATGCTATGCAGACGACACTGTAATAGTTTTTGACGGTTCTACGTGGGATGAAGCATATTCGAATGCAAAATCGGGAATGAAGTTAGTCACTCATGGTTGCAAGAAAACCTACTATCCTTAAACACAAAGAAGACGAAACGACTATTACGTTTTTACAAAATTGCTGCATCCGTCCCCATTAGTATTACTAACATCATATTACATGACTGTAAAAGTAAAGAAATTTGTGACTGTTTTCCTATAGAAAGAGAGAGCACTATTAAATATTTAGGTATAGTTATAGATGAAAAACTTACTTTTAAAACGCACATTGAGACACTTTCTAAGAAAATCCGTAAAATTGCCAACCTTATAAAGCTTCTTCGTCCATCAGCTCACATAACCAATTTGAGATATGTCTATTTTGCACTTTATCAATCGCTCATAATCTATTGCATTACCCGCTGGGGTTCCGTCTCAAACTCTAACACATACGATGCGGAAAGAGCACAAAGATCTGTTATCAAACTGATGCTTAAGAAGTCCTCTAGATATTTGACGACACTAAATTGCAAAGAAAGTAAACTTTTAAATGTGCGACAGCTTTTTATACTAAGAACCATTCTAAAGGTACACGACTCTTTAATAACTCCTACAGCAGTGATTATTTTGCTAGTCTCCGCAAATTTAGACTACCTCTACCCAAAACCAAAACACTTTTTGCGAGACGATTTAGCCCTTTAATAGATAGTTTTGTTTATAACAAAGTAATGAGCTGTTGCGACATAACTCGTTGTTCACTAAAAGATACGAAAGAAAAGGTTACAATGTGGCTGGCCTCTCTAACGTATGACTGTACTGAAGAATTGCTCCAACGTAAACTCTAAAAAAATAGACTCTGTGTATATTTATGCGCGTGTGTGTGTTTGCATCTATATGCATGTATTTATGTGCACATATTTATAGACTGCTGTAACAGTTTTTTTTTCGTTACTGGCTAACTATTAGATATTTACTTACTTACGTTTTATACATTTGTGTTTAATACAATAAATTTTATGTGATATTATGTCTGATTGCAATATTTAATTGTTAAAGCTTATTTTTAAATCATAGATGTAGGTTATCGTAGACTTTATTGTAAACCAATTCAAGGACTACAATTATGCAAAACACAGTTTAAGTCTATCGATTAAGGTTGAGTCAGCGTTTGTAATGTAATCGCACGACGGTGTGATTATGTGGCCGTAGTTTTCTTATTTTCTTTAATATCTATTAAACTACTTTGACAGCTAAAATCTATAACGTTTATAAAAGAAACAAAACCACTGCAGTTACCCTTCGAGAGCTCAAACTTGCGCTGGCTAATGAATATTCTTCAACACCAGCTCAGTAGACAAAACTACAACTAAAATTTTTTGACAAATAATGTTCTTGTACATAAGATATCCTTATTCTTTTAAATTTAACTTTTCTAATGAAATATAAATAAATTAATAAATATTATTTATTTTAAGGACATTTAGTTGTCTATCATGCACATGTTTTTATAGTTAGCTTGCGTCTTTAACTTCCGACATGGGTAAACTTACTAAAGCAACCCTTTAGTTTTGCTTACGGCTGTATGTATCTTGATTTCTTTTATTAGGGAATAAAATTAAAAAAGGTAATAAGTTAAATAGTCAGTTCTAAAACTATGCATATTAAATTGTTATATAAAAGCCTAAAATATTATTTTTCTTAATTTCAAATGCTTGGATTTTAATAAAATTATCGAGTAACATATCTTATACATCATATTAGAAATAGGCTACCATACATAAAAATATGATATTAATTATTTATAATAGAATAAAGCGTCATCCAAAACTCATGTATGTAAGAAAATCTGCGAAAACTTTTACGCCTAAAATAGTAATAATGTATAATAATTACGATCAGAAATAGCCAACACCGCGCGGTTAAAATTATAGGGCAAAGCTAATTCTATTATATAACTTGGGAATAATTATCATTTTTTATCAACTTTTTATACCCTGGTGCATTATACGATAATAATAACAGTAAAGTAATATTGTGATACAATAAATATAAACATAAATAACGTTTTAATGACGTACGTTCATAATACAGGAAAACCCACATTTGTTTATTTGTATAAGCGACTCGCCGCAATGGATAAATAAAACATCTTAGTTTGTTGTATAGGATTTATCAATCAATATAAAAATAAATCTGATAGATATTTAACAACTGCAGCAAATCTACTAACTACAGTTAGGTAACATTAAGATTATTTTTAGGTAACATTAAGATTATTTTTTCACGTCTTAAAAACAAATATGTAGAAAGGTATAATCTATTTTGTTTTTAATTCGATGAGTTTTTATATTTATTCACCTTTTAAATCTTCCCCAAATTATTCAATACCAAAATTAGCCAAATCGGTTCAGCTGTTCTCGAGTTTTAGTGAGACTAACGAACAGCAATTCATTTTTATATATAAATTTTATATATTTTTTTATTTAAAGTATCTCTGGTTTTTCTTTGACAAGTGAAGAGACTGTTGTCTGGACTGAAGAACATATATACGTTATTTTTTAAAATAAATTTACATTTTTGAAACAGAAAGATAGTTAAGGAAAAACTACATACAGTCATTTCAAATCGTTAATATAAACCGTTTAATATATTCCATTGATTAAAAAACCTAGATTCAAAATTATTTAAAAAAATACTTTTTATTTGTTGCGTTTGATGGTAGTTGAGAACCGTTATCACATCAGTTACAAATGGGTTTTTTTTTTAACTATAACTTATACTACCTGTAAAAAGCATAATTTTATTTATATTACTTTTCAGAAAACTAAGTACGTCAATTATGGATTTAAAAGTCGGCATATGGGTTTTGGCAACTTAGCTTAATCTAATTGTCTTGGTGACCGCGAGAACCACGTGCCGTTTCAAAGATAACACACACATGTTTCTTTTATGTAACGTGACAGATGTAGGTGAGTTAAACACATTGCAAGGAGGACTCGTAGCAGATATAAAAACCACTTTCCACAAAATCTTAAAACATCCGTCAAATAACTAACATTGAAGTTGAAGCGTTTTATGGATTACCTGTCTTAATTAACTCAGATTTGGCGGAAAATAAAATACCTAAATTAGAAGAGGGATCATTGGTCTAGTCCCAAAACTGTCATGACTCATTTTGTAAAAGTTTGTACCTTTTCACGGAATCACCTCCTGGTATTTTCAACAATGTTCCAGAACTAAGTGTTCTTGATTTAAGAGGTAACAAACTACGTTTTCTACTATCGACAATATTTGACGCCCTTCCAAGATTTCATCAATTACATCTGTCGTACAATATTTTTGTTGCTAAAGACTTTGAAGCTTATTTTTGTAAAAAATTTATCGCCTCTCACTATTTTCTTTATCCGGTAATGACATGTCCGAAGCTGATTTCTTAAGAAAGATGCATATCATAAATTATCTGCACATGGACAATTGCTTATTAAAGGATGTTCCTAAACTTGTTGTTAACAAAAATATGAGATTTTAAGACATTAAATCTTATCAGGCAATAAATTGACAAAGATGACAGATATTTGGTTTTTAAAAATTTAGTTAATGTCTAAACTTTAAAGTTATCAAGAAATGATATTATTCAAACAACTTCGAAACAAGTCTCGGAACGCTTGAATAGAGTCACAATTGGATTAATATTATTCTGGCAACTGTGTTTTTTTTTAAATAAACGTTATTTACGAGGTGCTTAACTTATCTTTTAATTTGACAATGGACATTCCAACCATAGCTTCCTCGAATACTGTTTAAAAAGGTTAAATTTTTCAACCAACAAAATAACATGCTTGATGGAAAGTTTTTCTTGTGCATTTGGAAGACACTAGAGGTATAGTAAAAATTTTAGATATTAGTGTACGTGTCTTAGAGATATATTGCATGAAATAAAAGAATTATATGTTCTTAACGAGGGAAGTCATTTCGTTAGTGTTACAAAATATAAATTTGTATGTAAACGTGACCTTTTCTTAAGTATAAAATTTATGAATATTTACGAACAAATAAGGTGAAATTGTTTCTGGAATGAACTTGAGATTGAGTACTTAATGTAATAAATGCCATATTAAACCTTTAAAGTTTTGAATAGTCACAGATTAAAGTAAACAGTTACGGTGAAAATCAAGGGCTTCAGTGCTTGAATTTCAACGGAATAGTTTACGCGATTTTTTTAACATAGAAACTTTATTCTTATTGTTAAGAAATTGACTAAAGTTCGTTTAATTTATCATCGCTATCGCTTTCACTGCCAACTAATTCAGGATGTTAATTTTCCTTTATCATAGGCTGCTGTCGTTGCATCACATCCTAAAAAAACTTGAGGCAGAAACAGCGATGCTGACTAAGACCTATTCTACCTGCCTAACACTAAATCAGTTCAATATCGTCACGTTCTATCAGTTATAAAATAGTTAGGCATAAATAAAGTAAAGCTGTGGAAAATTAACTAAAAATCTGTGAGAATACATTTACACTAAAAAAATAACATAAATAAGTCAAACATTTTGTTTCGACTGAATCCCATAAGTATTGAAACACCTGGTAAACTTTGAAGCGCTGTAACAGCGAATAGAATTAAAAGAAATTATGGGGGGAAATTCCTCAAAGATCTCATACAAGTCTGCATTATTTTTTTTTATAAAATGTATAAAAAGTTATGGATAAAAAAAGAAGATATTTGTAAAAACTTTCTTACTTTTTTTGCTAACAATTTCATTGTTTTTTAAATAATGGCAAAAAACAGTTTGCTTCAAATAATGACTTTGTAATTTTCGTGACAGGCATAGTTTTCGAGATGTCCTGAAAAAGGGTTTAATACCTTTTTCAAGATCGCGGACTCGTGATTGAAGGATGAGCGTGACGATTAAATTTTAATTCAGAAACCCTTAAATTTTAATATTTAAATGGACTGTAAATAATTATATTAATATTCTCTGTTGCTTACGCAAATATTATACACGATAAATTATGCTATTATTATTTATCAATAAATACATTGTTTTTTTTTTATGGCATGCGCAGGCAGACGAGCAGTCGGGCCACCTGATGGGAAGTGGTAACCGACGCCCATAGACATTGGCAATACCAGTGGTGTGGCTAACGCGCTGCCTACCGTGAGACATAGAGGTGTTAAGTCTCGTTTACCCAGTAAATACGCTGGCTACGGTGCCCTTCAAACCGAAACAAAGCAGTGTTTTCACACTACTGCTTCGCGGCAGAAATAGGCACCGCGGTGGTACCCACCCAGACGGTCTCCTGTAAACTGGGGACGTACCACCGGTATTGTATTTATATCTCTGATAACCTATGATATTGTGAAGATAAAGTTATTTCATATAATGTTGTGTAATTTAATGTTTCTCGTGATCGTGATTATAATTGATTTTTTAAGCAATATGCTTACTTACAAAATACAAAACTTTTTATATTTGGCTATGAAATTTCAAATGTAAAGGTAAAGTTTCTTATCCTAGGAAATATATTTTAATGTATCTATAATACCAGTGGCATTGCTAGTATGGTACCTGCACGGCGCCGTAATTAGATATAAAAAAATCAATGTTTATATAGTTCTATCAGTGGCAAATCAGTTAGCTAACATATATATAAACCGCTCGGAAATTGTATATCCATAGTTTTTGAATGTTAATCTACTTATAAAAGGATTTTTAATAGCTCTTTTACTGTTCTCCGACTTGTAAAATACATTTCTAGATGACTATTGCGCGCATTTTTTTCTGTACAGTATTTTGTAGTTAAAGAAAGTACTTACAAAGACAACTTGTAACAAAAAACCTCACAAAAAACTTGCACGAATTTGACGGTGTTAAAAAAGAAATTCATTAAACTTAAGACGACAAGTTACGACGGCAAATGTTTGCTGATGCTAAACAAAGTTTCGATTACAAAGGAAACTGTTTACTTTCTCCCGACCGTTGCTAAATAAACGTGGAAATTTGTTTTACTCACACGTCTATTTATAGCAAATAGAAATTGTTTTTTACTTTTATGCGATGGATTAATAAATTGAATTCTAACACAATTATTTAGTAATGTGCTTTTTTTCCATATTTATACTTGTAATTCATATAAAATTTTTTTTTAATTTCGAGATGAACACAAGAATATTATTCGATGGCTGGCTCTAAGCTATGATATTAAGAAAGATTTTAGCCTCAATATCGGCCCCCTGGAAATATAAATTTAAGATTATGACCACATGTTTACTATGAAAAATTATGTGACACGTACACATATAATGGTGATTAAGCTTCTCTAGCGTAATTCCCCGGCACAGAGACTTGTAAATTACTTAAGCCTGCTGCTTCTTTAGGTTTCCGCTAAATTATGCATAGCACATCGAACAAATAATACGTTATAGCAGAAACGAATGGAAGCTCTGCGACTACCACTTTTTTTAAATTTAATAAGTTATATCATATTTTGAAAAATAATGTTTATTTTTTTCAATAAAAACTGTTATGAGAACATAAAAATACGTTTGTAATTGATTATACATACTCTACATAACGAATTGTGAATAAAAAAGTTTCACTTTGTTTATAATGTCACTTGGGCGTAACACAGCTGAGCTTCAAAGGCATTCATGTTAATTAATGTTTACACGAAGTTAAAATAACTGCACAATTTAAAGGCATTAGCAAGTCTTTAGTCGGTAACGAGGGAAATACCCAAAGATTTTGGCACATTTTAATAAATCAGGACTTGCCTTTAATTTATGGTAAGTTTTTAGTTAAATTCGATTTTAATAAAAACTAGAGTTGAAAAGCTACATATACTGACATTTGTTAGGGCATAATAACTATATAAAGTATTGTTACATAAAATGTTTATACAAAATGGTACACAATATATTTTACCCTTTATGAGGTACTTATTATGTATGTATATATGCTTATTATATATAGTAGTATATTTGATGACATGATAGTAAGAAACTTTCAATTTGGAAAGAACATTTTCAAATAAAAATCCCAAAATTGTTATTATATGATGTTTTATTACTTTTGTACTTGTTTAGATAATAGCATAAAAGTATTACACAATAGATAATTTACATGAAAAAATATCTAATTCAAATAAAAAATATTATGAAAGCAATGAGTAGATCATCATCATCATCAGCCTGTGTTAGTGCACTGCTGTACATGGGCCTCCCCTAATGCACCCCTTCTCCAATAGTGGGTTTTTGATCCGTATCCCACCACGCTGGTCTAATGCGGGTTGGACCGACTTTTTACATGCCCATCTGACGCATGGATCATCTTACTTTTCAAAAAATTGTGTGATCGGCCCAAACTATCCTTACTAACTAGGAAACAACTTGGAAAAGAAGTTGATTAGCAGAATTCGAACCCACGACCTCCGATTTCTGAAGCACGAGCCCATACCACTAGGCTACGGAATAAAACGATGAGATGAGCAGGACGTTCACTTGATGGTAAATGACGCGCCTTGCCCAAAAGGAATGCAGTGTAAGACGCCACAAATCCTACCACTCCTATACGAGATATGTCTCTGTTATCTAGAAAGCAAGCTAACTGACTGGCTACTTTCGTTAAATGTTTGCGTCAGAGAGCACAGCGGATCTGCGACAAGAAGCATTTGACTGCTGAACTGGAGAATGTCAAGCAAGTGCTGCATGACCACATACTCCAAGTTCCACGTCTACGTCGCAGTCACCGTGTGAAGCCACAGTCGAAAGAGTGCCTACCGGCTTACCTTACATCAGAGGAGTCACTGACAAAATCGTTTATATTTTAAAGCGAGCTTCTATTAAAACATATTATAAGCCGCCGAAGAAGATTGTCCAATTATTACCATCCGTCAAATGTAAAATTCTTCTACAAACTTGTACCGGGTGTGTACAAGCTAGAGTGTGATTGTGGTCTCTCTTACATTGGACAAACAAAAAGGCCAGTAAAGACCAGAGTCAAAGAACAATGTTAAGCACCGACGCCATAAGAAATCTGAACTTTGCGGCCATTTTCATTCTCTAGACAAGCTCAATCACTGTATTGGATTTTATGAACCAAAAACACTTGCAAAAGAACATCGAGAATTTCTATTGCTTCCCGAATCATTCTAGGTATCAACCTAGAATGATTGGGAAAGCAATAGAAATTTAAAATTATCCAATTTTTAATAGAGTGGATGGTTAGTCTTTGCCACCTTCATGGGATCCAATAGTTTTAAAAATTAAACCCAAAGATTTGAAGCCACAAGACAACATTAGTACTTTTTGTCAAACCAATGTTCAAAATTAAAAAAATTAAAGATACGTCAATTTTAAATAAAACCTCTGCCGAATATTCCAAAATATTGAGATACAGACATATACCAATTTAGTCTACCCGTGATCATGGATGATGAAAAGAATCCAAAACGTGAGGAATAAATATATATAAGTAACGCGAAAAATCCGTAAATTAGTGGATTTGACATGCAATACTTTTGAATAAAATCTACGTTATATCGTAACATTTGTTTGTAAAAAGTAGTAAAAAGCTTGAACCTACGTATCGTATGTATTAGTCCTACAAAGCAAATTATCTCTGTTTAGACCATGTTAAAGTAATCCCGGCATGGAAGTTCCCTGAATAAGTTTTACAAAGTCTTGTAAGGACTTTGTAATACTTATGTAATAATTATGTACTTACAAAGTCGCGAGGGAGTAAAAGATGAAGTAAATTTAGTGTAACTTTTCGGTACCTAATCCTCAAAGGCAAATTCTGACATTTCAAGAATAATTATGGAAAGTTTTACGAGGTTTGTGAAATGATTTTTTTTTTAAATTGGTACTTTATTTTAGAAATAACAATTTTTTTTATTTATAGTAGAGTTTTATACAAGTGCAACCGTATGCCCGGAACGTCCTGAATTAAGGGTAGATTAAATTTCATTTGTATCTCATTACAATTTAAAAGTATATTATTAATTTAATTTTTAAATAAGATTTCTCGTTCCCAAGCGATAAAAAAAGTTTAAGCTTTGGATATGAGTCTCACACAATGGAGAGATCAAGTAAAGTCTCATAAATATATAATAGACACATACAAAAGAAACTACATTCTATACAACGGGTTTATAGCCTACAACCTTCCGTTATAAAAGGACTATCCAACACCGATATTTTTTTTAAATCCGTCCAGTAATTCCATACATTAGAGTATTCTAGCTAACAAAATCTTCAACATTTTTTTTGTAGGCACAAGCTTAAACTTTAGTATTGTAGGACATAATTTTGTTCTATTATAAATACATTTCGCAAAGCACGCTGTGCATGACGTTTTAGGGCACTTTTTTAGACCTAGGAATCTCTAAACTTTTTATTAATATATATCGTCTATGTTACTCTAGCTAAATGTCACTTTCCAATAAAGAAGGATTTTCTTAGAGTGGCACTGTCGTTTTAAAGGTTATTCATAACAAACATACAGACAAAAAAACAAATCGTTTCACTTTGTATTATTAGTAGATACTACGTACGACGTATACTAGTGTAGATGAGTTCTGTAAATTTAGTGGAGGTGTAGATTACGGTATAAAAATGAAGGTACTCTCCTCTTGGTTACTTTTTCTAATTTTATACCGACAGTGTACTTGCAGTGACGTTGACGTATTACTTTACCTATTTCCTTCACTGCTACTGCCGTCATAGAACTTCACTCTTTTAACTTTATTTTTTTCTGTTATTCTATAGGATCTATAAAATTAGAGGTAAGTTTTAAAAGATAGACATTAGAATATGTAGAAAAATATTTATAATTATGTATGAAGTTTATATTTAAGTCATCGTTTACTTTTAAAATACAATATAAACGAAAAGTTCAAGCCCCACGTTTCGTTATTAAAAGTATACTTTATATTTATTTGTATTTATCTCGTCTATATCGTTATCATTTGTGTGAACTATTAATGCCACACGCGTGTTATTGCTTCCATAAATAACTTTCTTAAGACGTTTGGTTTTTTTTAAACGTTCTCTATTCTTGTTTAAATGGCTGTCCAAATTAGTTGTAAGAAGGAAACAAATACGCAGATTAGTGTGGTTCATAAGATCTTATTACTACTAACTTAGTAGATACATAAAGTTAATGATATACCATAATGTAAAAAATATTATCATATATATCTTTTTTTCACCAGCCCTTATCTCGCTTATGCAGGGTCGGCGCAACTGGTTTTCTTCATCCATTCTTCTCTATTATTCGTCATTTCAGTACTTACTGCGATTTTGCTCGTATCCTCCCTCACAGAGTCCATCCATCACTTATTAGGTCTACTAATCGCTCTTCGTCCATTAACATTCATTTCTAGCATTATTTTACGTATATGACATTCGTACCACGCCTGCCTCCTACTACTCAGTTTGTCAGACTCAGGTGACATTTAAGCTTCCCCTTACATGCTCATTTCTAATTTTATGTTTCTTCATCACTTCACTTATCCATCTCAACATCCTCATCTCCGCTGCATGAACTCTTCTTTCCTCCGTCTATTTCATTGCCCAAAATTCCGATCCATACAAAATGACAGGTCTGATTATCTTCTTAAAAATATTCCCTTAAGTTTTAGGGGCATTTGTGGGTTACAACGTGTTGCCAAAACCTGTTACCATTTTATCCATCCCGCATTTATTCTGTTTCTACATATATAAATACAAGTTTAAAAAGGCCCTTTCCATAAAAAACATATGTACATATAAAATTAATAATTTATTATTTGTAATCAGTTGCTTCAGAACTGACATAATATTGTTTCAATTTAACTTATATGTATAAGTTAAATTGAAGCAATATATTAAGACTTACCTACCAACTGATTTTATAAAAGAATGTCTCAATTCAGAAAGTATATATTTACAAGAAGACAGAGTATGCTAGAAATAAGTTAAAACTACCATAATATATTCTTATCGTGATCGTGTGATCGGAATGTGCATCAGGTGGTCATCGACGAATCCATTTCCAGCAAATATGAATGTAACATGTGATGGGAATGTTGTATCAGGAGTGGTCATCGCGTAATCGATTTCCAGCAAATGTGAATGTGTAACACACTACTGATTTGTGGCACAAATAGGCACCGTGAAATTACTACCCCGGACGAACCCTCTACAGAAACCTAAACCTACCTCCGTAAAAAGTTACAGCTTATTAAATAATTCTGTAGTGGAGTTAGTTTTATGAAAATGTTTTTAAATCTAAAAAACTATAATGCTTTTATTACGATTGAATTAAAAGGACTATCTTTTATATAAACTTTATCGAATATAAACATTTGTTTTGTCGTTTGACCGTAAAACCAAACCGTAAAAAATTTACGATAGACTTCCATTTAGTGCTGGCTAAATATCATATAGAGACAAATTGCTTCTACACAATCGTAACGTATATAACATTTTTTTGCTAACACATTTTGCATTGTTAATTTTTTTTAATAAAACAATATGCTAAATAATACCTAACTTCAAACCTTTGAAGAGCCTCATAGAGTACTGGCCGAAATGTTTGATGATAAATTATGAGCGATTATTTTCGCCTCCTAGTAATCAAATAAATATAAAAAAGAGTTGCTGATCTGTTCCAATTATTAGTTATACGACCCAAACTCCTATAGGTTTTAGTCTTTTCCTTATACCCAAAATCGCTCCATCAAAAATAGTTGCTATATTCTAATATGGCGTAGTTATAAACAAAACACAACAGTAACGAGTGGATGAACTATTATGATGTTTGAATCAAACATTGCTTCAGGTCTTGTCATGTAACTGAAATGTTCATAAAAACAACCGTTAAGATACAATATTAAAATGCTTATAAAAGCAATTCTTATGTAGCTGCCATCAATTCATCCAGTTCAATGTTTATATTCATTAGACCATGCTTGCATGTGTCCAATGAGTGAGTACTGTCTAAGTTAACTCTGTTTTCTTGGATGCATCAAAATATTTTTTACATTGTTACTTTTATTATATTATTTACAAGGGAGGACATAATTCATAAAACGGTGTATTCAATCTTGCTTTGATTTTTGCTTAAGTTTAAGTTGGCATCGCATGATTTGACACAGTGGAAAGTTCAATCTCTCATTGTTGGTGCACATTTGAAATGTGAAAATTGCATCATTTAATAGTATCCCGACAAATTAATTGACGTTTTAGAATCAGAAATTAAAAAACATTTCTTTTCAAATGTAACATACTATATGACATTATTATAGTTAATGTATTGATAAAGTGCATATTTTTACTTTAAGGCAAAGTAAGCTTGGTATTTAAGGTAATAGTTTTACATTCTTAAATCTTATGGTTATCCTCTAATATGGATTATTACTTACATTATCTCATTATTTTTAAACAGTTATCTTTTGAAATGTGAAACCTTTGATATATCAGACGTTATGTTGTGGATTTAAAGTATATTTTTGATTTACGTACAAAAATTTCTCAAGCTTAATTACCTATTAAATACCTCCGTAGCCTCATAATTATCATCAGTCTAAGATAGTCCACTGCTGGACAAAGGCCCCTCTTATACACCCTATCCATTCAAAGTCAAAGTCAAAGTCAAATACCTTTATTCAAAATGGAAGCATTACACTTTCTTATTGATTGTCGAATAAACTACTACCGTTTCGGAAATGGAAGCCTCTGACCTGAGAAGAACCGGCGTAAGAAACTCAGCGGACTTTATCTTTTCCTTTTCTTCAATAAATTTTACAAAACTTTTATAAAACCATACATTTTACTACTTTGAAATAGCCTGGAGCGAACAGTTCATTACCAGGGTGTGTTATCTATCAAGTAGTCATTACAACAATAATATCCTTTAACACACAACGTTCCTTTACAACTTTTTAAATTTATTTACAGATAAAAGCTGAACGTTTTCTGGTATTTTATTGTAGATGAGTATACATTGTCCCATGAAGGTTTCATAGTTCTTCGGAGCCTAGTTTTGGAAGAACATAATTATGCTTATTCCTAATATTTATATTATATGTGTCACAATGTTTCACAAAATCATTTTTATGTTTATGAACATACATAATATTTTTAAATATGTATCGAGAAGAAACAGTCATTACATTAATTTCTGTAAACATTTTTCTCAGCGATTCTTTGGGGCCCAGGTTATAGACTGCTCGAATCGCTCTCTTTTGAATTACGAAAATAGTACTTATATCAGCCACGTTTTCCCACAGTAGAATGTCATAAGACATTATACCGTGAAAGTAACTTAAATATACTAAACGGGCTGTCTAATTTTTTTGACTGCATAAGCCGCTGAGCTAAGTTTACTCGCCAGCCTATTAATATGAGTGCCCGATTGCAGTTTAGAATTTATTGTGATGCCAAGAAATACAGAGGAATCTACGTGGTCTAGCGTTTCTCCATCTACTACCACATCACACCCAGCTTGAGGGACATTAGGAGTTATAACCTTATACATTTCGTTTTATTTTTGTTTAACAATAAATTATTTGCACTAAACCAGTATTTTACTTTTGAGAGGGTATTATTTACATCGTCATTTTGCAAATTACGTCGTTTTATTCTAAATATTAAAGAAGTATCATCAGCAAATAATACAATCTCGTTATTGTTCTCAACCTGGTGTGGTAGGTCATTAATATAGACCAGGAAGAAAAGGCCCCAAAATAGATCCCTGTGGGACTCCATACCTACCTGCGTCCAGGAGATCTCTTGCCGTTCACGTCAACTCTCTGAGTTCGATGGCTCAAGTACGAAGTCAGAAGGTCGAGTGCGGCATTTTTGACACCATAGTGGCTTAATTTCCTGACCAAAGTATCATGCTGTACACAGTCAAATGCTTTGGTTAAGTCACAGAAGACACCTAAGGCATCGTGTGACCCTTCCCATGCCTCAAATATAGTCTTAATAAGATGGACACCTGCATCGGTTGTAGAACGACCCCGTGTAAAACCATACTGTTTGTTATTAAGCATATTATGAGAGTTAAAATGTACAAGTAATTGGTTAGAATTATTTTCTCGAAAATCTTACTAAGCGCAGGCAGAATAGAAATAGGTTTTAAGTTATTGGGGTCCGTAATAATGCCTGATTTAAATATCGAAATAACTGTACTGCGTTTCATAGGTTCAGGATATTTACCACATGTAATACAATCATTAAAAATAGCTGTCGGGCAAGGGGAGATAACATCAATAATAGAATTTGTCACCTTAACAGAGATGCAGACCTACAGTTTTTTTAATGTCAAAGGAATTAAAAACGGACACAATATCTTTATCACTTACATTACTAAAATAGAAATTATCTTTACATTCTTTGATATTTTCTTTTAATAAGGACTCTGCAACAGTTGAAGAAACAAGTGACTTGGTGGTAAAAACAGGAATGTCTGAAAAAAATTTTCAAAATAGGATGCAACATCTTGATCAGAATTTATTTTATTATTATTAACATTTAGCGAATTTAAAAGTTCTTGTTTACAGCCCTTCCTGTTTCACCAGTAATTATTTTCCAAGTCATTTTTATTTTGTCGGATGCACCTTTAATTTTGTTTTTATGTAGAGTTACTTCGCTGTCCAGCACACTTTTCTGAATGTTTTGGAGTATACATTAACATATGTCACAAAGGATTGATTGTGATTGTAAGTCTTTTCACTATATAGTTCATATAATCTTTGTCTGCTCTTATGTATTCCAACTGTTGCCCATTCACTGAAAGCTGCAGATCTTTTTGATTTGACTGTTTTAGAAGTAAATATACTCTTAAATTCAGTTGTTATTAATTTAAATAATTTACTATACAGTATATCCGGCTTACTATTATAATGCAAATAACTAATTTTATTTATTATATTACTTCTAAACTTCTCAATACGTTTCCTATACATAGGAATAACCATTTTTTTTGCACAATATTTTAGTGAGATCTCATCAGAAACAAAAGTATCTAATTGTCCACAATGATCAGATGATAACATATTAATGATGGATTTATTAATAGGGATACAATTTGTAAATATGTTATCTATACATGTTGCCGAGGAGGCAGTAATTCTTGTTGCTTCAAGAAATAAGTTTAAAAGGTTATATGAATTTAACAATGATCTGAATCTAATAGTGGTGGTTGAAATATCATTAAGCGGTTTTGGATCGTATCCCACCACGCTGGTCCAATGCGAGATGGTGGGTGGACCGACTTCTTACATGCCCATCCCATGCATGGATCATTTTACTTTTCAAGCAATTGGGTGACCTCCGTAGCCTAGTTGAATACAAAATAAATAAATAAATCTTTTTAACAAACTATTATCGCATTAAAATCACTCTACCGTGTTTACAAGGTACTATGCATAAATTCTGAATAATGACAATAACTATTACTATATTTATGTGAAATCCTATAACAAAGCAGAAGATGATAGCGGGCCAGTCTCTCAATAAATTTTCGAAGAGCTAGGGAATTTCGTTTACTTATATCAGTTAATGCGGCTTATTAGCAGCAACAAAAAGAGTGAAAGGGGCAAACGCGGTAAAATCATGGAAAAGGAAGGTGCCGTTTGCTCTGCTCAATATCACGGCAGCAAATTTCCCTTTCTGTCTTACTTGATACAGAGTACATAAATCATCACTTGTGTGTGTATATAGTAGTTCATCTATCAAGAAATCGCCGGGATCAAGTGCTGAATTTAATAAAAAAGGACATTACAGGTGAATGACGCATCACGTGAAATGCACGCTTATTGAGTTACTTTGTAAAAAGATTGTTAATTTTTACTTATATTATAAAAAGACAAGATTTCTATTTTCGTGTGTAAACTTGGAATTAATAAATTTAAAAACTACTATGTTGATTAAAAGAATTCTTGCACCATTAGAAAGCTACATTTACCTTGGGAAACATGTAACACGCTTTTTATTCCAGAAAATTCAATTTCAAAAATCTAAAAATAACATTGGCAGAGCTGCGGACGGACTGCTTGTATAAATAAGCTTCATTCATAGCAAAACCTATTTTAATTTCTTGATACTAAATTTAGGACCTGACATCTAGCTTACATCCCATCACCAGATGAGACAAAGAACGACAAAATACATTAATAATCTACTTCTTATTAGGTTCATATTAATTTAAGGCAAAAAGTCTTTGCAGGAAGCAGAGGATCGTGCTTCTTAGTAACTCATGGAGGAAGCATAAAGTCAGCAGTAGGCTTTAAAAAGCTGAAACGATGACAATTATAAGTCTTTTGCAACTCTCATAGATCTTTCCGTATATTGCGTATCAAGCGATAAAATAATTATTTATAATTATTGGCCACAATTTAAAATCATACTTTTGTGTTAATAAACAAATAAAACCCGATCTGTGCACAATAATAGATGTTATAATTAAAATTTTAATGTACCGCATTGCGGTGATCGCAGTCTGAAATAATTAAATACTATAATCTTTTAATCTTGTATCTTTGGCCGCACAAAATGAAATCAATCAAGTGATTGCAATTAAAATAATTTCAGTAATAAAGGAAAAATCTCGTTATGATACTTGAATGTAAAAGTTGACATTTTTTCTTATATTTTATATGAAAATAAAAGATATTTTTAAATGTCTTTTTATTGCCTAATCATGCGTAAAAAAAATTGCAGAAGCCTATTTCTTTGATAGATGATCAACATGGGCATTGCACTTGGGCTCGTAGTAACCTTATGAAAATACGGTAAAACCATAATTCTACTAAAATAATATTGTAACACACAGTCAACGTCAATTTTTTGACAGAAAGGCAATTTGAAAGTGTATGGCTATTCACAAAATTATCGTTATTCAAAACATTATTTAAAAATTACTTTATATCGGAGAACCAGTTTAAAACGTCTTTTATGCACTGTTCACTTATCATGATTTATTATCTCGAAACAAAAAAGATCCTGACATCGAACCCTAAAAGACACCTCTTCGCAACCTAGATCCAGATAACTCAGCGCCTATTTATTACAATATAATGTTTTCTAAATAAATTATAAGAAACTAATAAATCCAGTGTATTCCCACCCGCGTTATAAATTAACTCATAAGTATTTCTTAATCAAAGTTACCTGAACTAAAACAATTATTCCATTCAAAAACTAAAATTTCTAATATCTTTCATTTTTCGTATGTTACAAGGTCATGTTGTCAATTTTTATACATCTCAGTCTCTGAGACTGCCTATGTTGCAGAACGCCAATACCTTGAAATTCAATGACCGCTATCGACCAGTGGCTCGGCGTAAAAACAAATTATTTAGGTAAACCTAGATAAATTAGAAGTTGACAAGTTATATCTTGTTCAAATAGTTATGTGAAAGCAAAAAAAGCTTGCATTTAATTTTAGTGCATTTGCATTTAGGTTGGTGAATTGAAGCATATGAACCTCGTGCCTTTTGGCAGAGAAAGTTTAATGGAATGTACGTCGAAAGTTTATTGACGCGTCTTTGGCATCATCAATAAGAGGCGCGCTATTATCGACGTTAAAATAGATAAATCGGAATAGAAATGTATATGATGACAATTATTAAAAAATAAAAAAAATCCATATGCAATAACCTTTATAATAACTGTATATCTTTCTTAAATTAAACAAACGTTACATAAGATTATTTCCATAATCTGGTAAACCTATAAAGGCGGATTTATGGATAAGCAATAATTGTAAATAAGACGTCACTTTTGCTTTTCCTTCGCAATAAATTAAATCAGTATAAGCATTATGGATAATGTTTCTTTTGCCACGCCAAAAATTTTAGATAGCAAATTCGAATAAGGTAACGATATTTTGTGTAGATTTATATGTGCTATATTATTCATCTCGCTTTTAAGAATAATTTTAAAAGAGATTAAATTGACATTGTGTGTAGCATTATTAGGTTAAACCAAACAAAAATCGAATTTTATACAAAGTTTTTATGTTTAAAATTAAAATAATAACATCTAGATACAAGAAAAACACTATATTTATTAGACAATGGTTTTTCCGGAAGCAAAAATCGAATCCACACCCTTTGGAGAAATGGTCACTTTAAAAAACAAACTAAACAAACATTTTACATTCAAGTCAATTGAGCTATCGACAAAAGTCTTTATATCTATCCATTGTTAGGATTCGAACGCATAAACTAATAATAATGTTTCTGTATTTTTTACAGCTACATAGTACTCTTAAATCTTTTAAGTTATTATCGTAGTGGAGAGTGAAACTAAGATTTAATATGGTCTAATTAAAATATAAAATGCGGAAGATACCCGTTTACATATAATTACATTTTATATCTTTATAATCAGAAAAACATAATATCATAAACATTATACACAAACTTAATATCGCAAAATTAAATTCAACAGAAATCGAAGATATTTTTATATGATAACTGTCTTAAGATAAAACGTTTATCAGAGCCAATATAGTCGCTTATTTATAAAGTCGAATTCACCAGCACAACTAATTAATTAGTAAGTAACTAATTAAGCGGAATTAGATAATATTTTTGAAGGCACTTCACGTGAAAAAATAAATCATTGTAGTACAAAATTCGCCGATCTACCTTATTTTCTCCTATTCCATTATTCCTCTCTATTTGAAGACATCATTGCTACATTATTATGTATAAGTATATGTGTCTGTTTCTCAATCTTTGGAATAACCGACAAAGTTTTTATTTAAAATTGACATATCTGTCATTTTCTTAATTTTAAACATTGGTTTGACAAAAAGTATTTATGTTGTCTTGTGGCTTTATAGTTTTTATATCTTTGGGTTTAATTTTTAAAATTATTGGATCCCATAAAGGTAGCAAAGACCAACCATCCTCTATATTAAAATTTGGATATTTTTAATTTCTATTGCTTCCCGAATCATCCTTGGTATTGATGTATCCTTGAATGGTAATAATTGGCCAATCTTCTTCGGTGGCTTTTAATATGTTTTAATAGAATCTCGCTTTAAAATATAACCGATTTTGTAGGTGACTCCTAGTGGTGATGCTGAAAAGAATCCGAAACGTCGGGAATAAATATATATAAGTTACGCAAAAAATCCGTAAATTTGTGGATTTGATGTGTATAATAATCGCGTAAATAAAACAAATAATAAGGACTATATTAAAATTAAGTCTCCCAAATAGTTTTTGTTATGGGTCCATAGCAATATTGACCTTTTCATATGCACTTATTCTAAAAGTTTAAAGTTAATTGAATTACTTAAATGTATCCTTCTATATGTTTTTTTACTGCCAATGAAGGCAGACGGGCAGATGGTCCACCGGATGAAAAATGTTTTGCCAATGCGCTGCGCGTCTCGTTAACCCAGTACATTAGGGGCGGCCTACGTCGCGCAGTAGACTATAACAGGCTGATGATGATGATGATTAATCTTCTTAGTATTTTAGTTTCAAGTAAATAGGAAAATGAGGCTCTTTATTTTGTTTTAGTTGTTTTATTTGCTGAAATATTTCTTAACTCCCTCAGGCTTTTAAGAACTCTATGAATAATTAGAAATTTTATAACTGAGTTAAGCAGAGGAATAACAGAGTGCGCAGAGTGACATTAAATGTTACAACATGGTTTAGTAGGGTCAATTATAAAAGTTATTTAAACCAAAAACTAATTTCAAATTTGTTTTTACAACAATTTTATAAAAACTTTGTTATATTATAATATACAATAGAATACTACATATATATTAGTATATTATATCTGTATTATAACTTTTATATAATACTCTGGACACACTTCATTTAAATTTACAGTTTAATAATTATTATACTCCCTCACCATAGAATAGTAAAAACCCAATATTAAAGTCATAGTCGCTAATTCATTGTATATTTTAATGTAATACAAATTTTACGCCAACATATTTATCGAAGCATTATTTGTACTTATCTAAATTATTTATGATTTAAAAATATTATTGAAATTATTAAGGTGTTTACGTATGTATATCCTTTGTTTGACCAAAACACAGTTTATCGCCCTTGGACTTTGACACATTCGTTAAATTGCAGTTCTTGACGCGATAAACTATCTCATTTATTTCACGTTTCCTTACGACGGTTTATTTGTGGTGATCATGACACATGACAAGTGATTCGTTTCCACCCATTATTTGTCGCCTCGCATTTTTTCTTCAATTATCTTACTCGACCTACTATCAAACTGTTGTTTATGGAACTTATATGGTTTATAAGTTTGTTATTAAACCATATTATAACGTTCTCTTAATCAAGAGCAATATAATGACTTATAAAGAATATTATTGAGATCCGTATACGTGTATATGCAAAGTAGAATAAAAATATTTCAGACAACTATTATGTATTATTTTAAATATAGCTTTTCTTTCAGACAATTTGGATGAATAAAGTGACTTATGCAAATCTTCCACGTAGATTGCTACCGAAAGGTATTTTATATTCAAAGTACACGATATGTTTACATTTATTATCGCTCATCATCATCAGCCTTGTGTGAGTCCACTGCTGGACATAACCTTCCCCCTAATGCATGCCTTCTCCATTGTTCCACAAAATCATTACCCCTATTATTCACAGGAGAACAGAAATTACTAAAATTCAACCCAGCTTTAAGAAAGTTGTCAATGATATGTCTTCAATAAAATCACGACGACAATTATTTAAAAAAATATGTTTGTATTTCTTTTGTGATAAAAAAAATCAGCAATTACGATTACAACATCATTACAACCTAAAACTACTTGGCGTAGTGATATATGAGCCTGACTGTTGCTCCATAGCATGTGGGTTGGATTCTCACCACGAGAAAAATATTTTGTGATGAACATAGTGTTAATCTCATCTCTATATCACCAACGCGCTGCCTACCGTGAGACAGAATGTTAAGTCTCGTTTACCCAGTAAATACGCTGGCTAAGGTGCCCTTAAATCTGGAACACAGTAGTGTTTTCACACTACTGCTGTTTGAGGTTATATATTTGTACTTAAAATTATGAGTTTCTATATAATCATTTTTTAAACTAATATTTTATCATCATACATACATCATCAGCCTGTGTTAGTCCACTGCTGAACAAAAGCCTCCCTTACTTCAAGCCCTCTCCATTAGGGGTTTTTTGGACCGTATCCTACCTCGCTGGTCTAATGGAGGTTGGTAAGTGGACCGACTTTTTACATGCCTATCCGACGCACGAATCATCTTACTTTTCAAACAATTGGATGATCGGCCTAAATTACCCTAACCAACCAGTAAACAACAATAAATATATGTTTAGTCCCTGTAGTATTAGAACTCACACGACCTCCAGTTTCTAAAGCACACGCCCTTATCACTAGGCTACGGAGGCAAATAAATAAAAAATATTAGATGTATTAAAATAAAGAGTAGCCATAGTGAACTCTCTATTCTGTGTGCAACTTAAGTAATTAAATATATAATATCCCATTTTCACGTTATAAATTAATTTTATAGAAATAACAAAGTTTTTTATTTTCTAAATTTTCCCAAAAAAAATATTAAAGAGTAGAATTTTCAAAGCAAAATAATTTTACACCCCTAATCTTTTTATAAATTCAATAGATTCAAATTAAAAAAACGATTTTGAAGTCTCGGTACGTTAATGACGGTATATCCGTCAAAGAATTTAAAATTCATATTATTTTTGTTATTGTATAAGCAAAATATTAAAATGTTATTTTTAAAATTAGGTTTGTATTTGTTTTCTTTGGGTTTTCAGTTGATTAATATATTACTAAAACTTCATCACTCATAATTATTTAAAATTTTTCATTCATGCATTAACTAAGGCAAATAACATTAAATATTTAAGTTATTTGCAATTTATTCAAACTACAATTTCATCGTTAGTTTAAATACGAGTTTCGCCTGCATACTTTGTGATTTTTCCCGGTCTTTCATGTAAGTTACGAGTAGTTTTGCGTAGGTGTTTTTAAATAATGTGTACTGCAAGTTCTCGTTCACTTTGTAGTGTAAACGTTTTTTACGACATTTTCGTGAAAAAAACTAATATGACATTCAATTAATATTATATTCATTCGTTACACATAAAATTTAGACCACCAACTGTTGCTTTACGGTTAATATATACACTAAATTGTTACCTTTTATAATTAAAAATTTCTGCACTATCCCACTAGAAATTACTTTTACTTCAGACCAGGAATATGTAAAATTATTAATAACGCTGTATAAATTACACTAAATGCAGAGTCAGTATTTTAAGGTTTACTTCAAATTACATACATAATAAATATGTATAAAAATGATTTGTCTTTAAGGAAAGAAATCATGTGGTAAAGCAACGCAATCAGTATATTAAAAAGGACAGAGATTTGAACAAATTTAAGCCAGTCGAAAACAAGCAACTCGATCAATCATTCTTCGCTTTCTAAAAAAATATTTGAACGAAGAGCATTTCAAAGCGAATATTTGTTCAAATATGAAGTGTAGAACTAAATGAATATTTTTCACCCTACCTTTAGTTCCGTTTATCGTCAAATGGTTTTAACAGTACGAATCTGTACGGTGGGTTAAGTATTTCATTTGTTTTTATACATTTTGTAATAGTCCTAGTTAATTAGAGTTTAGAGTTATCCATGCGTCGGATAGGCATGTAAAAATTGGTCCACTCACCAACCTGTCCAAATTAACCCCTAATATAGGACGTGCATTAGTGGAGGCATATGTCCAGTAGTTGACTAACACAGGCTGATAATGATGGTGATGATAATTGAAATACATTACCTCTCATCCGAACAGAAAAAATAATAATTATATTAAAATAACGTACTAACTAAATAACAACTTACAAAAAATATTTTAATAGCGTATTTTATTTAAATCGTAGTTTAGTAATAATATCATGATAATATATTTCATATGTTTTTATGCTATCAGGAAATACACATACTATAAGTACAATAAGAAATTCTTCCCTGCTAGATATATCTAGATATTTAATTTTTTTCGAGAATTGCAATCTTTAAGTAGATAAGTTCGTACTTTCAATACGACTACCTAATGATTAGAGTAATATTTATGAATACCAATGAAATGAAATGCCAATGCAATTTCAACATTTCACGTCAACATCAGCATTGCATCAGTGTCGAATTCAATTTAAAACTGTTCAGTGAGTATAATAATACGACGGCAACAGTAGAGAAACTCGAAACTAAATCAAAGTTAATGCTATGTCTAGCAGAAGAAAAAACAGTCAGATGATGGTGATAGTTATAACAGAAATATTAAAAAAAACAAACAATTCAAAACTGTTCCGAATATGTTACAGAGCAAGCGCTTTTCGAAACAATTTTTATATAAGAAATCGCAAGCATTCTTACATTTTACGAAAAGGAGCATTTTCTATAGTTTTCTGAGTGATCCTTAGTTCACTTTTAGTACAGTAGAGGAAATAGTACTTACGTTGCGATATGAACGAAGTATGTAATAACTTACCTATACACTGCCTACTGGCAACTTTAAAAAATATATTTTTTTGCCAAAATTCGCTAACCAAAAATTAAAAAGATTTTATGATATCAAATAAAATTACACCCTTTCGTCCTTTTGCACAAATTTAATACAAAATTTAGATCTTTCGATATGCCTACAAAATTAATATATCCCAAAAGTAATGTAAATTTAAAACTAATTTAGGTTTGTTTTCACGTTGTTATTAGCGTATACCTAAACTCATATATAAAAGTTGAATCAAAATTTGCTTAGGATCAAGCGTGTAATAAGTTTACATTAACAAAATACATTTTTGGCTATATCCTTTGCTACATAATTTATTTATCACATACGGAATACAATTTGGAGCTATAAATCTTATCACATCTTTTTTAACATAGTAGGAAACTTATTTAGGCTTAAAACTTCTACACATCGCCTTACTAGTTCAGTCTATCACAAACCTTTCGGTCCCTACATTTATGATAAAAACTTGAGTTAGTCGCAATACTTATCGGCATACATAACATATCTACTAACTGTTGTCCGCGACTTTGACTATGTAGTATTTTTTTACTGTGTATTCCCCCACAATTCGACACTGATCTCTCTCTAACTGATATTCATATCAAATTCTTAGTCAATCGGCCCTATAGCTTCAGATATATCGTGATCAGTGAGGTCGAATACGGGATATCCTATAAAATTTATATATAGAAGCGAATTATCTCTCATTTATTGTTTATTATCTCGGCATCATTTCAACAAGTAGAAAAAAAGATGACACCTACCGCTATGGGTCATTCCGTATCTAGTACGTACGTATGATTTACTTCATCTTAAAACAAAAAGTTTTTGTTTAAAAAACAAGCTCAGCTGTTGTTACCGGGAATTATAGATAAAATTTAATATCAGAGTAACGAATGAGGAAATATTGTTATCCACAATAACTTCGATATTTTATTAAAAGAATGAGAACATATATTAATAATAAAGAATTGTATCTTTTATACGTCGTGCCAGTTTGCATCAATTTTCTCACATTATTTAAAAATTATTCTTATTACTCAGATCTTTTAAACGATCAAATATTTATTGTTAACATACCTGTTATTTATGATAAAAGATCTCCCGGTCTATTGTGGATATAAACCTTTTAAATGTATTAAAAGAAATATTATTAAAACTATCTGAATCTAACAAACACGTTATAATTTGTGTTGACTTTAATATTAATTTATTACACAATTCTACGACCACTGTTAGATTCAGATCACTGTTAAGTTCATATTAACTTCCTAACCCACAAGAATCACTAAGGATTCTCGAACATGTATTGGTTACATTTACAAATTGGCACGATTAAATAGAGAAATTATTAATAAATTTACTTCTGAATTCCGACTGTTGCCCATTCACTAAAAGCTACAGAACCCTTTGATTTGACCGTTTTAGAAGTAAATATTGTTTTAAACCCTTTCTCAATCAAAGTAAACAATGGATTATACAGCACATATGGTTTATCATTGTAATAGATATACACAACTATCTAGTAAAACTTATGATCATAATGATTTTTTTGTAATTTTTTACAATTATGTTAAGAATTTTTCTAAAATATTTTAAAAAGTTTATCATTTGACTAAATTCTTCCATATTACAACTTTGTGTTCAACGTGCGGCTCTGGTCAGGAAACTACATCACTATGTTATTAAAAAGGGCGCACTCGATCTTCGTACCTGAGCCATTGAACTCAGAGGGAAGAGATCTTCTTGGGCCCCGAAATATATGGGTGTCCCGCGAGTATCTGTGGACCAACAAAAAGACAAAGTGTATTAAATTATGACCCCAAATGAAAAATGTGGTATGTTTGAAAATGGAAAAGCGAAAGGTAGGATAGATAATAGCTATTCTGCTGTTTTTCTCAGTATTTTACAGCCAATTTACAGCGAAGCCTCCATATAAATGAACTGACAAATAAATCTGCGGCATGGCATGTATGTGATAAAAAATATTGACAAATAACTGACGTGGAGAAAGCCCGCTTACAACATCAGCCTGCGTTAGTCATGATCGCTTGTTGTCTCTATACCAGAAAACTTTACCCATTGTAATGCACATCATAAAAACACTAGGAAAAGCATAGACTAATCTTTAGACCTAGTTGCCTAACTGCAAAGAATAACTAAATCTTATAAGGATTTCATCAATAAAGTCCTAAAAATCTGTCGAAATTTTACCTACCATTATTAAATTTTAAAAAGTTGTAAAGGAACTTTTGTGTTTAGGTTATAACAATTTAAATGTTTTGAAATCATAGCACAATCTAGTAATGCAACGCCCGCTCCAGGCTTTTTCAATGATATTCGTATAATTGTAATGTTTGTTTTTTGTATCAATTTTATTGTAAAAGATGACAAAAATGGTTCCGCTAAGTTTCTTTCGCTGGTACTGCCCAGGTCAAAGGCGTCCTTTTCCAAACCGGTGGCAGCATTCTTGACTTTCAATAAAAGTATTATGCTTCTATGTTGAATAAAAATAAATTAATTTAAATATGCATGCATACTTAACTTTTTTGTAAATAGCGTTTCACTAGATAGTAATAGTTGTTAAAAACAGAATAAATCATTAAAAGTTAAAACGTAAAAATAAATCAATAAAAATTATTAACTTATTATTGTGGTTTCATGGTGTTATAAAAATATTTTGAGTATATTTTATCGCTTATAACTTTTGACACATTCGTTTCATTCACGTCCTTATAGCGATATAACAAACAATGTCGTTTATTTTGCGTTCCCTTGATTTTATTTGTGATGACGTTGACAGGCGACAAGTGATTCGTTCTCGCCAATTATGTGTCGCATCTCACCTTTTCTACGATTATTCCACAAAACCTTTCGAAAAAATATTACTTTAGCGCAACAAATTTCTTGAAGAAAAGCCAGGAATGTCATTTATAATGTCAATGTAAATAAAATAATACCAACAAACAGTTCTTTAATTTTGTCATATTTTTGTATGGGTTCATTCGGTTTTCTAATAAATAATCTAAATCATCCGTCAAAGAACTAAAGTCACCGACATAGTGTAAAGGATTAGCTCGTTGAAGTGGCAGGGAGTCGGTCATGTAGTCAGAAGAACTGATGATCGTTAGGCCGATAAGGTTTTGGAGTGAAGGCCGCGTTTGGAAAGAAGTCGATGGTGATCTCCGTGTAGTAGATGGTTCATGATGGAAGCGAGTAACAGTGGATCGGTCATATTGGCGCGCATTGAAAAAGGCATATGTCTAGCAGTGAACTGTAAAGAGCTGATAATTATGATGAAGATGATGAATTTAAATTAGTTATTTGACAAATTTTCAGCATATTTTTAATCGTATTTTATTGCTGATGAAGTCACCAATAAATATGAAAAAATCAATTTTATATATAAACTATTATTAACCCAAAATACATTTAACCTTGTTAAGAATAACATTTTTCATAAATTGTAATTTGAATGTATTATCAAATCTCCTAACGAGAGATTCAAAAGTAAGGTTTATCAAATCGTCAAGCTTTTAATTACACATCAATTTGTGAGTTCTATAGAGAGTAACCTAGAGGTAGTGATAATTTTCATTAGCTTGTCCAAGACGATTTAAAGAAGAAATCAAGAGTACTGTTTTACAAACGAATGTAATATATTGTTCTTCCAATATCATTCTAAAGAGTATAAACATAAATCAATAACATTTAGAATTTTAAATGATAAATTGATTGCCGCTCACACTAAAAAGAAGTCTGATTTTAGCTCATCCATAATTAGCTGTACGGTTCTTATGTCCGAAAAACAGGTTTTAACCTAAAATAAATTTTTAACCCAAGCAAGACATTGTCCAATCCCTATCTGCTTAAAATGTACAATAAAGAGTTATTCTTACCAGATTGTCTGTTTCGTATTTATTACCCTAATGACTATTTAAAAAATAGCAAATAAATAAGTATTTACTCTTAAAACATTTTAAGTATCATCTATAACCACTTTTACTATTGATATAAAATTCGTTATTAGATATCAAACAAGGATAAAATATATTAGATAACCACCATTATGCAATTCCGATTTCGTCTCTCTTTATTCTTGAAAACGTCTAATAAATATACAAAGTTTTGAACGGCGTTACGCAATTTTATTGAATGAAACGGGATATTGCATGCATTGCATTTACTGTGTAATGGGTCAATGGCTCGGGTTAAAATCGTTATTCAATATGCTATAGACTTTACTATGGTGATAGGTGCTATTATCTTATTTAGCATTATTATAGCTTATCAAATCCAAGGGTAAATATTTTTGAGCTAAGTAAAATTTCTTAGAGTAATTTTTTTATAAAGCTATACTTAATTATTTCTATTGCTTGCCGAATATTATACATTATTAAACAAAATTACTTTACGGATTTTATCGCGTTTATTTTACATTTTAAATTCCGATGTTTCGAACACTTTCCAGCGGCCGTGGTCACGGGTAGACTGAGATGTCATGCGTCTTGTTGCCAGGGCTGAAGTGGGGTTTCCAGATCTTAATTTTCTTAATTATTTTAATCTGTACTCCGACCTATGCAAAATGAACTGATTTTATCTGTACAGCCGGCAGTGGTATTATGCTTGGGTTTAAATTTTAATTTATTAATTATGGGATCCCAAGCAGGTGGTAGAACCCAACCATCTTCTCTATTGAAATTTGGATGTTTTTTAATCTCAATAGCCTCACGGATCATCCTTGGTAGGAATCGGTGTTCTTTAGCGAGGATTTGTGGTCGATCGAGGAGGTGTAAGACAGGGTGATGTTATATCCCGAAACTCTTCACCGCTGCATTGGAAGACGCCTTCAAACTTATGAATTGGAAAGGACGAGGTATAAGCATCAACGGCGAGTGTATTACCCACTTAGATTTGCCGACGATATAGTCGGCGGAGTCGCTGGAGGACCTAAATGCTATGCTCAATGACCTCAACAGTGTTTCTTGCCTTAGGATGAACATGGACAAGACGAAAGTTATGTCTAACGGTTATGTCATGCAACCACCGGCATACGGTGGTTGTTGGAGTGCAGTCTCGAAGTTGCCGACGAATATATTTCCCTGGGACAAGTAGTCTGGTTAGGTAAGTCCAACTTCGAAGCAGAGGTCCATCAACGAATCAACGTCCACAACTCGAATGGGCAGCGTTCGGAAAGCTAAGACATAATCTCTCTTCCTATACCCCATAATCCATGAAGACTAAGGTTTTGAGTAATGTGTGTTGCCAATTATGACCTATAGCAGTGAGATGGCCATTCATTGCCGGCCGTATGAGGAAGCTCCTCTCACTCAGCGAGCTATGGAGCGGGCTATGCTCGGTATTTCCTGCGTGATAAAGTGCGTAACGCAGCCATCCGCAGAAGAACCTTGGTAACCGCATAGCCCGCAAAATTAGCAAACTGAAGTGGCAATGGGACGCCACTTAGCTCGTAGAACCGATAACCGTTGGGAAGAAACGTTCTCGAGTGGCATCCTCGTACTGGCCATCGCAGTGTCGGACGACCCCCAAATGTGCAGGAGGTCGGTGGATGCAGGTGGCACAGGATCGTACCTCTTGGCGACTAATGGGCCTCCCATTAGTTGCCCCTACTGCTCAGCAGTAGGCTCTGACAGGCTGAAACGACGACGACAACGATATGAATTTTAATAATCCTGTATTTTTTTTACCAAGTGGATAATGCAGAACCGTACTAATTTGCAAGAATTTGAAAAATCTACTTTTGACAGACTGGTTGCAATTATTTTTACACATTTATTTATAAAATGTTTCAGTGGTTTCATATTAGAATTCCACTATTATGTTAAGAAGTTGAAATATTTCCTTTCCTTATTTTCCTTAATCACTTTCTGTTTATGCAGGGAAATACCTACGCATACGCGGTCTCGCGGGGGCAAGAACGGTCATGTCGGACCTGCTTTGAAAAACCACCCTGTGGTTTCTTCACGTCGCCTTGGCAGTGGGATTGCAATAACGATTTGCTAGACTCGCCGCCGACACAGCCCCATCAAATTCAAATTAAAATTTAATTTCAAATATCTTTATTCAATATAGAAGTGTAACACTCGCTTATTGATTGTCAAGGACGCTACCACCGGTCCTGAATAACCTGAGAAGAACCGGCGAAAGAAACCCAGCGGGCCTATTTTGTCCTCTTTTAAAATAATCAAATATATTCATATAAATTTTCTTACGAGCTACAAACAGTTCTATCATACGTACGAGCATTCAATTACTAGGTTGTGTTATTATTTATGCACATACATTAGGTTTTCGAATATGTATTGAGAAGTAACGGTTAGTATTTTAATCTCTGTGAACAATTTTCTCAGGGATTCTTTGGTTCCCAGGTTATAAAGCACTCGAATAGCCTGTTTCTGGAGGACAAAGATCGTATTAGTATCCGCTGCACTTCCCCACAGTAGAATGCCATAGACATTACACTGTGAAATAGCTAAAGTATACTAACCGGGCCGTCTCCACGTCAGTTAATTGTCTGATTTTCTTGACAGCATATAATGCAGAGCTGAGTTCATTCGACAGTCTATTAAATGCGGGCCCCACTGCAATCTTGTTGACTCAACAACGTCTATCTCTTCCTCATCTATAAACACTTCACATTCACTCGATCTTACAATTGGATTCATAAATTTAATACATTTTGTCTTTTTCTGGTTTAGTAGCAAATTATTGACCCTAAACCAGTGCGCCACTCTAGACTTATCTACATCGTCATTTATTTATGTGTGTTCTTTAACTTTAAAAATTAAGGAAGTGTCATCAGCAAATAATACTATCTCTTCGTTTTATTAATAACATATGGTAAATCATTTATATAGATAAGAAAGAGAAAAGGCCCAAGAATAGACCCTTGTGGGACACCCATATTTACCGGGGTCCGGAGATCTTTAGCAGTCACGTCAACCCTCTGAGTTCGGTGGCTCAAGTATGAGGACAGAAGATTGAGTGCGGCGTTTTTACGCCATAGTGACGTAATTTCCTGACCAGAGTTTCATGCTGTACGCAATCAAAAGCTTTTTGAGATCCAAAAATGCCTAAGGCATCCTGTGACGCTTCGCAAGCCTCAAAGATGCTCTTAATGAGCATAACGCCAGCATCTATCGTGGAGCGAAACCTAGTAAATCCGTACTGTTTGTTATTAATAACACAGTTACTGATAAAATGTTTCAATAATTGGTTTAATATTAGTTTTTCAAATATTTTACTAAAAGCAGGCAAAATGGAGATAGGTCTAAAATTATTAGGGTTCATATTATACCCTGCTTTAAAAACCGATATAATTCTACTGTGCTTCATTAGGTCAGGAAACCCGCCTCTCTGTATGCTTACATTAAATATTGTGATATTACATCAATAATCGAATTTATCGATAATAATTGAATTTAACTTTTAAATTAAACATGTTTGTACATTCAATAACATTATCTTTTAAAAGTGATTCGGCAACTGTTGGAGAAGACAAAAGTGACTTGGTAGTTGAAACTGAATTGTCCGAAAAATCTCTCGAAATAGGTAGCATCATATATGTCAGCTTTAATTCTATTGTCATCAATATTTAAAGTTATTTTATAGCTGCTCTTAGCGGTCTCTCCGGTTTCACTATTAAAAATATTTCAAGTCATTTTCACTTCATCTGATGAATTTTTTATTTTATGTTAAGGTATAAATATTTAGCAAGATAACACACTTTTTAAATATTTTAGAATAGGCGCTAACATGTGCAACAATTGTTATGGTTATATGTTCTTTGACTATAAAGCTCATAAAATCTTCGCTTACTTTTATGAATTCCGACTGTTGCCCATTCACTACACGCTGCAGAACCTTTAGATTTAACCGTTTTAGAAGTAAATATAGTATTAAACTCTTTTCTTATTAAAGTGAATAATGCGCTAAAAGATACGTTAGATTTTCATTACAATGTAAATAATTAACTCTTTGTAATATATTACTTCTGAACTTCTCAATACGCTTTTATGCATAGAAACAAACATTTTGTTTCTTGTGAACTTTGTTATATAACATTTTATCTATTTGAAAGGGGACAAATTGACCACAATGGTCAGAAGTTAACATTTTATAATTGATTTATTTAATGGTTGAAAATTAGTATATATATTATCTGTACATGTTGCAGAAGTCTCAGTTATTCTTGTTGGTTCAATAAATAAATTTAAAAGATTATATGAACTTAACAATGATCTGAATCTAATTGAGGGTGTTGCAATTATCTAATAAATTAATGTTAAAGATACCACAAATTATAATATACTTATTAAATTCAAATAGTTTTAACAATATTTCTAGAACAACATCAAAGGTTCATATAACGCTGTGAGAGGTCTTTACAGCCATACAACAATGAAGTGCTCAAGCTCTGCACAGGCTATTTCAATAGTCCGTTCAACAGAGAGGCTCAAAATATTTTTACGATTTTTAAATTTTAAATTACTAATAATAATTATTTAAGAGCCACCGCGTATAGCTTTATCACTACTGAACAGGCTAGCAACCTGGTGAAATCCAAGATTAAAATTAACTAATATTCTTGTAGCCAGTGCTCAGTAATACATAATACATCAATTTTATAACTATTCAAGAAGAATTTAATTTCAAGTTCTTTACTGGCTATTCCTTTTATTAGAAAATTTATTTTTAATAACATTATTGTTTAATAATAATAAAGTATTTTTTAATTTGCAACATATTTTTTCCGTTGTCTCAATATTTAATTTAAATTATTGCTGGGAACGGATTCTAAATTAATAGATATCACTATTTGTTCCTGTTCAATAGAAGCGCCAAGTTAGCCAAACATTTGGCTGAATTATTTAAAATACAATAATATAGCATACAAGCTAATTTTTTTCTATAAAAATTCTATAAGTACCGGAGACGTTGTAAGTACATTTAAAACTTTATATATTAAAAAACTACATACCTATGGGATTAAGGTGATAAGTTCTATAATCGATGTAATATCACCTCACCTAGCAGTAATATTCAATGTAAGTATCAGAAGGGGCGAATCTCCTGACCTAATGAAGCATAGCAAAATTATTCCGATATTTAAATCAGGATGTAATACGGACCCTAGTAACTTTAGACCAATATCTATACTGCCTACTCTTAGTAAATTATTTGAAACACTAAACCAATTGGTTAAACATTTCAATCGTAATTGTCTTTTAAATAACAAGCAGTAAGGATTCACTAGGGGTCGCTCAACAACTGACGCAGGCATCAGACTAGTCAAAAGCATTTTTGAGGCTTGGAAGCATCACAGGATGCTTTAGGCATTTCTGTGATCTCAAAAGGCTTTTGATTGTGTACACCATGAGACTCTGGTAAGGAAATTACGTCACTATGGTATAAGAAATACCACACTCAACTTTCTGTCTTCGTACCTGAGCCATCGAATTCAGAGGGTTGACGTGAATGGTAAAAGATCTCCCGGGACCCGGTAAATATGGGGGTCCCACAAGGATCCATACTTGGGCCTTCCTTATTTATATAAACGACTTACCATGTGTGATAAATAATAGCGAAGAGATAGTATTATTTGCAGATGATACCTCATTGATTTATAAAATTAAACGACATACGTCAATAAATGACTGTGTAAATAATACTCTCTCTAGAGTAGCGAGTTAGTTTTAATAACTTGCTATTAAACCATAGGAAAACAAAATGTATTAGATTCATGACTCCTAATGTGAAGCATGGTAAATTTGTAGTGGTTATGGATGGGGAGGCGTTAGATGTGGTTGAATCAACTGTATTTTTAGGAATAACAGTGCATGCAAAACTACAATGGGGCCCCCATATTAATAGCAGCTGCAGCTTACGTAGTGAAAAGAATTAGATTATTAACTGATGTGGAGACAACTCGTTTAGTGTATTTCAGTTATTTTCATAGTATTATGTCTTATGGCATTATACTGTGGGAAAATGCGGCGGATACTAATACGATCTTTCTCAATTAAATCAAATTACTTTACGGATTTTAGTTATGTGTCACGGGTAGACAGTCTACCCGTGACCACGCCCTGGAAAGTGTTCGAAACGTCGGGAATTTAAAATGTAAAATAAACGCGATAAAATCCGTAAAGTAATTTTATTTAATAATGTATAATATTCGGCAAGCAATAGAAATAATTACGATCTTTCTCCTCCAAAATCGTGCAATTCAGCAGTCTATAACCTGGGCCCCAAAGAATCATTAAGAAAGTTGTTCACAGAAATAAAAATAATGACCGTTAGTTCTCAATACATATTTGAAAATTTAATGTATGTGCAAAAAATAGGCATGATTTCTTAAGACATTGTGATGCACATGACATAGATACAAGGAACAAACATAATTTAATTCTTCCAGCAACTAGACTGCGAAGAATAAGTAAGTCTTTATGGGACAATGTATACATTTTTACAACAAAATCTAGTAAACGTTCATAATTCAAATATGAATAAATTTAAAAAGGTAGTCAAGGAACGTTTATGTGTTAAAGGTTATTACGATATTAATGAATTTTTAAATGATAACACAGCCTGGTAATGGAATGCTCGCTCCAGGTCTTGTTTCAAAATTGCACAACATGTTATGCCTTCAAATTGTTTGTTATTTTTAAAAGATGACATAAAAATAGCCGCTATGTTTGTTTCTGCGGTTCTTCTCAGGTCTGAGGCGTCCTTTACAGAACCGGTGGTAGTGTGTTTGACAATCAAGAGCAAGTGTAAACTTCTATATTTAATAGAGATATTTGAATTTGAATTTAACGCTATAACTAGGGTACACAATGTATATTGGCCTTTACACATGAACATGTAAGAGACTTAGACTGATTCGGACTCAAATTTACTCAGGGGCTAAGAAAACCCAGCCCACGCAGGGACAGTACCCGCAGCCCTTAGCGGAGGCCTCGAGTTGAAGCTCCGGGTCGAGCGCAGGAGGAAGAAATATCAACAATACAGTGATCGCCTAACTAGAATGAACTGCATATCTTACTATGTAATAACATACATTATGTGATTTTTTTTTATAGAAACAAAAAAGAATTGAATTCGATTACATCTAATTTTTTTTTTATTTCATACCGCCTATATCATTTTAAACAAAGTTTCAATAAAATTCAAGCATCCAATCATCTTAACCTTGAAAAAAAGTTTTACAACTAACTTGCGCATCCAAAACTTTTTTCTCAAAAACTAAAATAACTTTTTTTACTTGTCCCATTCGTCATGAATTAGTTTTTATTGGCTCAAAATTTAAGGTATATTTAATAAAATGATGTCTTTCTAGATTTTTTGGAGTTCTCATATAAATAAGATGATGATACATTTTCAGTGTAATATAATTTGACGGTAATAAATCATATGTTATACAGGTACTGTAGAAAAAATAATAAATGAAACTTCTGAAATTGAAAACAACATGCACTATGTTGCTATCAATTATAATTATCAATAAATATTAATTTTATATCATTGGTGTATTGTTAAAAATATTATTTTATATATTTCTGTAATCAATAAAAACATGTTGAAAAAATTATTCTTATCATCGAACCAAGTAAAACTTTCTTAATGGGTTATTTGCACAAACATGAACCCAACAGGTGGACGCAGCAAATATTAATGTAATAGTTTATAAATGGTGAACATTTTATGCTCTCTATTTAAAATATACATCTAGCAAAGTTTGTAATAAAAGGAGTCTCTTGAAACTTTACTGCCATTGACCTAAAATATGACTCCGTCAATCGAAGCTGGGCAAAGCAAATTCAGTTTAGATATAACAAAGTTTTATGGAAAAAGACTTGGGAAAGTTCATGCCTTAAATAATAAAAATATTCTGTTATAAAATAAAAAAAAACTCAAAACTCTTAAGCATTTAATACTATCACCGTTATAGTACTTACACCGGTTGAAAATAATATTTGGATTTCGAAAAAGGTTGCATTTAGTTGTATCCTACAACTAAATTACATAGACTTATTAGTACAAATATTATCTCATAAAAACTTATAATATAAATAAAACTATATATACCTTTTTTGTTTGTTATGCCTATGTTTTTAATAGTCTAACATTACGCTCGTGTGATCATCAATGCATGAAAATCGACCTTAAATGTAACGTTCAATACTCCATTTAAGCTTAACTTTGCTCAACAGGGCGTAAATTAAAACAGAGTGCTAAGTCTACATAAATATGGCTAACACCTTTCCAAACCTTTGCAATGACTCGAATTAATCGTAAGTAACAAAAAAAGGAGAAGACGTTTACACAATTTGAAAGGTAACGTCTAGAGAGCTTTTATATAGACCTATTAAAATAACCCTAAAAGACCATGTTAAAATAAATTAGTTTATTTTGAATTGCTACAGGTGATTGGTCCTATTTTACAGGAGAACGACTATGTGAGTCGATATAACATCGTGGTATTTTTTCATCAAAGCAGTAGTAAAATCCTACCTAAACATTCAGAGTCAAAAGGCTGGAATGGTTACTAAAACGTAACATAAAATATCAAGTCTCAGATGGATGAATGGACTTCTCATTGGCATGGCGTATCATTTACTATTATGTTTATGCTGTGATTGTTTCGTTGCTTCGTTGAAGAGTTTATTAAAAGGATAATAATAATCTCCCAAGAACTACAATACAATGGTACGGAATTAGATTAACTAACAAAACCTCAGGTCAGTGTAAGTGACCTTATTCCTTTTAGATCGATAATGATCCTTTATCTTGAAATACAGTTTATTATAATCGTTTACGAACGAAGGCGAGCAGTCGGGCCACCTGACGGAAAGTGGTCACTGATGCCCATGGACCACCATAGCTGCCTAACGTGAATAAATGATACGCCTCGGTAATAAGGCTACGGTGGTTATAAAATAAGAAAACGGTAATATTTTCACGCTACTGCTGTGCTGCAGAAACAGGCACCGAGGTGGTACCGCCCCAGACAGCTCCCTGTAAAAAAGGGACCTATCAACTTATGACTTTAGGTTGTCTAGTAACTGTTATGCGGTATTTTTTCTAGCTAAAGTGGTTTCAGTAAAATTGCTGCCTTTCTGAAAAAACCAAAGTCGCTTCTCAAATTTGGGTGATTTGGATACTACGAGACAGAATGTATAAGTAAAATATGCTTTTTGTATGTTTTAACTTTACACCATATCATTATTTAAAAGTTTCATTAATAAAAAATTCCATCGTCTTGCGGTCGGCGGCTTGGAATCTTCAATTACGCTCAAATTTTCCCAACGTCTGTTTGTGAAATGTAGAAGAATGCTTAACTGTATTTAATTTATGCAGCGCAAACGTCTTTTTTTACCAACCACAAAAATATGCCAACTAGTTTATGTTTTGAAATGATGATAATATGATACATATTATCATACATACAAATATGTAGTATAAAGTTATGATACTTGCAAACACTTGCTATGAACACTTTAATCACAACAATAGAGCATTTTAGCATTTTAATACCAATGTTACGCCAAAATAATTTAATAATTTTAGCGTTTACGTTCTTAAATTATCAGATACTAAGTTACTTACTTACGTGATTGAAAAATCGAAGTGATTTTACATTTTTTAACAATCGAAAGCGGTTGCTATTTTTGTAGAGTTTTATTTTGCTGTAACGCTACTATAACATGTAAATTGTAAACAATAACATGGTATGATTTAATGAGCTAAAAGTGAAAGTTGCTAATTAGATGATAATTTTAATAATTAAATTTTAATCGTGTATATTAAAAGACACTTGGTTTATCCTAAGTCTCTTTTACTGGCAACAAGGCGAGGAAGACATCTTTCGCGAACTAAAGTTATTTTTCTTTTGGTCACTAAATTTTATTTAAACAAGTTCATAATTAATGTTATTTGAAATGGTAATTTTTGTATATTATTAAAAGGAACGGTTGTAAGTTGTTATTTAAGTATATTTACACTAAGAGTTTATAGCAATGTTTGAATCAATTGGTAATAAGCATTAATTGTGCTTAAAGTGCCATGCCTACTGTTTTTTGATATATTTATTCTATTAGATTTACCCAAAATGGTAATAAAACTAGTTTCACTAAGTTTTGTTAAAGAAATTTCGAATTCATTATTTTTATTTCCCTAGTAACTGAACAAAAAAAAGGTTAAAGGCACCTTGAAGAGTTTGTGTTTATAATTATTGTAGTCTGTTATTATCATTTGATATCACATTTCACTTGATCCTTCAAAACGAGAAAATTGATATGTAATACACACTTGACTCAATGAATGGCCAGCGCGTCATTTTGTTATACCTTACCAATATACATATTAATGTTTAATTCGAAGGTTTTTCAAATTTGAATTTAACTAGGAATCATACACAAGTTTTTTGGACGTTATATCCTACGGAAGTTAAAAATATTAAGATTTTTTAGGTTGTAGCGATTAGGTAAGTGAGGATCTGGCTTATCTAATAGATCATAACCCACCTATTGTTATCCCATGGGTGAGGCGTATGTGTAGCAGGGAACATTATAGTTGTATCGCTCTTGAAACTATTCCTATATTAGTGTAATTGAAAATGGACCAAATAAGCCTTTCAAATAAAAAATAGGTTCACCAGACTATAATAATAACAATATTAGAAGATATTGTTAATAAAACCACTTTGCTCCAAACATCTTATTTAAAATTAATCAATAAAGTCTTGCTGTATTAATAAAGATCCATGTTTAATCATGGCCAAAAAAATTGTTACCGCAATTGAATAGGCTTTGATTATCCTACATGGCAATTTTCTTTGTAGACATTTTGCTTTTTGTTTTCAGTAACCCTTGAATGTGATTGGCATATTCGTTTAGCAAAAGGATGACCAATAGACGCAGACCTTTAAAAAAAGATAATTAACAAACGATGTCCGAAATCAACGTAATGGAAAAAGGATTCTGATGAAAATTAATCGACTTCATTCGAACGTTCCATTGGAATTGGTTTTAATTTCAAATTAATTTTAGCGGTAGCGTGTAGAAGGATACAAAGTATTTTGACGAAGAAGAGTGAACAATTGAGGTGAGTTACCAATTGCTTCATTTAGATTTATTCCATAACCCAGAAATATTATCACATAATTTTTAAAAAAGGTGGAATCACACTTGATTCAGTTTGTAAAATGCTTACCAAGAAATATTGAGCTTTAATTAAAAACAAATCTGTGTGTTCGTTTCCTTTATGCGAACGCGTCTAATGGTCAACTAGCATTATAACAAAAAGTTATGTAATAATTTAAAGGTGTAAAAAAAGTTTAGTTATTTTAATTCCATGAGTTTTTCTACAAAATAGATGAATATTTTGAATGTAAAAAGCTTCAGCATTAAACTTTCTATCCAACTTGCTTAAAATTTAAGAAAATAAACAAGAATTGTGTTTAATAGAAAAAAAATTGTGAGTAGTATTTTATATATAAATTAATATACTTAGGTACAAAATATTCGCGACGTCTGGCTTAAAAAAAAAAAGTATTAGTTACAAATCCGGACGCCGCCTGGAGATGACGCCATGGGATGTGATGTCTTGTTTATAAGTAATTATACCACTGCATACAGTGCCATTCATACTAGAAGACAGTACTGTTTACACATATTTATTTTTCATTATATTATAGTGATCTGTGGCATAAACAGGCACCGTGGTGATCTAGACGGTTGCTTAAAAAGGACGGCCGTAGATAATCAAATATTAAAAACAAAAGAAATCTTTATAGATATTCTATTTCATTATTTCCAAGCACATGACTTCATTAGTCTAGTCCCCGATAGTCTCTATTATAAATAGGATAGTATGTGTATTATTAATATTATATTGTAAGCTTTTAAGTTGCCAAAGTTGTTACAATGTCAACTTGCAGAAAAATCCTAATAAAGCAACGTGTATTTGCTTAACGATAAAGGTGGCGTATTGATTACATGCTATTTTCCGTTACCAAAAGTCCTAAATATAATTTAAATTTAAAATTGTATAAATTAATTACATGCAGTTAAAATTCAACATCAGTAACCAGGAATAATAAGTTGTGTATTTCGCGAAATTTTAAAATGTATTAGAAACTGTTATTTTCGCAAAATCTTAAGCCATTTTTTTTTAAGAATAGGTAGATATATTTGTATTGTCCGATACAAAACACTGTGTGTGAAGTTATCATACCCGCTTAGGAATTTAGGTTACTGGGTTGAAACTGAAAAGAACCCAACGCTGTTTGAATGGGAAACTTTAATTGATTGTACGTGAAATGATTTTGAAACTTCGCTCAATATGAAACACGCTATTAAAGAAAATATAAAAAAGCGGGAAATATTATGCGCAAAAAAATACAACACGAGAAAATGTATTGAGTTAGTATAAAATAATCTTAGGAAATGTTAAATTATTTTTATCATAATATAAAACATTTAACATTTTTTATATGTAACTATGGATTTTCTGTATTACTAAGCTCGTGAATTATTTTGATAAAAAATAAAATTAACTTATACAATCTTGGTAATGAGAAGTCAGTTTTTTTTCGCGGTGAGTTAAAACAAGAAAAGCATTATGGATGCTTTGTATGTTAAAAAGTTTCGGCCGCTATTCTTTAAGAAAACAAAAAAATAGTCCTAATAGTTAATAACAGAATTACAAATAAGAACAAATAAAAAAAAATTTGAATTATTTGAATGAAATGAATGTTTAATATGCCTTCAGTTAATTATAAATGTTGAAATAGTAGTCCAGTCATTTAACGACATCTAGGTTTGCAACCTCATAATCACTTTGGGCTCAAATTTCTTTCAGGGATGCTAAAAGGGGTATTATAAACAAAACATTGTGCAGGTCCTCCCCAAATTAGGGTATTTCGTGCGAAAAACAATATTCCACAAATACTTGGTACAGAAAAAAATAAGCAGAAAGATAGTTTATTATTGGCTACACGTCAGGCAACCTGATGGAAATTGGTAACTGACGCCCATAGCATACATGGCAATACAAGCGTATCACAAACGCGACTGTGATCTGAGTACACTAGATGTTAAGTCTCATTTACCACTATAATCCTGCTCTTAAAACCTTACCTTATTGACATGAATTTGATAATTCATTACATAAATTAAATTTTATTGTTTATTATGAATTTACAAAATCGATTTTGTTTCTCAAGATATCGTAAAATTTCAGTTTCAGCATCTCACTGTCATAATACAATAAGGCCACATTTCAGGTTAAGCTTTTAAATGATTAGTATGTTCAAAAAAATATTTATATTATATATATATTATATATATAATATATATAATACGTAGTAAAATTACGTAATAGTATTAGCTTACTACGACTATTATTAAAATTTTGATAGAAATTAAATTTAAAAAATATATATTACCGACTTCAAACAGTTATATGCATATAGACCATTTTACGCAATATAAGCAAACATTTGACCTCTGCAAAATTTATTAAGAGATCTGCCAATGCATTTTAAATCTCTAATATCTTTCAGGCTATTCATTTATATCAAAAAGTCACGTATGACTCGTTTTATGCACATAGAACGATTTTTTTATGCATTAACTTTTATATTAACTTACTCTATATTACCTTAAATCAGCTTAGAATAAGCTTAATTGCAATTTTCAACAATGTTTTACCCTATAATGGTTATTGTGGGTTATTCTGAAAAATAGATATATGACCATTTAAAGTACAATTATGTCAAACTTATACTATAAACAGATATTCATTGGCGGTGATCCCTTGGTGGCGTTGGAGTTGTTAGTCGATATGTGCGTCACTTTTGCGAAACCATTGTGCTGTGCCATGTTCGAGCAACAGGCGACGCTGGCCGTCGACCAATAGGAGGCCGAGTTGAGGTTGAGTAGCGTAACGGCAATGCGTAACGCGTGCTGTTTTGACATATATAGCTATTATATATGTAATATATATATATATCCATATAACGGCAGTTATGCTTAGTATATCAGCTACGGAGGCATCCGTAGCCTAGTGGTATTGGCGTGTGCTTTGGAACCTGGAGGTCGCTGGTTTGAATCTTGCGGGGACTCATTAAATTTTCATCGTCGCTTTCTAGTTGGTTAGGCAATTTGGGCCGATCGCCCAATTGTCTGAAAAGTAAGATGATCCATGCGTGTAAAAAGTCGGTCCACCCACTAACCCGCATTGGACCAGCGTGGTGGGATACGGTTTAAAATCCCCTAATAGATAGGGGTGTACTAGGGAAGGCCTATGTCCAGCAGTGGATTATCACAGGCTGATGATGTCAAACATATTTTAAGCAATTTAATCCTACGAGGTTGTTATTTTTGGCACCGTATTTTACATATTTTTCAAATAATTATTAAACTACTCATCACGGAAGTATAAAAAAAGGGACAAAATGACAGCCAATGCCGATCGTATACAAAATAATGAACTAATTGAATCGCTAGGGGCGGATGAATCGAAGTAACTTATTATTTTTTTTATAAAAAAAAATAATTCAGTACCTTCTTCTTCTGGAAAGTCGGTCAAAAATAACTTAATACTGAATGAGATTACTATTATAATTGTATTAATTTCACGTATACTTAAAAATTTATGTAATTTATGGTAAGTAAACATTTGACATCTCAATTCTCCCTACGCGCGAGTGAAATTGTTTCGTTTGAAATATACATTCGGTAAATTTTCCACCGTGTCAACATTCGTTAACTTCGATGCCTTGAGGCTAAGTAAATTTTATTAGCAAATGGTGTAATGCTTGAGAGAGATTAACACCGAGCAAAGATATTCGAATAGGTTGATAAAAATAACAATGTTTTGACAAGAAATTCGTTAAAAAGTTGTCAGAAGTTTATTTTTACCTTTTATTTTAAATGTTTGTGGATATTGCTGACGTAATTTGATTCTAATTAAATTGATTAACAAAAAGCAGTGTATTTCTGTCTGGTAATATTAACCTGCAACGACTACTATAATGCAAATATGTTATGAAAAATAATATGGTAAAACTTGAAAATAAAAAGTAAAATATAATACACTTTATTTGTTTTTAAGTTGCGCTATCAAAGTTTTAAAAATACTAGTAAATATCAAATCCTGTAATTTACGGATTTTCCGTGTTAGTTATATATTATTAAATATTATTATAATGTATAATATTCGCGCAAGCAATAGAAATAGTTATATATATTTATTTTCGACGTTTTGGACCCTTTCAGCATTCTTGATCACAGGCAGACTAAGTATATGTCTGTATCTCAATGTTTTTTTAATAACCGTTAGACTTCTTATTTAAAATTAACATATCTTTCCGTTTTCTTAATTTTGAACATTGGTTTGGCAAAAAGTACTAATGTTGTCCTGTGGCTTTGTAGTTTTTATATCTGTGTGTTATTAAAATGATTGAATCCCATGAAGGTGGCCAAAATCAACCATTCTCTCTATTAAAATTTGTTTATTTTTAAATTCCTATTGCTTCCTGAATCATCCTTGATATAAATCATGGTATTTTGCTTTTTTTTTGTATTTAAGTTTAGTGATGTGTTAATAGACATACATATTGTAATGCTAATTATAAATTTATATAAATTTTTAATAATTTTATTTTCAAACGTAATTTATTCGTAAAAGCTCCAAATGAACTTATTTACGAGGAATTTCTTTTCTAGTAGTAAGTTCCGTACAAGTTAATTAAATTTATTTACATAATGGTTTCGAAAGGGTCATATTTAGATTTACTGTAGTTTTCGTCATATAAAATATATTTTTATTGGCGAATTGTTTAGAGTCATTGGTATACTATCTAATCAGACATTTTAAAACACAAAATTCACAAAACAAATTTCAGTTTACAAAATAAAATAACAATAGACCTTTTGGAAATTATATCAATAACCGAAGAATGTATTGTTGGCCATTTTTTGGAAGTACTATAGAATTTTACTCCAAACATTTTGTGATGACATTTTTATCCAGTGAATGCCTTCAGTTGCGGTGCTCACAATCATTATCAATGCTCATTCCTTGCAAAAGAATGCGAAAGATGAACATTTTTTTCTTAAAGCGAAGATAAGCGATATAAAAATACAAATTATTACTGGATGAGTCGTTTTTACTAAACACTTTTTACCGTAAAAAGTTGATTGTATTCACTTGTTTCAAATCACTACATAGTATAAAACATAGTCGCTTTTTTGTGCCTATATCCCTATGTATGCTTAAATCTTTCAAACTACGCAACGGATTTCTTTACTTTTTATGAACAGATAGAGTGACTGGAGAGGAAGGATATATGTATAACACATGCATAATATTGTAGGTATATCTTCTATCAGCATAACAAGCACAGAAGCAGGGACGGGTCGCTAGTTACATTTATAAATAAAAATAAAGTTTCAAATCAGGCTGACGTGTATCACTTACTGCACAAAGTATAGTAGATGATTTGTGCAGTAACTAATTGGGAAAAAATTTAAAAAAAAATTTAAGTTTTGGCTAATATGTTACTTGACAATTTTCAAAAATGATGATCTAAATTACAGAGGGCGACTGACAACTGCATTCCATAACTCAAAAAGTATATATGATTAGATATTTTATAGTGTTTACTCAAGACGGTGCTGATCGACATTTAACTTTTCATACCTTAGGTGAAATGCAAAATACTAAAGAGTATTAGACAAGAAAATATTGATAAATCAAATTTGGTTTTTGGTATAATTTCAACTCACTATCTATGATTTAGATAAAGCAAGTGGAAACTCCAACATGTTTTGTAATATTTTTATTATTAATCGTTTAAAATACGAAGTACAACTTATACTAAAATTTAAGTAAAAGCTGGGGCCATTTAGATAATATGAAAGTACATACATACGTATATACGTGGAAATCGGCGCGAGAAAATGATGGCGTAGGCTTTAACAGAACATTTATTTTTTTTTATTTTATGCAATTAATTTAGACTGAACAATGCACATACATTGACTATACGCAACCATCTTAGGGCCTTCTATTCAAGAATACCTAAAGTATTTAACTCGGTCATATAAATAATTTTTTTGTGCATATAAAATATTATATCTGAATGTAAATCTATTTTACACCTCCAAATTCGTAGAATAAATTATTGCAAAAATGAATAATTATTGTCATCAAATTAAAAATCCATTAATAAAATATGTTAATATATTTTGCAAGTTTTGTTAATATTAGGTTTTTGATGTGAATTGTAGAAAATATAATTTAACTATGATCACTCCTTCAATATTATCAATGTAGCTTAGTCATGCTAATTTCTTTTTACGTTTATTTATGATACTAAATTATGTAAAAATGATTTTTTTATAAATATATTTTGTTGCTGTCCTTGAACTTCTTTAAGTGGGCCGAAGAATGTATCATGAGTAGCCCATTTTCGATAGATATTTTTAAGAAACTTTGCCACAACAAGAGTTAAACTTTATGGCCTTATTTCGCAAAATGGGATCGTATACGTAAACTTTCTCGGAAGTATATTTATCAATTTATTACACGCAAGATATGCACGTCGATATAAAGTAATAGAATTTTAACAATCCATATATTATATTTCGGTAAGTACTTACCCTAGGTCTGTATGTGTCTAGATGCATAACCATATTTATAAAAATAATAAAATACAACTGCTATATTTTAGGATATATAGATTGTATGTGTATTCTATTAGGGTTTTTTAAAAGTAATTATTAGAGCCGAAACTGAGTCTTCGGCCGTGGCTTCAGTTTCAGCCGAAACTGAAAGTCTCGTGTATTTTACCCATAATTCTGCATTAATTAAGAAATGAAAGTACACAAGGCACAATATAATAAGTATGCGGTAAACATTAAATTGCCCACCAACCACCAAGAAAATTGTTCCTGAATGACAGTATAGGTACCGTATACTACCCATTCTCTTAAGATATTATTAGTTCAATTATTTTCTTTAAATTATTTCTAGGTTAATAATGGTCTTAATAATTATGAAGTTCTGTTTATAACACTTTTTTTGTGAATATAAATAAAAATAAGATTGAAAATAAAAGTAAATAAATATATCATATAAATAAGAAAATTTACTAGATACGTAATTGATAGTACAATATTTTGTAAAAAAACTATAACTTTAAATGTTTCCTTAAATTATTTATTAAAATAATTTACAACATTATTTAAATAATATAAAAAAAATTCGTGAAAAAAGCATTTAATTAAATCCAGCATGCCAAATTCGTTTAACTGACAATATTTTGCTAATCACAAAGGAAGCAATGCTCATTTTATGCTAACTAAAATTTGATTAAAACGAGGTGCATATTAAAGCGAATATTTACTCAAGTATTAACTGTGGACTTGAAAGTATGTTTTTAAATTTAGCTTTGTTGTAGTTGCAATTTAATGTGAAATAGTCTGTTATTTCAAATTGAAATGATGTCTCCAATTATTTTTATTTTTTTTATTTATTTATTTCTTTATTAACACTTTAAGCACTAATGGTACAGAGGCGGCTTAATGCCATAGGCATTTTCAACCATATGCCCAGTCAACCTTAAGGTGGTGCAAAGATAGTGAATCGGGAAGCACATAGAAAAATTGAAAACATTAATATCTATTTCTTTGGTCACTCTTTGGTCTTGGTAATTTTATTCAATTTGAATGAGTTTTTTTATAAGTACCTTTAAAATAATTTTGTCGTAGGTAACAGAGTTTTCCTTTTTACAGGAGGCCATCTGAGCCGGTAGCATGGTGGTGCTTATTTCTGCCGCAAAGCATTCGTTTGGCAACGCTATTTTATTCCAGTTTGAAGAACAACGTACCTAACGCATTTACTAGACAAACGGGACATAACAACTTTGTTGATGGCGATGGGTGTTGATGACCACTTGGCCCGACTGTCTGTATTCGAAGCCATTGAAAAAAAACTGTTTACAAACTTTTTTCTTCTGCAAATAATTTGAAAAGGCGTTTCGAACTCTGTTCATATAATGTTAAATATAATGATTTCTGCAGTATGCAGTGCAATGTTACAGTCTTGCCTTGATTATAGACGCTGAAAAGAGGCTGAAAAATCGGGTACAAAATATATCCAATGAGCGCGGAAAAACTATTGATATTTGTACAAATTTTACAAAGGCGTGTTAGAAATAAAAACGAATCAATAATTGTAGTAAGTTAATATGGAGCAACGTTGCGAATCTACTATAGCTCAGTGAAATAAGAAGATTCTTTGAAATATAACAACGTTATTTGAAAAAGTATTTCATTTATGACATTTAAAAAAAATCAAACTATACTTCATTTGAATAAATTACATAAAGTCACGTAAACTCAAATAGTTTTCGTTATGAATATGAACTACGCTCCATCTAACTAAGTTATGGGATTTATTTGAATGCAGCAGTTTGACAAACATCGCATCCCGAGCGCTCCGTGATTCGTGTTCGTGTTTCGTATCTTAATTCAATTTTCGAAGTTTCACACGTCCTCTCTAATGAAATGAAGAAGGTTTTATTGTTACTGCACGCGATCTAAAAAACTTAAAACTTCATGCATTTAAAGTTCTAATTACGTATTCCTTATATATGACCAAAAGAACGACTAGTTGTTATATTGCTGCATACCGAAAAATTCGAAAAATTTAAAAAGACATTTCATGTGATTACCCAATAAATACGTCACTAACTAAAACGCCAAATCTCAAATAATTAGAGTGTCTAAAATAAATCGTTATGTAGAACATATATTCGAGAAAGTTACATTAATATTATGGTTTATGAATGGTGAATACCTTATGTTCCTCATCTTGACGTTTATATCGTGCGCAGGGTGTAATAAAGGCAGTCTCTGGAAATTTTACTATCGGCGATATAAAATATGATCCCTCGAGCGAGCTGCGGTAAAGGAGATTAAATACAAAGAAAACGAAGTTTCATAAAAATGGTCACAGAAAAATTCTTGTTATAGTGTTTTTTAGTGTGTAACTAAAACTTGAATCATTGTAACCAGCTTCTCAAAAAAAGAGTTACGGACGTAAAACCGCAAGTTTATTTTCTTTTTTCGTTTATTCCGCTTCTAGTGGACCGATTTAATTGGAAATAACGTTTGCAGACGCTAGTAACTTTATCAGTTTGCATAATTTTTATTTATTTTTTTGTAAACAAAATTTTGAAGTAAAACTTTTGTTGGCTTGTATAGGCTTTGTACTTAACGAAAAATCACATTGTAAACTAATTTAACCCCAAATAGATTGCATCTGGGCAGCTTTTCATAAGCTTCGTCGAGTTTTCTCGTCACCCATCCCACAAAGCCTCAAATCGAAAGTCTTCGATCAGTGCGTCCTACCCGTTTTGACCTACGGTGCCGAGACTTGGACACTTACGGTTCGACTGGTCCACAAATTTAAAGTCGCTCAACGAGCTATGGAGAGGGCTATACTTGGAGTATCTCTGAAGGACCGCATCAGAAATGACGTGATCCGACAGAGAACCAAAATCACCGACATAGCCCACCGGATTAGTAAGTTGAAGTGGCAGTGGGCCGGTCATATAAGCCGCAGAACTGACGACCGCTGGAGTCGAAAAGTTCTGGAGTGGAGACCGAGGATCGGTAAACGTAGTGTAGGACGCCCTGCGGTAAGATGGAGTGACGACATTCGCAAAGTGGCCGGTGTGGGCTGGATGAGAATAGCCGAAGATCGGAAGCGGTGGCGTGCATTAGGGGAGGCCTATGTCCAGCAGTGGACTAACACAGGCTGATGATGATGATGATGATGATGATGAATCAGTTTAGATCCAAATTTTCCTTTTGGGATGTAAAGTGGGGTTACTACAGCAAAATATTTAAAAAGACCATATAGTGTAAGTTTCCCCTATACCCCCACTGTACGGATTTTTTGAATTATAAATTAAGTTCTTATGATTTTTCCATAGTTGAAACGACTTTCAAGAAAGTAATATTAAATTGCTCGTTTTTTTATTTTTTTTATTTCCTTTTTTAATTTTACTTAAAGGCTTATCAACAATTGTTAACACAATACAAGTAAGATACATATTAATTTTAAATAACATGTGTAAGTGTTACAATCACTTATAACAACACAGAGACTTATAAAAAACAGTGAGAAATATCATTTATAAAAAAGTTAAAAAGAATTGGGCCTAAATGTGAGCCTTGTGGCACACCTGAACTAATATATAGAGATGATGAATTGTATCCATTGACCACTAAAAAAAATAATCTGTTAGTCAGATATGATTTACCCATTCCAGTAATGAACCTGATAATACATATCAGGTTCTCTCTCACATAATTTTTTAAAAAGAATTTCATGAGAAACTTTATCAAAGGCAAGTCTGAATAAATTACGTCAGCTTGATGCCCAAAGTCAATGGCTTCGACCAAAAATTCGGTAAAAGGTACTAAATTTGTACTGGTGGAACGTAATTTGATGAAACCTTGTTGGGAGTCGCATAAATATAGCCTTAAGTGATTAAAAAAAAAAGGTAATATAGTTGATTCAAAGATCTTAGAGAAACAGGACAAAATTGAAATTGTAATTACTAATAACAGCGTAACTATTTGTTTTGTGTATTGGCACAATTTTGGCCGTTTTCCACGCAGTGGGAAATGTACCTGATTCTAGAGATTTGCGAAAGTGTGTGTGGGAAAGAAGTGTTAGTGGGAAAACTAATTCTGAAGCAGTTTTTACTATAAAAACAGGTGGAATGTAATCTGGACCTGCGGTTTTCGTGCACTCCAAACTACGAAGCGTCTTTAGTAATGATTTCTGATCTATGGTAGGGACTATTAGGCAAATGTTATTCGTTTTAAGTTCCTGTAAATAATTAGATGTATTGTTATCATTTGAATTATTATCATCACCTAAATTGTAAACGGAAGAAAAATAAGAAGCAAACATTTCACAAATTTTGCTTCCTTCTGATGTCGTTGTTGAACCATCTGTCATCTCTGCAGGATATGAGCTGGTTCCACCTCGCTTAGATTTTATATATGACCAAAAAACTTTATGTATCTTCAATGTATTTCATGTAGTCATTATAACATAATTTTGCCAATCTATCACAGGGTTTCCCCACTAATTTGAATTCAACTGCATCGAGGGGATTTCTATATTTATTATAGCGTTTTCTTATATTATTCTTTTCGTTTAACATTTTTATTAATTTTTGATTAAACCAAGGAGGATATTTTTCATTTTTTGTTTTACTTATTGGAACATATTTTTCAACAGCTGTATAAATAGTTTTGTATAGGATCCTCAGCATTCTATTTACATCACTTTTTAACACTGCGTTAACGATAACTTGACATGATATCTAACTTGAATGCATCGTTTGTGTTGCACTTCAATTTACTGGGTATAAATCGAGACATAGCGTAAGCAATAAATAAATTATTGACTGTCGCCGCCCGAGTGTTACCACTAACTTGAGTTAATGGTTAGTAACGAGACATAGTGGAGCATTTATCTAGTTTCGAGATATCGACCATTAGAATCATTTACCTCTAAAATAGTTTCAAACTGAAATCTAACCAGGAGTCGATAAAATATTGTAAGTGAGACCCTGTCCGTAACAAATAGCGGTCATCTAATTAGGCCCAGAGTAATATATTAATGTCACAAACAGACACACCAATTTTATTTATTCGTATAGATTACAGTTAAGTACTAATAGAGGTTCATAACCTTTAAGATATTATTTTTTTAATTTCTTATCATAGGTGTATGAAAAACTGCCTCCGTAGCCTAATGGTATAGGCGTGTGCCTTAGAAACTGGAGGTCGTGGGTTCGAATCCTGCGGGGACTCAACAAATTTTCATTGTTGTTTCCTAGTTGGTTAGGGCAATATGGGACCCAGTGGTGGGATACGGTCCAAAATCCCCTAATGGATGGAGGTGTATTAGGGGAGGCCTATGTCCAGCAGTGGACTATCACAGGCTGATGATGAGGTGTATGAAAACAGTTAATAATGCTAATGCAATTTTCACATTTTATAGAAACGACAACGGGGTGAATTAAAATGCTTTTCAGAAAATCTTTTCATACGATCTTAACTTAAACCTACGTCGACAAACAGTTAAATTAAAGTTTGATCGAATGTTAATACATTTGATGAATAGTTCGTGAATTTCACTTATTGCGGAGTAGGTAAAATTGAAGGATAATAAAGGTATGCTGAGGCGGAGTGTCTAAACAATGTTAATACTTCAAATTGCGTGAAGTTTTAGGTACGATTTTTTTTACGATTGACTGGCTAAAAAGATATAAAATTAAATAAAAATTCACTAAATGAATTCAACTGTAAGCTGATGTCAACTATACAAGAGCGAAGTATAACTATGATGATGATGATAATAATTTATCCCATATTGGAATAGGCGAAGGACTTCAGTCCATACTGCCAGGTCTTGTTCTTGGTAATAATTAGAGAATTTATGTAGTTTTAAGGCCATTGCTCCGTCTTCATTGTTCTTAATCGCACGGCCGACTGCCACTACTTTGATCTTTTGAATTGGTGGAATTCCAAATCCGTAAACAATAATAGTGGAATCCAAGTAAAAGTTTTTTTTTTTTATTTAAAGTCCAGGTGCTTGTTTCAAATATGATGTAAAAGTGAATCCAAAAGTATGTTTGTACAATCCAATCGGTCAATCCGGGAAGTACAGTCCTTTAAACAGTAGCGTGAGACGTATTCAGGTATTAATATATCACGCGACTTTAAGTCATTCGAATCTTTTTAGACTCAAATATAACACGTTAAAACGAGATATTTAATATTGGAGAAGAGCAATCCAGTTTTACTAATTTGTATAGCATTTCGAACAATAAAAAAGGAGTTCTGTTCATCCGACCCCTAATTTATTAAGTACGGTAAACTTACAAAAATAAACTTACTTATTTTTAAACAAATAATTATGCACGGTAAACTTATTATATTTGCTGAGAAATTTAAATACAACAAATTAAACACAAACATACATTCATGAATAGTTACTAACAATCCCTCATCGAATGAGACTTATGTTAATGAAAGAACTTAATTTTAGATATCAAATAGTACGATGAATTCTAAGATTTTATTTTAAAATATTATTTATTAAATTAATAGTGTTTAGATGCTTTTATTATTATAAAAAATGTTATGAAAATTTTGTTAGATTTTTAATCATATTAATGTTGGAAAGTTGACAGAATTTGCGTGAGTATTAAAACCATCGACGTGTCGAGTACGTTTTAATCCTTTTTAGAAGTTATAAGTAATATTAGTTTTAGTATGTTCATTTGTTTCATTGAGATCTTTTATTTTAATGAGATAAGTCTTTTCAGAATTGTTAATAAGTATTAATTACAGCCCACGCGTGTTCATAAGTTAGAACTACTTTTTTGTCTTGTTTTTAATAAATTGATTGTAGAGACGAACAGAATAAGCAAGACTCATCTGATGGTGATGGTGTAGGTATTATACTCCCAGAATTACGATGAACCAAGTTCATCGCATTTGGCGATAAGACGTCTTGGTAACCTTGTAGTCACTTAACCTTAGGTTTCATTACGGAATATTAAATACAACGAATCGACAAGAAGAACAAATACAACGAATCGACAAGAAGAACAAATTTTTCCAAAAAGATGGTTCCTTTTGGAAAAAAATGCTGCATGCTGCTGCTGGTCCAGATAAAATATAGAAAAGAATAAACGTTCCCCAGGTGTATTGATCACTATCACGGCACATAATCTAACTACGGGTAAGAAACGGAATTGCATTGACTCACTACTACTTTCTAGTTCCAGGGACTGTCCTCCAGCAGGCATATGCTATGATACAGCTGGCAACGTCACTTACCAGAATACCTGACGTTTCATATCATATACCTTCACGTTTGGATCTTCTGCTGACCTCACATCTAGACAAATATTGGGTATATGTTGATTCTCCTTTAGGCTCGTCCGATCCGGAGTAAAGTGCCAATTAATGGCGAACCGCAATTGCGTCCCAGGTCATCAAGTTGGAATGGGAAGCGGTCTTTCTTTGCATCTTACCCATGAAGGCAGGTATCGTTTTTACTGGACGATCCTAGTGTCGTAGCTGAGCCTGTCACTGATGTGGTGCAGCAGGGAATGGATTTTTATATTCCGTAATCTTCAGTTTCCGTTGGTGGCAGATCCCGTCCTTGGTTTGGCTATCTATGTAAGCTGGTATTCCGGCAAAAGTAGGAGTGTTAACGCGCCTGGGCTGCTGCGATTTCTTTTTGGAAATGAAAACACTAGAGCTCTAAAAAGGGAATATTACTCCACCTCAAGATCCTTTAAAAAAGTAATCGTGTTAGCAAAGTGTGAGCATATTGGCAGAATTGGTGTGAGATTGGTTCGCTTTTTTTCGAGCAATCGAGCCTTTTGGTCTATTGCCAAAGCTGTCCAAGGAAACTTCTGTGTAAGCCTTCTTTATAATCTTGGCACGGAGTGGATGAATCTCCTGAGTATTCTTTTTACGTCCAATTCAACTTTGTACGTTAATGACAATACACCACCTTGTATCGAGCACTGGGGGCTCTATTGGCTGAAAATCCGGTTTCATACACCCAGCATGTAAAGCTCTGATATTCCTCGATGTCCAGAAGGCGAGTGGGCTTGACGAAATTCTTTCTTCTCGAAAATATCACTTTTACTAAGTAATATCACTTCGGCTGGTGGCAAGGTCGGTTGGCAGGTGATCTTTTAGTTTACTTGACTTACAGGTGGGCGAAGGCAGTACAGAGCAAGGCGGGCCAAAAAACTAGGTGTCCTGAGGACACGTCGTTTGAGAGAGCTGTTTGGAGCGAGGACAAATACCCGTTGTTACCGTACAACGCGACTTCGTGCCAAGTACCATCAATACGACCTTGGTGGCTGGCGTTCCACTACCGTTCGTATTACATGCCATTTCCTGCCATGCACGTGTGCGCTCTGGAACGAATTATCGCTAGCGGTATTTCAGAATATCATATAATTAATTATGATATAAAATACATCTCAAGTTATAATTATAAAACATGACAATTAAAGTACAACCCGAGGCACAAACAAAGAGAATTGTTTTTCGGTGTAAAGCAAAAGTTTACTTAATTTATTAATTAACTGGTATCATGCAGTGCTTTCGTAATTACTTTAATTAACGTATAAACACGGGTGTATAAAGAGCTTTGAATGGCATTCCACAGTTTTAATATTATATGAAACAGCTAACTGAATGTGTAATTTGTAAATTAAATAGCACATTTTAAATGAAAACACTCACAATTAACCCATACGTTTGATGCTATATGAAGTGGCCTAGATTCCACTACAGAACTAATGTCGTGTTTTGAACTGCGTTTGTTAAATGTATAAACATAAACATAAAAATGATTTTGTAAAATATTGTGACACACATAATATAAATACTAGGAATAAGCATAATTATGATCTTCCAAAAACTAGGCTCCGAAGAACAATGAAATCTTTCATGGGACAATGTATACTCTTCTACAATAAAATCCCAGAAAACGTTCAGCTGTTATCTGTAAATAAATTTTAAAAAGTTTTAAAGGAACGTTTGTGTGTTAAAGGATATTATTGTTGTAATGACTAACTTGATAGATAACACACTCTGGTAATGAACTGTTCGCTCCAGGCTATTTCAAAGTAATAAAATGTAAGGTATTATGTAAAAATTTTGTAAAATCTATTGGAAAAAGGAAAAAATGTCCGTTAAGTTTCTTACGCCGGTTCTTCTCAGGTCAGAGGCTTCCATTTCCGAAGGGTCAGTCACCTCGTGAGCCAGATCCAGATATTTTCGTTTTTTTCTATTTCGGCTTTCACGAGGTTCTCGTCAAATGGGATCGCGATGTCAACCAAAATACCCTTGACAATCCCCGGTCCATCAGCACGATGTCGGGCTAATTAGCCAGTATTGTCCTGTCCGTGGTGATAGACCGGTCCCAATAGAGCCTGGTGCGATCATTTTCGAGCACGGCATCCGGCGAGTACTTGTAATATGGCAATCTCCGATCCACGAGACCGTATTTCAGAGCGAGCTCTTGATGGAGTATCCTGGCTACTAGGTTGTGCTTGTGCAAATACTCAGTGTTAGAAAGAGCCGAACAACCGGAGATAACATGCCGCAGGGTCTGCCCAGGATGGCGACAGGCTCGACAAATGTCTGTGGTGCCATCCTTAAGGATTTATCTCCTGTGTTGTTGGTCTTAATAACCTGATCTTGTATTGCACAGGCAAAACCCTCGGTTTCTCCGAAGAGATTACCAAAACGTAGCCAGTTTACTGAGGCGGTAGACGACAACTGTGTACCGACTCTTATTATTATTATTATTATTGTACTCTAGCATTTGTGCCTGCGACTTTGTCCGCGTGGAAAAGGAGGATTGTCTGCTTGGTGTATTCAAATAAACTGTATATAGTAATGTAAATAAGTGTTATAATTGTTGTGTCTATCACTGAACGCAAAGTTTTATAGTTTTGGAATTGGCGTGTGAAACTACAAAATTGATAGAATAAAACTAATCATGAGTCATTTCCAAATACCTTGACACAAACGTTTAACATTTTAGTTAAATAACGGCAATTTTCTAATATAAAGTTTCATCCCCTATTTCAATCCATTATACCATTTCTATTGCAAAAATAATAGCCTTTGTCCTTTTTAGGTCTAGGTTTAATAGTTTAGACCCCAAAGATGGACATACAGAGTTACTTCCGCATTTAAAATATTAGTATAAATTGATACATAGTTACACAAAAATGTTTTTTTTAGCTGATTCTTCCTTCGCGCTTTTAATAGCTTTTTAGAATATAAGTGTAAATTTTTACGTACATAATGATAATATTCTCAGCTAAAATAAGCTAGTATTTTATATATTTCTGTTAACTTTGTTCATGAAAAGCAAGAGAATGGATATGTAATACACACTTGACCTCTTTCTAGTCCCTCTTGTACGGGCGAGCCAATAATTTGTAGTGCGAACTCCCCATTCTGACTCTGTTTGGTGTAGAAATCTTATTATATCCTTGTTTACATGTTAATTATGTAAGCTACAGCCGAAGGATTAAAAAAAGGGGAATTAAAATTATAAGTATCTTGTTGAAGTTATACTTCTTTAGGCGCGTTATGAAAAAATTATGAGTGAAATTTTAAGATGCGCGCACCTGTGACACAAAAAAATTAACAGTATGAAGCGTCTGTTAATATATATATATATATATATATATATATATATAGTATATATATATATATATATATATATATATTTATATATATATATATATATATATATATATATATACATTAAATATATTATTATATAAATATATTAATTTTTAATGATGCAAAGTATAACTTCTCACGCGCGTACATAAGTACACGCACCCATTTTTTATTCAATAATTATTTATCGTACAAGAATTACAATATGAAACTAATTTGTTAATTTAACTACTTGTCCACTTCGATGTGGGAAAATGCATCGAGCTCGTATCGCATTCAATTTCAATGCAACATATCTGTCACGTTCCGCAACATCAGCAACTCGTAAGTTCATATTCATATTTCCTAACATAAACGTATGCGTTATCCCTAAAGTAGTCGTAAATAACATGTTTAACATATCGGTTCGGTGCTAAAATTTCAATACTACCACGCTACAGACTATAATAATTAGATCTAAATGTTTGTTTGTAATAATACAACTCAAGAAATTTAATTAAATAAATACAAGTCTATAAAAAGAGGTAAGAACTGAATTTGTAATTGGTGACACTTAATGTTTACAAAGGCAATAGCAGTGAAAAAGGTTCTATTGAAATCGTTGATTCGATGCTAATCAAATCGTATCCGATCAATAAAATGAAGAGCTTATTTTGGTTTATAAAAAGCCCATTAAACTTTAGTTAAGGTGGTAGTCCCCTATTGACAGTGAGCCGCTTAGGGTGGCACCACCAGGTGCCTATTAGGATGTCTGTTTTATGGTTATGTTAATTTTAAGTGCTTACGAATTATTAATTATAAAACTTTCAAAATATCTCCCAGATTACTTAGGGATAACATAATATTATGGTATCCATTAAAAACGTTATCTATATAGTAAGCGATTTAGCAAGAAGATGATTAATGATTAATAGTATACATTCGTTTAAATACAAAGCAAATGAAAGTTATCGAAAACACGTTGCATCCGAGTGAACTATATTTTACTATATATTTTTAATTATTTAGTATACTTAAATATGATGATTAATTGGTTTCCGGCAGCCATCGATTTTACATTTATTTTGCAAATTGAGAATGTGAGATGAAAGATATTGCACATTTCAGTAAATCAGAAAAGTTACCCTTATCTTCATTACAATGATTTGGGTTTATCGAACCTTTTTATAATTATGCAATACATCTTCATAAATATATATTTATTTGGGATAAAATCCTTAGAATATTCTAACAAGCAATTTAAACTCACAATTATGTATTCTATTAAAAAGCTTTAAGCCTAAATCTAATTTGCAATACAAATTGGCGCGTTACAGAGACCAGGGCATTGTAATTTATTGCATCCAATTTGTTTCATGAAGACTAATCGAATCGTTTAGTTTTATTTTTTTAATGCTACGCGACTTTCTTCTTTAGCTTTAAAAAATTACCAATGAATGACATGCAACTTATTGTAAAATAACCACTTCCTAAGCTCAAGACCGTTTCGTGGTCTGGCGGTATTGGCCCTAGGTTTTTTAACCGGATGTGTTGGCTTCAAATCCCGCGGGAAAAATACTTTGTACTATCATTGTTTTCTATTTGGTTAGGACGATTTGGGCCTATCTGAGTAGATCTACACAAAATAGCTGTTACGGTGACAAATAATCATTGTAGAATATTAATTTACTTCTAGTTTCCAATATTTATTTTTGATTACTGCTATGTATTAATTTTAAAATATAAACTTCATTTTAAAAGTGTTTACTAGCTGAATATTAATATAAGATCTATTAATTATCAACACCGGAAATTAAATCAGTGCTATCGATAAATACTTTCGCAATCCGGATATTACTCGGAAGTGTAGTACCATAGCGTTAATATGAAGTTAATGAAAAAACTATTGCCAAATTTCTAAAACCAAGTAGGGATAAATAAAGTTCATGTCAACTAAGAAAACAAAATTGATTGTACATTGTTTTGATGTTTAGTCGTCAAAGTGTTTGAATTTATTTCGGTTCGTTCAAATCCCAGATTTGAGGGATTAAATTAATAAAGCTGATTTAGTTTTAAGATGTGAAAGCATTTAAAACAATTGTTAGTCTTGAGTCATGTTAATTAAACATTACATGTATATTATACGTTGTATATATTATATATTTAATACATAGATACAGATATATATCATCATCATCAGCCTGCGATAGTCCACTGCTAGACGTAGACTACTAATTTACGGATTTTCCGCGTTACTTAAATATATTTACTCCTACGTTTCGGATTCTTTCCAGCATCCATGATCACGGGCAGACTAAGTTGGTATATGTCTGTATTTCAATGTTTTGGAATAACCGTCAAGTCTTTATTTAAAAATTGACATATGTTTTGTTTTCTTAATTTTGAATATTGTTTTGACAAAATGTACTTATTTGCCCTTCGGTTTTTAGTTTTTATACCTTTGCGTTTAATTTTTGAAATTATTGGATCCCAGGAAGGTGTGCAAAACCAACCATCCTCTCTATTAAAATTTGGATATTTTTAATTTCGATTGCTTCCCGAATCATCCTTGGTATAAATCGATGTTCATTAGCCAGTATTTTTGGTTCATCAAATCTAATATAATGATTGGGCTTGTCTAGAACATGGTCGCAATTGCAGATTTCTTATAGCGTCAGTGCTTACATCAGCTATATGTTCTTTTACTCTGGTTCTTACTTCTAAATGTAGAGAGACCACAATCAAGTCTAGTTTGTACACCTGGTACCTGTAGAGAATTTTACATTTGACGGATGGTAATAATTGGCCAATCTTCTTCGGTGGCTTATAATATGTTTGAATAAAAACTCGCTTTAAAATATAACCGATTTTATCGGTGACTCCCCTGAGATACAGAAATATACCAACTTAGTCTGCTAGTGATCATGGATGCTGGAAAGAATCCGAAACGTCGGGAATAAATATATTTAAGTAACGCGGAAAATCCGTAAATAAAGGAAATAATTATTATGCAAAATTTCAACGCGTTTAAATGATAACTATACAATAATCGATTATTTCTTAACATAAAATTTGCACTCGGTAACAACTTGTAACAACCTGTTACAAGGCATACATTTCATTAATAAGTATGTAAATAAAACGGTGGTAGGTCCCTGTTTTACAGGAGACCGTCTGAGTTGATTCCACCACGGTGCCTATTTCTGCGCAAGCAGTGGTGTGACAACACTTGCGTTCGTTGAAGAGCACCAGTAGCCAATATTACTGGTAACAAGACTTACACATTCTCACGGTAGCAGCGCGTCGGCGAACCACTGATGTCAGCGTCTATGGTGTCGTTGACCCTCCATCAGGTGGCCCGACTGCTCGTCTGCCTGGGTAAGCCATAAAAAGCAATAAAACGTTAATCTATTTTGTAAAGATTATTTTATTTTTTGTATTCTGGAAATTTTATATTATTTAAGGCAAGTAAATATTTGACATCTCGATACTGTCTACATGAAAGAGAAAATGGTTTCGTTAGAAAAGTAAACTCGGTAAACTTTCCATCGCGTAAACATTCATTAACTTCCTTACCTTTAGGCTCAATAATTTTCATTAAAAAATGGTGAAAATGTTCAAGAAATTTTAAAAATGAAGTGATGATATTCTAATTAATTCAATAAATATAAAAGAAATTTGACAGTACTTTAGAGTGATATACACACTTTTACAAATTGTAAAACTAAATAATAAAATTTAAACAAATGAATATCATAGAATTTGAAATATGTTTTAATTGTTGTTTATAAATGTTTATAATTTTAATCGGATGTCCAGCCCGCATTACCAAACTAATAAACTTGGAAACAACAATGAAAAATAGTTGAGTCCCCGCAGGATTCGAACCCACGATCTGGGGTTTCTTAAGCCCCAGCGTATGCAAGGCTGTGGAGGTGGTTCTGTTCAGTTATCTACACTTTACTAAATACTGTGTATCTCTACTGTACTGTACTTATGCAGCTAGTTTTATTAAGCAACATTTAATATTTTATGGTACATAAGACACATCTACAGATATTTAAATTTCTTTCTTTTAATAATGTGAGGTTTTTCTTAGATAAATAATTACTGGGAATATATTTTTGTAGATCTACTTAGTGGAACTATTGCGTAGAAAATTAGTCTGATGCGACTGTTAAAGTAATGGCGCAATACGAAATAAAAGCTGCGCTACATTACGAAAATGCCACGCTTATTCCACCGCAGCAATATATATAACATGTACTTTACATATTTGTATATATAAAATTATTGTATTTTTAGTTGGTGTTGATTTTTTATCATATACAAGAACACTTTACACGTACATTACTTAAAATATATGTCGTTCATATAACTTTGCCAGTTCTTCATTGTACATGGAAAAAAAATTGAAACTGTTTGATAGTTATTAAATGTATGAATCAATGGTAATTGTCATTGTTTATCAAAAGAGAATTAACTGACTTAGGAATGGCCATGGTTGAGTTAAGTTAACATTATGCTTTAATTTTTTCTAATTAAGTAAAATATTGGTTTTCACTTAGTGTAAGAATAAAATATTAAAAAATAATTTTACTAAATTCGTTTTAAATGTTTCTAAATTAAATATTTTCCTCCTAATCGAAAAAACTAATTTACTTTGTCAAAGCCAAATAATTTTAGATCTTTATCGCTTTTATAACTCCGAAAGGTTCATAATTGAAAAACGTTTTAGAGTTCACGGCAATTGTAATTGTTTTTTAGAAATTATCTCTAAATTAATAATATCGCACAAATAAGAATGTTTTTCCATTAGTTCGCTTTAATAATAAGTAAAAGTATGAATGAGAGATACAATACGCGGAAGAGGAAATTAGCTTTAAAGTAGGTATTTGTTTGCTCAAATAAAATATTATTTGACTCGTTTGGTTAGGTTTTATTATTTTCAGGTACGAATTTCATCTCTTATTCTTAAGCCACGACAAAGGCCAAGATAAAAGGTAGAATCAATAGATAGAAAATAAGTACATGGTTTCGCATTACATTATTTACTTAGGTAATTGGTGCTCTAACGTGATGCACACATGTACGATATGTATGACCTGCAAGCATCTACTCCTAGGCCTTTTAGATTACTTATCTATATTATCGAGATACCGTAAATAAAAACAAAAACTCATTAATTTTTAAAGCCAGCCGACAAACAGAAAAACACATAATTGCATTAAGTAAATCACAAAATAGAGATGAGATAATATAAAGTAGCCTGCTGGCTTTCTTTTATTGGTTTTTCTTAGGTCAGCCTCGTTATATGATTCGGTGGTCGCATTGACAGTAAAGGTGCAAGTGTAATGCTTCTATGTTGAATAAATATATTTGAATTTGCATCATTATGGAGGTATGGTCTTAAGTCGTTAGCTTGTAAAGTGCGTATATATTATTTAACTACGCATGTTATTCGCCGTTTATTTAATTTTGCTTTACAACTTATTTGAATATTATAAAAATAATTAAAAAAAAAGTCATGTGCCAATATTTCATATCAAATCAATTTAAAATTTACGTTGATTTATTGCATGATGATATTATTTGCCAAGTCAATGAAAATAAAAATGTAAATAGATAAATAACTTAGCTATCCTATCACACTTAACGGTTTCCGATGAAGCTCTGGATTGGTTTCATATCTTCGAGGACGCCAACAGGCGGTCTATTATGATGATTTAATCTTAAATTGGCTAGACATTGCCGGTGGTGGCCCTCAAGGCGGTATTCTTTCCCCTGTTTTATTTTCATAAACTTTATCACTCAAAAACTCCAATGTGCGTATCATCTGTATGCCGATGATCTTCAGATAAAGGCCCAGTCAGCTATTGATTCGTTACCGCAAAAAATTCGAAAAAATTATGAAAACTTAGATATTATCAAAAAGTAGAGCGATCAATTTGGGATTAATATAAATGAATCATAATGTCAAGCTATCACAATAGGTAGTTTGCGAAATATCAATAAAGTGGATGGGCCTAATCTCCCAGCAATAACGTTGAACAATGTATTAATTTACATTGGTAAAAATGTCAAAATCTAGGACTTATACTTGACAAAATTCTGAGTTGGAAGACCAAGTAGCTAATAAGTTATAGTGTAACAAATACCTTGTGATGTCTCTATAGACTGAAAAATTTCTTACCTTCTGACACCAAGAAATTGCTTGTGTAGGCCTTAGTCTTCCCTTTAATCGACTATGGTGACGTGTGCTATTTTGACATAAATGCAGATCTGCTCAATAAACTTGACCAACTTCTGAATAACTGCATTCGATTCATTTTCAATGTCCGTAAATATGACCATATTTCTATCTATCGCTCGCGACTGCAGCGGTTGCCTATACGTGAAAGGCGTTCGTGAAGAGCTTTAACTACGCTATATTCATATCTTGACTCTTCTGATACTCCTGTTTACTTGACCTCCCACTTTTAATACCTTTGCTCAATTAATAATAAGAATCTTCGTTCAACGCATAAATATATATATGCTAATTAATGCTTGTATGTGTGTATATATAAGTATTACAATACATTTTTTCCTGCCTCTGCCTCCATAGCCTAGTGGTCAGGGCGTGCTACTGCCTCCGTAGCTTAGTGGTCAGGACGTGTGCTTTAGAAACCGGAGGTTGTGGGTTCGAATCCCGCGGGGACTCAATAAATTTTCATTGTTGTTTCCTAGTTGGTTAGGACAATTTGGGCCGATCACCAAATTGTCTGAAAATTAAGATGATCCATGCGTCAGAGGGGCATGTAAAAAGTCGGTCCACCCACCAACCCGCATTGGCCCAGCGTGGTGGGTCACGGACCAAACCCCCTAATGTATAGGGGTATATTAGGAGAAGCCTATGTCCAGCAGTGTCCCGCAGACTATCACAGGCTTACGTATGTATATTATATATAACAATTCATTATATTTATATATATGCATATTAGAATATATGTAATGTATAAGAATTATATGTTTTTTTAATTTCTTTTATTATTATATATTTAAGGCTATTTTTCTTATTCGCCATATCCCTGTGCACCCACAATGCTATCTTTGCACCACACCAAAGATGGACTGGTAGACAATGCTATTGGTATTAAGTCCGCCTTTGTATGAATTTGGTGCATAAAGTGTAAATAAATAAATAACTTTCAAAATTTAGCTCTAATCTTATATGAACGCCACTGTAATTAACGTAGTGTCAATTAATCTTAACGCATATTTGAAAAGCGTACATATTAGTTGTGTAGGTGTGAATGACACACTAAACCTTACTCCATTTTCATCACTTTTTATATACATAGTTAATTAAGTAGGGTACATATTGCAGATCAATTTATTGTGTTTAATAAGCTATAAGCCTTTTTATAAAAAAAATCCAAATAATTATTACCATTCGTGTTCCTTTTTCAATTTTTCAACCATTATGATAACAAAATGAAACAAAACCTACGAAGAATATCATTTTTATAATTAATTAGTAAATTTTAATAGTCAATATATAAACTGAAATAAAATTATGATATACAGAACAGTTTCAGTTATATGCCAATTCAAAAATTGTCCTACCCTCGCACTACTTACCGTACCGTGAAATATAATTGTACTTAATGGTAAATGTAAGCCTAACGACGATTTCCCATCATGACCTCAGTTCCCGTTAGTACCTGAGCTGAGTGATTTGGCGACAACAACAACGTATCTTCTAAAGGTAAGTTATTTGTTTAGATTAATTAAATTAATGATCTAAATATTGGCCATAAGATTATTTCTCGTCTAGTAACGTCTCATAAGTGTAATAAATAATGCAACGTACGCAAATGTTTTTAGAATTTACTTACAATTTTGCTATTTACCATTTTTTACGTTCACATTTTACCCGAATAGTGAAGAGCAATCTAGAATGGTAAGTAGGTGTTTTCGCTTTTCAATTGTTATATTGTTTCAATAAATGCAATATTTAAATTACCGTGCAAATTACTAAACCATAACATATTTCAGATTCAAGAAAACCGCAAAACGGCACTTTCTGCGCTGTGTTCCGTCACTGTCAATCTTCTTTTACTGTAGTTGTTTGATATTTGCACCACTGTATTAAATAATATTATATTACCGGTGGTAGGTCCCCTGTTTACAGGAGACCGTCTGGATATGGATCTGGGTACCACCGCGGTGCCTATTTCTGCTGCAAAGCAGTGGTGTGAAAACAATGCTGTGTTCCGGTTTGAAGGGCACCGTAGCCAGCGTATTTAATGGGTAAACGAGACTTAACATCCTATGTCTCACGGTAGGCAGCGCGTTTGCGATACCATTGGTATTGCTAATGTCTACGGGCGTCGGTGACCACTTCCCATCAGGTGGACCGACTGCTCGTCTGCCTGCGTATGCCATAAAAAAAATTTGTTTATAATATTATCTCTATCGTCGCTATTCTTGGTTTCTATCCATACTTATTCAAAAAATAAAGTGAGTAAAGTATAAAGTAAAGTAGTATCTCCAAAACCGTACCCCACAAAGACTGGTCAATACACCATAAAGATTTAGAAAATGATTAGTTCTAGGATACGCTGGTCACCTTACTGTTTTTCTAAGGCGATATGGAGCATTAGTGATGGTAAAATGTCCACAAAAGACGTACGTCAACACCCCCCGGTGTTCAAATCTTTAACTTACATTTGCAAGTCTGAAGCCGTTTTGTTAAACTTCTCTTTATCATTTTTTTTAAATTATTACTAATATTACCTTATTACCGTTTACACAAAAATTTCTAATCCAAATTGTGACGTTTATAATGTCTTATTTCTTGGTCTCATGTACTATTTTAATTACTAATTTTTATTCTAAAATGATCTACAATATGGTTTACTCTTGTACCGTGCATAAATTGTAGGAATTCAAGGAACATTCTCTAATAACATTGTAGTAACGGGCATGGCAAGTATTAAAGCAAGTGTAAGCAAAGCAAAATGGCGATAACGTTAACGCAAAGAGAAATCTCGGGCGATGGAAAATATGAAATAATAGAAGCAAAATTGTAACTTATCTGCTATTTATATACTTGAGAACACTATATACCCCCGTGTTAGATGAAGCTTACTATAGACATGAGTCTGGAAGCATAACTTCAAGGATAAAAAAAAAAAAAAAACTATATACTCTTGTTTTATTAAAAAAAGGCAATGTGTAGTAAACGTTAAAAATCAACCCAAGCATAAAATTACTTTTATGCTTGGGTTTGATCTTGTGATAATTTAGAACCTAAACTAGTGGTAATACCCAACTTTTTCTATTTATATCCTGGAAAGAAATAGTTGTTTCTTGGGAGGATTTATCAAGTTTATCTTATAAATAAATGAATGAAAGGCTGTAAAATTCGTAAAATCTGTTAATTAATTGTTTCCAGTATTTGCATAAATGGGAATAACTTTAATATTTCAGTAGATTGTGTAATAATGAAGCAGTAGTTGGCTAAAAATTTAAAAAATAATAATTTTTTCATATAAATATATAGGAGGTAAGTAGTACATCTATAATTTTCGATGCAATTTTAGATGTTAAGTTATTTAGCAAATAATTATTATGCTCCATTTTAAATTAAAATTTAAAATGGAATTTTATGTTAATTTCATGCATTAAAAATTTGATACGAATTATTTAACAACTCGTTACGCTTATGAACACTGCACGACCTAATAAAGTTTTGTGATATGATTTGAATGCATGAGTTTGACAAACATTGCATTCACAGCGCTCCCTAATTCTTGTTTGTCTTTTATCTCAATTTGATTTCAACGCTTTACATGCTCTTCTGTTAATAAACAAATATTGTTGAAACAGCTCACGGACAAAAGTAGTAGATACATTTCACTACAACTTCCTACTAACAGAAATAAATTAAATGAAAGTTGTTTAATAAAAGTGCATATAGTATTTTGTAGGTTTTAATACCAAAATATTGAGTAACGGTACATACTTTGCTTACGCTATCCATCAGCCTGACTGTTAAGGTTTATCTCGGTAGACGTGCTCGCACCCCCACGCAATGTGCATATTTTGTTGATTTAGCACAAGAGTTCGACTAGCTTTATAGGAATTGTTTTTGAGGCATCCATCGTAAGTGTTTGTATTAATCCATTTATTTAGAACTAATATAAATGTTTTGCATTTCTATTATCTATTATACATCATCGCTTAAAAAAATCGAGTAATTAACGCTCCCTGTTCATAAAACGATATGTCAAATCAACAACAAAAACCGTTAGTAATTATAGATAGCACAATTTAAAAAACACTATTATATTTTTTTAGTAACGATTTTTTTAATTAATTGAAACGACGAGACGAGCAGATCGTTCAGGAGCGCAGGACGACAACTTAGTGGTAAGTAATACACTTGTCCATAAGAATAACATCTTTAGACGCCACAATGTTACGTTCCGTTTACCCAGTAATTACGGAGGCTGCGCAGCCCTTTAAATCGGGAGACATTAGTGCTTATACACTACTGGTTTGCGGCACAAATAGAAGTAAACACGTAACGTACCGCCTGTATAAAATATGCAATTTACCGTAACTCTCTCTTATATTAAGACCGTCGTCAAGATACAAACGCAATGTTCTACTAATTATGAAAATCTCAGTTGGTGTCGTAATTAACAACCACTTGGTATACTAAATTAACTTGAGTAAATCTTGTGGACTGAGGCGAGCATAACTAATGAGGCTATTTGCATTTAATTCGCGGCGTCTGCCCCTCGGACTAATTAAAAAGCCCTTTTTAATAAAGCGTCTCGTCTCGATGGTAATTTGCTTTTATATGCACTTTAATAAACATTTGCTTGATTTTAATTAATTTGATTACATGTTTTAAATGAATGAATCGAAACTGAATCAGAAATGAATATAAAGTTAATTAATTCTAAATTGCAAATTTTCTTCTTAGTGACATAACTTTTATGTCATAATCATTTATACCTACGTATGTGTAAATTATGTCTGTGGTTTTGTCTGATTCTTTGTTTCAAAAGTTCTACTGGGTGGATATTGTGTTCTAATCCCGCGGGGAAACAACTTTGTATTATTAGCAATTTGGGCCGATCACCCAATTGTCTGAAAAGTAAGATGATCCATGCGTCGGATGGGCATGCAAAGGCCCGCATTGGACCAGCAATATGGTACGCGGTAAAAAAAATGGAAAAGGCGTGCATTAAGAGAGGCGTATGTCCAGCAGTGGACTAACACAGATTGATGATGAAACGAAGTTCTAAATTCCAATTTATACGTTATATTATCAACAAGAAATCTTCAGAGAGGGGTCGGTCAAAATATTAAAGATGTATCTAATTTCTTTATTTTTTATATTTTTTTATTCTAAGTTCTTTATTTTATATAGTTATACAAAATACTAACTGAACTTTACTTTTGTAGTTTATGGACATTGAAAACCCTATTCTCATCGTTTTAACAATTGTATTGCACGAGTAATAAAAATGTAAATATACTTCCCACAAAGTTAACTATCAGAGGCATAAAATATGATCTAGTTATGCAAACTAAGGGCATAAAGCTCAGCTCCCAAGATAAAATTAACTTTAAATGGAAACGTTATAGAAAATTTACACTTACCTTAAGTGTAACAAAACGATGAAGTTACTCAAAATAAATTGGACATAAATTAAACACGCTTGTATAATTGTAAACTTTAACTATCTTGTAATTTTTGCTTATCTCACTGTTATACACTATTATTTATTTATTTATTATTTGTTATAAAATATAATATAATAATACATGACTAAGTCTTATACTTTAAGCATTGTCTAATACCATATTAAAATTCAGATAAGATAATAAAATTCAAAAGACAGAGTTGCACTCAATTAAAACAAAAAATATTAGAAGCTTCTACAAAGCCTACACCGTCATCTTTCTAGTCGATTTCGCAAGTCTCAAGGGGTCTGCTTTTAATCTACCTGACCTCGGACCTTAAAAAAATTGTGCGTAAAAAGTACTTTGCTTACTTTTAAAATTAATATAATTTAATATATTACATGAAAATATATATACTAAAATATATTAATCGCCTAACTAACCCTAGTCTAGAAACGTGTGCCAGTTATGTTATAAAAAGTATTTAATGTGAGGTGAATATTTAAATTGTCTATGTATAAAGGTGTGTTAAAGGGCATTTCTTTTTGCATTTACATACTGCAAAAATAATTTTAATAAATAAATATATTCATTTTTCACAGTCTTTTACATGGAATGGGCATTGATGATGATAGTAAGCGCCACAGCTGAAAGCATTTACTAAATTAAAATGGCAAAAAATACAAAAGTTTTACAAGAAAATACATTCTTCTATTCTATATTTTTTATTATGCATTATTTTGTATGCAGTAGAAACTGGTTAGGGTAGGTATAAATAAATTTTCAATGCAATTTCTTAACGATTGTTTTAGCTTTGAACCTGAGTAATGTGATGTCTTAAAAAATTTCAGTATTCATATAGCACCTAATAGGAATTGTTAGGTCGACGATTACACGACTTAGATTTGCACTTCGCCTAAAGCTATTAAACTAAGTAAAGCACAACTTTAGCTTGAAGTTACAACTTCCATATAAACGTTTGTTCATTACTGCCCAGCGCATAAAAGACAGAAAGGTGTGAGATGATTAGCATGAAGTTGCTCTACTTAGTTTAACTTAAGTCATTAAAACTTAAAATCAATTAATCATCTACGAACTTTGTGGTTTATGCCATTTTGTATGAAATAAAAATAAATATATGAGCGCTATTTGATACAAATCCCACTTTAATGTTACATGCTAACTAAAACGAACTAGAAATAGCAATTAAAATTAAGGCAAACCAATATAATAATTTATATTAATAATAAAAAATAAATAATGCTAATTATAAAGTCATTCATTGTAACTTTTCAAATAAGCATCATAATTACGTTAAGCATAATAACTATTTCATCATTTCATTACACGTTGCAAAGGCGTCATACATTTTGAAACAGTAACTTATTAGGATATTTTTTTTTTGCTTGGGAAAGACACTTTCACTTAAACAGCTTTTGATACAAAAATACTGCATAACAGTTTCTATACAACCTAAATTCATAAGATCTGTCTTCCGTGGTACCACCGCGGTGCTTGTTTCTACCGAAAATCAATAGTGAGAAAATACTAACGTTTTCCGGTTTGAATGTTGTATAATAACCTAATTGGAATACTCAAGTTGGCCTACAATAAAGTCCTTGAAAGCATGTATCTATGTTTTAAATATAAACTACTATAACTATTTTAACGCAAACATTTTTAAAAATAGCAATCAGGCATATCATAAGCTTTTAAGAGGTTATGCCGAGAAAGTTTACATAAAAATTAATGCATTTAAAAAAATAAATTATTGTTATAAAACGTGTCATGCACACATTTTTTGATTATGCATGACTTTAAAAAGACATCAAAGACTTAAAATGTAGAGGCTGAAATCGCGAGACGTAATAAGACGCTCTATAGAGGATACCTTTTAAATTGGATAAACATTCTATACTATTACTCGTTACTTACAATTAATTTGAGTTAAGGGGATCGTTTAGAGAGGTGTTAGAAATATTAATGTACACCTAGCACTACGTTTTAGTTTATGCCATATTGGGCAAATTTGAGTTGAGCACAAAAATTCATGAACGTTATTCAGGGTCAAAATTCGATATTCCATTGACCATCACATAGACCGACCGAACCGTTGGATTGTTAAATACCAGATAAAATAATAACTCATATATAAAAATATATAAAATACTGTTATTACTATGAGTTTTAATGTTATAACTATTATGATTTTTATAATATTTGTACTAATTAGTCTGCGTATTTAAATTTTTTTTGGATACTAGTAAAGTATAAACGTATTTTGAAATTATTGGCTAGGAGGCGTTGAAATCTTGATAAAAATATTATTAAACCGGTTATCGACTGTTTATAGGCTATAGTTTACTTTACTTAGCATTATTTTTGCACTTTTTATGTTATTAACAGGATAGTTTTATCACACAAAAGTGGACATTTTCTTTAGTCTTTTTCTATAAAACTTCTTCGTATCTGGACTGAAGTTTCGTTCCACAGTTTCGCATGTTAATAGTCATATTTTATGTCAATGGCAGTGAAGTTTCAAGTCTCTTTATTACACCCTTTGCTCGATATAAATTTCAAAATAAAGATCATAAAATATTCACCCGATCTGTCTGTTGGGTTCACGTTTGTACAAAAAGCGTTTAAAGAAATTTAATTTGATTCTTGAACCATTAGTATTTCTGGATAAGACAAATCAGGGCTACTAAAAGCCCTTAGACATAAAAAATTGTGTTACATTTACCTCGTAATTATGATAACTATACGGGCCTTCAAACCAAAGCGTAATAGTCTTTTCGAGACATTACTTTATGGAAGGCAAAGGAACCGCAATGCAAGCACTACCTATCCTGTTACCTAAGTAGGCTTATAAATTGTAAGATATTGAAAATGATTGAAAGTTTCATGTTTACATTAAACATGCAATGAGATGAATTTTAAAAAAATCATGACATAGATCGTTTATTAGTGTATTGGACGTATGTGTGTTATATACATGTTTAATTTTTATGATGCATTAGACATACATATTTAAGTTATAATCGTTGCTGTAAATAATCTTATCAGATAGACAGTTGCTATGATACTATACTTTTGTAGATACACAAATTTAAATTTCTCTTGTAAGGTCGTAACAAAAGCGAATAACGCTGTGTTTACGATAATGTCCCGCTTTTTTCGAGGCTGCGTTTCAAATTTTTGATATCTTTACATCATTATATTAAATAGTCTATTACATTATTTACACGCATATCAAAGATCGAATTCTCCTTAAATATTTCCGAATTACATATTTCCGTCGAAAATGGATAAATGAATTTAATTCGTCAAAGCCGAATAATTTCGCACCTTTCACTCTTATTTAAATTCTAGCTTGCTCACTCTCTCGCTCTTCTAGCACTGCAGCTTAACACCATATTAGATAGGAGCGTTGGTGGAGTTTCTTGCGCCACTTCTTCTACCTGTGTCAACGCTTTACGAAGTGGTAGTAAAGTTAGTTAGAGCTCTTCAAGCTATAAAAGTAATCCTTTTAAAAAGCATTTGAAACAACCTCGGCCCACCTAGGCAGACCGTGACTCAACATGCTAACGGGAACCATAAAGTCGGCTCAAGCCGACCGTGGTGCAGTTAATTCACTCGGTGGGGACACGCGCCTGTGGTAACGGGCCTCCCAACACCTGGTTTCTTTTTACAGGTTTTTTCCACAGGGCAAGCGATATCGTCAAGAAAGCATGGATGTTTGTTACTCAAATACTGATTGGAATAATAGGTTTTTATTAAATTTTAAAATAATACGCCTTATATACCAGAATACCTTATGGGCTATAATATTCAAGGATATAGTGAAGGTTATACAAGATACAATAAAAAGTGTAGGTAGAAAAAAATCTACCATCAGCGAGTAATTCTGTCATGAGCAGCAAAAACCCTTTGGGCTTATAGAAATATAATGTGCAGTTATTGTTATATTAAATCAAAATCACCACACGAGTAAAATATTAGGTCGAAACTAGTTGTACAAAAAATAATTATTTAATCACGTCATCATATTCTTCAAAAAAAGTTTTTTTTCTTTAAATATATGTATAAAATAATTGTGTTTTAACATACCTTTAATTTTTTAATCAGTATAAATTTTAATTAGAACGCAGAAACGGAAAATAATATAGCAGGTGTTTGTTCAAAAATTAATATTTGACTCGTCCGCTGTACTAACCGCAGGAAAGGTAAAGCTACTGGCCGAATGCTCAAAGTGAACAAAAGAAACCTCCTGGGGAGTGTGAAAGACAATTCAAAGGTAATATAAATTGTCAAACGTTTTATTTGGAGTGATGTTCTGATCTCTACTCTATTGATTTTGTTTCGCCACAGCCAGCTAACTTTCTTTCGCTGGTTCTTCTTTCAGTGTTGTTCTGTTTAGACGTGGTGATAGCATTGCTGACAAATAAGAAGCAAGTGTAATGCTTCTGATATTGCTTGTAGTTCTTAATTCACTATTTAGCTTGGTTGCCTCACCTTTTTTTTGTAATCCAAATAAAATGTGTTATATTATATATATGAGTAAATCTGTGTGATATAGTATTGCGTAATATGAAAAAAGAAAAAGCTATTAATTTTCCATTTTAAATCCGAGAGTTTTATTCAGAATCTGCGTTCATTGAACATTGATTACTGGATATACTTGAAGAAATTTTTAGTTGTTTTTTTGTGTCAATGATTATTTATTAAGTATTGTGACTTGTTTTTATAAAACAGAGCTAGTACTCAAAAGTTTTTTATAAGTATAATCAAAGTTTATATATATATTGTTTGAAATATAAGTCAAAAAAATGCAGTGTCAGGTAGACCTCTTAGCAAGACCTTCAAAATGCTTTTTTAATATTATGCTTTCGCTCAATTTAAACATGGTAATATAAGCTAATCATACAAATCTCATTTAATACTTGGGTGTACTGCCTCCGTGGCCTATAGGTAAGGGCGTGTTCTTTAGAAACTGGAGGTAGTGAGTTCGAATCCTGCGGGGATTTTTCAAAATTTTAATTGTTGTTTCCTAGATGGTTAGGGCAATTTTGGCAGATCACCAAATTGTCTGAAAAGTAAGATGATCCATGCGTCCGATGGGCACACACCAACCCGCATTAGACCATTATGGTGGGATACGGTCCGTTAACTCCCTAATGAAGAAGGCGTACATTAAAAGAGGCCTATATCCAGCAGTGGACTGGCACAGGCTGATGATAATGATACTTGGACAAATATTTGACAACTTACATATTCGATGTCTTGGTGTGAATAACACATTAAACCTAAATCGATTTTTTAGAACTTTTTTACATGCTAGTTAATTAAGTGGAGTACATATTTCTGATCAATTAATTGGGTTCTATGAGCTATAAGCCTTTTATAAAAAAAATAGTTCCTGAAACCTTATTACCATTCGAGGCTTCTTCCCATTTGGCAATCATTACGATAAGAAAAATCTAAAAATCGTCCAGTTCAAAATAAAATCTCCTTACCGTTCGTGACATCTAAAGGTAAGTTGTTAGTTCTGATTAATTGACTTAATGATCTAAATATTTGTTATAAAATTATTTCTTGTCTGATAACGTTTAGTTTTATAATTGTAATAAATAAGGCAACGCACGCAAATGCTTTTCGCTATTTACCATGTTTCCTAAATTTTACGCAAATGGTACGGAGAAAACTGGAATGGTAATTTTGTTTAAATACATACTATAACTAAACTGGCGAGTAAATTACTAAACCACTCAGATTCAACAAAAGCGCAAAATAGAACTTTCCACGCTTTTTTCTGTTACAGTAAACTTCTTTTAAAACTCTGTTACAGAAATGGTTTGACATTTGTACAGCTTTATAAAATAATAGCGACCCGCCCTTGCTTCGCACGGGTTCTATGCTGATAATAAGTAATCATACTATCTATAAAACAAAATCGCATCAAAATCCGTTGCGCAGTTTTAAAGATTTACGCATACATAGGTATATAGGGACAGAGAAAGCAACTTTGTTTCATACTATGTAGTGATATATTATCTCCATCGTCGTTTTTTTCTTTTCAAGTATAAGTTGTCAGCTCTTAAACCTTTCCCCAGATAGACTGGTCAATGCAATTTGATGCATGTCCAATGTCCTTAAATGATTAGTTCTAGGATGCGCTGATTACCTCACACTGTTTTTTTGAGACGCTATGGAGCAATGGGGACGATAAATTGTCCACAAAAAACGTACGTGGGGTGGTGTTCAAACTATCATATTTGCAAGCCTAAAGCCGCTTTTTAAAAGTTACCTTTACCATTTGTTTCATTTCTCATTACCGTGTGCACAATAATTTCAGATTCCAATTGTGACGTAAATGAAGGCTTATTTTTTGTTTAGCTACGCATATGAAGTACAATAACATCTTTTATATAAGCGACATTTACATAACTCTATCTTTTCTAGTACTTTTCTCCTACTAGATTCTTTTAAAAAGTAATATATTGCAATATATAATACATAGATAAATATGTTATATATATATGTATTATAATACTACATAGATTGCAAGAAAATTAATTTAAGCATGAAGCGGGCAATACAATCAATAATTCTTTGCTCTCTAAAAATTATCAAAATTACCACTACTATGTTTTTGTTTATTCTTGGAATTGGAAGAGAAAATTCCTGGTATTTTCTAATAACTATTAACGGGCATGGCTAGGAGTAAAGTGAGTGTGAAATGGCGATCAATAATAAAGACGAATCGCCCATTGTATGTCAACGTCCACGCAAAGAGCAAACACGGGGGACGGAAATAAGAAATAATAGGAGTAAAACTGGCATTTGTTTACTATTTATATCCTAAAAAAGGCGAGCTTATACTCGACTTCTATTAAACATGTGTAGTATAATGTAAAGGTCAAGCCAAGCATGGAAATAATTTTATCTTGGGTTCGATCTTGTGATTATTAGAATCCTAAGCTGTTAGTAAGACCTAACTATTTTCGATATTTATCCTGAATTCAAATTTGTGCTCTTTGGAGGATTTATTGGGATGTATGACTTTATTGAGAAATGAATTTAATGCTGTAAAGTTTGTCTTTTAATAATTTTTTTGCAGTATTTGTGTAAATGAAAATCATTGTTATTTTAAGTAGATTGTATAAATAATAATCACGCAGCTTATGCCTTATTAATTGGGCAGTAATTTAAAAAAACAATATATGCTACGAGTCTAATGTGTATAATTGGTAATATATAAAACTGCGTATAGTCTTTGAAGAAATTTTAGATGTATAGTAATTTAGGACATAATTTTTACGCATCTTTATGCTAAAAAAAATAAAGATTAATTATTTATATTAAGAAAACTTTAACGAATTCTATGATAACAGTCCGTAAAAATATAATATAAAAAAGCAATACTTTATGTCAATTTTGTGGAATAATTTGAATGCATGAGTTTGACAAACATTTCATTCACAGCGCTCTGTAATTAAGAACTATCGGCCAATATCGCTCCTGAGTCATGTCTATAAGTTGTTTTCGAGGGTCATCTTGAATCGTCTTGCACGAAAACTCGACGAAGCGCAGCCTCGAGAACAGGCCGGGTTTCGGAGGGTTACAGCACCATAGACCACATACATACAGTGAGGCAGGTTATACAGAAGACACTGAGTATAACCAGCCCCTGTGCATGAGCATTTGTGGACTATGAGAAGGCTTTGACTCCATCGAGACCTGGTCTTTCCTCGAGTCCTTACAGCGGTGCCAAATTGATTGGCGATATATCGAGATGCTGAGATGTCTGTATAACGCCGCCACTATGTTGGTCGTAGTCCAAAGTGGGCAGACTGAGCCTATCCCCCTGCACCGCGGTGTGAGACCAGGAGACGTCATGTCTCTGAAATTGTTCTCCGCCGCGCTAGAAGACATGTTCAAGATGTTAAACTGGGAACGACACGGGATAAATGTGAATGGCAATTACATCTCACATCTGCGATTTGCGGATGATATCGTCATCATGGCTGAGACCGCAAATACCTGCAGAAAATCGTGCAAAGCCTGGCTGAGTCTTCTGACGCATCGGTCTCCGGATGAACTTGGGTAAAACCAAGGTCATGTTTAACGAGCACGTTGATCCGGGACCGATCACAATTGACGGCACCTCCTCGAAGTTGTTTTGAGTACGTTTACCTAGGGCAAACGCTCCAACTAGGTAAAATCAACTTTGAGGGAGGCCAACAGAAGGATTCGGCTGGGCTGGGCAGCTTTTCATAAGCTTCGTCAGTTTTCTCGTCATCCATCCCACAAAGCCTCAAATCGAAAGTCTTCGATCAGTGCGTCCTACCCGTTTTGACCTACGGTGCCGAGACTTGGTCCACAAATTTAAAGTCGCTCAGCGAGCTATGGAAGGGCTATGCTCGGGTATCTCTGAAGGACCACATCAGAAATGACGTGAACCGACTAGCCCACCGGATTAGTAAGCTGAAGTGGCAGTGAGCCGGTCATATAAGCCGCAGAACTGACGACCGCTGGAGTCGGAAAGTTCTGGAGTGGAGACCGAGGCTCGGCAAACGTAGTGTAGGACGCCCTGCGGCAAGATGGAGTGACGACATTCGCAAAGTGGCCGGTGTGGGCTGGATGAAAATAGCCGAAGATCGGAAGCGGTGGCGTGCATTAGGGAGGCCTATGTCCAGCAGTGGACTGACACAGGCTGATGATGATGATGATGATGATGATGATGATGCTCTGTAATTCATATTTGTCTTTCTTCTTAATTAAATTTTAAAGTTTAACATGCTTTTAAATTAAACGAAAAAATTTTGTTTTATAGCTCACGTACTAAAGTAGTAGTTAAATGTAATAACAGAAAAAAAAATCAAGTAAAGTTATTTAATAAAAGTGCTTCCGCTGCCCTTCAGTCTGACTTTTAAGGTCCGTTCAATGTTATGTATTTGGCACCCCGATCACGCAATGTACATATTTTCATGACGACCCGAATTCATGCTGCAATAGGTTAGTTATGGGATTAGATTCGTTTTATGCAAATTGTTTTTAGGTAACCATAGTGGATGTTTATATGAATCAATTTATTTTGAACTAATTTAAAATTTTATGCATTTATTTTTCGCTCGTTTAATGAACAAAATAATTTGATTTATTAACGCACTCTGCTATTAGTACGAAATGTTATATTTGCAAACAAAAAACATAAAAGCAAGTTGGTAATTTTGTTATGAATTGTTACCGCAATTTGAAAAATACTTGAAAACGGTAACAATTTTTTTATTTGATTAAACCAATGGGACTAGCAAAACCTTCACCTGATGGTGTGTAATAGATACGCAAGCCCATAAAAAACGAAATATAAGACGCCACAAATCCGCCCACCGCCCTGAGACATGGAACCATTCAAATCAGAAGACAGAAGAGCTTATACACTTCTTATTTGCTGCAGAAAGGGTCCGTAGTAAAAATTAATTCATTTAACTATCTAACGTTAACTAACAACCTTTATATAGTATTATTATCTTTGTTTATACTAAGACCATCTTCAGGATTAAAACACAATGTTCTACTAATTATAAAAATCTCAGTTGGTGTCGTAATTAACAACCATTTGATAATCCAAAATTAATTAAGTAAATCTTGTAGACTAAAGCGAGCATAATAAATGAGGCTATTTGCATTTAATCGTTTACGTCTGCCCCTGGGACTAATTAAAATGCCCTCTTTTTTAATAAAGCGCTTCAACCATTGGTTTATTTTACTTTTCAATACAATTTATTAAACATTTACCATCAATTTGTCGATTTTAATTAATTTGTTTACAAGCTTCAAATAAATGAATTCAAACTGATTCTAAAATCAATTCAAGCTTTAATTACTACCCCGTGACCACGGCCGCTGGAAAGTGTTCGAATGGAATTTAAAATGTAAAATAAACGCGATAAAATCCGTAAAGTAATTTTATTTAATAATCTTCGTCACTCATTTTTGTCTCTTTGTTTGTTTAAACTGCTACTTAAACGGATATATTATTAAATTCAAAAATTGCAGTGAAAATATGTTTTACTGTGCAAAATTTAAAAAGAACGCAAATAACTTAACATTAACATTGGAAAATAAAAATTTTAGATACAATTCGCTGCAATCAACAAGTAAAATTTTAGCAAAAAAATAAGACCTAATTCAAACAACGCAATATAAGCAGTTAACAACGTGCTCTCTATACGAAATCGCTTCGCGATTTATGCCACTGCATTTTTAAATATCTGACATTTTGAGGTATCCATTAATTCAAAATATTGCCTCTAACACGTTTCATGTACATAGAATGAAATGTTTTTTGAATCCATTAACTTTTATGTTAATTTAAACTGCATTATCTTAAATACGCTTTAAGAACTCATATGCATAATGTTTATTCATATTTCCCTACCTCTAAGTGATGTAAAATTGAAAAAAAAAAAATATTAAGAAAAAGAATAAAAATGCATAGGTATTTAAGATATAAAGATACCGGTGGTAGGTCACCTTTTTACACGGGACCGTCTGGGTGGGTACCATCGCGGTGCCTGTTTCTGCCGCCAAGCAGTAGTGTGAAAACACTACTGCTTTACGGCACTTACTGTGTTTCGGTTTGAAGGGCACCATAGCCAGCGTATTTACTGGGTAAACGATACATATCATCCTATGTCTCGCGGTAGGCAGCGCGTCGGTGATACTAGTATTGCCAATGTTTATGGGCGTCGGTGACCACTTTTCATCAGGTAGCCCCGATTGCTCGTCTGCCTGCGTATGCAATAAAAAAAATGATATTTGCATTTATAAGACTTTACACGTAGCATCAAGTGAAAATGCTTTAAGATGTGATAAATTATTATTTACATTGAGAAGGATTTTTTTTTCCTTCATTACATTATCTCAATCACATATTTTTTACAAACGACGAAGGGATTGACATCAGCTTCACTCTGGCAACGGAATGGGACACAGCGGACACTAAGTGTAAAGCGAACGAGAGGGCTTATTCGATCTTCTCACTTACGATCTTAGCGGGATAAGGTTTTTTTTCTTTATTTTAGCTGTAAGAGACATTGGTAGAGCGTATTCGTGTTGTACGAAATACTTATAACTCCCATGGGTAAAAATCAACTACGGTATGACATCCGGTAATTATGATCCACCATGCAGTTGTTTCCGTTGTCAACTGCCTCCGTAGCCTAGTGGTATGGGCGTGTGCTTTAGAAACCGGAGGTCGTGGGTTCGAATCCTGCGGGGACTCAATAAATTTTCATTGTTGTTTCCTAGTTGGTTAGGGCAATTTGGGCCGATCACCCAATTGTCTGAAAAGTAAGATGATCCATGCGTCGGATGGGCATGTAAAAGTCGATCCACCCACCAACCTGCATTGGATGTTGGTGTATTAATGGAGGCCTATGTCCAGCAGTAGACTATCACAGGCTGATGATGGATGAATGAATGAATGATGATGCAGTTGTTTTACCTTTTTCCTACCATGCTGACGCAGGGTTAATTTAAACTACTTGACACATAATTATTTTTAAAAATGGGACCAAATAACACCTCGTTGCTATTCTTTGAAAAAAATTTAACAAAAGTAGCGCACTACGAGTGGACCAATTTAGTAAGACCATAAAAAAGAAATATGTTCCAAATTAAATATGGTCCAGTTTTGAAAACTAAGGCAACAAACTGTAGAGACGAAGTTTCGATGGAAACATTCTAGAAAATATATGCTTATAGTTTAAAAAAAAGATAAAGTCACTCATAAGATATCAAAAGTAAATAAGATACAAGTCATATAATTGTTAACTTTAGTAACCATATAAAAATGTTAATAAATTACGTTATTATATTATAGATCAATACTTTTATTTATTTATTATTGGCTATGAAAATATGAACGACCGAGTCTTATACTCCAAGCGTTGTCTAATAGAGTAAGTGAATTTGTATGCTCTAATTGACTTAATTAAAACAGAAAGAAAGAATTTTTACTTAAGCCAACGTCACCATCTTTCTAGCCGACTTCCCAAGTCTCAAAGGGTCGAATTTTAATCTACCTAAACCCGAATCCATATAAAAGTTAACGTAAGCAAAGTACTTATACTTTGCTTAACTTAAAAATTTTATAGAATTAAAATTAAATGAAGTGTAATAATTTGAATTATTACATACTAATGAAAAGATTCACCGTTTGACGTAATCTAGAATTGTATGATAACAACGTTCGAAACGTTTTAATGTAAATTGAATTTTATAGAAATTTTTTTTCAATGGAATGAGCATCTATAATGATTGTTAGCACAACTGAAGGCTTTCAATGAATTTATATGACAAAATTAAAATTTTTCGACAAAAAATATTTCAATAAGATACCCAATAGCAAATTCTTTGATTCTTATAGCAAATTAAAAATGTTTTTCGTGGATTTCATTTGATTAATAACAATTATTTTCGTTTTTATTGAGTTTGTATATTGGGTTCATCTACGCTATATGATACGTTTCTATGTAATATACAATTATCAAACTTGGTATTTATTGATTAGCCTATTAAAATATTTTTATGTATTAAAACTAGTTTTTAATTTGAAATACGACTTTTCCGTATAATACACTTAAATAAAACTAATTGAATCCTAAACAAATATGATCATTTAAAGCTTTTCACGAATTTACATACAAAGTTTGAAAACGTTTTATATTTAAAAAAAAATTCAATACCTGACACAAAATCAGAACTCAATAAAAAAATTGGACAGGAGTTTCAAAATTAACCTCTATGTACTTTCTTAACGACTGTTATCATGATTTACATAGCTCTAAACTCCAGTAATATGTGTTGTCTAAAAAGTTGTCTTATTTACCGACGTATACTTAGTCTGGTCGATGGGAATACTGCATAGATTTCCAGTTATCTTAAGGCTATAAAGTTAAATGAAGCACAACTTGATCTTAGGGAATTACAATTTTGCTTATTACTAAATGGGTTTGCTTATTACTGCGTAAGAATGCACAGCGCTTGAAAGACAGAAAGGCGCTCCGAGATAATTTTCGTGTTAAGTAATAATTAATGAGTTGAGAACGGCTTGAATTGTTGCTCTACTTAGTTTAACTTTAGTCAAAAAAGACTTATAATCCCGATTCTTTAACTAGAAATTTTGTTGATTATGAAATTTGTTTAATTTATGGAAGCTTTAAGACCAACAAGATCGTCATATTACACAAGGAAAGCAGTGTAAGATGCCTTAATGCCTCTCACCACCCTGAAGCATGTTTAGAAACGATTGTCCAACATAATATTGTTGCATATTATTTAGAACGGATACATATTATCGTCATTTCAAAACATAAATTATTCGTCACTATTTTTGTGGTTAGTAAAAGTAAGACGTTTACGTTACACAAGTTAAATAAAGTTCAGCATTTTTCTACTTTTTACCGACAGAGGTAAGGCAAAGTTGAGCGAAACTAAAAATTCCGAGCCTTCACGCGCCGACCGCAAGACGGCTTTGGTGAAAGTTTTTGTCAAAGAAATCGTAAAATCGTGATATGAAATATCTAAACGGGTATATTTGTAGAAATGTAGGTACATTACACAAATATACGTATATGCCTGCCTGCCTGGAATTATACAAATGACTTAATACTGTCTTTTTGATAAATAAAGGTTTTTAGTTAAGAGTATCTTGTATAAAGGTAAATAATAAATGTAATAACATTAAATTATTTTGCTACTATTTAGCATTTTATGTATGAATGGAGTTAAATTATAATTGTTGTGTTATTCGTCCAAAGAAATACGCCGCCAGTGATGACATTCGCAAAGTGGCCGGAGTGGGCTAGATGAGAATAGCCATAGAACGGAAGCGATTGCGTGCATTAGGGAAAGAACATGTCGAACAGTGGACTGACAAAGGCCGACGAAGATGAATAACAAAATAACAAAACTTAAAAATTGTAATTTTGCTTGTCTGCCGATCAGTCTGTTTGTTCCGGCTAATCACTGGATTGGCTTGTTCGATTTCGACGGAACTTTAACTATAAGCAATATGCATTTCAGAGGCGTCGTCTTTCTGGTGTCCGCTGACTGGGTGACCTTGAATTATATTACTATAGAAATAAGGTTTTACGTAGTCAGCTATTTACGTGCACTACGTAACTTACTACTGTTCTGCGACAGAAACACTGTATATTTATTTACAGTGTATATTAAAAAAAGCGCGTTTCTAGAAAATCCAACAAAAAATAGAAAATAAACATTAATAAATCTGTACAGTCTAAAAATATAAATATTATGAACAGATGAGGTAAAGTCAGTAGTATATTCTAGGCTAGCTCAATCATTATATAAGATTTGATAGAACCAAAAGAACATCGATTTATACCAAGGATGATTCAGAGAAGCAATAGAAATTAAAAAGATCAAGATTTTAATAGAGAGGATGGTTGGTCTTTGTCACCTTCACGGGATCCCATAAAAATTAAACCGAAAGTTATAAAAACTACAGAGCCACAGGACAACATGAGTACTTTTTGTCAAACCAATGCTCAAAATTAAGAAAATGAAAGATTATGTCAATTTTAAATAAAAACTCTGACGGTTATTCGAAAACATTGAGATACAGACATATACCAACATAGTCTGCCCGTGATCATGGACGCTGGAAAGAATCCAAAACGTCGGGAATAACGCGACATAGAACATAAAACTAACGCGAAAACTCAGTAAATTAGTGGATTTGATATATATAATAATAGCGTAAATAAAAGAAATCATTATTTCATTGAGTACTTTTCTTTCATAAGTTAATTTAAAATTAAGATGCAGTAAATTACGTCGTGACCGTTAAATTGGATAAACGTCCTATACTATATCTCGTTAATAACAATGTATTCGATTAAATGGGAGGTTTTAGTTATTTTTATGAAGATATTTATGGAAACAGAGTACTAGCTGTTTCCATTTACGCCCTGTTGAGCAAAGTTAGTCAAAAATGGTGCAGTCGATGTTCATGCATTGACGATCAGAGATCAGTCTGAGCGAGACGTTAGACTTTAGAATACCATATAATATTGTCTATAAAATTTAAGTTTTTGAGTATTATTACTAAATTATGAGTTTTTATTTAATCCTTTTTGTTCTAATAACTTTATGTACTTCGTTCTATTTTACTGACTAAGAGGCTTTCGATAATTATAGAAGTTATGATTAAACGTTAATAAATGTACGGAGGCTTGACGTTTTTGGGCACTATTCATTTTATTGAGTAACTATTTTTCTATATAACTTTTTTATATCTGGTGTAAAGTTTCTTTGCCACAGCTTCACATGACGAAGTTATATTTTATGTCAAAGGCAGTAAAGTTTCTAGAGTGACTTTATTACTACCTTCACTAGATATAAATTTAAAAATGTAGAGCTTAAAATATTTACCATTCATAAAAGTATAAAAGTCCGCCTGTTGGGTTCATGTTTACGCAAATAACCTATTATGAAAGTTTTACTTGGTCGATGATAACAATAAATTTTACATTAAATTTTTAATTATTACAGAAATGTTTGTAAAATATTTTTCACTAAATACTGAATTCAATAAAAAAATTATATTGATTGAAAATTAAAATTTTTAGCAACGTAGTGCATGTTGTTTTCAATTTCAAAAGTTCTTGTTTTGATTATTTTTTTCTACAATAACTGTATCATATGATTAATAATTCTTTAAATTATGTAATCCGTATGAATTGAAAGCTATAAAAAAGATATTTCAGGAAGGGTTTACATAGTCTACACCGGCATTCAAACCGAGATGCATTGTTGAGAAGCAACTGTTGCAGAAAGTGTTAGGTGGGGAGTTATCATCTGATTACATTTATATATACTACATTAGGCTACGGAGGCATTTCAATGAAATACTTTGGATGGAACCACGAGGTGATTTTATCCGGTGTGAGTCCAACGTAACCCGTAAACAATAGGTGCTTAAGAAAAATAGGCGCTGGAGATCCGTAAACCAAACATTTCAATTTCTTAATAAAAGGGTTAGTTTACCTACATTCGAAAATTAGGTCGCTTAAAGTTTCTATCATCAACATCATCAGCCTGTGATAGTCCACTGCTGGACATAGGCCTCCCCTAATACACACTTTTCCATTAGGGAGTTTTGGACCGTGTGCCACCAGGCTGGTCCAATGCGGGTTGTTGGGTGGACCAACATTTTACCGACGCATAGATCATCTTACTTTTCAGACAATTGGGTGATCGGCCCAAATTGCCCTAACCAACTAGTAAGTAACTATGGAAATTTGTTGAGTCCCGGTTTCTAAAGCACACGCCCATACCACTAGGCTACGGAGACAGTTACGGAGAAAGTTTTTATAAGGTCCAAAACCCCCTAATGGAGAAGGTGTCGATTAGTGAAGGCGTAGGTGGCGTATGTCAGTGGACTAATACAGGATTATGATAATGATAATTCAAATAGATGGTCTCATCCAAACAGAAAAAAGGATAATTGACATTGAAAATATATTTATGTGTAATTTTAACGTAAATAACGTTTGATTAGTATCAACAGTACACAATTTGTTTGATATATTTCATCACATATTTTATTTAAGTCGTAGTTTAGTAATAATATCATGATACTATATTTAATATGAGGGCTATCAAGTAATACAGACAATACAGGCAATTCTTCCCTGCTAGATATACCTTACCCGAACAAAATTGCAATCTTTAAGAAACTATTCAACTACTTACTAATTAAAATCATATTTACGAATACAAATGATAAGATTATATTAACTTTTGCATATTACTGGAGTTTGAATTTAGTCTACAGCAGATATGAAATGCTAATGCAATTTATATGTTTCACGGCAACATCAACATAGTGTCGAATTCAATTTAGAACTTTCCATTGAATATTACAATACGATGGCAACTAAAGAGAAACTCTAAACTAAATCAAACCTTTGAAATTCTCAATATCATAATATATAATATTTGAAGAATAACTGTTCAGCAGGTTTGTTGTGGTCGTATGTGTCAAGTAGTTTATTAACATTTTTCTAACAAATGCTTCCTTCTCATGTTTAATGTGATAAATATAAGCAGTAAATACGTAATAAAATTATCATGTTTAAATCTTTTATGATATTTCGGACTTGCAGAGTTGTAAACAACTGTTAGTTAATTTAATGCCGCACTATTACATTTTTAACAGATTTAACTTTAAATTTTGAAATTCATTCATTTGCTCATTTTTTCAAAAGTTTCAGTGATTTTACGCATACAATTCGCATAATTGTTTTTACATAATTGTTGTTACTCAGATATATACAAAGGAAACATACTGTGTTTCATTCCTGATAAGCTGCGACCTACGCCATCACACAGACACATGTTTCTCAGCGTCTAGCAATAACCTAGAAGTTGGGCTTCGCTGATAGCATCGTTTCCCATCCCCCTCCTCCACGGCCTCTACACCGCATTAGGTGTAGCGCCACCAAATTATATAAGGATAGGAAGAGCGGCCTATAAACTACCGACACCCCGCATTCTCTGCGACTCCACCTAGACTGCAGAGGACTATAATGGCAGCACGTCTACCTCCTTCTTTCCCATCCACTGAATTCTACTAAATCCATGCAAAGTGGGATTTATCAGACAGCTTGCAGCAAGCGCCTCCCCAGGCTAGGTTTCTCCTATCATCCCCGCGGCTGCCTAGGCCGCATGTAGTAGGCCCGACCGCTACGACAAACCGAGAACCTGCCAGGGGACGCCACATAGTTTACCGTAACTATTTATTGTTACCCAAAAGAGAAGTTGCCGGCTACCTTAATAATATGGTTAAACAGAATGAAATATTTGTAAATAATATTTTTATTCCGTAAAAATTACTTCCTAATTTTTGTTTTACTTCAAGATTCCCAACCTCTGTCTATGTTCATCTACAGTCCAAAAACGCACAAAATTTAGACTGACGTACGCCCGATTCTGTAACTCCTGTTTTAAATAGGCAAAGAGAAGCTTTGCCTACTAAGATGCAAGAGAAAATATTGTTAGTACACCAATCTATTATTCAACGTAGTAGATAAATATTTTATTATGGTAATGATAAATGTATATGATGTCTATGATTATCAATAGAACACACCAGGAGCATGCGACAGCCATATTCAATAAGAAATCTCAAAAGTTACTTACAGAAGTCAAGTTCATCACCTTTATCTTTATATGTAATATCAAAAAATTAAACATTGTTATACGGAGGACGTGAAAATCGTTGAAACTTAAATTAAGATACGAAAGACAAACATGAATTACAGAGCGCTCTTTATGCAATTTACAGCATATTCATGCATTTTGTACAACTTTGTTAGCTTGAGCAGAGCTTGCATGTGTAATGAGGAGTAATTCATGTCTAATAATATATGCATGAACTTGATACACAAATATGTTTTCTTTTACCTATTATTAAGTTTACCTAACTGCGTCATATCATGAGATATTTAATAATATTGTTTATTTAAGTTTTTTGAAGTGAAACTTATTTATCGTGATTGGAAAAAAAATTTCGTCACGCGCTATATTTTTCTTATCCCTACCACGCGTGATTCGAAGTATACTTTCGATAACGACATCAATGATAGTAATAATCCTATTACAATTTATGAAATTCAATAATAATCTTTGTAGTAATAAGCTAAAATGAAATAATAAAATTATAGAATTTGTATTTAGGTCTATGATAATAAAAGCCTTTTATTAAACTTTATCTAATTTAACTTTATTTAACCTTTATTCTGTAAAGTTGCATATAGTAAATTATTTTTGAAAAATAACGTCATAAAAAAGTTTCACTTCTTACGAGTACACGCTAGTACACGCAGACATTTTTTTTAATATTTCTTCTAATCAAGTTGATTTAGATTTGTCTCGTTTCATTTAAAGAGTTTTATCAAATAAAAGAAACTACAACTTGGATCTAATTTACAAAAAAGCCAATAAAATATAGAACAATTTTTTCGTCAGACATATAGAAATAAAGGTCAAGTTGATTTGAGAGCCTTGTTGAAATCGAGAATCCTCACTTTGATAACACCAACTGCGGAAAAAGTTGCGAAATGATATGTGGTGATAATAATAATACAATTATCAGTAAAATTAATTTCCTATATAATAAAATAATAGTAATTACATAAGCATACATTTTTACATGAAATGAAAATTCAGAAAAAGTAAAATTTTTCTATCTAAATTTTTTATTTAATGCAACTCAATTTAGCTACTTCTTTTAATATCCGAATATAAATTAAAATATAACACCGAATGACCTACAATAATCCAACCCTAAACTACAGTAATCCATTAAATTATCAACACAGAACAAGGCTACTACTTTTTTAACAAATTTTTATTTTTTTTTAATTTTTATCTGCAGCCTTAACTAATTATTCTAGTGATGTACTAAATTATAATATACTATAAATAAATCATTTTTTAGTCGTTTAATCATAGCATTTGAACAAATGAAATATATTTTATGCTATCAAGATTTTACGTTTTCTGATTACTTATATTGTGAGAGGTATTGGGCTACCATGCGCAATCTAGGTAGTGGGTATAAACCAAGATAGCCTAGACTTTGTGATAATCTTCAATATAACAATAAGGTCCGTGACATGTTCGACATATTGTGTGACTTATTAATGACCAATGGCTGGAAATGTGTTGGTATAAAATTCTGCATAACCTTATCAGTAGTCTTATTTTAAGTACTTGATGCTTTGGCTATGAGAATATTTATAACAACTGTTTACACAATAGTGGTATAACAAAAATCACGGTTGCTAATGCGACACATATAGTGCAAGGCCGACTAAAATAGCCTATCTTGATTTCTTGCTAAACAAATAACCTAATCATCTATAATATTTTTTTAACTAGCACTAGCATAATTTAAATTATATGAAATAGCATAGTTAACTTGCTTTATCGGCAGTTCATAACATGTATTATGTAATATGATGCATGGGGAAAATTGTAAACAAAATTAAACGCTATAACATCCTTAAAGTCTTTTATTATATCAAGATGTATTAACGATTCAATTTTCTCATGCATAAATCATAACTAATGGCAATCGATCACGTACAATTGTGAATAAGCAGCAATAGTTAAAGTAATATATGCCAAGGCATTGATAACTTTGTACGCCATTAAACATGGTCCTTGGCAAATTTTTATTTAGGTCCACGTAGTCTGCAGGCGTCCTACAATATGTTTGATTTGCAGTCTCCTTCTTTAAAGAACTCGTCTACTACAATGGTTAGCGTTTTTTCGGGTGATACGGCTTATAAATTTAAAAATATATTCTTTTAACTTTTGGCTTTATCCTGAGTTATCCAATTAACAATGACTTTTATGAAATATATAAAATAATTTGAAAAATAACTAATAACATACTAAACTCACGGTGCAGATTTTAATGATAACATACCATTTCACGGTAGATGAAGCAAAAGGTAAAGTGAAAAATATCCATCCCATTCTACACTTCATATTTGTGCAAAAATTCGCTTTGAAATGCTCATCGTTCAAATAAGTTTTTAGACAGCGACGAATGATTGATTGCGTTGCTTGCTTTTCGATTGGCTTCAATTTGTTCGAATCTCTGTCTTTTATACGACGAAGGCGAAAAAATTTTTAATCCATATTATTTACGTAATTTTCAGGAAATCGTAGAATACTGACATAGTATTCAGTGTAAATTGCGCAAGGATATTAGTAATTTTACGTATTTCTGGTATGAAGTGAAAGAGGTGCCTATTTTACCACACAGGTATAGTGCACAAAATTAACCTTTTTTAATTATTATTTTTATAATGAGTAAAGTTTTTTCCGAGAGTTTTTAAAGTTATTTACTTTTACGCGACGGTCGTCGATCATAACTTTATTATGTCTAAGTGCTAAATAGTATCAATACAATATTTTGAAAAAGTTATTGTCTAAAGGTATGACCTAAGAAATGTTTAAACAAAGAAAAACCTTTACAGCTTAAAGTATTTATTATTAAAAATAAAACGTTTTCTAGGTTATCTAACAACGTGAAACAACAAGGAACTTATGTCGAGTTTAAGGCGAATCTTGGTTAGAGCAATTTTGGCCGATCACCCAATTCTTTGAAAAGAAAGATAAACCATGCGTCAGATGGGCATAAAAAAGACGGTCCTGGACCTGATCCCTCTCCGGTCGTATTGGATATTCGTCCCATTGGACTATAAGAGTAAAAGAGGAGCACGACCACGACGAGGACCAGCTTAGTGAGATACGGTCCAAAATCCCCTAATGGATATAGGTGCATAAAGGGAGGCCTATATCAAGCAATGGACTATCTCTGGCAAACTACGCAATTCGATAGAGTGTTTCAAGAAGAAGGTTTATTAATATATTGTGGGATAAAAAGTTTAATAGAATTATACATTCGTACATCAACATTGTAAACAAAAAAAATATATACTTAATGTAATAAATAATATTTTGCAAAATTGCTTACACAACAATATTTCTAAAATTTAATATAGATTTTAAACTCTTTGAAGAATACACCGCCTTTAACGTACCGTAAATTCAAAAACGTGTTTTAATTAGGAACAGGGGTGTGAAATTATTTTGCTTTGATAAACTCTACTTATTAATAATTTTAAATGCTGAAAAATTTATTCAATGAAAAGTTTTGTCATTTCTATAACATGACTTTATAATATGCAAAACAAATGTTTATTATTTATTTCTTACTTAAATTGCACACAGAATACCGTATTTCCTGGGGCTACTTTTTATGTTAATTAATCTAATATTAGTATAAAGTTATAAATAGAAAAACTTATACATATCCTCATACAATTTTAAACAGTTCTAAACAGCGGACGGATTTTCAGCGTCTATGCTACTCAAAATTTTTTATCGGTAAAATACGACGCTTGGGAGTTTTCAACCAAAAATGTGTGAGTAGACAAATAAAATATTCCATGTACCAATATTATTGGGACTGTACAATATATTTCTTAGTAATAAAATTTCTGAACACAACGCAACAACTTCTAGTCACAAACTAAGGAAAGCATGTGCTATGGAAACTAGATTGACTGATAGACTTATTTTTCTTTTGTAAATAAATGAATTTTAAATAGCTAAAAACACTGACGTCAGATAAACACTATGTTAATCACAAAATATTTTTCCCGTAGTGGGAATCCAATCCTTACCCTATGGCGCAATAATCACTACGCCATGTAGTTTAAGGTTGTAATAATGTCATAATTGTAATTGCTTTACAATTGACCTATGTTATATGCGACTTCTATCGTTTAATTTACAATTTAACTTTATTGCATAAGATTTACTAAAATAATTGTCGTCTTGATCTTATTGAAGACATATTATTAATAAATTTCTAAAAACAGTGTTGAGTTTTTAGTAATTTCTGTTTTCCTGTGAAAAATGGGGTAACATCGGAACATCGCTACATAGTATAAAACAAAGTCGCTTTCTCTGTCCATATATCCAGTAATATTCCCAACTGCAATATGTGCTCGAGATAGACATCTTCATTAACAACTTCCAGAGTAACACCATCAACATTGACCGGCCTTGGGAGAACGCGTTCGGTGAATGCGTCAGTAGGAGTTTAAAATATGCAAAATCTTCTGCAAGCCCTCCAACGTCTCAGCCAATATAACGATATCGTCGGTAAAACGAAAGTGTGAATGGAACTCGCCGTTGATGTTTATGCAACATTCAGCCCAGTCTAGGGTCTTGAAGACGTACATATTGCCATAAACAACAGTTTGATATAAGGTCGAGTAAGATAATTGAAGAAAAAGTGCGAAGCGACAAATAATGAGCGAAAACCACTTGCTATGTGTCATCACCTCAAAAACCGTCGGAAAGAGACGTGGAATAAATGAGATAGTTTATCGCGACAAGAACTGGAATTTGATGGACGTGTCAAAGTTCAAGTGCGATATACTGTTTTTTGGTTAAATAATGAACATACATACCTACGCAAATCCGTCAATAGTTTCAATAGAATTTTTAGACCATAAATTATTTAGATATGTTAAAATAATGCTTCAATAAATATATTGACGTAAAATTAGAATTATGTAAAACTATAAAATGAAATACAACATTACTATAAATTACGTCTCAAATGTACGGAAGAGAAACTGAATTCGTATTTTCTGGTAATATTAAAATGCAATTATGCCCTTAGGGTGTTGAGAATATACTCTTGAGACGTTTGAACCAAGAACCAGCGTTGATGACGTTCGTTAAGCCAACCTTTTTATGACCTTAAATAAATGACTAAAACAATGTAATAAGTTTAGTAAAACGCTACTGGAAGTTGAAGGTTTAGCTTCAGTACTAACGACCATAACTTTAATATTGGGACTTTACTATTCTGTGGTGAGGTTGAATAAAAATATTTAAATTGTCAATTTAGATAAAGTGTGTCAAGAATAACTTTTATATAATAAGTTATAATACAGATATAATATACATGATATGTCTATAATATAACAGATTTAAGTTTTATTACATCTTTGTTAAATCAAATTAAAAAATTTTTTTGGTAAATTACTTTTAGAAGAATCGTAAGCATGCCTTGAATTATATTTACTGTTTTAATTAAAAATCTGATAAATTTTGTGCGAAATTTTAGGTGTAATATTTTTTGTATCCAACTAGTCCATTAATTTTATTATAAAAAAATTTAACAACAGATTTCTCATAATTTATTTATATATTGATATAATAAATATAAAGAGAAATTAAGAAATTGTGTTATTTACAAATAATAACTTTCAACATTATTTTTCTTTTATTCACCTCTACCACCAAGTTGAAGGACAACACTTAATTTCACTCTGCGCACTTTGTTATTTCTCTGTTTAACTCAGTTTATAAAATTTCTAATTATTCACAGAGTTAGGTTAAGCCTAAGGGAGTTAAGAAATAATTCAACAAATAAAACAACTAAAACAAATGAAATAGCCTTATTTTCCTATTTTATTGAGACAAAGATTTTTTTGACCGAAGGAATGGTTTATATTTCAAGATTTGTTTATTTAGAGTAAACAAAAACTAATTTAAAAACTTCATTTTACATTCATATTAAATAAATTTTCTCTTAACAATTCTTTCCATAAAAATGTTTTAAGAATATTGAAATAGCGAACTAGACCATATTTATATAAATATGTGAACTTGTAATTTCTAATACTGAAATAGTTTTGTAAAGTACATGCACTTGAACGTCTGCGGTCGAGTTTAGCAGTGCATAAATTATTCTTAAGACATTTCTCTTCGTTTATTTGAAAATAAATTTTACATAGAGCATTTTTAAATATAACTTATTAAAATTTAACTTATTTAAGCAGAAACTGTTTAATTTACGAGCAATTACTTTTGAATATTTCATAACATATAAACCACCTCTTGGTAATTTTTTCTTTTTCTTCTTCGTCTTCTTCTTCTTTTTGGTGAAATAGCTCCACCAAGTTTATCTTGGTGATTCTGCCAGTGTCAAGGTTGGGATAAACATGAAGTATATATTATAAATTGACCAATAGCATTGACAGTTGTACGGTGTATAGACTATAGTACCTTAATTGGTTGAGATACCTGGACAAACACAAAACAAAAAAGTGGTATGATATTTATAAATGAGAGTCAAATAATTTACATAATTAGGGGCATCACAAATAGTCACTACTACATACAGGATTGGGGAAAAGGGGATGTAAAATTGAATGAGTAAAATTTAAAGCTTTATGTTTTGTTTACTAAGAGTTAATATTGATAGGTCTACGAATGTTAGAGGGAAGGATATCATAAAGGGGGATAATCAGGCTTCTACATGTAAAGAACAGATGCTATATTGCGCCCTCCTCTAAACCACATTGGCAAAGTGAACTCTCTAGTATGCTGAGTTTAGCCAAAACACCGGGTTCAGTTGGATACTAGCATAAAATTTGACTTTAACAGCTTTGGTCTTCTGCCACAAGTTATCCCAAGATTTCATCAGGTGAGGTTTGGCCAAAGCAGATACGTAGGAGTGACATGGATCACCAATCACAGTAGCCTGTTTAGCATAGTAGTCGGCATCTTCGTTTCCTTGGATTCGAATATAATATCAACACTTTCAAGGCGAAACAAATTTTCCTTAGTATTAAGGATAATAGTAGAGTGAAATTTACGATGGATAGGGGATTTTTTTAGGTTTTCTAGGCAGCTTTGGGATTCGAGAGGATCAAGGATTTATTAAAATTTTATTGCATTCTATCGAGTTTACTGAGAGCCAACTTGCTACAAGGTTCTAGGATAAAGCTGCCATAATCGAAATGGCTACGTATAATTGCGTTGTAAAGGATCTTTTGAGTAAATGGGTGCGAGCCCCAACGGACTCCGGACAGAGATCTGAGAGCATTTATATTTTTCTGGCATACAAATTCAAGATGCTTTATTCCCGTCATTTTTGAGTCCAGTATGACACCTAAGAATTTGATGGAATCCTTAAATGAGATTGATTCACCATGCAAGTTAATATTTAAGCCTGGCAAATTTCTCTTCCTGCTGAAAGTTATAGCTTGGCATTTGGGGGTGGACAAGTTCAAGCCATGTTCTGAGAGCCAGTCACACAGGTAATATAATGCAGAGTTTAATTGTATACAACCGTCATGTAGGGAGGAACATGGAACATAAAGAGCAATATCATCAGCATACTGAAGGACTTTGCAGAAATTATTGGCAGTTGAATCAAGATCAGCTGTGTAAATATTGTATAGGAGGGGCTTAGAACTGAACCTTGAGGGAATTGTTAGATAGAGCGAGTCTTTTTATTTATTTTTATTTATTAAAGCTTAATGCACAAGAAGTACAATGCCGGACTTAATGCCTAAAGGCATTATCTACCAGTCAACCTTAGGGTGGTACAGAGAAAATTAGGTAGGTGCATAGAGTGAAATAAAACGAGGATACGGTTTTTGTAAGTTTAGGAATGTGAACTGTAAAAATAGATATAGCTATAAACATAATTACGTATTACATAAATAGAATTTACATATACTACATATATATCTACATACATACTTACACATTTACATATGAATATATATATATATATATATATATATATATATATATAAATATTTTATTATATAAATACATATACATATAAAATATTCTTCTAATATGTTAAGTCTTTCTCTCAGCGAATGAATCGTTACTCTTCTAACAGTTTATTAAATAAGTATTCCGAGCTTTTCTTTCAAGGTGAAGCGACTCTCTGCCATCCTAATCTCAAGAGGTAACGCATTCCACAGAAAAACTGACTGGACAAAAAAAGAGGAATGCATAACATCAGAACGATGTGAAAGACAGGAAAGTAAACGGTTATTATTTGAACGCAGATTCATATCGTTAAGTGAACAGAGAAACACAAAATGAGAAGTTAAGTGGAAGGGTAGAAGTAGAACCAAGGAAAGTATATAATGTGGTCAGCTTTAATGTCCGCCTTAGTGGCATAGGTAATCATAAAAGTTTTGAACGATAAGACGAAAGTGGTCATACTTTACGTAGATTGAAAATGAATCGAATGCAATTATTGAGAAGTTGGTCTAATTTGTTGAGCTGATCTGCATTCAGGTCAAAATAGCAAACGTCACCATAGTCGATTGCAGGAAATATTAAGGACTGTACAAGCATTACCTTAGTCTTAGTGGGCAAAAAGTTTTTTAGTCTGTAAAGGCAACGCATGGTACTCGTAACTTTTGGCTAACTAGAAATTTGACTGTTCCTTATATCAGATGAGAGGATACCAAGACTATCCATAGTGCTCATGCCACGTCTGAAACCAAATTGGGTGTTAGAGAGCAGACCTCTGTTTTCGAGGATCCACTCTAATCTATTTTTAGCTAAATGTTCAAGAATTTTAGCCATAACAGAAGATAAGGCGATAGGACGATATGATGACGAGTCACTAGGGTCTTTGCAGGGTTTGAGAATGGGGATGATTATTTGCGGGTTTTCCAAGACTCTAGAACACGTCCTGTGGATAATATTTCGTTTTAGATATTAAGAAGATACACTCTAGAATAAGTTAACAATTTACTAATGAAAGAATAGGAAATTCCATCTATGCCTGGGGAAGAATCTTTCAGGTTGTCAAGAGCACAGGAAAGTTCAGAACAGGAGAAAAGGTCGTTCATCCGATCGGATGAGGGGGGTAGGACAAGTGGACAAAAAAAGCAATCTGGTGTAGGAACAAAAGGGGGAAGCAAGCCTGTCAACATAGTCTTCAATCCAAGCTGAAGAGTCATTGCCTGTGATGTTATGATCGGTCAAAGCTTCGCGAAAATGAGAAATTTTATAAAAGAGTTACGGAAGAGCGAGGAGCAAGTGTTTTGCAGAATCTAAACCATCCTAGGGACTTTTTCCGGGCTATTACTCTTTTTGTTTGGGCGCAGGTATTTCGGTACCTATGGAAATTTTCCATATTCAGATTTTCGATATATGCCTTTTCTGTCTGTTTTCTAAGCCGGATATACATGGTGCACTCCGAATCCCACCAAGGAGGAGAGGGTAGCCGACCATAAGCAGAAGTTTTTAAAAGAAATGGATTCTTCAGCTGAGGTTATAACACATTCAACAAATTTGGAGTAAAGATGAAGGAAGTTGTTGGAATCTACAGACGGAAGGCAGCGGATTTTAGTCTCTAGGGAATTCGAGAACTCAACCCAATTAGCATCTGAGAATCTAAACCGTTGCAAAGGGGGAAATGGGGAGAGGAAAGAGGAAAATGTAGGAACTTGATTATAATAGGGAAATGATCACTGCCGATATGAGTAGGGTAGTACTGACCAAGAAAGTGAATTAAAAAGAGAAGGGGAGGACAGGGATAGGTCAGGAGCATTGGGGATTTGTCCAGGGGGTGCTCTTCGAGTTGGAGATCCACTGTTTAGGATACATAGATGATAGGTAGATGAAGAGTCAACGTAGTGTGACCCCAGAGAGGATTGTGACAGTTAAGATCACCACAAACTATAAGAGGGCTAGGAATAGAAGCTAGGATGGAATTTAGTTCGTCAATGATGGATCTATTAGGGTGAGGGATGTAACAGGATAAGTAGGAAATACTTTTAACTTTAACCGCTTCTATGTGCAGGTTAGATCTATGGGGAGGAATTGGAATTTGGGAAAAGGGAATGGATCTAGATGCAAGAAGAGCACACCCTGCCTTTCCATAATTCCTGTCATCTCGGAGGCATGAGTATCCCGGGAGCCTAAATACGGAGCCCGGTTTAAGCCATGTCTCTGAGACAGCAAGGATCACGGGTTTATAACAATTTGTTAAAAAAATGAGGTCAGACTTCTTAGGCCGGATACTTCTACAGTTCCAGCGTTCTAGGAGCTGTTGAAGGAGAGTTAGGACGTTGTTCGGTAAAGCATCGGAGAATTTTGATAAGATATTAATGAGGGAGCAAGTAAGGAGTTCAATTAAGTTAGGGAAGCAAAGGGGTAGTCTCTGAAAATGACAAAGCACAACCGTTAGGTTGAGATGATGGGGGAGTTCCAAATATATTTTTATGGGTAAGGGTGTCATAGGTTGTTCCAATGGGAACTTTGGGACGTGGTGACTTATAGGTTGTTTTGATATATGATGCCTAGGTATTAGGTGCTTGCTGAAATGAGAGAGTAGTGGGGTGAAGAGGAGCGCATTTTTAAGTGATTAGTGGATGGTTGTGGATAAGAAGGAGATTTAATCAGGTCAGAGTAGGAACGTTTTGTTATAGGAAAGCGTAGTGCAGCTTCAGAATAGCTGATATTCTCTTGAGACATGATCACCTTGATGGACTTTTGTCTGTTATGCTCTGGACATTTAGGATCAATAGCCTTGTGGTTACCGTTGCAGAACAAACAAACTGCACTTCTTTCATCAGAGCAGTTATCTCCAGTATGTCCTTGACCACAACAATAGCAACGAGGCTGGGAACGGCATTGAGAAGCAATGTGTCCGAATCCACAACAGTTTCTACATTGGATTGTTGGTAGTTGATATGTCAATACTGGAAGCGAGCTATAGTAGCAAAATATTTTGTCTCGTAGTATTTGCCCGGAGAAAGTTAAAACAACAGTAGTTGAGGGAACCCAAGTAAATTTATCCTCTATGCGAATTTTAGAATTAAGGCGATGGGCTCTTACAACATCTCCACAATTGGCTGGTGTTTTGTTATTATCAACAAGCTCCTCTAGTGTCCAGTCAATTGGATTACCTTTAACAACACCCATGCGAGTAATGTTAAATCTTGGGATAGTTGCTTAGAAGCCATTAATTTTTAAAAAGTCATGTGAGAGAAATTTGTTAGCATCAGAGAATGTTTTAAACTCTATTGACATTCTATTCCTTCCCAATGCTTTAATGCCGCCCTGCGCTATACCAGGGATCATGTCATTTTTGAATTTAGAGCAATTTGAGATTGATTGCCTGGCCAGCTGTTAGATCAGGGACTGTTCTTATAACATGGACCATGAATGGACCTTTATCCTGATCATTATATAAGAGTTTAGAGTCGCTCTCATATCCATCCTTTGCATACGTGGATTGGTAGGAAGTGGAGGGTGGGACGATTTTTTTATTTTCTACCGATCATCTTTTTCGGCCGGGCGCTTGCGGTGCATATTTTTAGCAGCAGAATTAGGTAAGGGTTTGTCCAACGGAATATCTGGAGGAAGTCCGCCTCCTCCGTCAGGAGGTTTATCTTCATCCATTATCTACGGTAATAAGTAATAAATAAAACAAATACTTACCAATTAACACATAAACCACCACCAAACAGACACAAAACAGATATATAAAGGTTTCAACTCAAAAAAATAAAAGAAAAATTGAAATACTCGACAACGCGTTTACTCCTATGATTTGACAAGCAGAATCCCTGGACTTTAGTTGTGGACAGATCTTGGTAACTTTTTACTGATTATAGAGACAATCAAGGCCCTCAGTCACGTAATGATAAGTGAAATATCGTACCTATAAAAAAAATAGCGTATGACGTCACAAAAATTTACAGCATAGGATCTCAGGGATGTTACGTCTCCATTACTCAGTTATTACTGGATACGGTATCTTTTATCCGGAATACATTAGTGTTTTTAGCCTTTTGCTTTGTAGGAAAAAATATGACTTCGGTGGTATTTCTTAGTGTTTTAACATAAATTTCGATAGATTTTATTGCGTGCATTAAGGGTACAAACAAAATGTAAAATTTGAATTAAGATCGTTGATCGTTAAGTATTAGTGATAAAACTATAATTGGAAATAATGTGTCAAAGGAAACATCGCCTCTTCAATATCTCAACAAAAACAAAACTCTATAAAATAAATGAGAAATCAAAACGTCATTTACATAGCTGTACAAACGACATAAACATTTATTATTATGTATTGCGTTTAAATCTTAACAATGTGCTTAATATAAATACTTTTGTCGATAACTCAATTTACTTGAATGTAAAATGCTTGTTTAGTTCTTTTTCTAAACTGACCATTGCTACAGAAGGTGCGGTTTCGATTCCTCACCTTGGGAAAACCTTTGTGTGATGAGTATAAAGTTTTGCTCGTGACTAGATGTTTGGTTATATAAAGTGTATTTATTTACAGAAGAAAATTAAATCTATGTAATTATCAGTCGTCTAGTTTTCATTGTACAAGCTTAGCTAAGCTAGTAAAATAAACTAAGCTTATTTTGGAACTAGATGATGTTGTGTCTTTCGTCCAGCAATATTATTATTTCAAAAATAAAATATCCAATTTAATAAACTTTTTAATAAATTAGATTTTTGTTTGGCGTAACCTGCGACATGCAATTTCAATGTTATATCTTTTAAAATTATTCTTATAAGCAACATGAATAATCTAGTACGTAAAAACCTAAACAAATATCGTACCCTTATTCGAATTTGCTATCAAAATTTTCTCGGCAAAAGGAACATTATTCGTAATGCTTTTCCTGATGTAATTTACTGCGGAGCAAAAGCAAAAGTGACGTCTTATTTACATTTATTGCATATCCATAAAAAAGTATCTATGGGTTTAACAGTTTATAGAAATAATCTTATGTAACCTTAGTTAAATTTAAAAAAATAGGTTATTATTATTTTTTTATTTATTTATTTAGTTTACCAACAATTGTTACACTTGATACAAACACATAAATTTAGAGAAATACAATTTAGTAGTCTTAAATGCACAATCAATTACAGGTAAACATAACATGCAAAATATGGTGGTTAGCACATTGACAAATTGTTTTGTAGAAGAAAAAATAAAATACATTTAACTGACAAAAACAACTTAAATACAATTATCAAGGTAAGAAAAACATTACACACCTTCATTAATTTCTAAAGAGAAAACACATTGTAAATTTAATACAAGTACAGTTACAAATTAAAAAGATAAGGAATATATTAGCTAAATACGTAAAAACAACAAAAATTAAATTAAATTAAAAAAGAAAGAAAAGAAAAGAGCAACAGTTCAAACTTATAAATATAGTCATAAAACTTTCTTAACCATCCTTTTAAATTCGACAGTGATGTTCCATTAATATCTAACTTATCGCTGTATATATTAAACAGTTTGCTTAATCTAAGTATTGAGAGTTAGCACCCTAAAGTCGTTTTACGAATAGGATACGTCAGTGGAAGAATAGGCTTACGAGGCATTCTAAATTGTAGTTTGCGTAAAAGACCAGGTGAACGTAGGTTGTATCTTATTATTTTGTATAAGAAAATTAGGTCTAACATATCCCTGCGTGTTTGTAAAGTTGTTATTTGAAATGACTTAATCGCAGAGGTATACGAATAACTTTTATAAGAAGGAAACGGTTTTAAAGTATATTCTAAATGCCTTACAAACCTTTTTGAATTCTCTCTATTTTCAATGAATGCGTTGTATAATGAGGACGCCATACGATGCTGCCGTATTCTAAAACTGATCGTACTGACTATTGAATAATAATATTTTCGTTTTAATTTTCTTAAATACCTTACCGTTTCTTAGGACAAATCCAAGACATTTTGATGCGTTTTTAGTTATGGGTCAATATGAGGAATAAAATAAGCTTTTTGTCTATTATTACACCTAAGTCTTTAATGTTTTCAACTTCTTGTAGTTTGTTTTCCTGAATATAATATGAAGATAAGATAATATCTGACTTTCGGTAAATTTTATATGCACATTTACCAATATTAAGCATCATGTCATTTCTCTTACACCACTCATTTAGGTCATCAATATCCTTCTGTAGCATTAAAACATCATTAAAAGTGTTTACAGGTCTCACTATTTTTAAGTCATCTGCATATATATATATCGAAGAATAATTAAAACGTCCGGGAGATCATTAATGTAGATATTAAATAATATTGGACCCAAATGAGAGCCCTTGAGGTACCCTTGATGTAACGGCACATTTCGAGATGTAAAACCATTTACAACAACACTAAAAAGTCCGGTTTGTTAGGTAAGATTCCAGCCATTGCAAATATATTGCCTATAAATCCATAATATTGTAATTTTTCATAACGATATCAAAGGAACTCGATCAAAAGCTTTTACAAAAATCAGTATAGATAGCATCTACTTGCTTATTTTGTCTAGACTTTCTATGATATCATCAACTGTACAAAGCTAAGTTCGTGTTTGTAGATCTACCTTTAATAAAACCGTGTTGATGTTCAGAGACAAACTTTTCGAAGTGACATTTGATGTAAGGGCAAATCAATTTTTCAAAATTTTTGCACATGGCTGACAATATCGATATAGGTCTATAGTTTGTTATTAATCGTTTTTCTGCAGATTTATAAACCGGCACGACTTTTGAAGTTTTCCATACGGACGAGTAGACCCCTAGGTGTGTAGAGAGGTATTGAAAATACTATATAAGGGTAACTAAATATGATGCGCATTTATTTATAAATATTGGTGGAATCCCATCTGAGCCTGCACCTTTGTTATATCAATACATTTAAGATGCTTATATATCGTATCATGATCGATGTTAATCCTAGACAGGTGTCATTATATTCCATAGTGCTTTTGCAAAAAACTTAATATCTCTCTGGTGTTTAATGGAGAAAAGATGATAAAAATAAATTAAGATTAAGGTGACTGCATATGGAAATTTTTTATTTTTTAATAATTGTTATCATATACATTTCTTTTCAGATTTATCTATTTTAACGTCGTTAATAGCGTAGCTCTTATTGAAGATGTCAAAGACCCTTCAAAAGACTTTCGACGTACATTCCATTAAACTTGCCAAAAGGCGCGAGGTTCATTTGCTTACATCGACTATCCTGAATAACGTACAATCGATAGCAGATTTTTAAACAAGATATAACTCGGTTGGCTTCTAATGTATCTAGATTTACTTATTTATTTTCTTTCACACAGAGCCACTGGTATATGAACACCACTATTCAAAGGTTAAACAGCATTCGATAGATAATCGACAGTTGTCATTAAATTTCACGGCATAGGAATGCTTTTAAGTAAATTCATAGATGCACTGGAATTAATTCTTTTTAATACAATTATTAGATAACATCATATTGTAATAAATAGGCACTCAATTTTCTAGATCTAGGTTGCAAAGGGGAGTCGTTCAAGGTTCGATATCAGGATCTTTAGTTCCGTGATAATAAATCATAAGAGCGGCTGGAAAATGCATGTAGGAAAATCAAACTGGTTCTTAGCTATAAAGTAACTTTTAATTTTGAATAACAATAATCTCGTGAAAAACCTTACACTTTCAAATAGCCTTCCGTCAGAAAGTCACACTGACTGTGTATTATAATATTGTTTAATTAGTATCCAAGTGCAAGGCCCATGTTGATCTAATATGAAAGAAATAGGCTTCTGCAATATTTTGTTACACGTGATTAGGCTGCTCCTAGATAAATAAAAATCTGTTTTTAATACATAAAATATAGGGAAAAAGAACAAACATTGTACATTCAAGTACGATAAAGCTATTTTTCCTTAATTAATTAAATTATTTTGACTGCAATCACCTGATTGATTTTATTTTGTGCGGCAATCCTCCTGTATCCTCCTGTATTACACCTTACTCTGAGAAAGCGACCATAAAACGGAATCAAACGACATAATTTCACATTACATAGTACGTAAAATATGCCTTTTGATTTTATTTAAAATAAATATGTAAGATAAAAAAAAACTATTTCACGAACTGGCTTCTTCAAATATTATTTCACCGAACTTTTTTATTAATTATAAAACCATGAAAAACAGTAATATTTTTACGTAGAAAAGCGATACAGAATGAAAGGTATATAGGAAAAAAATGATCAGCTGTCTCAGACCAATAAATGTTAAAGGTCAAGAACGTGCTACATATAAAATATAAAATGTCACAGCATCATGAATGAAGAAAGCCGAAATATTAAAAAGATTATCTAAATAAATTTAAACAAATTATAGCATTTTAGTAAAATAACATTAATTGTACTTACTAAAAGGGAAGGTAACAATGTTAATGACGGCGATCAAATGAAAATTAATTTAATTTTGTCTTATACCAAAAACCTGAATTAAGTTATTTAATGATAACTATAACTTATTATACAAAATCAATTTTAATTCCAATATAGAATTACCATTTTGCCAATAATTTGCAAATTACTTCATATTGTACTTTGTGTTTTGTTTTGACATAAATTTGATATTTGTGTATTAAAATGTATACATCTTTTCCTCACTAAGTTACCAAAATAATTTTTTCTGTCAGTCTGTCTATTTTTTTGCTTATCTCTAGAATGGCTGGTCCGATTTTGTCAGGACTTTCACTAGAAAATAGCTGCTGTAACTAGGCTGCCTTTTCTTGCTAAAGAACTAAAAGAATTATTTTATTTTATATGACCGCGCGGGTGAAATCACACACTACAGCTAGTATATAATAACTATGGAAGGAATATGGGTTTGTTGCTAAAATGACAGGTGTATGGGGAATTGGTATCAAACTACTGCTTGCCAGGAGCAACCTACACACAGATAATGAATAAAGTAGTAACTGATATTCATTGCCCCAACACTGTCTTAATTATTCTCATTGGGAGACGGGGAGATGTAAACAGTAACTATTCAAAATTAATTCATACCAAAACTTAATAGTCTTAATGTAAAGAAAAATTATTCTGTTTACATTCTTATTTAAGGGAGTTGCCACTAGGAAAATTAATATAGTGCATAAGTTAAACAGTTATTTATCAATGTTATATAAGAATAATTGTATATCCTTAGCTATTCTGACATTGTCAATAAAATACATGTAATTGACATAAATCAAATAATTAATTATAGAAACTGTTACCTGACTTTCGATAGGTTTAACCTATCAAACTTTTATAAAAACAGTTAGCACAGCTGCTATATTATTGTATTATTAACTCAGCTAAGTCTTTGGCTATAAAGTCCTCTGATTCTTTGAACAGGGAAATACTGTGACATGTTATGCCTTGAATATGTTCCAAATAATTTTAATTAAATTCTAACAACAGAGGCTCTCTCTAGCATATTTAATTGTATTAATAATAATCAATGTATTAATGAGAAAACAATAAATTTACAAGACAAATTACAAAATAAAAATAAGAACCATTGTATTAGCCTGGTACATCAAAACATATAGGAATAGCTGGTAAGGAACTAGAAGTTGAACTTTTAAAACAATTGTAATATAGATATCATGTGTATTACAGAACACTGCATATGATGAAACCAGATTATATTTAACCTTGATGTTATCAGGTTGCTAGCCTGTTCAACAGAGAAAAGCTTAACGCGGTGGCTCAATAATAATTTTGAAAAATAATTTAAAATATAAAACCTGTACTGATATAGTGAGCATCGCAGTTGTGCAGACTATTGAAATAGCTCTGCAGAGCTTGAGCACTCATAATTGTATGTGTATACAAACCTCCCAGTGTTATATGAATCTTTGAAATTATATTGGAACAAATTTTAATAAAACTATCTGAATCTAATAAAATATAGTAGTTTGTGGTGATTTTAACATAAATTTACTAGATAGTTCAACCACTACTATTAGATTCAGATCATTGTTAAATTCATATAACCTTTTAAACTTATTTCTTGAAGCAATAAGAATTACTGCCTCCTCGGCAAACATGTATAGATAACATATTTACAAATTGTATCCTATTAATAAATCCATCATTAATATGTTATCATCTGATCATTGTGACAATTAGCTTCTTTTGTTTCTGATAATAGATCTCACAAAAATATTGTGCAAAAAATGGTTATTCCTATGTATAGGAAACGTATTGAGAAGTTTAGAAGTAATATAATAAATAAAATTAGTTATTTGCATTATAATAGTAAGCTGGATATACTGTATAATAAATTATTTAAATTAATAACAATTGAATTTAAAAGTATATTTACTTCTAAAACAGTCAAATCAAAAGATCTGCAGCTTAGTGAATGGGCAACAGTTGGAATACATAAGAGCAGACAAAGGTTATATGAACTATAAGTGAAAGACTTACAATCACAATCAATCGTTTGTGACATATGTTAATGTATACTCCAAAACATTCAGAAAAGTGGCTTGGTCAGTGAAGTCACTCTACATAAAAAAAAAAAAATTAAAGGATCCGACAAAATAAAAATGACTTGGAAAAATAATTACTGGTGAAATAGGAAGGCTGTAAACAAAAACTTTGAAATTCGGTAAATGTTAATAATAGTAAAATAAATTCTGATCAAGATGTTGCATCCTATTTTGAAATTTTTTTTTCAGACATTCTGTCTCTACCACCAAGTCACTTGTTTCTTCTCCAACTGTTGCAGAGTCCTTATTAAAAGAAAATATTAAAGAATGTAAAGATAATTTCTATTTTAGTAATGTAAGCGATAAAGATATTGTGTCCGCTTTTAAATCTCTGGACATTAAAAAACTGTAGATCTGTGGGGGATCTCGGTTAAGGTGATAAATTCTATTATTGATGTTATATCACCTTGCCTTGCAGCTATTTTAATGATTGTATTACATGCGGTAAATTTCCTGACCTTATGAAGCACAGTAAAGTTATGTTCCAAGAAATCAGGCAGTACCACAGACCCCAATAACTTTAGACCTATTAGTATACTGCCTGCTGCTTAGTAAAATTTTCGAGAAAATAATTTTAACCAATTGCAAAATACATTTTAATTTTCATAATATGCTTAATAACAAAACAGTATGGTTTTACACGGTGACGTTCTACAACCGATGCAGGTGTCCATCTTATTAAGACTATATTTGAGGCATGGGAAGGGTCACACGATGCCTAGGTGTTCTTCTGTGACTTAACCAAAGCATTTGACTGTGTACAGCATGATACTTGGTCAGGAAATTAAGCGCTATGGTATTAAAATGCCTGTCAGCCTCAGTGGTATAGGTGTGCATTACAACCGGAGATGGAGGCTTAACGTTTTCGTGCACAATATATTGTAGAGTAAGTATTTTCCTATATAACTTTTTTATATCTGGGATTAAGTTTCTTTGCCACAGCTTCATATGAAGGAGTAATATTTTATGTCAATGACAGTAAAGTTTCTAGAGTGATTTTATTACAGCCTTCGCTTGATATAAATTTAAAAATGTAGAGCTTAATATATTTACCATTCATAAAAGTATAAAAGTCCGCCTGTTGGGTTCATGTTTACGCAAATAACCTATTATGTAAGTTTTACTTGGTCGATTTGTCGATGATTGCGTCGTTTTATTAATGATTACAGATATTATTCTAAAATATTTTTCACTAAATACTGAATATAATAAAAAATTGATATTGGTTGAAAATTTTAAATGTTAGCAACTGAAGTTCTTGTTTTGATTATTTTTTCTATAGCAACTGAATCATATAATTGATAACTTTAATGTTCAATTTCTTTAAAATATGTAATCCGTATGAATTGAAAGCTATAAAAATAAATTTTAGGAAGGATTTACATAGTCTACACCGGTGTTCAAACCGAGATGCATTGTTGAGAAGCAACTGTGGCAGACAATGTTAGGACGGGAGTTATCCTGTAATTAATGTTTATGAAACTACTCTAGGCTCTGGAGGCAGTTCAATGAAATGCCTTGGAAGGAACCACGTGTTGGTTTTAGCCGGTGTGAGTCCAACATTACACGTCCTTGCCCCTGTGAGGACGCGTAAGCGTAGGAATTTCTTACGTAAGCAATAGGTGCTTAAGAAAAATAGACGCTGGTGATCCGTAAAGTAATAATTTCAATTTCTTAATAAAATGGTTAAATTACCTACAGTGTTAAAAGTTTCAATACATAAATGTTAGAAAAAATTGGAATATACTCGTCAAAAGTAGATTATATACTCATATTTTTTAAATGCGATATATAAAGCTTGGAATAAAACTGCAAATGGAAACCAACCGTTTTGGCCATAAGTGTATGTACCCAAATGTGGTAATTGTAATTTTTTTGCTTAGATGAAAAATTTATAGCAAGAATTTATTTTGCTTACATTAATTGTAAAATAAAATGTACTCAGAGAAATTTTACATGGCACAAAAAAATTTAATCTTGGACTGGATAAGCTTTTAATTATCATCATCATCAGCCTGTGCTTGTCCACTGCTGGACATAGGCCTCCCCTAATGCGTGCCTTCTCCATTAGGAGATTTTTGGACCGTATCCAACTACGCTGGTCCAATGCGGTATGGTGGGTGGATCGAGTTTTGAAATGCCCATGCGGCGCATAGATCTTACTTTTCAGACAATTGAGTAACCGGGCCAAGTTGTCCTAACCAACTAGGAAAATAATTAAAAGTTTGTTGAGTTCTCGAGGGTTCTAACCCATAGCGGAACAGTGGCGTCCAGTTTATAATAAATAATAAATGAGAGATAATTCGCTTATAGCAAAGTTTCTTAGTACGCCGCGACTTCTTTGCTATCGGTACAATTGTGTATTGCATTGATTTTTTTTATTATAAAAAATGCATATAAATAATTGTTACATTTTCAGTTCATAGTCTTCTGTATATAAATATGCAGGAGATCCCGTTTTTGAACTCACTGATCACGATATATCTGAAGCAAGGCCGATTGACTAGAAATTTGGTATGAATATTTCTTTTACCAAGTCTGTCAACTGTCAGCTGTAAGATCAGATAGAGAGAGATCAGTGTCGGATTACTATACGTAATAATAAACAGGGAAACATTACCACATAGTCGAAGTCGCGCCAACAGTTTGTAAATGTATGTATGCCGATAAGATTGCGACTCACTTAAGTTTCTAACATATAGTAAGGACTATGTGTAGAAATTTTAAGTCATAATAAGTTTCCTATTGGGTTAAAAAAATCTGTTAAGATTTATAGCTTCAAATTATCTTCAGTGTGTGAAAAACAAATTATGTAGCAAAGGATATAGCCAAAAATGTATGTTTAATGTAAGCTTATTACACGCTGGATCCTAAGCAAATTTAACAACAAAATATATATTTTAAAGTAACCAGTAGGCGTTGTGTAAGTAAGTTATTACATACTTTTCATAAAATATAAGAATGCTTGCGATTTCTTATATAAAATTGTTTCGAAAAGCGCTTGCTCTGTAACATATTCAGTAGAGTAAAAACAAAAACAATTTTAATTGTTTTTGTTTTTACATTTCTTTCATACACATCACTACCATCAGCCTTTATCTTTGTACCGTTTCCCTGCGTGGAGGGATGCGGTCCAAAACCTATGTCTAGCAGTTAGCTAACACAGGCTGAAGATGATGATGATAATGATTGATGATGATGAAAATTCAAACAGATTTAGTCTCATCCAAACAGAAAAAAGGATAATTATATTTAAAATATATTTACGTGTACCTTTAATATTAACGTAAATAACGTTTGATTAGTATCAAAAATATACAATTCGTTAAAGATATTTTATCAGGTGTTTTATTTAAATCGTAGTTTAGTAATAATATCATGTTACATTATTTAATATGAGGGCTATCAGGGAATACACAGATTATAAGTACAATAAGTAATTCTACCTTGCTAGATATACCATTGCCGAAAAATTTGAAATCTTTAATAAACAATACAACTTCTTACTAATTGAAATAATATTTAGACTACAGATAATAAGATAGAATTAACTTTTGCTATTATATTAACTTTTATTATTATATTACTGGAGTTTCAATTAAGTCTATTAGCATTTCACGTAATTAGCTACATTTCACGGCAACATCAACATAGTGTGGAATTCAATTTAGAACTTTCCACTGAATACTACAATACGATGGCAAATAAAGAGAAACTAAACTAAATCAAAGCTTTGAAATTCTCAATATCATAATATATAATATTTGAAGAATAACTGTTCAGCAGGTTTATAGTGGTCGTATATGTTAAGTAGTTTATAACCTTAGTTAAATTTAAAAAAAATATACGGTTATTATTTAGGTGATTGCATATGGAATTTTTTTATTTTTTAATAATTGCCATCATATACATTTCTTTTCAGATTTATCTATTTTAACGTCGTTAATAGCGTGGCTCTTATTGAAGATGCCAAAGACCCTTCAAAAGACTTTCGACGTACATTCCATCAAACTTTGCTGCCAACTATTCAAAGGTTATACAGCATTCGATAGATAGTCGACAGTTGTCATTAAATTTCACGGCACAGGAATGCTTTTAAGTAAATTCATAGATGCACTGGAATTATTTCTTTCTAATACAAATATTAGGAAAAATCATATTATGATAAATAGGCGCTCAATTTTCTAGATCTAGGTTGCGTTCAAGGTTCGATATCAGAATCTTTAGTTCCGTGATAATAAATCATACGAGCGGCTGGAAAATGCATATAGGTCGTTTCAAACTGGTTCTTAGCTATAAAGTAACTTTTAATTTTGAATAACGATAATCTCGTGAAAAACCTTACACTTTCAAATTGCCTTCCGTCAGAAAGTCACACTGACTGTGTATTATAATATTGTTTAATTAGTATCCAAGTGCAAGGCCCATGTTGATCTTCTATAAAAGAAATAGGCTTCTGCAATATTTTGCTGCACTACACATGATTAGGCTGCTCCTAGATAAATAAAAATCTGTTTTAATGCATAAAATATAGGAAAAAAAGAACCAACATTGTACATTCAAGTACAATAAAGCTATTTTTCCTTAATTAATGAAATTATTTTGACTGCAATCACCTGATTGATTTTATTTTGTGCGGCCAAAATTCATTTTCATGCTCTATGGGTCTCCTGTATTACACCTTACTCTGAGAAAGCGACCATAAAACGGAATCAAAAGACATAATTTCACATTACATAGTACGTAAAATATGCCTTTTGATTTTATTTAAAATAAATATGTAAGATAAAAAAAAACTATTTCACGAACTGGCTTCTTCAAATCTTATTTCACCGAACTTTTTTTATATTTATAAAACCATGAAAAACAGTAATATTTTTACGTAGAAGAGCGATAAAGAATGAAAGGTATATAGGAAAAAAATAATCAGGTGTCTCAGACCAATAAATGTTAAAGGTCAAGAACGTGCTACATATAAAATATAAAATGTCACAGCATCATGAATGAAGATAGCCGAAATATTAAAATGATTATCTAAAAAAATTTAAACGAATTGTAGCATTTTAGTAAAATAACATTAATTGTACTTGCTAAAGCGTAAGGTTCGTAGCCTAGTAGTATAGGGGTATGCCTTAGAAATTGGAGGTCGTGGGTTTGAATCCTGCGGGGACTCAACAAATTTTCATTGATGTTTCCTAGTTGGTTAGGGCAATTTGGGCCGATCACCCAATTGTCTGAAAAGTAAGATGATCCATTCGTCGGATGGGTATGTAAAGAGTCGGTCCACCCACCAACGCGCATTGGACCAGCGTGGTGGGATACGGTCCAAAACCCCCTAATGGATAGGGGTGTATTAGGGGAGGCCTATGTCCAACAGTGGACTATTACAGACTGATGATGATAATGATGATATAGTTTTGCAAATTCGAATTTATATAGTAAATATTTAAATCGGAATGATCGTTATTCCTTTGACGCAATTTCGAGAGGAATCACTCACACATCAGTAGTCAAAGGAGAATTTCAAGACATTGTAACGATCAAGTCGATGTTCAAATACTATGTATTATTAATCATTGTATGTATCGGTTTTTAAATTTCAATGATCATTATGTGTACAAATAAATTAAATTGAGATGTCTGTTTGTAACACATAAAAAGACCATGGATTCTCTTGACGTCGGGATAATTTGTTTCGTAGGTAGACGTGCAATCAAGAAAGTGGTCACCGACGCCCATAGACATAGGCAATACCAATGGCATCACCAACGCCCAACATGCGACATACGATATTAAGTCTAGTTTACCCAGTAAATACTCTGGCTACAATGGCCTACGAAACGAAACACAATAGTGTTTGTAAACCAAATAAAACGCGATAAAATCCGATAATTCTTTTATTAAATCATGTGTATTATTCACGTTAACACCACGAAGTATTATCAAAAGTCACCGTTTTTAAATTTATTGTGATATTTAACCGATTTAAATAACATAACAACACTTTCTATATTTTTTTCTGTCTGTCTGTCTATTTTTTTGCTTATCTCTAGAATGGCTGGTCCGATTTTGTGGACTAGAAAATAGCTACTATATATAAATAACTGTCACTAGAAATAGCTGCTGTAACTCAGCCTAGTTACAGCAGCTATATTCTTGCTAAAGACATTACACACTAGTAGCTAGTATATAATAACTACAAGTTCTTAAGTCGCTACTAATAATTTTATTACTGAGAATTTAACTAAAATATAAAATAATTAGAAATTATTATCTAGGAGGCTTTTGATCATTAAAGAGGTTATGATTAAACGTTATTATATGTATGGAGGCTTAACGTTTTCGTGCACAATTAATTTTATAGAGTAAGTATTTTCCTATATAACTTTTTTATATCTGGGATTAAGTTTCTTTGCCACAGCTTCACATGACGGAGTAATATTTTATGTCAATGACAGTAAAGTTTCTAGGGTGACTTTATTACAACCTTCACTAAATATAAATTTAAAAATGTAGAGCTTAAAATATTTACCATTCATAAAAGTATAAAAGTCCGTTGGGTTCATGTTTACAAATAACCTATTATGAAAATTTTAACTGGTCGTTGATAACAATAAATTATTGCATCAAATTTTAATGATGAAAATATTTTAGAAAAATGTCTGTACATTTTTCAAAATATTTTCACTAAATACTGAATATAATAAAAAATGATATTGAATGAGAAAATTTTAAATGTTTAATAACGAAGTTCTTGTTTTGATTATTTTTTCTACAGTAACTGAATCATATAAGTGATAACTTTAATGTTCTATTTCTTTAAAATATGTAATCCGTATGAATTAAAAGCTATAAAATAATAAATTTTAGGAAGGATTTACACTATATAGTCTACACCGGTGTTCAAACGGAGATGCATTGTTGAGAAGCAACTGTGGCAGACAATGTAAGGACGGGAGTTATCCTGTAATTAATGTTTATGAAACTACTCTAGGCTATGGAGGCAGTTCAATGAAATGCCTTGGAAGGAACCACGTGTTGGTTTTAGCCGTGTGAGTCCAACATACACGTCCTTGCCCTGTGAGGACGCGTAAGCGTAGGAATTTCTTACGTAAGCAATAGTGCTTAGAAAATAGACGCTGGTGATTCGTAAAGCAATAATTTAAATTTCTTAATAAAATTGTTAGATTACTTACAGTGTTGAAAGTTTCAGTACATAAATGTTAGAAAAATTGGAAAATGCTCGTCAAAAGTAGATTATACTTATAATTTTTAAATCGATATATAAAGCTTGGAATAAAACTGCAAATGAAACCTACCGTTTTGGTTATAAATGTATGTACCCATATGTGGTCATTTACTTTTCTTGCTTAGATGAAAAATTTATGGTAAGAATTTATTTTGCTTACATTAATTAGACAAGCCTTGTTTGAAAGTATAGTTTTAAAAAAAATGTGTTCTGAGAAATTTTACATGGCACAAAAAATTTAATCTTGGATTGGATAACGTTTTATTATCATCATCATCAGTTTGTGCTTGTCCACTGTTGGACATAGGCCTCCCTAATGCGCGCCTTCTCCATTAGGAGATTTTTGGATCGTATCCACTACGTTGGTCCAATGCGGTATGGTGGGTGGATCGAGTTTTGAAATGCCCATGCGGCGCATGATCATCTTACTTTTCAGACAATTGAGTAACCGGCCCAATTGTCCTAACCAATTAGGAAAATAATAAAAGTTTGTTGAGTTCTCGAGGGTTCTAACCCATAGCGGAACAGCGCCTCCAGTTTATAGCAAACAATAGATGAGAGATAATTCGCTTATAGCAAAGTTTCTTAGTACGCCGCGACTTCTTTGCTATCGGTACAATTGTGTATTGCATTGATTTTTTTTATTATAAAAAATGCATATAAATAATTGTTACATTTTCAGTTCATAGTCTTCTGTATATAAATATGCAGGAGATCCCGTTTTTGAACTCACTGATCACGATATATCTGAAGCAAGGCCGATTGACTAGAAATTTGGTATGAATATTTCTTTTGTCATGTCTGTCAGCTGTCAGCTGTAAGATCAGACAGATAGAGATCAGTGTCGGATTATAGGGAAATAAACAGGGAAACATTACCACATAGTCGAAGTCGCGGCCAACAGTTTGTAGATGTATGTATGCCGATAAGTATTGCGACTCACTTAAGTTTCTAACATAAACCTAGGGACCAAAAGATTTGTGATAGACTGAACTAGTAAGGACTATGTGTAGAAGTTTTAAGTCATAATAAGTTTCCTATTAGGTTAAAAAAAAATCTGTTAAGATTTATAGCTCAAATTATCTTCAGTATGTGAAAAACAAATTATGTAGCAAGGATATAGCCAAAAATGTATGTTTAATGTAAACTTATTACTCAGCTTGATCCTAGAGCAAATTTAACAGCAAAATATATTTTTAAATATTTTAAAGTAACTCAATAGGCGTTGTGTAAGTAGTTATTACATACTTTTCATAAAATATAAGAATGCTTCCGATTTCTTATATAAAATTGTTTCAAAAGCGCTTGCTCTGTAACATATTCAGAAGAGTTTAAAATTGTTTTGTTTTTACATTTCTGTCATACAACTACATCAGCCTGTATCTTGTACGTTTCCTGCGCGGAGGATGTGGTCCAAAACCTATGTCTAGCAGTTAGCTAACACAGGCTGAAGATGATGATGAGGATGATGGATGATGATGATAATTCAAATAGATTTAGTCTCATCCAAACAGAAAAAAGGATAATTATATTTAAAATATATTTACGTGTACCTTTAATATTAACGTAAATAACGTTTGATTAGTATCAAAAATATACAATTCGTTAAAGATATTTTATCAGGTGTTTTATTTAAATCGTAGTTTAGTAATAATATCATGTTACATTATTTAATATGAGGGCTATCAGGGAATACACAGATTATAAGTACAATAAGTAATTCTACCTTGCTAGATATACCATTGCCGAAAAATTTGAAATCTTTAATAAACAATACAACTTCTTACTAATTGAAATAATATTTAGAATACAGATGATCAGATTATATTAACTTTTGCTATTATTTAACATTTGCTATTATATTAACTTTTATTATTACATTACTGGAGTTTCAATTAAGTCTACAGCAGATATGAAATTAGCATTTCATAATTAGCTACATTTCACGGCAACATCAACAAAGTGTCAATTTAATTTAGAACTTTCCACTGAATACTACAATACGATGGCAAATAAAGAAAACTCTAAACTAAATCAAAGCTTTGAAATTCTTAATATCATAATATATAATATTTGAAGAATAACTGTTCAGCAGGTTTGTTGTGGTCGGATGTGTGTGCTTTCTTCTCATGTTTAATGTGATAAATATAATCAGTAAATACGTAATAAAATTATCATGTTTAAATTTTTTATGATATTTCGGACTTGCAGAGTTGTAAACAACTGTAAATTATTTTTATGTCAAACTATTACGTATTTAACAGTTTAACTACAAATGATGAAATTGTGTGCTCGTTTTTCAAAAGTTTTAGTGACTACGAATTTGCACAAAGTTTTTTATTGTTACTCAGATTAAAAATGAAACATACTGTGTAATACAGTATGTTTAATATAGTATGTTTCACTCCTGATAGACTGCGACCTGCGCCACATTTTTTTCATGTGCTGAAATGCTTACACCGATTATAACCCGTTCTTGTCCCCGCAATGGGTTACGTCATACTCGCACTGACTAAAACCACCACGTTGTTTCTTCCTGGCGCCTTTAGGACGGGGTTCAGATACGCTTTCGAACTCTTTTGCAGCCTTACCAATTGACCGCTGAGGCAGCTCCATATCTAGCCTATGGCGCTTTTCACCTCAGGGTGCGTCCAAATTTCGGTCCCGTTCATCCCGGCTCTACACCTAGGCGGCAGACTCCCCCGAATCTGTTCCTTGCTGGCACATATTTCTCAGCGTCCAGCAATGTTCTAGATGTTGGGCACCGTTGCTAGCACCGTTTCCTGTCCCCTCCCTCCACGGCCTCTCCACACCGCATCAGGCGTGGCGCCGCTAAGTCTCGCAGGATAGGAAGAGCGGCCTATAAACTACCGACACCCTTCATTCCCTGTGACTGCACCTGGACTGCAGAGGACCGAAATGGCAGCACGTCTACCGCCTTCTGTGCAAAGCTTCTCTTTGCCTACTAAGATCCAAGAATGTATATTGTTAGTACACCAATCAATTACGCAACGTAGTAGATGAATGTTTTTATGATAACAACGATAAATGTATACGTGTCTATGATTACCAATAGATTACCCCAGGAGCATGCGACAACCACATTAAATAAGAAAAACTACCATGATTATTTTTAACTCACTGTTGTCAAGTTCATCTTTATCTTTATCTATCATATATAAAAATTACAAATTGTAATATGGAGGACGTGCAAATCTTTAGAACTTAGATTAAGATACGAAAGACAAACAAGAATTACAGAGTGCTCTGTATGCAATTTTCAGCATATCCATGCATTTTGTACAACTTTATTAGCTTCAGCAAAACTCGTATGTGTAACGAGGAGTAATATAATTTATGTCAAATAATATATGCATGAATCTTATACGTACGTACATGTTTTATTTTATTTTACAAATTATTAATGTTACTTAAATATTTCTTATTTTTGTATATTTAAAAATAATGTTTATTTCAGTTCTGATCAAGCTATGATCTTCTGATCAAGCTGATTTAGATGTCTCGTTTAATTTAAAGAGTTTTATCAAATAAAACAAACTTACACTTGGATCTAATTTACAAAAAAGCTAAATAAAAATATAACAATTGTTTTGGGCAATACTGGCCGATCACCCAATTGTCTGAAAAGTAAGATGATCCATGCGTCGTGTGGGCATGTAAAAAGTCGGTCCACAAGATACTGACATGGTATTTAAGTGTAAATTATGCAAGGTTAGTAGTAATTTTGTGTATTTCTGGTATGAAGTAAAAGAGGTGCCTATTTTCGATAATTATATTCGATATTTTAACCTCATGGGAATAGTGCACAGAATAAACATTTTTTTAATTATTATATTTTTGTGTTTTATTTATAAGTTTTTTTAAGTTTTTTTCTTCTACGCAACTGTTGTCGGTCATAACTTTATTATGTCTAAGAGCTAAATACAATATCAATACATTATTTTATAACATCTAAGGGTATGTTGTAAAACAGGTTTTCAGCACACAAAAAAAAACGTTTACAGCTTGAAGTATTTGTTATTACAAACAAAACGTTTTCTAGGTAATCGAACAACGTAAAACAACTAGGAGCTTACGTAGAGTGTGAGGCAAAACTTGGTTAGGGCAATTCTTTGAAAACTAAGATCATCTTAGCTTGGGCATAAAAAGACGGTCCTGCACCTGATCCATTTCTGGTCGTGTTGTTTATCCGTCCCATTGGACTATGAGAGTGAAGGAGGAGCATGACTACGACGAGGATCAGCGTGGTGGGATACGGTCCAATACCCCCTAATCGATAGGGGTGTATTAAGGAAGGCCTATAACCAGCAATGAACTATCACAGGCTGATGATGTAAAGCTACGCAATTCGATAGAGTGTATCAAGAATAAGGTTGATTAATATATTGTGAAATAAAAAGTTTAATAGAATTATACAGAAGTGCAACAACATTGTACACAAAAGAAATATATACTTAATTTAATAAATAATAGTTTGCAATATTGCCTATCACTACATAGTATAAAACAAAGTCGCTTTCTCTGTCCCTATATCCCTATGTATGCTTAAATCTTTCAAACTACGCAACGAATTTTTATGCGTTTTTTTCAATAGATAGTGATTGAAGAGGAAGGTTTATATGTATAACACATGCTTAATATTGTAGATATATTTTCTATCAGCATAGCACCCGTGCGAAGCAGGGGCGGGTTGCTAGTACAACAATAATTCAAGAAATTAATATAAATTTCAAACTCTTTGAAGAATACACCGCCATTAACGTACCGTGAATTCAAAAACGTGTTTTAATTAGGAACAGGGGTGTGAAATTATTTTGCCTTGATAAACTTTACTTATTAATAATTTTGATGCTGAAAAATTTATAAAATGAAAAGTTTTGTCATTTCTATAACATGACTTTATAATATGAAAAATAAATGTTTATTACATATTTAATTACTTAAATTGCACACAGAAAATTAATTAATCTAATATTAGTTTAAAAAATTATAAGACAGAAAGTTATAAATTGGAATACAAATGCAAATACTCATATAATTCTAAACAGTTCTAAACAGCGGACGGATTTGCAGCGTCACATTCTACTCATACATTTTTTGCTGGTAAAATACGACGCTTGGAAGTTTTGTGCAAAAATGTGTGAGTACAAAGTCAAATATTTTATTTGATTCGGCGTATAGTACCAATATTATTGCGACTGTTAAATATATTTTCAATACTAAAATTTCTGAACAAAACCCAACATCTTCAAGTCCCAAAATAGGCAAAGCTTGTACTATGGATACTATATTGACTGATAGACTTACTTTTCTTTTGTAAATGAATTAATATTAAATAGATAAAAACACAGACATCAGATAAACACTATGTACATCACAAAATATTTTTCCCGTGGTGGGAATCCACCCACACCCTATGGCGTAATAGTCAGGCTCACTTATCACTACGCCAAGTTGTTTAAGGTTGTAATGATGTCATAATTGTAATTGTAATTTTTATTAGCACACAAGAAATCTAAATAAGTTTTTAGGACATTAATGCTATTTTAGTTGCATTACAATACTCATTATAGGAAACTTTAAAACACCTTTATGTCCTATGTTATATGCATCTTTTATCGTTTAATTTACAGTTGATCTTATTGAAAACATATCATTGACAACTTTCTAAAAATAGCATTGAGTTTTTAGTAATTTCTGCTCTCCTGTTAATAAAAGGGGCAATACTTCTAGAGAGATAATAGGGGTAGAGATAACAAGTGTAAAAATATCGTGTACCTTGAATTTAAAAGGACTTTCAGTAAAAATCTGCGCGGGAAATTTTACACATATATAGAAACGCTATAGTCAAAATAATTTATAATAGTTGTCTTAAATTTATTCTACTTTGCATACACAAGCACACGGATCTCTATATTTTCTTTTTATAAGTCATATGATGTATATAACTATTGACGGCTCTTATAACTTTTAGCCTTAAGAGAAGCGTTATAATATAATTTAATAAGTATGTTGCCATGAACAACAGTTTGATATTAGGTCAAGTAAGATAATTGAAGAAAAACGGGAGACGACAAATAATGGGCAAAACCGATTCTTGTCATGTTGCAACATTACCACAAAAAACCGTTGGAAAAAACGTGAAATAAACGAGATAGTTTATCGCAACAAGAACTATAACTTAATGACCATGTCAAAGTCCAAGTGCGATAAACTGTTTTTTGGTTAAATAATGGACATACGTACCTACGCAAATACGTTTATAGTTTCAATGATAATATTAAACCATGAATTATTTAGATATGTTAAAATAATGCTTCAATAAATATGTTGACGTAAAACTAGTATTTTGTAAATACTATAAAATTAATTACAACGTTACTATAAATTACGTCTCAAATGTACGGATGAGAAACTGTATTCGTATTTTCTGGTAATATTAAAACGCAATAATACCCTTAAGGTGTTGAGAATATACCCTTGAGATGTTTGACCCAATAGCCAGCGTTGATGGCGTTCGGTAAGCCAACCATTTTTATGACCTTAAATAAATGACTAAAGCAATCTGATAAGTATAGTAAAACTCTACTGGAAGTTGGAGGTTAAGCTTTAGTACTAACGGTCATAACATTAATATTGGGAATTTACTATTCTGTGGTAAGGTTGGATAATCATATTTAAATTGTCAATTTAAATAGTATGTCAAGAATATTATGTAAAAGTTATAATACAGATATAATATACAATAACATGTCTATAATATAACAGAGTTAAGTTTTATAATATCGGTGTTAACACAAATTCAAATAATTTTTTTGGTAAATTACTTTTAGAAGAATCGTTAACATGCCGTGAATTAATTATATATTCTCTTTTAATTAAAAATCTGACAAATTTTGTGCGAAATTTTAGGTGTAATATATTTTGTATCATACCAGTCCAGTTTTTCATAAAAAATATTTAACGACAGATTTCTCGTGATTTCTTTATATTTTGATATAATAAATATAAAGATAAATAAGAAATTGTGTTATTTAAAATTAAAAACTTTCATCATTACTCTACTAAACCGAGCTGAAGGAGTCACTCTGCGCACTCTGTTATTTCTCCGTTTTACTCAGTTTATAAAATTTCTAATTATTCATAGAGTTCAAAGCCTAAGGGAGTTAAGAAATAATTCAACAAATAAAACAACTAAAACAAAAGAAAGATTTCCTATTTTCCTATTTTCTTGAGACAAAGAAAATAAGAGTAGATTTAATTGCTCGAATGAATGGTTTATATTTCATGATTTGTTTATTTGGAGTAAACCAAAACTGATTTAAAAACTTCATTTTACATTCTTATTAAATAAATTTTAACTTAAAAATGCTTTCCATAAACATGCTTTAAGTTTATTGCAATAGCAAACTAGAACATATTTATATAAATATGTGAACATGCAATTTCTAATATTGAAATAGTTTCAACAGATGAGCTCTTGAACGTCTGTGGTTGATTTTGGTATGAAAATTTTTTATGAGATTTCGTAGTTTATTTTAAAATGTATTATATTTACTAGAGAATTTTAAATATAACTAATTAAAATTAAACTCATCAAATAACTGTCTTTGTAGCCTAGTGTATGGGTGCTTTAGGCCGGAGGTCTGGATTCGAATCCTGGGTACTCAAAAATTTCCATTGTTGTTTTCTAGTTGTTTAGGCAATTGGGCCGATCACCCAATTGTCTGAAAAGAAAGATGATACATGCGTCGGATAGGCATGTAAAAAGTCGGTCCACCCACCAGCCCACATTGGACCAGCGTGGTAGGATACGGTCCAAACCCCCTAATAGATAGGGGTATAATGGGGGAGGACTATGTCCAGCAGTGGACTAAAAAGGCTGATGATGTGATGTGTGATTATTTAAGCAAAAACTGTTTGGGTAATGAGCAATTACTTTTGAATAGTTCATAACATATAATGTAATCCACCTTCTGGTAACTTTTTACTGAATATAACAGTTATATTTTTGCATAATGATAAGTGAAATATCGTACTTATAAAAAAATCAGCGTATGACGTCACAAAAATTTACAGCATTGCATCTCAGGAATGTTACGTCTCCATTACTCAGTTAATACAGGACGGCATCCTTTAACCGGAATACATTAGTGTTATTAACTGTTGGCTTTGTAGTAAAAAATATTATTTCGATGGTTTTTCTTTAGTGTTATCTAATAAATTTTGACAGATTTTATTTCCTGCATTAAGGGTACGAACAAAATATACAATTTGAGTTAAGGTCGTTAATCGTGAAATATTACTGATAAAACTACAATTGGAAATAATGTGTAAGAGAAAACATCGCCTCTTCAATATCTCAAATAAAACTCTATCAAAAAAATGAGAAATCAAAACGTCATTTACATAGCTGTATAAACGATATAAACATTTATTTTTATGTATTGCGTTTAAATCTTAACAATGGGCTTAATATAAATACTTTTGTCGATAACTCAATAGACTTGAACATAAAATGTTTGCTTAGTTCATTTTCTAAACCGACCATTGCTACAGAGGTGTGTGTTCCTCACCTCGGGAAAAACCATTGTGTGATGAATTTAATGTTTTCCTCGTGTCTATGTGCTTAGATATATATATGTATCTATTTACAAAAGAAAATTAAATCTATGTTATTATCAGTCGTCTAGTTCTCATTGCACAAGCTTAGCTTAGTTTGGGCCTAGATGATGTTGTGTCATTCGTCCAGCAATATTATCCAATTTAATAAACTTTGTAAAAAAAAAAATATTTTTGTTTCATTTAACCTAATAATTCGACACAAAATGTCAATGTAATCTCTTTTAAAATAATTTTAAAAGCAAAATAAATAATATAGTACATAAAAACCAAAACAAAATATCATACCTTTATTGGAATTTGCTATCAAAAATTTTCTCGGAAAAGGAACATTATCCGTAATGCTTTTCCTGATTCAATTTACTGCGAAGGAAAAGCAAAAGTGACTTCTTATTTACATTTATTGCACAAACATAAAATTGTATTTATGGGTTTACCAATTTATGAAAATATTATGTAACATTAGTTTTAATTTAAGAAAAACATAGTTAATATAAAGGTGATTGCATATGTAATGTTTTTATTTTTTATAATTTTTATCAAATACATTTCTATTCCGATATATCTATTTGAATGCCGTTAATAGCGTGGCTCTTATTGAAGATGCCAAAGACGCGTCAAAAAACTTTCGACGTATTTTCCATTAAACTTTTCCTGCCAAAAGGGGCGAGGTTCATTTGCTTCAATCCATTAACCTGAATAACGTATAATCAATCGCAGATTTTTTCTTACGTATAACTATTTAAACAAGATATTTACAACTCAGTCGGCTTCTAAAGTGTCTATATTCTCCCTAAATTTTTTTTTGCGCAGAGCCACTGATATACCACCATCCAAATGGTAAACTACATTCGATAGATAGTCGCTAGCTGTCAATAAATTTCAAGACACTAAAATTTATTGACAATTAGAAATGCGTATAGGTGAATTTATAGCGCGGGTGGGCATGCGCTGAATTTAATATTTTCTTATACCATTATTAGAGGACATCATATTGTAATAAATGAGCGCTCAGTTATCTGGATCTAGGTTGCGATGGCGAGTCGTTCAGGGTTCGATATCTGGATCTTTTTTATTTCGGAATAATAAATCATGAGAGTGACTGAACAGTGCATAAACGATGTTCAAAAATGTTTCTCAGATATAAAGTAACTTTTAAATTTGAATAACGATAATTTCATTCTGTTTTTACGCATGATTAGGATATAAAAAACATTAAAAAAATAAATATTTTTATGTGTAAAATATAAGAAAAAAATCAACATTTTACATTCTAGTACGAAAAAGCAATTTTTCCTTAATTACTGAAAACTTTTTAATTGCAATCGCCTGATTGATTTCATTTTGTGCGACCAAAGATACAAGATTTAAGGATTATATTGTTTAATTATTTCAGATTGCGGTCACCGCAATGCAGTAGATTAAAATTTTAATTAAAACATCTATTATTGTGGACAGATTGGATTTAATTTCCTTATTACCAAGGAATATGGAATCATATGATTTAAATAGTGTTCTAATAAATATAGATAAATTATTTTGTCGCTTGATACGCAATATATGGAAAGATCTACGAGAATTGCAAAGACTTTTAACTGTCAACGTTTCAGCCTTTAAAACCTACTGACTTTATGCCTCCCTTATGAGTTATCAAGAGGCACGATCACTTTTTGCGTAAATCAATAAAAACCTGATTAGGGAAGATTATTAATACACTAACTTTATTGCGACAGAATCATCTACGATAGTGGCGTTCTATGAAATAACTTCCTTTCTTAAATGTAATTTGTGTTTCTTTGTCTTTGTCATGATGGGATGTAAGCAGGTCCTAAATGTAGTATCAAGGAATAAAAATATGATTTTTTTTAAATAAAGTTCAGCAGTCCGTCCACGGGGCTGCAAGTGATATTTTTACATTTTTGAAATGGAATCTCCTGATACGTATAAAATGTAGCTTTCTAATGGTAAATGAATTTTTAAATTAGTTTTTGTTTTTTTTTATTAAAAACATACACACAAAATAGAAATCTTTCCTCTTTATAATATAAGTACCTAAAGATTAACAAGCTTTTACAAACTTTTTCAACAAGTGTGCGTTTCACGCGATGTGTTTCCTGTAAAATCTTTTTAATTCAATTCAGCACTTGATACCTACAATTTTTTGATAGATCAACCACTACATGCAAAAGTCCTTATTTATGTAGTCTGTATCAATAAGAAGAAAATATCAAATTTGCAGCCGTGATATAAAAGCAGAGAAACGGCATATACAGAATTCGAAGACACTACGGAATCGAAAACATAATTTCACTATTGATAGTATGTAAAATTAGGTATGCCTTTGATTTCATTTTAAATAAAGATGAAAAAAAACTACTTGAGTACTGGCTTCTTTAAATCTTATTTCACAGAAATTGTTTTATTAATTATACGACCATGAAAAATAATAATATTTTTCATCATAAAAGAGCAAAACAGAATAAAAAGCTAATACTACAAAATAACGTGCTTAATACAATGTCTCAGCATGAAAATGAAGTAAACCGTAATATTGTAAAGTTTATTTCGTATTTTGTGTTATGTTTTGACATAAATTCAATATCTGTATATTAAAATGTATTAAGCATTTCCTCACCAACTTAACATTGATTATGATAAAGTTTTGCTAATTCAAATTTATAAGTAAACATATAAGGTTTTGAAGGTTAAATCGGAATGAACAGTATTCCTTTGACGTAGTTTCAGAGAGGCACACCTATTCATCAGTAGTCAAAGGAGAATTTCAAGACATTGTAACGATTAAGTCGACGCTTAAATACTATATATTATTAATCATTGTTGGTATCGGTTTTAAAATTAATGATCATTATGCATACCAATAAGTAAAATTGGGCTGTCTGTATGTATCACATAAAACCATTATTGATTCTGTCGACGTCGGGATAAATTGTTTTTTTGCTACGCAGGCAGACGTGCAATCGGACCACCTGACGGAAAGTGCTCACCGACACCCATAGACATTGGCAATACCAATGGCATCACCAACGCCCAACGTGCGACATACGATATTAAGTCTAGTTTACCCGGTAAATACTCTGGCTACGGTGGCCTTCAAACCGGAGCACAGTAGTGTTTGTAAACCAAATTAAACGCGATAAATTCCGTTAATTCTTTTATTCAATTATGTATAGTATTCGCGTAGAAAGTATTATCAAAGTCAACGTTTTTAACTGATTGTGATATTTAACTGATTTAAATAAGAAAACAACACTTTTTATATTTTTTTTTTCTGTCTGCCTGTTTTTCTTGCTTATCTCTACAATGGCTGATATCCGATTTTGTCAGGACTTTCATTAGAAAATAGCTGCTGTAGCTAGGCTTCCTTTTCTTACTAATGAACTAACAGAATTATTTCTTCATATCACCACGAGAGCGAAATCACGCACTACAGCTGGTATATATAACAACAAGTTCTCAGGTCGTTACTAATAATGTCATTCTAGCCGATTCCGTCTACTGTACCCAATTTTCATTTTGTGAAATTACGCTGAGTGGAAACCTTTTTGGTGCTTCAAACGTTTTGTTATCTTGTTAAGTATATTTTATATATTAGTGGTTATGTACTAAATAAAAAAAAATCTTTCTTTCCTTCTTTGTTTTACTGTTAATGTTTTAAAGAACGAAATAAATCACAAGGATAAAAATATTGCAATCAAATATTTACTTACATTAGTCCTTTATTTCTTTAATCTTATTAAAACTGAGTAAAATATCAATCCGTTTGTCGGGATACTCTCAAATGAAAAGCAGATATGAAATGCTAATGCAATTTTCACATTTCATAGCTGCACCAACATAGAAGAGATCGAAATTTCCACTACGTCTAATCATGCGATGCAAACTGATCTTAAAGCGACACATAGCAGAAAGCAAAACAAGATTGAATATACCATTCGATGATTTATGTTCTTCCTTGTGAATAATAAAGTAAAAGTGGCAATGAAAAAAAGTTTTTGATGCATGCCTGAATGCAGAATTTACTTAGACAGTATCCACTCTACGGACACATGCAAGCATGGTCTAATCAATAGACACATTGAACTGGATGAATTGTTGGCAGCTATATAAGAATTATTATTTATAAGCATTTTAATACTGCATCTTAACGATTTATTTTCTGAACATTTTAGACCTAGAACAAATTTTGGATTCACACATACATTACAATTTGCCTGTTTAAATGGTCTATACAAAGTTATATTATTATTAGAACAAGGCATTTGTATTTTACAGTAATTCATTATTCATCATAAATTTAATGTTTTAATTTGTTAATCGATAATTAGTCCAATATGGCTTAAGTTTATAAATATTAATTACGAATATGAATAATTCAATTATAATTAATCTTTTTGGGCTGAATGCAAAGAAACAAAAACGTCTGCGTACTTTATTTCTAATTACCAAGTGTGTTCATGATTTTAGTAATTGTTTTCATGTCGTATTTCTGTTGCAGCTAAGCATAATCTTAATATTTTACCAAAAAAAAGAAGATATTTGAAGTATTTTATCTGTTTTATTTAAAATATAAAGAGTTCTAAAAGTACATAAAAACTGTTAAATAGTTCAGCTAGTCTTTACCATTGTGTTTTGTTTATAGCTACGCAATTTATGATTTTTTTATGGCATACGAAGGCAGACGAGCAATCGGGCCACCATATGGCAAGTGGTCACCGACGCCCATAGCCATTGGCAATACCAGCGGTATCTCCAACGCGCTGCCTACCGTGAGACATAGGGTGTTAAGTCTCGTTTACCCAGTAAATACGCTGGCTACGATGCCCTTCAAACCGGAACAGAGCAGTGTTTTCACCCTTCTGCTTCGGGGCAGAAAAAGGCACCGCGGTAGTCTCCTGTAAAAAGGGGACCTACCACCGATCGGTATTATGTTATTTTTTTTATGGAGCGATTTTGGGTATAAGGAAAACACTACAACCTGAAGGAGTTCAGGTCGTATAACTAATAACTTGCACAGATCAGCAACTCTTTTCATATTTATTTGATTATTAGCAGGTGAAAATAATTCACTCATAACTTATCCTCAAATATTTCGGACAGTACTCCATCAGGCTCTTCAAATGTTTAAGGTTGGGTATTATTTCCAATATTGATTTATTTTCATATCTATGACATGATAGGTAAACCGATACTAATGACCTTAAATTTAACGTTCATTGCACCATTCAAGCATTAGATCGCTCCACTGGGCATTAAGTAAAACAGTGCGGCAGCCTTAAATAAATTATTGACTATCGCCTCCAAAGCGTAACCACTAACTCTAGTTAATGGTTAGTACAGAGAAATAGTGTTGAGCACGTTTCTAGCTTAAAGATATCGATTCGATGGTTGGAGGAAAGCGATTAATTTCGGAATGTAGTAAGAATTCCTGTATTTGAGAAAATAATGGTACGTATTCTAAAAGATATACGACTGTAATAAATCAGATACGGTCACCTACCTATCGTTTTAGTTATAGCAAAATCGATTTAATCAAAGTTTATGCTTAGGTTACACATTTTGCATAGTTTATCTTAATTTTAAACTGTGTTAATTATGTTCTTCTTAAAAGCTTTAGCAACTAAATCATATAATATATCGCAAGAAGCCTATCGTAAATTTTTCACGGCTTAGTTTTACGGTCAAACAACAAAACAAATTTTTATATTCGATAAAGTTTTTATAAAAGATAGTCCTTTTGATTGTAACGTATTAAAAGTTTATTATATTTAAAAATATTTTCATACGACTCCATTATAGAATTATTAATAAACTGTAACTTTTTATGGAGGTAGGTCCGTTTTTATTTGTCTGTCCGGTGTAGTTCCTCCGTGGTGCCTATTTTTGCCACAAATCAGTTTGAGTAAATACTTCTGTTTTGCGGTTTAAACAGAACGTTGCCAGAGCAAGCAAGTTTAAACAGCAGCGTAGGTAATCTAGGTATAGCATATATGTTTAAGGGCAGTAAGGGGATTAGTTGCGTCAATGACAGAATCCTGAGTGTCGGACTAAAGGCGTTACCAGTCAATCTAAACACCATACAAGTCTACGTTCCTATGAGTTTGGCAAGTGATGAGGTTATAAATGACTTTTACAACACCTCAGAAGTTACTCTAACTTAAATTACCAACCGAGAAACATTGTTATTATAGACCTTTTTAACGCTATGGTAGGGAAGACGAAAACCAGCTCAGTTCTTCTGCAGGTACAATGAGAGGCAAACGATTTCTACAGTTTGTAGCAGACAATGATGTAGAGATTGCAACTAGTTGGCATCTAGCTTTATAAGTAACATCTTAAACTCCAAGAAAGAAACAAATTTTAAGCAAAACCGCCTCGAAAATATCTGCAAAGCCTTTTAATTTCACCATTTCTAGTACCTCGGAGCCGGAAAAACGGGGACTATACGAGGCGTGTACAAAAAGTATCGCGAATTTTGTGATTTTTCTAAAATTATTTATTATTTCATGAATATCTAATTTGCCCCCTTCAAAGTAATACCCATGAGATATTATTCACTTGTGCCAACGGTTTTTCCAATTTTCGAAGCACTTCAAAAATCATTTTTTTATCATATGTTTAGCTCACTTAAAGTTGAACCTTATGAATCTAATGAAATTAAGATCCTTTAAAATAAAACTAGATAAAATATTAAATAGCAAATTCTTTTCTAGTACAATATTAATTCAGTTAAGTGTCTAAAATACAGTGCATGAGAATAATAACACAAATAATAAACAAACTTTTATAGAATAAAGTATTATGACGTTTTTGTTTTCTTTTATTCATTCCAGAAAGGATAATTAAAATTCATAATGATTTCAAGTCTGTAATTTTATTTAAAACTAGTGAGCCTAAGATTAGGATCGATATTACTTGTGGAATTACAAATTAAAAAATAAATTGATTGATCAATACGCTTAATTGAATATCGAAAGATTGACATTAATAGCCTATTCTAATAAAATAATAACTTGAAGTAGAATATTTGATTGAACAGGTTAAAATTTTATCTAGCTATTAAATAATTAACAGTTCAATTAATAGATCTAGTTTAGACTCAATGTCTGTACCATGTGTCCGTAGAGTGATGTTACTGTCTAAACTAAATTGTGTAATTCAAAGAGATACTATTTTTTTTACGTTGTCACTTTTTTATATCATTCACAAGGGAGAACATAAATCATCAAATAGTATATTCAATCTTGCTTTGCTTTCTGCTATGTGTTGCCTTAAGTTAGTTTGCATCGCATGATTAGACGTAATGGAAACTTTAATGTAAACAAGAAATGTGAAAAGTGCATTAGCATTTCATATCTGCTTTTTATTTGGCAGTATCGCGACGAACGGATTGACATTTTAAAAAATTTTAAAGAAATAAGGGATTAATGTAAGTAAATATTTGATTGCAAAATTTTTACCCTTGTGATTTATTTCGTTCTTTAAAATATTAACAGCAATTAATAGATACTAGCTTTAATGCTTGCAATGTTCTGTGCTTTTATTATTCCAGGTACCTATATCGATTTTTATTTAAATAAATTGTGCAGTTGAAAGAAAGAAAGACAGATAAAAATGTCTTATTCGGTATTCCACAAAGTATATAAAATATACGTAACAAGATAACGAAACGTTTGATGCACCAAAAAGGTTACCACTCAGCGTAACTTCACAAAATTAAAAACCCTGTAAACTCCTGATTTTCAGTGGAACCAATTGAGAGTGATAGATGACAACAATTTATACGTAAAATAATTTTAATCTTAAAATTAACAATAAGATATAAAAATAGTAATACAAAAAATATACAGCTTAATAAAATTAAAAAGACATAATAAAAATGGGAATTTTGATACATAATGAATAAACTATGAGTGAGATAAATAACTCGGAAGTTTTATGAAACGACAGTAGTACATCATTGAAGATATCAGTTTCACATAACGCATTAAAATTAGTGACTGAGTTGAAGTGAAATAAATATACTGTTATATTTTTAGATGGTCCATAATTTTAACAAAATGTTCATACTGCTCTGTAATGCATCCTTCGAAGATAGCTAATCTCTAATTTATATTGGCTACAGCAGTCGTAATCGGCTAGAATGACATTATTGGTAACGACTTGAGAACTTGTTGTTATTATATACTAGCTGTAGTGCGTGATTTCGCGCTCGTGGTCATATAAAAGAAATAATTCAGTTAGTTCTTAAGTAAGAAAAAGTAGCCTAGTTACAGCAGCTATTTTCTAGTGAAAGTCCTGACAAAATCGGATATCAGCCATTCTAGAGATAAGCAAGAAAAACAGGCAGACAGACAGAAAAAAAATATACAAAGAATTGTTTTGTTATTAAAATCGGTTAAATATCACAATGTTATCAGTTAAAAACGGTGACTTTGATAATACTTTCTTCGCGAATACTACACATGATTTAATAAAAGACTACGGATTTTATTGCGTTTAATTTGGTCTACAAACACTTCTGTGTCCCGGTTTGAAGGCCACCATAGCCAGAGTATTTACTGGGTAAACTAGACTTTATATCCTAAGTCGCACGTTAGGCGTTGGTGATGACATTGGTATTGCCAATGTCTATGGGTGTCGGTGACCACTTTCCATCAGGTGGCCCGATTGCACGTCTGCCTGCGTAGCAAAAAAAACAATTTATCCCGACGTCGACAGCATCCATGGTTTATTTATGTGCTACAAACAGACATCTCAATTTAATTTATTTGTACACATAACGATTAATAATACATAGTCTTTGAACGTCGAGTAAATCGTTACTATGTCTTGAAACTCTCCATGGATTGACCATCGTCGACAGGATCAATGGTCTACTTACGGCATCAGCCTGTGATAGTCTACTGCTGGACATAGGCCTCCCCTAATAAACCCTATCCATTAGGTTTTGGACCTATCCACCACGCTGGTCCAATGCGGTTGGTGGGTTTGGCCTTTACTCCATCCGACGCATGGACATCTTCTTTTCAGACAATTGGGTGATTGGCCCAAATTGCCCTAACCAACTAGGAAAATAATAAAAATTTGTTGAGTTCCCGCAAGATTCGAACCCACGACCGCCGGTTTTTAAGCACACGCCCATAAGCTACAGAGGCAGTGTATGGCCATGATCTATTTATGTATTACAAACAGACATCTCAATTTAATTTATTTATTTACATAATGATCATTAAACATATAAAAACCGATAAAACAATGATTAATTAAATAACACATAGTATTTAAATGTCGACTTAATTGTGACCATGTTTTGAAATTCTCCTTTGACTACTGATGTATAGGTGATGCCTCTCCAACCTGAAATTACGTCAAAGGAATACCGTTCATTCCTTATATATTTACTAAATAAGTTAGAATTAGCAAAACTATATTATAATCATTGCTATTTTGGTAAGTTGGTGAGGAAATGATTTATACATTTTAATACCCAAATATCAAATTTATGTCAAAACAAAACATATAATACAAAATGAAGTAATTTGCTAATTATTAGTAAAATGGTCATCATTCTATATAGGAATGGCAAATCATTGTGTATACTAAGTTATAAATATCATTTGCGTTAAAAATTACTGCCTCCGTAGCCTAGTGGTATAGGCTTTTGCTTTAGAAACCGGAGGTCGTGGGTTCGAATCCTGCGGGGACTCAACAAATTTCCATTGTTGTTTCCTAGTTGGTTAGGACAATTTGGGCCGATCACCCAATTGTCTGAAAAGTAAGATGATCCATGCGTCGGATGGGCATGTAAAAAGGCCAAACCCACCAACCCGCATTGGACCAGCGTGGTAGGATACGGTCCAAAAACCCCCTAATGGATAGGGGTTTATTAGGGGAGGCCTACGTCCAGCAGTGGACTATTAAAGGCTGATGATAATGATGATGATGATTGCGTTAAATAATTTAAAACAAAAATAAATTAACTTTCATTTGATCACCAACAGTAAAATTGTCACCCTTTCGTAGACACAAGTAATATTCTTTTACTAAAATGCAATGATTTGTTTACCATTTTTTGCATAGTCTTTTTAATATTACAGCTAACTTCATTTTTTATGCTGAGACTTTTTATTGAGCACTTACTTGACCTTTAACCTATGTTGGTCAGACGGCCAACTATATTTTCGTAGTATTAGCCTTTTATTCTGTATCGCTCTTCTATGTAAAAATATTATTAGTTTTCATGGTCGTATAATTAATAAATACAAGTTCTGTAAAATAAGATTTAAAGAAGCCAGTTCGCAAAATAGTTTTTTTCTTTCATGTTTATTTAAAATGAAATCGAAAGGCATACATTCATTTAACGTACTGTCAAAGTGAAATTATGTTGTTCGATTCCGTATACTGTCTTCGAGTTCTGTATAGTGCCGTTTCCTCTGCTTTTATATCACGGCAGCAAATTTGCCTATTCTTTCTTACTTGATACAGACTACATAAATAAGGACTTTTGCAAATAGTGGTTGATCTATCAAAAAATTGTCGGTATCAAGTGCTGAATTGAATTAAAAAGATATAACAAGAGACACATAGCGTGAATTGCACACTTGTTAAAAAAGTTTGTAAAAAGCTTGTTAATCTTTACTTATATTATAAACAAGAAAGATTTCTATTTTGTGTGTATGTTTGTAATGAATAAACTCAAAAACTACATTAAAAAATTAATTTCCCGTTTATCCTACATTTATCATGCATTTGCATAGGGTAACAAAGGCTACGTTTTATTCCAAGAGATTCCATTTCAAAAATCTATAAAATAACTCCTGCAGAGCCGTGGACGGACTGCTAGCAAATAATAAACTTCAATTATAGAAAAAAACATATTTCAATTCCTTGATACTAAATTTTGGACCTGACATCTAGCTTACATCCCGTTACGAGATGACAAGACAAAGAAAGACAAATTACATTTAAGAAAGGAAGTTATTTCATAGAACGCCACTACCGTTGATGAATTATTGCTTTACGCAAAAGTCGTTGCAGGAAGCAGAGGATCGTGCGTCTTGGTAACTCATAGGGGAGGCATAAAGTCAGCAATACTCACAATAAAAGCTTTGGAACTCTCATAGATCTTTCCGTATATTGCGTATCAAGCGATAAAATAATTTATATATATTTATTAGCCCACAATTTAAATCATAAGATGCTGTTAATAAGCAAATTAAATCCAATCTGTCCATAATAATAGCATCACTTATAAGCATTTCTAAATCCAACAACTAAAAGAATTATTCAGCTCAAAAACTAAAATTTATTATCTCTTTCATTTTTCAGATATTAAATTGGTCTTTTGTAAATTTATATGCAACTTATTGGGTCGCCTCTATAGCTGAGCGGTAATTGCCTCATGAATAAAATAAGCTATCTTCGAATAGGCAAGTAAAACTTTGATCTCAATAGTTGAGAACAATTGCCTATCTTGCAGAACGCCAGTGTTTTGAAATATATTAACAGCTAGCGACTATCTATATCTATTGCATGCAGTTTAACCTTTGGATGGTGGTATATCAGTGGCTCTGCGCAAAAAAAATATTTTGGGAAAGTCTAGGTATATTAGAAGCCGACTGAGTTGTATATATCTTGTTTAAAGAAGAAAACCTGAAATTGATTATACGTTATTTAGGTTAGTGGATTAAAGCAAATGAACCTTGCCACTTTTGGCAGGAAAAGTTTAATGGAAAATACGTCGAAAGTTTTTTGACGCGTCTTTGGCATCTTCAATAAGAGCCACGCTATTAACGGCGTTAAAATAGATATATCAGAATAGAAATGTATTTGATAAAAATTATTAAAAAAAATAAAAATCACCTTTATAATAACCGTATATATTTCTTAAATTAAAACTAACGTTACTCAAGATTATTTTCATAAACTGGTAAACGCATAAACACGATTTTATGGATATGCAATAAATGTAAATAAGACGTCACTTTTGCGTTTCCTTCGCAGTAAATTGAATCAGGAAAAGCATTACGGATAATGTTCCTTTTGCCGAGAAAATTTTTGATAGCAAATTCGAATAAGGGTACGATATTTTGTTTAGGTTTTTTGTATGTTGCTTGTACGAATATTTTTAAAAGAGATTACATTGCGTGTAGCATTATAAGGTTAAACCAAATAAAAATCAAATGTATTACAAAGTTTATTAAATGAGGTATTTTGTGTTTGAAATTAAAATAATAATATTGCTAGACGAACGACACAACATCATCTAGGCCCAAACTAAGCTTAGCTTGTACAATGAAAACTAGACGACTAATAATTACATAGATTTAATTTTATTTTGTAAATAAATACATATTATATTTCCAAACACCTAGACACGAGAATAACATTATATTCATCACTTAATGTTTTCTCTCGAGGTGAGAAATCGAATCCACTGTAGCAATAGCCAGTTTAGAAAACGAACTAAACAAATATTTTACGTGCAAGCAAAGCAGCTGTCAACAATTGAGTGAACATTCAAAACGGCTGAGCTTGTCGGCATAAGTGAGAGACATGAGTACCAACCAACATAACGCCACAAAAAAATGTGTGCGTGTACTAGCGTACACTCGCAAGGAGTGAAACTTCTTTATGACGTTATTTCAAAAACAAATAATTTATCAATTTACAAAAAATATATCTGACCGATTTTCGGCTTGGTGGGAATTTAGGTAACTTCGAATATCTAAATTTACCGGACTATTCTCCATAGCTCGCTGAGCTAATTTAAATTTGTGAACCAGTCGTACCGTAACTTTCCAAGTCTCGGCACCGTAGGTAATGATTGGTGGGACGCACTGATCGAAGACTTTCGATTTGAGGCACAGTGGGATAGGTGATGACAAAACTCGACAAAGCTTATGAAAAACTGCCCAGCCCAGCCGGATCCCTGGGTTGTTAACCTTGTTGTTTCTACCTACTTCGAGCTTTTCCCCTAGGCAAATGTACTTCAAATCATTTTGAGGGAGGGACCATCGATTGTGATCACTATAGATCACGACAGACATTGTGGCGTTGTCATACAGACATCTCTGCATCTCGATTTATTGCTAATCAAAAAGACCAGGTCTCACATAAGTAATTTTTACATATCGATGTCGGATTATATAATTTAGTTACTTGAAGTACATGCGTAATAAGGTAATGTGCGAAAATCGTTCAGTGCTAAAAATTTTAATCTATATCATTAAATGATTTATTACAATATATCCACATAACTCTAATGTATAGAATATTAGGGTAAGCGTAGTAATAAAAATATTCGGGATTTTAATAAATTCATTCCTGTCGATGGCCGTACCTTTTACCGTGAGTGTATGGATAAATTCCATCCTAATATTTTCTTTGCCAGGAGTTCAATTCATTGTTTTTTAAAGTTGCTTATACAAGGTTTTCCAGCCACATAAATAATTTTCTGAACTATGAAGCTTTTGAGAGTTGAGCATAAAGCTTACTAAAACTTTCTATAAAAAAATCTGTTAAATTTATGTTAACTTACGCTATGCCCAATATAAGTAACAAACAAATAAATTTTACATTCGAATTTTGACATGACAATATATAATTATAGTTATAACTTATTACCAGCATATTGTGCCTTCTCATAACACTATACTCTCTGAATTGAGATAGTACGTTCATTTAAAAAGTTCGTTGGTAGGTAAACTTATATTTACAAATTAAATAAAAACAATATTGTGTCAGTACCAAAGCAATTGATTACACAAAATAAGTTATTCATTCTATATGTACATATGTTTTAATGAAAAGGGCTTTTTTCAACATGTGTATTTTTGTATACAAACAGAATAAATCCCTCAAAAGCTTTATAAGACAATCATAAAACTTGTAAATATGTATCATCATCAGCCTGTGGTAGTTCACTGCTGGACATAGGCCTCCCCTATTACACACTCCATCCCATTCGGAGATTTTGGACCGTATCCCACCACGCTGGTCCAATGCGGGTTGGTTAATGCCTTACAACACTTGCCACTTGAGCATTCCGACTCAGCGTTGTGTTAATATATAAACCGAGATTTTTAACCTCGGGGCTGAGTGGAATATGGTGCTATCTCAAAGTGCGTCTACCTATCAAGATAGCTTGACACTTTAAGGGGTTAACGGTTATTCCAAACTTACCATGCCATATTTTGATGGCCGCTAAGTCGTTATTTAGCTATAGGATCGCTTCGGGCAGTTTGTCAATTGATTGTTGAATGTATAATTGTAAGTCATCGGCATAGAGATGATACGCACATTAAAGATCATGAATGATAAAATTAATAAATATAGGAAATAGAAGTGGGGAAAAAATGCCGCCTTGAGGAACGCCAGATTCGATGTTTAACCAACGCGATGATGATTCATCCATATTAACCGATTGTTGGCGACCTCGAAGATATGAAGTGAACCATTAAAGCACTTCTTCGGAGACCATTAAATGAGAGAGGATTGCAAGAAGGATGTCATGAGTGACGGTATTGAAGGCGTTAGTGAAATCAAGTAGAACCAAAACTGTAATCATGGTGGATTCCATAACCGACTTTATATCGCCAGTCACTTTGAGTAGGGCTGTGGTTGTGCTATGACCAGGTTTAAAACCCGATTGTAAAGAACTTATTAGAACTTATTAGCAGTAGCAGTACTAAATATGAAGTGAGAAAGTTGTTTATAAACACAAAACTCGAGCACCTTAGAAAGGAAGGGCAAAATAGAGATAGGTCGATAATGCGTGAGAAGTGAAGGATTGGAGCACTTAGGAAGCGGCCGGATGATAGCATTGAGCCATAAGGATGGGAAAGTCCCAGAAACCAGAGAGAAGTTAATAATATGCGTAAGAATTGGGGGAAGGAAATCAAGGATAGGAATGATCATGCGTCGGCTAACTTTGTCACAACCAACAGCATTGGATTTAATAGAGTGGATGGCATTTTTGATCTCCTCAGAAGTAACGTGAGAAAATTTAAAAGATTCTATATAAGGTCGCGTCAAACCTTTAAGTGTGGAAGTGACGTCACTTACAGATGGATCATCTGTAAAAGTAGTGGAAGTAAAATGAAAGTTTAACTCATCTAAAGTTATTGAACTACGAGGGTTTGTCACTCGCGACTTACCGATGCTCTAGAGTTCCAAGGAACTTCCAGATATCGGCAGAAGTGGATTTATATATTATCCAGAAAGTATCGGCGTTTAGCGTTGCGTATCATCTGATTACACTCGACTACGTGTTAATTTGTAACTGGACCAATTTTCATCAGTACGCAATTTTTGAATTTGTGAATAAACGATCGCGGGGCCTCATGGCCATGCGAATGCCCTCAGTTGCCAAGGCTGCTGATGGTCGACTACCCTTTAACCTTCTTTATAGAAGCGTGGATGTCGTATAGCAGATATAAGGGCGTTTAAATTTGAGTCTTCGTCAATCGTATGTCCCTTAGCTACAGCGCTCCAATCCACTTTCTCAGCATCCTCACGAACTTTACCACATTAATTTTTGAGTAAGACCATCATTCAGAACCTTAGGTTTGGGTTAGGAGGTTTTAGGACGAAGAAAAAAAATTAGGTCATGGTGGGAAAAGCCAGATGTTGACCATGAAAGAAAACTAAGGATGGATTCGATGAAAGGATTAAGTCAGCCAAATGTCATCTCCAGAGGGTTATGGTGAGTAGCCTTGAGAGGCAAAAATGGAAAGTACTTGACTCAACTAAGTGGAGGAGTTTATGGGTGCGTGGAGAATTTGGAGCGAGGAGGTTTGTGTTGAAGTCGCCCATGATAATATAGTGTGCATACTCTGAACCCGAAGATTCTATTGCCAGTTCAAAGTCGGTGAAATAATCCGTATTTGGCGGACAGTACACAACAGCAACCACTAATTTGGCACCTTGAAGCGTTAGTTTTAAAAAGAGAAATTTAGCAGTTGCTGAATAGTTTTGGGTGAAAGAGGCTTTGTATAGGATATCTGACCTAAGATAAATAGCTACACCTCCCCCGCCTTTATCTAAACGATCATTACGAATGAGAACATAACCAGGAAGAGAATACAAAGTTGAAGGAAGATGCGGTTTTAACCAACTCTCTGAAATCAAGATAGCATGCACATTAGAGTCGGAGAACCCTTCACTTAGATCGCTAAAATGACTGGGAATACTCTGCGCGTTTAGGTGACAAATGTTTACTAAGTTATTTTGTTTTTGAGAAATGTGCTATCTAAAAACTCTCCTAATGACTCACCTATCGAATTAAATCTATCACTACTACTAGAGGTCAAAGATTCATTTGCTGAATAATATGAATCGTCATCATAAATATCAATCATAATAATAAATATAAAAAAAATAAATATATAATAAAATAATAATACTATTTACATATAATGCTTAACAATTGGTGGAGCAAAAATCATTTCTGCACCACCCGCCAGCCTCACAATTAAAAACAAAAGAAAAAAAATTACAAAATGAAAAGAAAAAGAAATAAATACTTAACTAAGATTTAATTGCATAACAGTGATAACAACACATTTATAACAAAAAGCAAACGGAACGCACCCAATTCAAATCAACAATAGTGACAAGCATCAGACGTCAAATTGAGTATGACGTTATTTATTGTTTAACCGGTTCATTGTTAATTTATAAACAAAAGTTTACTTACTTAGACTAGTAAGCGATAATATAAGTTATTAAAAGTGAAAATAAGTTTAAACGACGGACATATGAAATTAGACCACTTGGCCACTTGGCGGTAAGGACAGTGAGCTCGTCAGTGGTGGTGATTTTGTGGATACCCTCAGAAGTTTTTACATGAATAATTCCATGGTGTGTCCACACCGATCGCATCCCAAAATGAAGGCGGGCTTTAACAAAAACTGTTTGTCTTACCCCTTTACAGATATTGCTGAGTCCTTAAGCTTAGTCTAGGCCCTCCAGACATCATTTTTGATAGGCACATTAGTAAACCTAATTAACATGGGCCTTTGTTGTTGTTTGCCGGGGGCCCTAGTCGATGGCATACTTTTATGTCAGATAAAGATATGTTATTAAGTCCTAAATTTTTATGACATATGCCTAGAATCCTTTTTTGAACAATCTTCCAACCGTAGCAACCCCAGAAACAATTAGAGCCTTCTGCGGCTGTGCGTGTCCAGGTTGTCTACCTGTTTGGAGCATTCCTTAATTAGTTCACAGAGTAATTTTGCGATGCCAAAAATTAGTAACTGTGTCCTTGGAAGGCCCTGCATTAGAAATCTGAGACTGCAGGTCATCAAGTCTTTTGCGAATATTTTCCTCAAGGCGGTTTTGAGTGTTAATTATATCCGACAAATTTTACATATTGCTCAAGTATATTTTGGCTGGCAGGTGGTGGTTAAAAGTTATTATATGAAATTACATAAGTCTTGCTGTGTATTTAAATATCATTCAAAATAAACAATTTAAACTAATATTAAACTTTTATTTACACTAAATTGCTAAATATTTTAATAAAATATGAGGAGCGATTTTACAGAACGTGTTAACTTTTTCGACACCTACCTACGTAAAATTTTGTTAACGTTTTTCTTAAGGCTGACTCCACGGAAATGATTCGGGAGAGTCTCGTTTTCAGGTATAGGGGCTGAGATGAGTGACGCGGTTGTTGCGATTCGCCATGAGGTAGAATAAACCCCATGAGGGGGCTAAAATTCTACGTGTTTACATAGGTTTGTCGGTGTAAACAAGTAAAATTTTAACAAAATCTATGAACGACTTCATACAGAGTATAACTATTTAGCGCAATATAAATATCAATAAAACAGGGTACAAAGTCCTAAACTGCCACGCGATTTCTACGACCGCAATTTAAATCCCTGGTGTATTTTAAGATTTTAATCTTTTTTAATCAAAATTTCATATATGGCATGTTTTCTGTTCATAAAATATAGATCTTTTAACTGTTTTATATTTGATGTGAAGTTACATTACATAAAAATAACTTTGAATATGCCTTATTGCTATTTTAAAAATTGTTTATGATTATATGGTTATTGTGGGTTATTCTTAAAACATAGATATATGCGCTCGCGGACTTTGTTGTAGACCATTTAAAGACGTACAATTACGTAAAACATAACACGAATGACAAAATTATTATAAAATAATAGGGCCACATGACAGCCAAAACCTATCATTTTAAAAATAATGATTAAAATCGGAGCAACGAAGTAACGCTTATATAAATGAATAATATTAAATGCGTACACACATATTCCCCAAGGGTTATACCTTGTCAATATTACAAATGAAATTTTGAATAAAAAATATGACCGACTTCATACAGCGCATATATATATATATATACTATTTTATGCAAAATTAACAAATATCAATGAGCTATCTATACGAAAAAAATTGCGATTTCTGCTCTGATATCTTTTAAGGTACTCGTTTCATGACAATGTCGTCTATTAGAAGTCTTGTGCACATATAATGATTTTTTTATTATGAAATAATTTTTTGGTGAATATTAACTGTATTACATTAATTGGCCTTTGAATATGCCTAATTGCATATTTGCTTTTAAAAAATGTTTACATTAAAATGCTTACTGTAAGTTATTCTTAAAATATAAATATATGCTTTTGTAACCTTATTGTAGGCCAATTCAATGGTATAATTATGTAGAACATAGTTTGTAGTTTATCTATCTTCTAAGGCAAATCCAGCGTGTGCAATTTAGTCGCACCAGGTTTAGATCTCCTTATTACTATCTTCATTTTTTAGATATCTATTAAACTACTTATAACAAAAATATTTTAAAAAAATGGTACCAAACAACTGCTTAAACCTGTCATTTAAAAAAAGAATGAACAAAATCGGCTGACTAGGACCAAAAAATGAGGTAACATATATAAAAAAAATGAAATTTTAACTAAAATAATATGACCGACTTCATACTGTACATAATAATTTTACGCAATACAAGCGGGTAGAAAGAATTTTTTACACGTATTGACTTTGAATGTGTGTGAACTTACAGTATATTTTACCTTAAATGAGCTTTAAACATGCCTAATAGCAATTTTTAAATAAAATTAAAACAAAATGGCTAATGTGCGTTATTCTTTAAACATAGATAAATGCGTTCGTGTCTTTTATTATAGACTAGTTTAAGAAGTACAATTACGTATAGCATACTAAATGTTTAGCTTTTACGGTTCTGGCAGATTTTATTATTTAATCGCAAGAGGTTGTGATTTTAGTGCCATATTTTTTTCTGCTGTTCAAATATCTATCAAACTACTTATCATAAAATTATTTTTAAAAAATAGGACCATATGGAAGCTAATATCTATCATTTAAAAAAAATAACAAAATCAGAGCGCTAGGAGCGGAGCAATGGGCAAATTGTTTAAAGAAATGGGACTAATAAGAAGCTAATATCTATCATTTAAAAAAAGAATGAACAAATCGGAGCGCTAGGAGCGGAGCAATGGGCAAATTATTTAAAAAAATGGGACTAATGAGAAGCTAATATCTATCATTTAAAAAAAGAATGAACAAAATCGGAGTGCTAGAAGCGGAGCAATGGGCAAAATATTTAAAGAAATTGGACTAATGAGAAGCTAATATCTATCATTTAAAAAAAAAGAATAAACAAAATCGGAGCTCGCTTCGGGGTAACATATGTATATAAGCTCTTTTTGGGAACTCGGTCAAAACAGAGAGTTATGTGTGTAACAAAAATCTTTTTTAAAATGAAATTACACCAAATAGGATAAAAGGGTTGAATGTATGTTGAATTGTATATCAATGACATACAATCTACCTTAAATTCAAGAGATTTGGGGCATGCGGCTACGCAATTAAATATGGGTCACCGTAATTTAAAAACATGTTACTAAATGAAAGCACCAATAAAAAAAATAATAACAGATCAATTCACAAACCTCGTAAAGCTTTCCATAGTCATTCTGGAAATGTCAGACATTGCCTTTGAAGAGTAGATACCGAAAGGTTACACATAATTTACTTCAGCTTTTACGGACTCTCTCGCGACTTTGTAACTAATACCTATTGGGGAACTTTCATGTGGGGATTATTTTAACATGGTCTGAACCGATAGTTTGCTTAGTAGGACGGATACATACAATTTGTAGGTGTCTGTTCACGCTTTAAAACTAATGTAGCTTATTTTACAAAAGCATTATATTTAACAGTTATCATATTATTTACAGCCAAAGAGGCACATCAGAAATAATATTAGAGGAAAATTAGTAACATTTTAAGAACTATAGCAATTAAATATATAACAAGATTACGTACTTTATTAATTAAATACATCTTCATTGCATTTTCTTTAGGAAAAGAGGATTCTAAAATCAAAAGAGTCAATTAGGGTCGATTCGACTCTAATTTAATATATCTCTACAGTGTGGTATTTCCTTGTACTAGGTATTTATTACAAGAGTTTTTTTTCAAATTTTAGGAACTTTATGTGCTTACCTTATTAGATACCTTATAAATGAGCTTTATACGCATTTTTTGTTGTTAAAATTTTATTTTAAGATTGAATGTAAATGTAAGAATGACGCCTTATTTTTTACTGTCACAACTTTTAAAGAACCTAATTTAAAAGTTTTAGCCTCCAAGTGAGGATTATTAATTTCATTTAATAAAAGAATTAATAAAGAGTAACATTTCTATTCCTTCACAAATTTTTATAAATTTAATGTTAGTACATTAAAATTTGTGTAGAAATAAAAATGAAACAAAATCAACGAATTTTTTCCTAGAAAATTGATATTTTTCCGAAAAATATAAAAAAAAATAAAACTCCACAACCATTGATTTTGGATAGGGTATTCGATACGTATATAGATGAGAACCTAGCTATATTTTAGCCCCTCCTAATATTATACACCCATTACCTATCAACCTGTAAATCTCACCTTATTGCTCCGCTCTTAGTGCTTCGATTTTGGTTAGTCTTCTTTTTAATGGTACGTAATATCTGTTATGTGGGCCTTTTTTTCATAAATTTTGTAATAAGAAGTTTAAAAGATATTTAATAAATTAAGAAAACAACCCGTTCGATTGCGCAAATAAGTTTATACCTACTGTAATGTACTGTTAACTCGGTCATATTTTAGTGCAAATTTTTTTTAATGTTATTACACTATTGTTATTATATCTATGAATTGTATTTATCGAAATAAGCCCAAAAAATAAGAATATATCTCAAATTATTTAATGAATTGGAATTCGTCAAAAACTTAACATAAATTCAAGGCAAGTCTAATTTTACCTAAAAATGTGCCTACAAATTCTTTTGCTATTTTCCGTGTTAGTAACTAAAGACTTGTTTTTCCCTTTAAATTGGGCAGTAAAATGCAATTTCGTGTAAACATTCATTACCTTAAACGCCTTTGAAGCTCAGCTGTATTACGCCCAAGAGTCATTATTCACAAAGTAACTTTTTTAAACACAATTTGCTAAATAGAGTATGTATCTTCAAGCTTTCGCAATTATTGCATGAAAGAAAAACACACAATTGTCGCTTTCAACTAGATGATATGAAAATTTATACAGTTAAAAAGTTTTTTGTTTCTATACATAAAGAATCACATGAGATTTTTCACATGATTTAATAAATAAAATTTTATGCAAAACAATTTAATATTTTTTTATAATATAAAACTGACACAATACTATGATGATAATCTCATATTACTTCCTTTTCCTTGTAAAACGTGTTTAAGTTTCGTATTTACTAAACGAATTTTACTATATTATTTTATAAATTATAAAGAAACCAAAACAGACAAATTCGCTACACAGACGAATACATTAAGCATAAATTTTTTCTAATTCCGCCATCACACAGGTCACACTTATCGTTTATCCCTGTTGAAAAACTCTGGAGTCGAGTGTCTATAATCTGTTATAAGATGTTTTTGACTGCTTCATCAGATATGAATATCTTTTTCTTTTAAAAAGTTATTCAATTTTAAAAGTTGTAGTTGCAATATAAGTTATATATTGTAAAATAGTACGTTAATCCTTTAGCATTGTGCATTATATATTTTACATATTTATTTTGTGTGTAATAATTTTGTGCATGATGGAGCAGAAAGCTTTAGCAATTTAACGGTGTCTGTTGTTTAATGTGAAGAATTATCATTTTGGTCAAATATCAAGTTTAAGGAAAACAATTTTTGCAGGATCCTTAGAAGCTAATTTTTTTTTTTTTTTAATTAACTTTTTTTTAAATATCGTGTTTACCTAACGTAGTTAATCAGGGTCCTTGTGAGCTCTTTTTTGTATTTTATCTGTACGTGTTCTTTTGTACAATTTTCTTTTATTTTATTTACATATTATAGTTTTACTGTTTGTTACGATCTTATTTTTGTTATAGTTTTTCATTACTTATTTAACGATTTTATTTTGCTTTTCTTTGTTACAATTTTTTATTTACAATTTTTGTTATACATTTTTAAAGGGTACTTCTCCAAGCCACCACTCTTTGCAAATATTTTAATTTCTTATTCTATTTTGATATACCTTTACTATATTAGAAGCTACTTTACCATCATAAATGTTCATCTGACATTATTTTCAATAGCACATATGGTCTTAAATAAATAGATCCATAGGGCCGATACTGAGGGTAAAACCTCTCTCAATTTCGTAGTCTAAATCCAGCCATCAAATAATAACGTGGTTCTTAAATTTTAAGTGAAAGTTTTATATAAATAACATAAATATAAAAAATAAACATATAACTAGTTCCAATGAACAATTCTCCAAGCGGACAAAGGTAATTCTACGGTGATTATGGACACGTCAGATTATAATTCTAAATTGGAACAACTGTTTTCGGATGAAAATACTAATAGGAAGGTCAAAACTGACCCTACTACTAAAACACTCAAATTAACTAGCGATCTTATTAAAAAGCACTCCGAAAAACTTAATCTTGACGTTAAATTGATAATACCTTTATGTCCCAATCCCCCAAAATTGCATGGGTTGTCTAAAATACACAAATCTAATGCTCCATTGCGCCCTTTTGTTAGCCAAATTGACTCACATACTTATAAATTGGCTCAACATTTAGTTAAAATCCTCTCACCACTCAGAGGACAAACAAGCGCAATTACAAAGGATTGTTACCATTTTGTTAGCGAGTTAAAACATCTACATCTTGCTGACAATGCAACTATGGTTAGTTTTGATGTTCAATCTTTGTTTACATTTTTACCAATAGAAGATTGCATTAATATTGTTACAAGTAAGTTAAAGGAAAATAACATCCCAATAAAATATGCAATATAGTAAAAATTACTAAAAGATTGCTTAACATCATCTTTGTGGAAAAATGAGTTCTACATGCAGATGGATGGTGTAGCGATGGGTTGCCCAGTGTCTCCTGTTGTTGCTGACATTTTTATGGAAGACTTTGAGGAGAATGCCCTACTTACTGCTCCAAATCATCCAAGATTTTATAAGCGCTATGTAGATGATACATTTACCATCTTACCATATGATAAAATAAATGCATTTTTTAACCATCTTAACTCTATTAATTCAAAAATACAGTTTACTATGGTGTTAGAAAATAATAGTTCTTTAGCGTTTTTTGATGTTTTAATTATTCGCAATCCTGATAACACCTTAAGCCATACTGTGTATAGGAAACCAAACCAAACATGCGTAACTGACAAAGTTGGCTACATTTTGAGGCGGGCCTCAATCAAAACTTATTTCAAGCCGCTGAAGAAGATTAGTCAATTCCTACCACCTGTCAAGTGCAATATTCCGCTACAAGATCCAGGAGTGTACAAGCTAGATTGTGACTGCAGCCTCTCTTATGTTGGACAAACAAAGCGAGCAATAAGAACCCGCGTGAAGGAACAAATAGCTGACATCAAACATAAAAGACCCAACAAGTCGGCAGTGTGTGACCATACTTTAAATCACCCAAACCATTATATCAGATTTGATCGGCCACAAATCCTCGCTAAAGAACACCGATTCCTGCCAAGGATGATCCGTGAGGCTATTGAGATTAGAAAACATCTAAATTTCAATAGAGAAAATGGTTGGGTTCTACTACCTGCTTGGGACCCCATAATTAATAAATTAAAATAAAACACAAACTAAAAATAATTAATTACAATTAAGATCTGGAATCCCTGCTTCAGCACTGGCAACAACATGCATGACATCTAAGTCTACTCAGTGATCCCGGCCGCTGGAAAGTGTTTGGAACGTCGGGAATTTAAAAATGTAAAATAAACGCGATAAAATCCGTAAATTCATTTTATTTAATAATGTATAATATTCGCGTACACAATAGAAATAATTATATAAGTATGTATTTGTAATGTTCGTTCATCGCGTAAAAGAAAAAAAAACAATTTCTTTTCGCTATTAATAGAACAAATTTTCACGTTTATTTGGCATCGGTCGGAAGGAAGTAAACAGTTTTCTTTGCAATCGAAACTTTGATAAGTGGGAGCAAACATTTGCTGTTGTAAGTTCTTCTTGAGTTTAATGAATATATTTTTAACACCGTCAAAAAAGTTTGTGGAACTTCTTGTAACAAGAAGTCTTTGTTATTAGTTTTTATAACTACACAAAGACCATACAGAAAAATGTGAGCTACAGTCATCTGGAAATGTATTTCAGATGTCTAAAAACGTAGTAGCGAAACCATTAAAAATTCTTTTATATGTAGATTAACTATACATATGCGGATATACATTTTCCGAAGCGGTATATCTATATGTTAGCTAACTGCTTTGACACTCGTAGATTAATACTGACAGTGATTTTTTTTACATCTAATTAAGTATATATGTATAAATAAATATCATTAGGGCACGCCTATGTCCAGCAGAGGACTGACACAGGCTGATGAGCAATCCGCTCAACGCCTCTTTATATAGATTCTACGTTTCGTTTGCTCTTGTTACACTGGCTACGGTGCCCTTGAAACCGGAACTAAGTAACTACTATACTAATGATTTGCAGCTAAAAAATTGCATCGTTGGGGTACCAACAATTCCATTAGTATTACAGACATATTAGAATAAATTTTTAAATTTTAAATTTCGTCGCTAAATTTAAAAACGTTTTGTATTTTGTAAGTAAGCATATTGTTTAAAAATCTCAATAATGAAGCAATGATGAAACATTAAATTGCACAATACACAATGAAATTATTTTATCTCCACAAAGTCAAGGTTACCAGAGATATCAAAAACAATAATTTATTGATAAATAAATATAGTACCAATTATCGTGTATAGTATTTGCGTAAGCAACAGAAAATATTAATATATTTATTTATAGTCCCGTGGAGTTATACAATTTGTGGACCAAATATTGCAATTTTATTGGACACAATTTTAATTTTGGGTCAGTAGAAGCTTAACCTAAAGTCTGTGGGGTTGCCACCCTCATCCTCCTGTCGCTATCTTGAAAACGGGATACAAACACTTTTTTCGTCACATCTCGTAACTATGATTTTTGTCTCAAGAAATATATATAGTCATAATTTAAAGCACTGATTTGCTTTACCCACAAATATGTTAAGATAACTTTTTGCTCTAAATTAAAAAAAATATATGAAACTATAAGCAAAAAAGATTTTATTAACATTTTCGTTTTTGATCTAAAACTCGAAATTTCTTTCTTATAATTTCTTTTAATCCCATTTGTTTAAAACGTTCAAAGTTTACCGGGCCAGTCAATACTTATGGGAATCCAGTCGAAACAAAATGTTTGACTACAGCATTACTTATTTAAACCTGTCCTTTATATCTAACTGTAGAATGTGACGAAATTGAACTTATTCAGTGTAAAGAAGATAGAAGTTTCACCAATGCTGTTTCTGTCTCATGTTTTTTCAGGATGTGATAAATCATCAGCAGCCTATAATATGGTAACATTATGGTTGATGGTGGCAGCGATAATAAATTAAACTAATTTTGAGTCACTTTCTTAACAATTAGATTCGCTTAAACAATTTCGGTGAATATCAAATATTGATTTTACTGTAACTGTTTACTTTAATCAGGTGCTTCTAGGACACCTATTGAGGGTTGGGTGACTATACAAAAACTATAAAGTTTAACATGGCATTTATTACATTACTCAATCTCAATTTGATTCCCGTAACAATATCACTTTATTTGTTCGTACATATTTATAAATTCTATACTTGAAAAAAGGTCCCTTTTACATTCAAATTTATATTTAGTAACACAAGCGGAATGATTACCCTCATAAAGAACATTAAATTCTTTCATTTCACGTAATAAATCTCTAAGACACGCACACTGCCATGGATTCCCGCTAATATCCAACATTTTTACCATACCTCCAGAGTCTTCCAAAAGCATAAGAAAACTTTCCATCAGGTATGTTATTTTGTTGTTTGACAAATTTAACTTTTTCAAAACAGTATTCGAGAAAGCTATGGGTGGAATGTCCATTATGAAATTAAATGATAAGTTAAGCACCCGTAAATGGCGTTTATTTTGAAATATAGTGCTCGGAATAATGCTAAGCCGATTGTGACTCAAGTCAAGCGTTTCAAGTCTTGTAAGCGGGTTGAATGTATTTCCTTCTATGACCTCTATATCACTCCGAGATAAATTTAATTTTTCGACATTTACTAAATTTTTAAAAACCATGTTTTTAATCTTTGTCAGTTTATTGCCTGATAAGCTTAAATGTCTTAACAGTCTCATTTTTGTGTCTACAACAAACTTAGGGACATCCGTTAATAAGCAATTGTCCATGAACAAATAATTCACGTTAAGCATCTTACTTAAGAAATTAGCTTGGACCATGTCATTACCGGATAAAGAAAGTATTGAGAGGTGATGATTTATTGACAAAAAATCAGATTCAAAGTCCTTACCAACAATATGATTGTACGACAGATGCAATTGATCAAGTCTTGAAGGGCATCAAATATTGTCGAGCGTAGAAAACTAAGTTTGTTACCTCTTAAATCAAGTACGCTTAGCTCTGGAATATTGTTGAAAATACCAGGAGGTAATTCCGTGAGAAGGTTGTTCGACAAAATAAGTCGTGACAGTTTTGGGACTCGATCAAATACTCCCTCTTCCAATTTTGCTATTTTATTCTCCTCCAAATCTAAGATGACTAAGGCGGGTAATCTATAAAATGCTTCAACTTCAATGCCTGATATTTGGCATTGCTTTAAATGATGTGGAACATTCTTTTATCTGATACGAGTCATAACTGTTGCTTTACATGAATGAAACATGTGTGTATTATCTTCGAAACGGCACGTGAGTTTTGCGGTCACCAAGACTATAAAACTAAGCAAATTTGCTAAAATCCATATGGTGACTTTTAAATCCATACTAAGTATTCTTAGTTTTCTTTAAAGATATAAGAATATATCTATATTTTTCAGAACGTATTACTAATATTATTTTTCTTAATTAAAAAATCTATATATTTTACCAAGAAAATCGGTTGAAACAAATGTGGAAACGATGTTCGTCAAAGCAACCACTATCAAAGGCAATAAATAAGTAAATGAAATTAAATATTTTTATTCACAAAATATATTAAAATAATGTTTATATTTTACTTTAATATTTCATTTGCCCTAACTTTTAAACAGAATCTGCGTGTTGTTCTTCCTTAAGTATAGACAATACTGTGTCAAGAGTATAAACTTATTTTATTTAATGCCAGTGGCATTTTCTGCCAGACAACCATAGGGTGATGCAGGGATAAAAGATGCATTATGTATATATATATATATATATATATTATATATATATATATATATATATATATCATATATATATATATATATATATATATATATATATATATATATATATATATATATATAAAAATATGATCATCATCATCATCATCATCATCAGCCTGTGTTAGTCCACTGCCGGACATAGGCTCCCCTAATGCACGCCACCGCTTCCGATCTTCGGCTATTCTCATCCAGCCCACACCGCCACTTTGCGAATGTCGCAACTCCATCTTCGCAGGCGTCCCACACTACGTTTGCCGAGCCTCGGTCTCCACTCCAGAACTTTTCGACTCCAGCGGTCGTCAGTTCTGCGGCTTATATGACCGGCCCACTGCCACTTCGGCTTACTAATCCGGTGGGCTATGTCGGTGATTTTGGTTCTCTGACGGATCACGTCATTTCTGATGCGGTCCTTCAGAGATACTCGAGCATAGCCTCTCCATAGCTCGCTCGAGCTTAGTCGAACCGTAAGTGTCCAAGTCTCGGCACCGTAGGTCAAAACGGGTAGGACGCACTGATTGACTGAGACTTTCGATTTGAGGCTTTGTGGGATGGGTGACGAGAAAACTCGACGAAGCTTGAAAAGCTGCCCAGCCCAGCCGAATCCTTCTGTTGGCTCCCCTCAAAGTTGTTTTTACCTAGTTGGAGCGTTTGCCCTAGGTAAACGTACTCCGAAACAACTTCGAGGAGGTGCGTCATTGATCGGTCCCGGATCAACGTGTTCGTTAAACATGACCTTGGTTTTACCAAGTTCAACCGGAGACCGATGCGTGCAGAAGACTCAGCCAGGCTTTGCACCATTTTTGCAGGTCCTTAGCGGTCTCAGCCATGATGACGATATCGTCCGCAAATCGAAGATGGAGATGTACTCGCCGTTAACATTTATGCCGTGTCCTTCCCAGTTGAGCGTCCTGAACATGTCCTCAAGCGCGGCGGAGAACAATTTCGAGACATGTCTCACACCGCGGTGCAGGGGATAGGCTCAGTCTGCCACTTTGGACTACGACAAACATAGTGGCGGCGTTGTACGACATCTCAGCATCTCGATATATCGCCAATCAATTTGGCACCGCTGTAAGGATTCAATGAAAGACCAGGTCTCGATGGAGTCAAAAGCCTTCTTATAGTCCACAAAGTCCATGCACAGGGGCTGGTTATACTCATGTGTCTTCTGTATAACCTGCCTCACTGTATGGATGTGATCTATAGTTCTGTAAACTCTCCGAAACCCGGGCTGTTCTTGAGGTTGAGCTTCGTCGAGTTTTCGTGCAAGACGATTCAAGATGACCCTCAAAAACAACTTATAGACATGACTCAGGAGCGATATTGGCCGATAGTTCTTCAAAGGGTTTTATCACCTTTTTGAAGAACAATACGACAAACCCTATGCCATGCCTCAGGAGTTCTCCCGAGAGAAGGGCAGAGTTAAATAGACGACAGAGTCTCTTCAGCATAAGTTTACCGGCGGCCTTCAGAAGCTTCGTCGTGACTCCATCCTCTCTCGGTGCTTTTCCATTTTTAAGTTGCTCAAAAGCCCCCTCGATTTCGTCTAGGCCGATTTCTGGAAGATCCTCCGACACATGGCGGGTAAGAGTGGCTCGAGAATCCTTCTCATCCGGCTCCGGGTGTGCTGAATGCGACGCGTATAACTGGCTGTAAAAGCTTTCAACCTCCGAGAGAACCTCTGGTCTAGAAGCAATGACTTCTCCGTTCTCTTTGGTCAACTTCGTTAGATGGCTTCTTCCAAGCTCTTGTACGAAGACTTTGGACCCGGTTTTGCCAATAGCTCTCTGTATTGAGAGCGATTGGATGACGAGGTCGCGCCTTACCAGCTTGGAGATGGTCTTGTTAAGAACCCGCTGTTCTAACGAAGTGACGGTTGGATCATTTCGTCGCTTTGCCATGAGATCTAGTGTTTCTCCCGAAAGTTTAGACTTTCTGCCCGTACGTCGCTGACCGCAGAGTTTTGCACCCTCGCCCGAAGAATTTCTCCCACTCGATCAAGTTCCTCCTCAACGTCCACGTCAATTGTATTTTCCAAGGCAGCAAATCGATTTTCCAGATTGATCTGAAATGTGCCAGGATCAATGATAGGCTGGAGCAGATTAGGCCGGAGCGTAGACTTCATCAATTGGGACCGTTCAAGCTTCAAATCTATATTCAGGTGCCTCTCAGAAGTCGGTGATCACTTCCGGTCTTGAACCTTGTGATCACTGAGACATCCCTGAATATGCGCTTTTGTCCGATATAATGAAGTCTATCTCATTTTGGTCATAGTATCAGGGCTCTGCCACGTCCATTTCCTTGAGGCTGTTTCTAAAGAACGAGTTCATTAAGAACAGCCCCATTCCTCGAGGAAATTGACGAGCATTTGCCCCTATGATTTCTGCTCCCATAACCATATGATCCCAGCATCGCTGCATGCCTGTACTCCTACTTTGGCGTTGAAATCCCCATGACGACGTTGAAGTGAGCCTTGGTGGTGTTATGTAAGGCTCTTGAGATGTCCTCGTACATATCTTCGACATCATCATCCGGGTATGACGACGTTGGTGCGTACACTTGGATAATTTTCAGGCTGTACCTATTGGTCAGCTTTATCACAAGGTACGCAACCTCGCCGACACACCGGATACTGCAATCACATTGTCAATGAGGGATTTATTGACAAGGAACCCGACTCCACCCTGTGATGGATATTTCCTGCCTGAAGTACAGAAGATGGCCCGACTCTAGGGTTAGAGTATCCTCGCCCTCTCTACGGACTTCACTCAATCCCAAAACGTGCCATCTTATGCACCTCAGTTCCTCTTCCAGTTGGGCCAAATGAGAATCTAGCCGTAGCGTGCGTCCGTTGTATGTTCCGATGGTCAGTTTGTTGTGGCGGCCTACGTACTCCGGGATTCTTAGCACCCGCCCTGCCGTTACCGTGGCCGCCGCCTTGGCCAGGAATAGCAAGGCTACCGGGAACGGGGGAGCCGGGACGTTTTTCTTCTAACCATTAGGGGGTTTTGGACCGTATCTCACCACGCTGGTCCAATGCGGGTTGGTGGGTGGTTCGCCAGAGCCTCGTTCGTTGATTGGCAGGGTGCACCACGTGCAGGTGAGGTTGGCTTGGTTCCGAAGATGTTGTTAGGATCCCTACACCCTGTTAGGATCCCTTACACCCCAATACAAAATATACTACGAAGAAAGAAGAATGTATGAGCTCAGAAAAGTAACTTAGGGATTGAAGCAGGCGTGTATTCGTCGAAAAAAGATTTTTATTGCTGACATCACATTAATATAGAAATTGAAAAGATATATAGGAGTGTGTATTGGAAGAATTAAGAAACGTATATAGAGTGGTCAGGGTTCGTAAGGAGCCTCGCTGGCGAATAGGTCATATTTACGTAGACTTTAAACGATTCGAATGCAATTATTTAGAAGTTGGTCAAGCTCGTTGAGGTGGTTAGCATTTAGGTCAAGATAGCTACACGTCACCATAGTCGATAAGAGGAAAAATGATGGCCTGCACGAGCGTTAATTTCGTATGAGATGGCAAAACCTTGTTGAATTGGTAGAAGCATCCGCATTACTCCTGTAACTTTCCGCACAACATTTGAAATCTGATAGTTCCAACTTAGTTTTTGTCTATATGGACACTAGACATTTCACACTATTACTAAGTGGGATTTGATCGCCATCAAAAGATACGTGGAAGCGTTGTAAAGTCTACCTTATTCAAAAATACGTCCATTACCAATGATTACAGCTTGGCACTTTGATGGGTTTACTGTCAAACCGAACTTGTAACAACAATTTTTTCAAGCCAAATCTTCATAAACTTTGTGGATTGCTACGTCTAGTTTTGGTAGACTTTGTGCTGTACAACTACAGGTCATGGGCTTACAGATGATACACATTGGAGATCAAAAAGTAGTGAAAATAATAAATATAGAAACAAAAGAGAAAAAGAATACCGCCTTGAGGAACACCAGATGTACGATTCAAGCCAGCGTGACGAGTTTTCGTCAAAAATAACTGATTGCTGGTGCCCTCGAAGATATAAAGAAACTATTCCAGTACTTCATCTGAAATCATCAAATGAGCGAGGACTGCAAGGAGGATATTGTGACTGACAGTATTAAAAGCATTCGTGAAATCTATTAGCACCAAGACCTGTGACCAGGTTGTTACCCATGCTCAGCTGGAATATCACCACTTTGAGCAAAGCAGTGGTGGTACTATGTCCAGGCCTAAAATTCTTTGTACAGATTAAACAAACGAATGAGTGATATGATGCTATTTAAAACTTTTGACGACTGATTGTGACTCAACAAGCCAGAGGATTATAATACTTTCGTAAAGCCTTAAGTAAATATATTCTCTAAATAAATAATAAAACTTAACTAAAATAAGGTGAAATTATCATTTAAATTAAATATAAACTTTTCAAAATCATAGCATTATTAGCTAATGACGTAAATTGAAAAAGTCTAATAAAGCTAGGATTATTTCCCAAATATACTCAAGATTTTCGGGCTCTAAAAAGATCAATATTTGTTATTTACATAATTTTCTGGCTATTTCAAATACAACAAACAACACAATTTATGGAGTTCATCAGAAATATGAAAGCCACAAATGGTCTAAACAACTTTTAATTTCTAATAATACATATAGGCATATAAAATAATATGTAATTGCCTACAAAAATACTAAAGTGTAGTAAAAATATTAAAGTTTTCCTTAACTGTAAACGTACGTCATTGAAACGATAGTTATGTTTATATTGAATGTTTCACAATATTACTTATTAATATCGTTTTATACGACAGTGCATAGTAAGATGATAAGGATATATAGCAAATTCCCAAGTTCGGTTTAGCAAAATATGTATATTTATATTTTTTTAAATAACGAATAGGTCATTCACTTAATGGTAAGTAATACACTCTGCAACATGAGTTTTAAATTTAAATATTCTTTATTCAATTTAAGCTATGTACAGCTCTTATGAACATAAATTTACCACCGGTGCGGAAGTTTGGCCATAAGAAATAAAGATTTAAAAGAAGCGATACGAAACTCTGCGTAGCAATTTTTTATGACTGATCAATACATTACAATAATCATTATTTAAGCAATTACTAGGGGACATGCAGGCATCATCATTTATAAATTGTTTCCACACATCTTGGTCCTTAACATTGTCTCTAATAGTTTAATAGGTTTTTTAATCAACGTTGCCTTTACAACATTTTGTAATCCAACATCATTTAACAAGTTTGCAAATGTCGTTTTAAGTATTGTACAATTTTTTTTTTTAATAGCCATTTGGAACCTGGGTAACTCTAAGAGATGTAGGATGTAGGTACTCACCAATCATATTTATGCCCTGTCCTTCCGAGTCGAGCGTCTTAAACATATCCTCCAACGCGGCGAAAAACAATTTAGGAGTCATCACCATTCCTCGTTTGGGATTGAGATTATACATTAATTTACTAACGCTAATGAGCCTATAAGTAAAGTGTCAATGAAGAAAATTAAGTAAATGTCAATACATATTTACCGATTTAAGAAATGTTTATTTTGATTATGCCTATTGATTGATTCCGTGCTTGAATTGAGGAAGAAAAGATAACGAGAAGATCGACTTTTAGTCAAAAATGTTTTAATACAAAAGTCTTTCACGTTCCTTTAAGTATCATTTGATTACCATTATTGTTTGATTGCGATTGTGGATTTTCAAATGACCATAATACAATATCGGTTCTTCCATGTGTACGGAAAATAAACGCCGAATATATCCAAGATAATTATATTTGATATGTGTTTGTAATTAATATAATTTATAGCTTTATCTAAAGCTGTATTTAGTGTTTACCAAAATGCTTAAAAGATAAATAATTCTGTTTTCTTTTCAGATCATAATAGAAGTCAAAATGTAGTGCAACTATGCAATACAACATCTGACCGGTTTGTAATTTTTGTCGCTTATTTTTAAGTATAAAGTCCTTAATATTTTTTATAGATATATAAAACTGAACTATGCTATTGAATATTTTCAACAATCATGTTTGTGTATAATTAGCAGTGCTGGTTATGTTGTTCCAATAAAATATTATTGTATGCGAGTAATTTCTGCGGTATCTGATTTAAAAAAATGTGGGAGCATTTCATCTTCGAAAAGGATTTTTGTGATTTTATTTATATACACTTTTACACAACTTTTACAGAAGAAGCTTAGTACCAAAGCCATTTTCTGCCAGTCAACCTATACATTGTACATAAATAAAAATAATAGAAAAGCATATACGTGTTGAACAAATAAAAACAGCAATAAAATAAATATAAAACGCGCACTGGCGAATAAGCAACCATTTCAGTTGGAAACGATGTGCAAAGACATGGTCATTTTATCGAAGAATTAAAACGAATCGAAGTCTTTAAAATTTGTTAGGGAGTTCTGCATTAATTTTACACATTGACTAAATGGGATGTAAGCATCGTTAAAATTTATGTAAGGTAGCACGGTAATTTTCATATTAATGGAATTGAACATACTGCTTATAATTATTAATTGGAACTTCGAAGGGTTTACTTCTGAACCAAATTTATCTCAACATCTCAACGTAATTAAATAGTAGCCAAACCGATGTTAATTTGACACAAAACGACTTAAAACAAGGATAAGTGAAAATTTAATTGGTAAAAAGTGACCTTACATACGGCAAAAATATAATAATTTATACACAGAAAACTATAATTTGACGTCAATTAATATTACAATATAACAAAATAAGATATAATTTTAAAAAAAAAAACAGAGTTCTCAGTTTCTCTTATGTCATCAAAAGTATGTTTAAAGCTTTTACTAAAGATATTTATCCCAGTTAGAAGTAATTTAAAGTAAGGTAAGTATGCAGTCTGATTGGGAGGGGACTTATGATTTCTTTGACTCTAAAACGATTGTAATATACTGATTGTTTTTAATCAATATATATATAACATATTGCGAGAAGTTCATTTTAATGTAATAAAAGATAATTACATTATAATGAACTTCTCGCCATATGTTAATCGCGTTATAAAATTTTAATGAAAATGTAACCTTGCAAATGTTTATCAAAATAATAACAAACTCAACGAACACAAAGCGTAAAAATATTAATCAATATTTCAATCCTGACCTGAAATATTACATGTTGCTTAAAAAATTAATGTATTTAATTTTTTTTAAATATACATCTTTCAGCTTCTCTAAACTTACAAATTTACTTTTTGAATAACCCAAATAGTGTTGTGGGTTATAAAACCATCAAATTTTTGTGTTTAATCGCGATCGATTAGATATTAACATACATTCAATCATATCCAGTTTTTTTCAGTAGTGCTTGTGTTGCTTTCGTTGTAAATGAGTAAATCAATGAGGATGGATATAAGTAGAGTCACTTCTATAGTCATAGTGTGGTTAGAATTGTTATTTTGATGATTTCAGACTTAAAATCATTAAAATTAGGGAAATAAACTGTTTTTATATTGTTTCAGGTTGTTAACATTCACTTACGCGGCGAAAGTTAACTTAAATATTGAATATGAAACTAAATCTTTCCCAGATGATTTTATGTTTGGAGCTGCTACAGCAGCATATCAGATAGAAGGAGGTTGGAATGCTGATGGTACGTAAATTCCATCAGAGGAATCGTTTCAATACCTTTATGATTAAGCAAGAATGTATTATTATTTTTATACTGTATACTAAATTATTAACATATTATTACCTTACTTGTTATACTAATTTTAGGTAAGGGTTGGTCAATGTGGGATTATCTAGTTCGGACCGACCCTACATACATAGCGGATAATAAAAACGGCGACGTCGCTGCCAATTCCTACAACTTATTCCGACGAGATGTTCAAATGCTTAAGGAACTGGGTGCAAATGTCTACAGGTTCTCGATTTCTTGGCCGCGCATTTTGCCATACGGCCGGGATAATTATGTCAATCCTTATGGCGTTGCATATTACAATTCTCTTATAGACGAGTTGTTAGCTAACGGAATAACACCATTTGTCACCATGTACCACTGGGACTTACCCCAAAACCTCAGCGAACAGGGTGGCTGGCAGAATGAAGACATAGTTGAATGGTTTGCAGCTTATGCGAGAGTTTTGTATCAGAATTTTGGCGACCGAGTTAAGCACTGGTTGACTATTAATGAGCCATATATCCACTGCTATCAGGGGTTTGTCACAGCAAATCACGCTCCCCGATCTTACCTTCCCGCGACAGGATTTTACGAGTGCGGTCGCAATATACTTCTCGCCCACGCAAGTGCCTATCACGTGTATCAAAATGAGTTTAAATCGCAAGGAGCTCAAGTAGGCATAGTCTTAAGCATGGATTGGGCGTACCCAAGTACCGATTCTGAAGACGACATCGATGCAGTCCAGGACTACATTGCTTTTCATGTAGGTGATTGATAATGTTGACTTTATCGAAATGTTTCTTTTTAAAGTCTCGGAGACTTTATAAAATTTTTCTTCTGCCATAATTTAAACTTTTTTCAGCTTGGTCAATTCATGGATCCCATATTTTCGGAGCATGGTAACTATCCTCAACGCTTAATTGACCGCGTGGATAATCGCAGTCTCAGTCAAGGGCTTCAATCTTCAAGATTACGCTCTTTCACTCAAGAGCAAATAGATTTCATCAAGGGCACTTCAGATTTCTTGGCTTTAAATCATTATTCTAGTGATATTGTGTACCGAAATGACTCAGTAATAGGTATGTACGAAGTGCCTTCATTCAATGACGATGCAGGCTTTGGGACGTTCAAAGATCCTAGCTGGCCAAAGAGTGCCAGTGCTTGGTTGGTGGTTCGTAATTATTGTTACTATTAACCAAAATACCTTTACCTTTAATTCAACATGCTCATTTTATAGAAAAATAATCTTTGTAGGAACACTCCGATGGCTTTTTAAATCTTCTGGAGTATATAAAAGACACATATAACAATCCAACTATATATGTCACAGAAAATGGTTTTTCAACCAGTACTGGGTTAAACGATGACGGCAGAGTTCAGTATTTAAGAAACTATTTGACTGCTTTGTCCAGAGCTATTGCCATCGGAGTTGATATAAGAGGGTACTGTGCGTGGAGTCTGATGGATAACTTTGAATGGGCTTTTGGTTACATGTAAGTATTTTACACTTGTAAATGCGACTTTTGGATGGCGCAAACAGTAACGACATTGAAATATATATATCTCATAATAAATTAAAAATCTGTATTTATGCATGCAATATTTTTATATCATGCTAAATAACTAAAAATAACACTAGTTATAAAACAATTTAATGATAAAACATAACAGGTGCCTATTAAAAAGTTTCTTTCCTATCTTTAATGTGATAGCATGCGAATATTTATTGATCACCATGTATTTTTTATTGCGTTCTTATAGTAGTAAATAAATAAAATAAAATTGACTTTTAAAGAGTTCATTATACTATTGACAGACCGAGATTCGGACTTTACGAAGTGGATATTGACGACCCTACCAGATTAAGGACTCCGAGGAAATCAGCGCTAGTTTACAAGGAAATCATCAATTCCAAAGTCATAGACTGGGACTACAATCCTGATCCGTACACTGAAGGAAATGGTTCTGTTTTAAAACATGCTCAGTTTCTCTCAGTCGTAACCTCATTGTTAGTCTTACATTTGTTGATGTGAAGATTGATTTATATTGAAATTAAAAGAAAAAAATCGAAATTAGTATGCATGATTAGATGTTCTTCAAATAATGATAAATATTTTATAAATTAACCGTACAATTCATTTCAAAAACCATGCGATTTATTGCTAAAACGTAACAAAATTATTCATCAATTTTATAAACATTTTCTTGGTGATAAATTTTCTAAAATATTACAATCACGAGAAAAATATATAGTATATATTAAAAATAAACCTCGTAGCATGTTCTTGTGGTTTCTTTTTGATTTAAATGAACTGTACTCTTGTGAAAATTGGATACTTTAGACGAATGCCAATTCCGACAAACCTTGAGAGGCAAATCAAACAATTTTCTACTTATTAGTTTTTATAATACGCAATTTTTTTCTTATTTATTTATTAGGTTTACACTAATAACAATTAAATCAGGTATGGAGTAATATATTACGTGTTGCGAATAATTATGAATTTAACAATTTGATAGCGGTGAAAATAAACAATTATTAATGTTAAAAGATAATACCTTAATTAATACATCATCTATACGTATATTATACAATATATTTATGCACGTATCTTAATAAATACCAATAACCATACATACCTCAGTGTTTAAAAACAAAAGTCTCCAATCAATGCGTTCTGCCCGCGAAGACCTACGGCGCCGAAACGCAGCCTCTTGTCTTAATGTCGGGCGAATTATGGACTAGCATAAGTTTGCATTGCTCAATGCTCTATGGCATGCGCCGTTCTCGGAGTTTCTTTGTGGAACAAAATTAGTAATGAATTAATCCATCTAGAACTAAAGTCACCGGCATAGTGCACAGGATTAGCTGATTGAAGTGGCATTGGGCCGGTCATGTGGACGAAAGAATTGATGGTCGATGGGCCAATAACATTCTAGAGAGGAGGCTGCGTTTGGGAAGATGAAACGTTGGTCGAACCCTTGGAACGACGAAAAGTAAAGGAAGCGAGTAGCAAGGGATCGGCCGTCATGGCATTCTTTGGAAAAATACATTTGTCCAGCAGTGGACTAAAAGGCTGCGGAAGATGATGATGTAGATGAAATATAATTTTCGTTACAATATTTAAAGTTGAGAAATGTATTCTTGTCCATTTTTAAATAAAAACGCAATATCTATATTATTATGATGATTATGATAATGAACAAGGCTAATCTAAATCGCAAATAATTGTGTCACATAGCAATATAACTATAAAGATAATCAATTACGCAGCAGATAAATTCGCTAAATTGGAATCGATAAGGGACTTACAGCAATTACTTTTAATGATACAGTTTTAACAAGCAATAATCTTTGATTACCCCCCCTATTTTTTATTAGTTCAGTATCGGAGCCTTTTTGAATTGCTATTTATTTACATCAGATAATTGTTTTATTTTATTTTAAGGCCTATAAATATATCAATTTGGACACTGTACACATGCTCTTTTTGGAGTGTACATTATAATCGCCTCTTACTATATTGTCTCTTGCTATATATACCAGAGGTCGTAGGAATCACCCAATTACCTTCAAATTAAAATAATTCATGTGCCGGATGGGATTGTAAAAAGTTGAGTCAAGCTTTATGTCTATACGCAGTTAAAAGAAAATAAGGCAATAGCATATGATCCGCGCATTAACTTATATTTAATAATGTTTTTGATAATAAAACAGGATTGCTAATTTTGATAAAATTTTAATCAGTATACTACTTTTTTTTTTGAAGTGTTGCCGCATTTGATAACTCGCAATGTTTGCAGTATTAAAGTTCAAACAGGGTTATAGGTGATATGAGTTTTTCAGTATCAGATGTAATTAAAAAAAACCTGCCGTGTTTGCTTACGATATTAACAGAATTTGTGTATTAAGTAGTGTTTTTCCTCGAGGTTTGATTATTAAAGCCCACGAAGATGTTCTTGCTTTGTGGCAGCGGTGGGGCTCAGTACCTGTGGCCTTATTATTTATTATCAAATGTTTTTAAAGTTTATTAAACCTAACAAAAAGATAACTATTCATCAGAGTTCTTTATAAGATATGATAAATGAAGACAAAACATGAATAACTCCAAAGTATAATCGAAAGTTTCATCTAAAAGGAAAAAAAATCTGCTTCAAAATTATAATTATAACCAATTATCACGAGAGTACAACGCGGGGTGAAGTTAAACGTTTCTAGTTTCTTGTATTACTTGGTAAGATAAATAATAATGGATAAAAAACTCAATTTTTCAAAGAAATATGACGTTGCTTTGTTAATGATAAAAATAAGGACTAAGGTTCTGATTACAATCCTCGGATAACATTAAAAACAAAAGTAAACCAAAAAATCAACTTACGAAAACAAAATTAATTAGAACTTCGGATAACTTTGATGAAATACGTCAAAGCATACTTGACGCGTCGATGGCAGCAAGAGTCATGCTGATTAGCTCTACTTTAAAACTATAATCTAAATTCTCAGTATAAAAAAACTATGAAAGCAACGTTAAAACTTCTTATAAAATGTCATCATTTTAATTAACTTGAATTAGTATGAAAATTGTTAATTACTTAAGTATTTCTAAAGACGTATTCAGTGAGTGATTTTAGTGCTTTCATTAAAGAAATGTCTTTCGAGTTAAAAGTTTGTTAAGAGTCTCAGAAACTTCAGTTCTCAAGGGCTACTGAAAATATTGAATTAAAATAATTAGTTTCTTCACAAATGATCATCATAATTGATTCAACAACCAATTTTTCTTATTCAACTTTTATAAGATACTACTACCGTTTAAATATTTGAATTTAAAGATATATGTTCTCATATTGTTACTGTTTACTTTAGCTAAGGAATATTTAAAATAAAAATAAACAAATCTAATCTCAAACCGTAATGGCGCCAGTATCGAATTCATTGTTATTGGGGAGCCGCCAATTTTCATTCTTTACGCGTTTGTTTAACATATAGAAGTGAAGTACGATTTGGCGCCAATTGAGTATTATATTAGGCTTTTTTTATGTTTATATCTATTGATAAATCAGTGTAATCCCCTAATGAAACAAACCCACGACTATACCACTAGCCTACGGAGGCAGTCAGTACATTTGTATTGGTACCAAAAGTATTAATAAATAATCAAAAACTTTTGCATACGATACATAATAACTATCATGGTTTTACGGATTTTACAGTAAGCCTTGTTAAAGGAGAGATAGAACTGCTTTTATTAAAAAACATTTTAAAAATCTTTAATATAAAAAAGCTTCGTTAAGAACGTCAGTAAGCGTTAAATATTTAAAATTTTGACGTTAATTCTTAAGAAGGTACGATAAATCATCTTTTTTAAAGAAAGCATAACATAAATAAAATAATTAATTGCTTGATCCACCGATAATGAAAAATGTTTTTATTACTTGCAACATTAAAAAAAACTTTTGATATTCTCTATTATCAATATTATACTTCTATTTCAACATTTGCTGCATACATACTTTTTTTATTAACTGTGTCTGTGACCTAATTCAAGCTGCATTTTCCTTATTTCGATAGAAAAACACAGTTATTAGGGTTTTTCGTCAACAAATTTTAAAAGAACCTTAATTGGACACCTAAACAAACACATTTTATTCATTTATTTTAATAATTTATTTTTTTTATGGCAAACGCAGGCAGACGAGCAGTCGGGCCACCTGATGGAAAGTGGTCACCGACGCCCATAGACATTGGCAATAACAGTGGTACCACCAACGCGCTGCCTACCTTGAAATATAGGGTGTTAAGTCTCGTTTACCCAGTAAATACGCTGGCTACGGTGCCCTTCAAACCGAAACACAGCAGTGTTTTCATACTACTGTTTCGCGGCAGAAATAAACACCGCGTCGGTACCCAGACGGTCTCCTGTAAAAAGGGGACCCCTCCTAATTAGTCCTCAAGTTCATATTCATGTTCAATAAAGGTCTCTTTTCTGGCAACTAGGCAATGAAGATATCTATCGTTAAACTTATTATCAATTATTATTATTTCCAGTTTATAAATTTTATCAAGTTAAGTTTATTTATTATTAAAAAAAATAATAATTAATATTTGTGATAGAGTCAAGATGTTCTTTCATATGATCAATAAGGCAATGGACTATCAATGGTCAAAATCTCAAAATCTCAAAAATTATACATAGCATTTCATATAATTTTGGTTTTATAACAACGGTATGCTAATAGATTGTACTATTCTTTTGCGTTTTGTTGCATAAATTATAATTTTAGAAGAATACTCAAAGGAGGATAAGTAATGTATTCGATGTTCGACAAAAGGTTCTGGTTTCGCCTTCAATATTACTGCTATAAAATAAAGGTAATTTATTATTTTTAATCTTTTTATCATTTTGTAGTACTCTAAAGCTCTAAAATCCACTTAGCCCCAGGCTAAAAAGTTTAGTTTTCATTTTTTTCTTTCATTTCATCTAACCTACTAAAGTTTTCTTGTAAAGCTTAACATCGACTTCAGTTACTTTTCAATTGCCGTTTTAAAATTAACCGTTACGACGTGAAGCACTTGTTAGTAAGAACTTTTTATTAAATATGGCTACAAACTTTTTTATTTTGACTTTTTCAACTCTATTATTACCCAATTGGAGTATAAATACAGTAAATACGAATTTGAATCATAACAATCATTACTTAAGTTGCAATAATTCATATTATAAAATTACCATAATATATTACTTAAAAATACCCATACAATAATAAGATTTTGGCAATATAAAGACTGACATGGCATAGTACCTCGAACGATGTTTTTAGGAGGAATAATTCATAGAGCAATTGAATCTAATCCCATTGCTGTCTGTAGATCTGCTTTAAAATACCGAATTTAAAAATAAAAGAAAGAAAAAATTATATAAGAAAAAATAGCGTTAATAAGAAATAAATAAGAATTTAATTTAGAAAATTAGTATAAGAAAAGAAACTAAACAAAGAATATATAATGGAAAGGTTCTCATAAAGAATGAATAAGAGCCTAAAATAATGATCTGAATCGAAATGCTAATTGGCAATTTCCGATTCTTACAAAGAAGTTGGCATTGTAAAATATTATCATATCGTTTCAGAAAATTGTATTAAGACAAGGCTACTCACCTTGTAGGAAGAGCACTTTGTACTTTCATAAACATGACCTATTAAAAGTCATACAAAATTTTACATTTTGTAATAAATGCTGCAATTATTTGGATTATTTAATATTTTTAAATCAAAATCAAATTTCTGTACTCAATATGGAAGCATTACACTTTCTTATTGATTGTCAAATAATCTACCACTGGTTTTGGAAATGGAAGCCTCTGAACTAAGAAGATCCGGCGTAAGAAACTTAGCGGACCTTTTTTCGTTTTTTTAAATAAGTTTTACAAAATTTTACAAAAACATCACATTTTAGTACTTTGAAATAGCCTGGAGCAAACAGTTCATTACCAGGGTGTGTTATTTAGCTGAACGTTTTCTGGGATTTTGTTGTAGAACAGAAAGCCCCATGAAAGATTTCATTGTTCTTCGGAGCCTAGTTTTTGGAAGAACAAAATTATGCTTATTCTAGTATTTATATTATATGTGCGCATGTTTTAAAATTCATTTTTATGTTTATGAACATACATATATTTTCAAGTACGTATTGAGAAAAACAGTCATTACATTGATTTCAGCAAATATTTTTCTCAACGATTCTTTGGGGCCCAGGTTATAGATTGCTCAAGTCGCTCTCTTTTGAATTACGAATATGGTATTTATATCACGCAGTTTCTCCACAGTAGAATGTCATAAGACATTATAATGTGAAAATAACTCAAAATATACTAAATGAGGCTGTCAAAACATCGAGTTAGTTGTCTAATTTTTTGACTGCATAAGCCGATGAGCTGAGCTTACTCGCGAGCCTATTAATATTAGGGCCCTATTGCAGTTTAAAATCACAAATCTACGTGGTCCAGCACTTCTCCATCTACGAACACATCACACCCAGCTTGAGGAACAATAAGAGTCATAAACCTTATACAATTTTTTGTTTAACATTAAATGATTTGCACTGAAGGAGCTATATCTTACTTTCGAGAGGGTATTATTTACTTCGTCATTTTGCAAGTTATGTAACTTTTTCAAATATTAAAGAAGTTTCATTATCAAATAATAAAACAATCTCGTTGTTGTTCTCAACCTGGTGTAGTAGGTTATTAATACAGACCAGAAAAGAAAAGGCCCCTAATATAGATCCTGTGGGACCCCATGCCTACCTAGAGCCCCAGGAGATCTCTTGCTTGTTCACGTCAACTCTCTGAGTTCGATGGGTCAAGTACGAAGACAGAAGGTCGAGTGCGGCATTTTGATACCGTAGTGGCTTAATTTCCGGCCAAAGTATCATGTTCTACACAGTTAAATACTTTGGCTAAGTCACAGAATACACTTAAAGTATCGTGTGATCCTTCCCATGCCTCAAATATTTTTAACAAGATGGGCACCTGCATCGGTTGTAGAACGACCCCGTATAAACGCCTTCTCCATTAGTGGGTGGACCGACTTTATATATGCCCACAGTAAGGAGATCGGCCCACATTGTCCTAACCAACCAGAAAACAACGATAACACAAAGTTGCTTCCCCGCGGGATTCTAACCCATGACCTCCGATTTATAAAGCAAGGGCCGATACTGCTACACCACGGAGGCGGTTTTCAATTAAAGAAGTTCTATTTTTGATCAAAGCCACATTGTACCCACAATTGAACTGAATTTAGGAAAAGGATGACCTAGTCTTCTAGATGAAATAGTTTTAAGTTTTTTAAATAAGAAATAATTAAGAAACGATGTCCGAAATTAAAGAGTTAGAAAAATAATAACCGGAATTGGTTTTAAATAATTTTAGTGGAAGCATCAAGAAGGACAGTATTTTGATAATTGTAAATGAATAATTGAATGGCCTTTCCAGTGCATCATGCTATACCTTACCAATATATATTAGGTTTATCTATATACGGTATATCTATATTTTTGAGTTTATCAATTTGAGTTTATAGATAGGTGACTGAACATCTATCTCATAACAAAACTAAAATGTGTAGCAGTGAACATTTTATTTATATCGCTCTTGAAACTATACATATATCAGTTAAATTAAAATGGACCAAACAAGCCTTTTAAATAAAAATACCAAAATGGGTTTACCTGATTTTCTAGTCTGTAAAGCCAGTAACCCATATTATTATTATTAAAAAGCAATTTCAGAACATTTAATAAAAAAGCAAGTTTTCTTACAAATAGCTTATTTAAAATTAATCAACAAAGTCATACTATATTAAGAAAGTTCCTTGTTTAATCGTGGCCAAAAAAAATGTTACATTTATTAACCTACATGGCCATTTTTTTGTAGACGTTTTGATTATTTTTTTCAGAGACCCTTGAACATGACAAGCATATTCGTTTAGGAAAAGAATGATCAATAGACGCAGGGCTTTTACAAAAAAGATAATTAACAATCGTTGTCCGAAATCGACGTTATGGAAAAAGGATGGCAATTAATTGACTTTATTTCATATTGTTTCATTAGAATTGGTCATTCAAATTAATTTTAGAAGAAGCGTGTAGAAGGATACAAAATATTTTGAGAAAGAAGAATGAATAATTGCACAGAGTTACCGATCGCTTAATTATGATGTATTCAAAATCTAATAATATTATAAATGCAAACATTTGTAGAAATAATTGTATATTAATTCCTTTCTTATATTTATGATGTTTTGAACTTAACAATAACATAAACATACAACAATAAAACTTTGATGAATAGCTTATTAGAGTTTTTATAAGATATAATAATGAAGACAAAGCATGAATAACTTAAAGTATAATCAAAAGTTTCGCCTAAATGGAAAAACACGCGTGTAAAACGCGGGTAAAGTTAACATTTCTATTTTCAAGTATTATTTGATAAGATAAAAATAATGGATTAAAAACTCATTTATAAAAGAAATAAAACATTGCTTTGTTATTGATAAAAGAAAGGACTAAGATTACAATTAAAATCCTCAGATAACATTAAAAACAATAGCTTACCCAAAAAAATTAACTTATTAAAACTAAATTAATTAGAAATTCGGAAAACTTTAATGAAATACGTCTAAGCGTCGAGTCATGCTGCTTAGTTCTGTTTTAAAACTATAATGTAAGTTCTCGGTATAAATCTATATATATAAAAGAAATTCCCACCTATATATTGACTCATCACGTTATCTCTGGAACCATAAGGCGTAACGACTTCAAATTTGGTAGGAATATTCCTTTCGCCGAGTAAAAGTCAGCTAGATTTACGAAATTGCACCCACAAGTGGGGGTTGCGGGGTTGCTAGTAAACTATAAAGCAACATTAAAACTTCATACAAAAAGTCATCAAAGTAATTAACTTGAACAAGCATGGAAATTGTTAATTACTCAAGCATTTCTAGTGATGTCTATTGAATGATATTAGCGGTTTCATTAACGAAATGTGTTTTGAGTTAAACTTTATTAAAAGACTTACAGAATCGTCCGTTCTCAAGGGCTACAGAAAATATTGAATTAAAATAATTAGTTTCTTCTTAAATAACCATCTAGGGTTTCATTCAACGACCACTTCTACTTATACAACTTTTATAAGATACTACTACCATTTAGATATTTGAATTTAAATATATGATATAACTAACATGATAAAATATTTATTCAAAACATTGCATTTTAGCGGTTTTTAAAAGAACAAGTGAATTAGGTAAACGCCTAAACCATAATCGGATAGGGATTATTTATAAGCAACATTAGTCCTTAACACCACAATGGCTCAGCAAACGAATGGCTAACATCTGTCCGAAGTTTATATAGAAGGGGTTATGACGGAGAGTTATGTTACAGTTTAGTTTAATAAGATTTAAAATAAATATGTACAAATCCAGATTTCATTCTTCACGCAATGTTTAACGTATAAGAGTACCCGACTTTTTGGCGCCAATTGAAATTGATATTAGACTTTTTTTGGTTTTATTATTTTTTTGTATAAATCTGTGTACTTACGGAGCCAAACTGCACTATCGGAGCCAAAAGTATAAAATAATAATCAAAAGCTTTTTTTAAACTCTTTGTATTATTAACGCAAATATGATACATAATAAATATAATGCTTTTACAGAATTTAACAATAGTATGTAACAAAAATTAAATCCTTTTAAAAAGTTTTTAACGTTAATTGTTAAGAAGGTAAGATAAATTATATTTTTTAACGAAACCATAACATAAAAAAGTAATTAATTGTTTGTTTTTGGTTGAAATTAAAATTTGTTTTCGACGGCAATACAAATCCGCTTCGAGAATTAATTATTTTTTTTTTAATTTTCATTAACGAACTTCTTTAGAAGTGAAAAATGAAAGGAGCGAATTTACCGATAATGAAAAATGTTATTTATGACTTGCTTTATAATGCTTCATAATAAATAAACCTTATTATCAATTTTATACTTTTATTGCGAAATTTGCTGCATATGTTATTTTTTTTTGTTTCAAAATTCCCTGAGATTTTACCTTTTTTTTCGTAGTTTAAAGTGTTTGCTAGCATCTTAGGGATTTATTTTACTGTAAAACTATTATATAGTGTAAAATTGTAAACAATAACATGGTACTATTTTAATGGGATAAAAATAGTGGTTGCAGATGAATTGACCCCTAATTAGTTAGCTCGATAATAATTAAATGCATGCATCAACATTCAATTCAAACCCTATCAGTCCACAGCTGGACATAGGGTGTTTTCTATGATCACCAAGAGGGACTTGAACTGGAGGACTGCCACTTGAACGGGCTACTGTACGGAGATCACCATCCCACCTGGTCGGGGGTCGACAAATTATCCGTTTTCCTACACGTGGCACCGACTCTAGAACCTTACCGGCCCACTGACACTACGACGAGCTAATCCTTTGCGCTGCGTCGGTAACTTTCGTTCTTTGCCGGATGAATTCATTACGAGTTTTATCCGACAAAGAGAATCCAAGCATAGCGCGTTCTATAGCACGTTGAGCTACGGCAAACTTGTAGACCTGTCGTTCATCACGGGACGTACGCATTGTTTTCGGAGACCCATGAACATGACTGGCATATTCGTTTAGGAAAAGAAAAAAAAAGATAATTAACGATCAATATCAGAAATCAAAGTTATGGAAAAAGGATGGCAATTAATCGACTTTATTTCATATTGTTTCATCAGAATTGGTCATTCAAATCAATTTTAGCAGAAGCATGTAGAAGGATACAAAATATTTTGAGAAAGAAGAATGAATAATTGAACATAGTTACCGATTGCTTAATTATGATGTATTCAAAATCTAATAATATTTTAAATGCAAACATTTGTAGAAATAATTGTATATTAATTCACTTTCTTGCGCAAAATAATCTTGAATGATGTTTTGAACTTAACAATAACATAAACATACAACTAACATACAACTTTGATGAATAGCTTATTAGAGTTTTTATAAGATATAATAATGAAGACAAAGCATGAATAACTTAAAGTATAATCAAAAGTTTCATCTAAATGGAAAAAAAACACGCGAGTAAAACGCGGGGTAAAGTTAAACATTTCTATTTTCAAGTATTACTTGGTAAGATAAAAATAATGGATTAAAAACTCATTTATAAAAGAAATAAAACATTGCTTGTTATTGATAAAAGTAAAGACTAAGATTCTAATTAAAATCCTCAGATAACATTAAAAACAATAGTTTACCCAAAGAAATTAACTTATGAAAACTGTTGCGGGGTTGCTAGTAAACTATAAAGCAACATTAAAACTTCATATAAAATGTCAACAATTTAATTAACTTGAATAAGCATGGAAATTGTTAATTACTCAAGCATTTCTAGTGATGTCTATTGAATGATATTAGCGCTTTCATTAACGAAATGTGTTTTGAGTTAAACGTTTATTAAAAGACTTACAGAATCGTCCGTTCTCAAGGGCTACAGAAAATATTGAATTAAAATAATTAGTTTCTTCTTAAATAACCATCTAGGGTTTCATTCAACGACCACTTCTACTTATACAACTTTTATAAGATACTACTACCATTTAGATATTTGAATTTAAATATATGACATAATTAACAAGATTAAACATTTATTCAAAACATTGCATTTTAGCGGTTTTTAAAAGAACAAACGAATTAGGTAAACGTCTAAGCCATAATCGGATAGGGATTATTTATAAGCAACATTAGTCCTTAACACCACAATGGCACCAAAAGTATAAAATAATAATCAAAAGCTTTTTTTAAACAATTTGTATTATTTACGCAAATATGATACATAATGAATATAATGCTTTTACGGAATTTAACAATAGAACTGTTTTTCTTATATAAAAAAAAATTAAATCCTTTAATGTTCGAATGACGAGCGAAGCTTCGTTAAAAACGTCATTAAGAATGAAATATTTGAATTTTAGACGTTAATTGTTAAGAAGGTAAGATAAATTATATTTTTTAACGAAACCATAACATAAAAAAGTAATTAATTGTTTGTTTTTGGTTGAAATTAAAATTTGTTTTCGACGGCAATATAAATCCGCTTCGAGAATTAATTATTTTTTTTTTAATTTTCATTAACGAACTTCTTTAGAAGTGAAAAATGAAAGGAGCGAATTAACCGATAATGAAAAATGTTATTTATGACTTGCTTTATAATGCTTCATAATAAATAAACCTTATTATCAATTTTATACTTTTATTGCAAAATTTGCTCCATATAATATTTTTGTTTAAAAATTCCCTGAGATTTTACCTTTTTTTTCGTAGTTGAAAGTGGTTGCTAGCATCTTAGGGATTTATTTTACTGTAAAGCTATCATATAGTGTAAAATTGTAAACAATAACATGGTACTATTTTAATGGGATAAAAATAAAGGCTGTAGATGAATTGACCCCTAATTAGTTAGCTCGATAATAATTTCATTCATGCATCAACATTCAATCAAACCCTATCGGTCCACATCTGGACATAGGGTGTTTTCTATGAACACCAAGAGGGCCGATCACCTGCTATTCGCTGCCACTTGAACGGGCTACTGCACGAAGATTACCATCCCACCTGGTCGGGGGTCGACAAAATATCCGTTTTACTACACGTGGCATCCACTCTAGAACCTTACCGGCCCACTGACACTACGACGAACTAATCCTTTGCGCTGTGTCTGGTAATTTTGGTTCTTTGCCGGATGAATTCATTACGAATTTTATCCGACAAAGAGACTCCAAGCATAGGACGTTGAGCTACGGCAAACTAGTAGACCAGTCGGTCATCGAGGGATGTACGCATTGGTTGAAGACTTTCGTCTTTAAACTCTGCGCTATCGACGACGTGAGAATGTGGTTTAGCTTTCTAAATGCTGCTTAACCCAACTGAATTCTCCAATCGGCTCCCCTCTTGAAGCTGTGTCTTCCCAACTGCAATATGTGTGCCTAAGGAAGACATACTCATCGATAACATCAAGATTGACTGGCCTCGGCATAACGTGTTGAACATGACTCTCGTCTTGTGCAAATTCGTCCTGAGTCCCATAGGTCGGAAAGATTCATTTAAGCTGTGCAACAACTCCTGCAAGCACTCCAACGCCCGGTGTGAGTGATTGTTGGTATGAAAGGTACTCGCTGCTGTTTATGCCACGTCCATTCCAGTCTTCAAGACGTCCTGTATTGCATTAGTAAACAGTTTCGGGGATATAACATCCCCCTGTCTTACTCTTCGATGCAATGGTATTGGTCTTATTTGACCCCCCGGAATCAGGACCGACCGGATCGTAAAATCGTGTTTACAGACTTATTATTTTGAATAAATTATTAACTTGAAAGACATTTTGCTAATTAATTCTCTTTTACTGGCAACCAGACAAAGAAGATAAAGTTTGCGATAGATTCGTGAACTTTAGCATTGTATTAGTTATTATTCTTTTAAGAACATAAAAGTTTTTAAACCAAGTTTGAAATTAATTCAAATTAAAAATAGTGATTTTTGTATATTTGAGACTTTTGTATATTGTTGATAAATTTCAGATTATCAAAAGTAGGTAGGTTTTAAGTTGTTGCTTAAGTTCACTTACATTAAGAGCTTATAGTAAAATTTGGCTTTCATTGATATGCCTAGTGTTCTTTCTTATATCTATTCGATTAAATTTGTCCAAACCGGTAATAAAACAAGTTTCACAAAGTTTTTTTAAAGAAATTTTTAAATGGTCAAAGGAATTTAGAAGAATTTTGTGTTGGTATTTATTGTAGTCTGTTATTATCATTTCATATCTCATTTCACTTGATCCATCGAAACGAGAAAATGGATATGTAATGCACACTTGACCTATTCCAAGTCGTTCTGGTCTAGAGAAATCAATTATTTGTATTACGAACCCTCCTTTCTGACTAGCGGTTTTGTGTGAAAATATTTTCTTTTCTTCCTTACATATTTAATATTGCATCTATGTGATATGATACTAGAAAGAGCAGATTTATAAATAACTTTTTTTAATAAATATCTTTTTTAGCAACAATAATAATTTGTCTCTGTCTTCTGTCTGTCTTAATTAGTTGGTTGAATTCGTTAACTATAAGAATTATTTAAGTACATTAAAGTTCCGGTTGTGTTTAAAGTTTCTGATATTGTTTATTGCGTTTTTTTTCTACTTTATAGAAATATTGATTCGACGATATTACTGTAAGGAATGTATGGTAAATCAATTTTACTGTCATGTTGTGTTTTTATATAAATGATGATTCTAGAAGGATACTCATGGGATGATAAATGATATATTCAATCTACGACAATAGGCACGTACTAGTCTGTCTTTTCAATATTATTTCTATAAAATAAAGAAACTGTTTTCTACTAAATTTTTCATAATTTTATTGTAATTTTAAGAAAACCACATTACTCAAATGTAATGAGACGCAGACTTAAGAGTTTAATTTTTATATTCTTCCCTACTAAAGTCTTCTTGTAAAGCTTAGTATCAACTTCAATAAATTTTCAATTGCGCTATATAATATATATTATATTAAAATTCAAATTAGTAAAAACTTTTTATTAAACTACTATAAAGTTTGTTCATTCGACATTTTGAACTCTATCACTACCCAATTGGAGTATAAATACATTATACGAATTTAAGTCATAACAATCATTACTAAAGATGTAATAATTCATATTATAAAACTACCATGAAATAATCCTTAAAATAATTAAATTTTGACAATATAAAGACAGACCTGACACCTTAACCTCAAACAATATTTTATAGAGGAGATATTTACAGAGTTGTTCAATGTAATCCCATCGCTGTCTGTAGATCGGTTTTAAAATATCGTATTTAAAAGTAAGAGTAATGAAAATTAATGAGAATTAAACATTAGCATAAGAAAAGAAACAACACAAGGAATATATATAGAAAGGTTCTCATTAAAAAGAATAAGAGACTAAAACAAATATTTGAATTGAATTGCTGATTGGTGACTTCCAATTCCTGCAAAGGAATTAGCATTGCAAAAGGTTGCATCGGATTTGTAGATACAAAGGAAATCGAAACGTTTCAGATGATTGTATTAAGACAAGGCTACTTACCTTGAAGGAAAAGCACTTTGTACTTTTATAAACATAAGTTATTAAATGTCGTACAAAAATTTACCTTTTATAATTAATGTTGCATTTTTGGATTATTGAATGTTTCATATTTTTAAATTTATTTATAAAATTAATGGAAAAAAAATAGATTAATTGTTATTTATTTGAGGAAGCTTTTGATGTTGTTTTGTTTCGCACCTACTGAATGCTGGAACGACATCCCACCGACAATAAGGAATTCTAAAACTGTAAAGAGTTTCCGTATTTACTTTAGAAATATACAACATTTTATTCCTTGTTACTGATGTCGAATTTTGATAGCAATCAATTTATTTACACAATTTTAAATTTAAGTTATGTATAGTTTTGATAAAGTCCTGAAACTCTCCTCCTTAAAACATCGTTTGACGTATAATTGTCATGTCTATCTTCATATCGCCAAAATCTTATAATTTTCAGAGTATTCTTACGTAAAATTAATATTATGAAATATTAAATTGACTCAGAAACAGACAGTCTGTATGTGTTATAATATATATCTCGATATATAATAAAAACAGACAGACTGTCTGTTGCATATACCTTATTCATATGCTCTATCTTAAATCTTATCACGTCACAGCTATATTGAATATTTGAGCAAGAAAAAAAATTTTTTTTACACGAAACTGCCAGTAAGAGTGGAGGGATTGTAGTACAAAAAATTTATTTCTTTAGACCAGAATGACTTGGAATTGGTAACAGGAATACACTGACTTCCTATAATGACTGCCAAAGATGGTCTTAACAACCGTGACCGACTTTTTACATGCCCAACCGACGCATGAATCTATTCTTATTCAATTTAAATCTTTATTTCAGGTTCATATCCTTTTTTTATTAACTTTTACCTTTTATTCTATATTCCTTGTTTTTTCCTATGCTAATATTTAATTCTCACTTATCATTGTTTCTCTTATTTTAATATCGATACTTTTAAAACCGATCTACAGTCGGCGAAAGGATTAGATTCAACAACTCTATGAATCGCTCCTCCTAAAACATCGCTTTAGGTTAAAATTGTCATGTTAGTCTTCATATTAAGAAAATTTGATTATTATGAGGGTATTCTTACGTAAAAATATTAAACCTTATTTAATGTTATTTATGACAGGTTTTATACTCCAATTGGGTATTAGCATACATTACATCTTGGAGTTTATTAATTCTTATTACTTTAAAAGATCTACTTATACAGATATCTACTTTTAAAGTTAGGACAGAGACAAATTAATAAAAACAGTATTGTTGAGAATCAGGATATCGGGATCACGATATAATATATATATATATATATATATATATATATATACCTTATTAATATCCTCTGTCTTATATCATATTACATCACAGCTATTTTGAATATGTAAGCAATAAATGAAAAATATTTTCACACAAAACTGCCAGTCAGAATGGGGGGTTGGTGCTAAAATTAATTTATCTAAACCAGAACGACTTGGAATAGGTTAAGTGAGTATAAAATATCCATCTTCTTGTTCTGATGAGACAAGTGAAATAAAATAATAAAAACAGACTACAATTAATACAAACACAAAACTTCTCTACATCTCATTACCTTTTTGTTTTTCTATAACTAGGCCAATAAATATAAAAATAAAATTTTGAAATATATTATTTTAGCATAAAGATAGATAAAAGAACACCAGGCAGGCTTTTTAAATCTTAGTGTAAATAAACTTAAATACTTTTCCTTTTGATAGTCTTAAACGTAACAGTATACAAAACTCGCCATTTTTTAATAATTAACAATGAATGTAAACTTAATTTTATAAAATGCATAAACTTAAAAGAACAAAAATTAATAATTTGTTTTGCGACAGAGGTCTTCACTGCCTGGTTGCCTGAAAAGAGACCTTTATTGAACATGAATATGACCTTGAGGACTAATTTATTAAAACAAATGAAAAGAAATGAGTTTGTTTAGAAGCCCGTTACCTATGTATATTCCTACACCTTATTGTATATAAATACATAAGAATACGACGAAAGCCGGTAACGTGAAGCTCTCATTGTTGCAAAATTTCAACATAATTGTATTAAGCATTGAAGTTATTCCACGGAAATGCTGACGATACAAAGTGGACGCTCGTGGGACACTCGGACGCAGCATGTGGGGGCCAGTCCCGCTCGGTCGCCGTAGCTGGAGCTTTTTAAAAGGACATGAATCGCTTTTTAAACCCTCCTAGTAGTACGTACGTAAGTACGTATGTAATTAAGATTATTTTAAAATTTGTTAACGTTAACCTAATAACTGTGTTATTCAATAAATTGACAAACACAGTGAATTTAAAAAATTATTTATAACATATGCAGCAAATTTTGAAATAAAAATATAATTCATATTGATAATGGAGAATATCAAAAGGTTTATTTAATATTGCAAGTAATAAAAAACATTTTTCATCATCGGTTATTTTCCCTCCTTTCATTTTTAACTTCTAAAGAAGTTGGTTAATGGAATTTATAAAAAATTAATTAATTCTCAAAGCGGGCGGATTAATTTCGCCATCGAAAACAGAATTTTAACCAAAAACCAACAATTAATTATTTTATTTATGTTATGGTTTCTTTAAAATAACAATTTATCTTACCTTCTTAACAATTAACGGCAAATTTTTCAAACATTTAACGCTTAATGATGTTTAAAATGATTTTTAATAAAAACAGTCCTATAGTTCCTTTAATATGGCATTAAAGAAACCGAAAAATCCGTAAAACCATGATAGTTATTATGTATCGTATTCGTGTAAATAATACAAAATATTGAATTTTTTTGATTATTAATTAATACTTTTGGCACCAATACAAATGTACTGACTGTCTCCGTAGGCTAGTGATATGGGCGTGTGCTTTAGAAACCGGAGGTCGTGGGTTCGAATTCTGCGGGGATAACAAATGTTCATTTTTGTTTCTTAGATGGATACAGTAATTTGGGCCGATCACCTAATTGTCTAAAAAGTAAGATGATCCATGCGTCGGATTGGCATGTAAAAAGTCGGTCCACACACCAACCCTCATTGGACCAGCTTGGTGGGATACGGTCCAAAAACCCTCTAATGGAGTAGACGTGCGTGTCCAGCAGTGGACTATCACAGGCTGATGATGATGATGATGACACACGCACAAGGCAGAGAAGTACTTAATTCTGTATGAATGTGATGAATCGTTTGGGGATTACACAGATTTATCAATAGATATAAACAAAAAAGAGTATAATATCAAACTCAATTTGCGCCAAAAAATCGAGCACTCTAATAGTTTAAACATCGCCTAAAGAATAAATATGGCCGCGGCTCACCACTAAAACACATTCTCTTCTGGCGCTTTTTAATTGCTACGAAGGCAGACGAGCAGTTAGGCCACCTGATGGAAAGTGATCAGCTTTCCACTATCCAGTACTGGCAGTACCAGTGGTATCACCAACGCGCTGCCTACCGTGAGACATAGGATGTTAAGTCTCGTTTACCCAGAAAATACGCTGGCTACGGTGCCCTTCTAACCGAAACACAGTTGTGTTCTTACACTACCGCTCTGTGGCAGAAATAGGCACCGCCATGGTACCGCCCCAGACGGCCCCCTGTGAGAGGGGACCTACCACCTCCATTACTGTTTGTTCATATTTATTTTAAATTTTCATTGGCTAACTTAAACAGTAACATAATGAAAACATGCAAGTATCGATTTAATAAGTGGCATAAGGCTCAGTCATTACCCCGTCATTAAAAACTTCGGACAGCCGTTATCCATTCGTTTGGTGAGCCATTGCGGCGTTAAGGAGAAATGTTGCTTATAAATAAACCTAATCCGATTTGGCTTAAGCGTTGACCTAATTCGCTTGTTATTCCAATAATGCTAAAATGCATTTTATACACATTGAACATTTTTGAAAAAAATTACAATATGTTAGTTATCTATTTAAATTCAAATATCTAAATAGTAGTAGTATCTTATAAAAGTTGAATAAATAGAAGTGGTTGTTGATTCAACCCCTAGATGATAACTTGAGAAGAAACTAATTATTTTAATTCAATATTTTCACTAGCCATTGAGAACTAAAGATCCCGAGACTCTTTTAACAAACTTTTAACTCGAAAGACATTTCGTTAATGAAAGCGCTAATATCACTCAATGAATACATCTTTAGAAATACTTAAGTAATTAACAATTTTCATACTTATTCAAGTTAATTAAAATGATGACATTTTATATAAAGTTTTAATGTTGCTTTTATAGTTCATTTATAACGAGAACTTAGATTATAGTTTTAAAGTAGAGCTAATCAGCATGACTCTTGCTGCCATCGTCGCGTCAAGTATGCTTTGACGTATTTCATCAAAGTCATCCGAAGTTCTAATTAATTTAGTTTTCGTGAGTTCATTTTATTTAGTTAAGCTTTTGTTTTTAATATTATCTGAGGATTGTAATTAGAATCTTTGTCCTTATTCATATCAATAACAAAGCAACGTTTTATTTCTTGTATAAATGCGTTTCTATTACATTATTTTTATATTACTAAGTAATACTTGAAAAAATTTTAACTTCACCCAGCGTACACACTCGCGTATCTAATAATTGGCTATAATTATAATTTGGATGCATACTTTTTTCCATTTAGATGAAATTTTCGATTATACTTTAAGTTATTCATTCTCTGTCTTTATTAATTGTATGTGTTATTGTAAAGTTTAATAAACATCATTCAAGAATCTTTTTGGGCGAGAAAATTATTAAAATGCAATTATTCCTACAAATGTTTGCATTTATAACAAACATATTATTACAAAAAGAAAAGAGGTTGAAGAAAATAAAATCCCACAAAATGCGAACGACATCTTATTTCTGTATCATTAATTAAAAAAATTCAATTATAAAAAAATTGATTCCCTGCGCTGGGTACGGTGCTTTTAAAACCGAAAGTCAAAACAGCGTTTACTGTACTGTTTTGTCGCAGACAAAAAACAACCAAAACGTAACCTTTAATTTAGGGATCGGGATGTTATTACTCGTTTGTGTACACGCTGTAAAATCCAATAATTCACGTAAAAATGAGAACTTTTAATTATCCTTTTATTATATAACCCGTTTACAGCATGATACAATTTTCAGTGACGAAAATTTTTGATATCGGCACCATATTATAAAAATCTATCTTGGTTTTTTTAGTAGAATAACGCCGCTTTTATTGCCTAAATAATTTTAAAACGACGTACAAATTTACATAAAGGAATTCCGAACCGCAGCACACATTTCACTAATTAAGCAACTTTATGAAACTTCGGATGGCGCGTATGACATCTATAACCCTCCAGTAACTCGCAAATTTCAAAACTCCGAAGTCATTAAAAGCCGTCATTATGAAGTTTAGACGTAACAATTTATTGAAGTGTCATATATGAAAGTAATATTATATCAAGGAAACACATAGCAATCAGAGTGTACATAAATTTATTTACTATGCGCACTATAATTGATGGAAGTGGTAGGCCCCCTGTAAAAAAGGGTAATCTAATAAATAAAAAAAATATCTGGTCTGTTAAAGGAGGTCTGGGGCGGTACCACCACCTATTAATCTGAGGGCCTTTTACAACCACCAAGCAGTCGAATGTTTGTCGTCTCGGTTTGAAGGACATCGTAACGTACTCACTGGGTAAACGAGACGTAACTTCCTTTGCCTCACGTAGGTCGCGCATTGGTGACACCTATTGCCGATGTCCATGGGCGTCGGTGACCACTTTCCATCAGGTGGCCCGACTGCTCGTCTGCTTTCGTTAGCTATAAATTACTCCAATACTTTAATATATAGTAAGGTCGGTGCATAAATTGGAAAAATAATTAATATCCGAAAATGATAGTCAGGTCTCGCCAGGTTTAAATTTTTTATTCTTTTGTTTAATTTCTTTGACCAAACTAACAACATCTCAGTTCTATCCCGTGAGTATGAAACTTGAAAAGAATATGTATCGTTGGAAATATTGCTTTTTTCGTCTCTAATTAAATCACTTCGAAGGATATCTGACATATAAACTGGGACGATATAATTCGCAAAGGTAGTTTCGAGCAAAAAGCAAGTTGTTACCAGATTCAATGGTGGCTTCTTCCTGATGGAAACATCAAAATAATGTTATATGAAAAAGTAAAGATATACTTTTGAAAAAGAGCAACAAAAACGTCGTCATTATAAGTGTCTACCTACTACTTGTGTTATTGAGCCCCTACGAAGTATTAATAAAAAAAAAAGAAGCAAAAATAAAAGAAAAAAAAAAGCAAGAACTGAATAATGTAATTATAAACAATAATTTAGAGCATACAATTACAGTGAGTACCTTACAAGTATAAAGTGTAATTTTAGTTAGGGCATTAGAGAAGCTTAGTCGGAGCTTGCGTCACTAAGCCAAAAAATTAGACGAAACATACGCAGCTGTTCACAAAAGCCTGATTTGTGTAGATAATATGTCAACTCACGCCAGGCGCCAAGAGGACCGAACGGGTGTCCGAATCTTTTGACTTCCTGTACCAATAAGCATAGGACTCTTATATTACCTAACGAATGATCATCAGATCGGATTCAATTCGTTACTGTCTTTTATTTAATTTGCAAAAAGCAGATTGCCTGACTATGAATATAATTATTATTTATTAACTGACAACTCATAGAATATGTAAAAGAATATATCAACCTAGGTTAATAAGTATCTTTTACCGCCAGAATAATAACAAACAAGAAGTAGAAAGAAGAATAAATATTAAATGAAAAAAATTTTGTGCGTATATACGTGCAGAAAAACGTCATGGAAACTTGTATTCTGCGGTCCCCGACCTATGCAACGGATGTTCTGTAATCAAATAAAGAATAAAATATTTATAAAACAACATAGCAATGAAAAGAAGTATCTTGAAACAAAGAAACTAATAAAACAAAAAACAATGATATAGAAAAAATACCAAACTACCGAATGCTCTTTGATATATCCTTAAACAGAAATGGAGGTGGGCAGGCCATGTTTCAGGATATACTGACAAAAGATGTACGCCGCAGTCAACAAAATGGGCAGGTCCACTTGGGAAGAGGAATACAGGAAGATCCAAGAAACATTGGGCGATTGACAAATTAGCTGTTACTGGATAGAACTGGCTGGAAATAGGGAAAGATAAGAAAAATGGAAAAAGTTGGAGGAGGCTTATATCCAATTGGGGTCCATATAACATTCTCAATATTTTATCATTACTGCTTGTTGCATAAAATGTTTTTTATTAGCTTTAATATTAACTCATAATGCTTTGCTAACATTGAGGCATAACAAAAATTCGTTAAAATATAAAGGTGTTGTAATTAGATATATATTGTCATGTATCAAGCGAATAACAAAGGCTGGATATAATTGGTTATCAACAAAAACTAGTCCGTAGTTTATTACTTTTAAAGAAAATCACCTCGTTCCAATAAGACTTACACTTACATTTAAAAAATTATAACCAATTAGATGACTTTGAATATATATCATTAACTTTTTTACATAAAATAAAAGTAATTCATACGAAGAAATTAAGCGAGCGATCAAAACATTAGCCTATACACGGCAAACAAAAAAAGTAAGAAATGTCATAATCACATTTTTGTACTTAAAAGTCATTGCAAATGTCACATACCGGGAACGTAAATTAAAACTAAATTTTGTGAGAATATTCTGCGTTTAACTCTGAAAAGTTATTTAAATTGCATACAATAATTAAAACTTATTAAAAATGTCCTTTCTAATTTCTCGATGCGTCCGTAAAGTAAGTTTCCTTTTAAATTATATTTTTCCAAAATACCAGCCTATATATTATAATAATCATATTTGATTTTAGGTTTTGTCTCCAGCATTCACTACGTTGACTAAAACTAGTTTTTCTACCTGTAAGTATGTTACATAATCAAGATATGTTTTTTAAAACGTTTCTATTAAAATGTGTTTTATCTAATAATTATTCATGTTATAACATGACTTGTAATCTTTGCTCCATTTTACAAGGACTTATTATCACATCTATCTCAACCTTTGTTCTTGTCACATAACATTGCTTAAGGAATGAAATGTAATCTTTAAAAAAATGTTTAAGAAAGCTTGATATCTTGAAAATCAATGTTACTATAAATCAACCTACCTCGCAAAATTACAATGCTTAACATTCTTCAATTTACTTTTTTAAAACGACAAATAAATTAACATTGCACAACTCAATTAATTAAATAACAAAGGAATATCAAATATACTTTGAAAATTACCACTAAAATTATTAAGATTTGCATTGTTTTACCATTGCAAAATGTTGCTTATGGATCTTTTGTAATGCCAATTGTCTTAATACATATTATTAAAACCTTATTAGTATAAAACAGGCAATATAATTTACTCTTTGGGTTATATTTTCAGCTACTGCTGTGCTTGCACCTAGGATTCAAAAGAAAGCACCGGATTTCAATGGTACAGCCGTCATCAATGGAGAATTCAAGGAAGTGAAATTAGCTGATTATTCTGGAAAATATGTTGTTTTGTTGTTCTACCCTCTAGATTTGTAAGTTACCCATTTTTATTTAAGTTAATAAGTGTATCAAATAATGTATGTTATATATGGTATGGCATATAATTTATGGTATGTCATGTATACACCTTAATATTTGAAGGATTTTAGTACTTATTGGTATTTGTGTAATTGTATATGTGTATAATTAAACACTAAGTTTCATAGTTTCATCTTTAACAATGATGTAATTCCATATAAACTTTCATCCCCCATTTCCACCCTTTTAACGACTTCATTCACAATAAGTATCTTAATATGTCCTTTCTTAGAATGTATCCTACGTAAATATGTTGTTGTATCCCTATTCTAAAGTCAAATTTTCTTTTATTACATTCTCTCTACATTACTATTTACATTTTTCATTTCTCAACAAAGTAAATTATGCAAACACTAACAGTTTAGTTTCAGAAAGCATATCTAAAATCTTATACACTTATGACAACTTATATGTGAGGTATTTTTATATAAGCACTGTTAGGAATGCATTGTTCCTTAGTGATTGTTTAACATATAAAGACATCAAAGTTTCTATAGGAAATATTTTTAACTTGACTTACATGTACTTGGCTTCTTTTTTGTTCCTTTTGATATGAATTGGTGTTGGTGGGTACCACCACTGTGCCTACCGGTGGTAGGTCCCCTTTTTACAAGGGACCGTCTGGGTGGGTACCACCACGGTGCCTATTTCTACCGCAAAGCAGTTGTGTGAAAACACTACTGTGTTCCGGTTTGAAGGGCACCGTAGCCAGCGTAATTACTGGGTAAACGAGACTTAACATAATATGTCTCACGGTAGGCAGTGCGTTAGTGATACCTGTATGGCCAATGTCTATGGGCATCGGTGACCACTTTCCATCAGGTGGCCCCGACTGCTTGTCTGCCTGAGTATGCAATAAAAAAAAAAAAAGAATTAAATATTATAAACAATTTAATTAACATTAATATAATAATATTACCTGTATTTCAAATATTATTCTACTACTAGTCAGCTGAAATTTGATACTCAATAAGTGAACTGTGTAATAAAATACTACACTTTTACAATTTGCTCCTTTCTTGATAGAGTTTTATAACCATTCTCTTTTGTATTTTGATCTATTGTAACATTTTCGTAAGTTATTTAAAAATTATTATTTTGTTTTCAGCACATTTGTCTGTCCAACTGAACTGATAGCCTTCAGTGACAAATACAAGGAGTTCAACAACATACAATGTCAGGTTATTGGAGTTTCCACAGATTCGGAGTTCAGTCATTTGGCCTGGATTAATACACCAAGAAAGGTATGTGACATCATGTGTTCTAACCTAATAAAAGTAAATCATAAAAATGATTTTTGATCTTTTTCTACCCATGAGATTACTTATATGTTCTCATAATATTATTTTCAAAATAACCCGTCTTTTTTTGCTGATATAGAAATAAAATGTAGTTTACTCATAATTTAAAAATTTGCAATAAGTATATTACTATGTATCATAAAGAAAACTTCCCAATTGGTATGACTTATGTGTAATCCACCAACCCGCATTGGACCGGCGTGGTGGGATACGGTCCAAAACCCCCTAATGGATAGGGTATTAGGGGAGGCCTATGTCCAGCAGTGGACTCTCACAGGCTGATGATGTGATGTGTAACTTTTGAGTTATTGATGTTATGAAAGAGAATGATAAAAATATGTTAAACAAGATAAAAAATAAATCCCAAGTTATCATAGGGTTGGCATCTAAACCATCCAGATTTACTTGAATAACAGTTTTTACGCAGAGTGACTGACATCTGACTTCCACAACCCAAAGGGTAAAGTGCATTCTAAGGATAAATTAGTTGTATATTAAACAGCTGTATTGCATATAATCCTACTTCATAGCTCAATTCCAGAAATAATAAATGTTTGTAACTTGATCCAGAATTTTTAAACCCTACTTAAAATTTTTCTTAGATTCACTTTGTTATTGTCGATTTAATGTCATAAAAAATTGACATGGCTTTACCAATATAATTTTTTATTTCCTACTTTGAAATCTCTTGAACTATTTTTATTTTTATTTTATTATTTATTTAAAAATCAGAGAAAATTCCATAAAAAGTGTACAGAATATGAATAACACAATTAAGTTAAAGAGAGAGAAATAATTATATTTGTGTTATTGCAGGATGGCGGGCTAGGAAAACTTAACATACCTCTATTGGCCGATTACAAAAAGAAGGTGTCACAAGATTACGAAGTGCTCTTAGATGAAGGCTTTGCTTTACGAGGTAGGATGGCCAATTATTTTTTAACTTTTTTAGATTTTTTGCATTTGATTTTGTTATGATATAAGATTGTAAACATGCGGTCTAAGTCGCGGGCTACAGCTAGATTTCAAATAAAAGGACTTTATATGTTTAAATAAACTTTATAGAGTTTATTTGCTTATCTCAATATTAAAATAAGAGATGAGTAGAATTTTTTATGTATACTTACTCAGTCTTTTGAACTTTGTTAGTTTTAGATAATTAATTTACTAATTTGTTTTCAGGACTTTTCATAATTGACGGTAACGGTGTCTTAAGACACATGTCAGTAAACGACCTGCCCGTTGGTAGGTCTGTGGACGAAACACTGCGTTTGGTCAAAGCTTTCCAGTTTGCGGACAAGCACGGTGAAGGTATGTGTTTGATTGTGGTGAAATAACATTTTCTTATCGATTAATGCGACATTTGCTTATTTTGCCTCAACAAATTTTCATTGCTGTTTTTTAGTTGGTTAGGGCAATTTGGGCTGATCACCCAATTGTCTGAATAGTAAGATGAACCATGCGTCGGATGGGCATGTAGAAAGTCGGTCCTGCGCCTTATTTCTCTCCGGTCGTGTTGGTTCCCGTCCCATCGGCCTTTGAGAGTATAAAGGAGCAGAGAGTGCGCCTGTGATTGCGCGTTCACTTGTGCGCTATAATATCTCCTGCGTAGTTGGCTAATCTCTAATACAAATCGGCCGCCGTAATCGTAATCGACTGGAGAACATTATTGTATTACTTATTTTGTTCTTAGTTTAGTTGAACCGCCTACCGTGGGCTAGCGGCATTGGTCCAGCGTTTCTTTATAAACCGGAGGTCGTGGGTTCGCAGCCATTGGGGGAGGCCTATGTCGAGCAGTTGACTAACACAGGCTGATGATAATGATGACAGTTAAGCCAATTTAGGTCCGGAATAAAAGTAAATATAGTTTAATGTCAAACACTAATGGCGTCAGATCTTTCCATATCTCCTGTCTTTTGTTCATGTGATTTCTTTATAATATGGCATAAATCAGCCTGTGGTAGTCCACTGCTGGACATGCACACCTCCATTATTAGGTTTTTGGACCGTATTCCACCACGCTGTTCCAGTGCTGTTTTGTGGGTAGACCGACTTGTTACATGCCCATCCGATGCATGGATAATTTTACTTTTCAGACAATTGGGTGATCGGCCCAAATTGCCCTAACCGACTAGGAAACAACAACGAAAATTTGTAGAGTCCCCGCAAGATTCGAAACCACGATCCTCCGGTTTCTAATGCACACGCCCTTACCACTAGGCTATTAATATCATCATCATCATCATCAGCCTGTGATAGTCCACTGCTGGACATAGGCCTCCCCTAATACCTTAAAGGGTTTTTGGACCGTATCCCACCACGCTGGTCCAATGCAGGTTGGTGGTTGGACCGAGTTTTTACTTGCCCATCCGACGCTCATTCATATTAATATATAGATAAACAATTCATGTTTATAATTTTATGGTTTTGCTTTCATTGTATAGTAATAATTGAATGATTTGGTTTTCAGTGTGCCCAGCAAATTGGGATCCTGAAAGGAATTCGGCCACCATTAAACCCAGTCCAACGGAGAGCAAGGAATATTTCCAGAAAGCTAATTAAATAAGAAATATGTTTGTTCAGTTGTCTAGTTTTTTAAGTTTAACTCGGAATAGTATTTTTTATGGTTAATGTATGTAAAATGGAATGAGAAATAAAACTGTGTTTTTATTTTTTTAGCACCTGTTAATCGTTAAAGGTAATTTTTCGTCATTCTCGTAGATATTTCCGGGTCAGTTTTTAATCCATACAGATTTGTCAGATAACAGTTTTTACTCACAGCGACTGATTTCTAACCTTCCTACCTAAAGGGTAAACTGCATTCTATTGATGAATTAATAATAATAAAGCTATTTATTCCATATAACTACAAGGAGTAATGATATAATAATATAATGCTGAGTATGTTATATGACCCCGATTAGAGATGTCGAAATGTAAAAAAAACATATATTATATCGATATTGATATTTAATTCATTCAATATATCGGTACATAAAAAAATATGTAGCTTATTCTATTGCATCTTACATTACTAGAAAAATACATAAAATTATGAAATATTATAAAAAAAAACAGTTTTTTTTTATTTTTGAACCTATATCTCATACCGATATAATCCGATTACCGAATGTACCGAGAGCCGTTATGACCGAAAAAACCTCTTTGATCGCAATAATAATCGAAATACGTGATCAACTGTAAAGCGACTAAAACAACAATTAAGAAGCAACAACCTCACTCTAGCAAAAACAAGATGTAATTTCTTAAGAAAAAAACTGCTTGTTTTTATTATTAAAAAAATCAGTTTGTATACCTTTGCCATACTTAAAAATAGGGATATTTGATTTATCACTGTACAATATATAAATAATTTAGCCTTATCCTGAAAAATATCGCATTTTCGATACTTGCAATTGTATATCGATGTATCGATACATTTCGCTCAAACCTAACCCGATTGGAAAACCTCCACTCAACTTTCCATTTTCCTTATCCAGCCAGTTCTTTCTAGTAACAGCTGTCATCAGCCCATCGTTTTGTTGGTCTTCCTGCGTTCCTCTTTTATTGTGAGGCTAACCATTTGTTGACTGCAGTGTCCATCTATTGTCAGTATATCTTGAAACATGGCCTGCCCTCCATTTCTGTTCAAGGAAATTTTCAAGAGCAACCGTCACTTTGGTCTTCTTCCTTATATCATTGTTCTTTACTTTATCAATTTTTCTTAGTTTAAAGATACTCCATTGCATGTTGTGTTGTTTATATTTTATTCTTTGTTTTATTATTCAACCTTCTTATCTGGCTAGCATTTCCATGAATGGAAGAATTAGTTATCATTAAATTTAAACGTACTGACTGTCAAAGATGGTCCTGATGGCCGGGATCGATTTTTCACATCCATGCCGACGCACGCTATATAGACATTTATTAGTGGTAACCTATCGCTTTCTTAAACAGGGCCGTTTTGGCTTCAAATTTAGTACAAAGATAATTTTTGATGTTTGTATAGCGTGTAGCCAAACGAGTAAAATGCTTCAATTCTTTTATAATAAAAAAAGATGGACTATGTTTTGTAATACAGTAATATTAAAAAAGTAATGTACACAATAAAAGTCACTTATATAGTCAAGTTAGAATATAAAACAAAATAAAATGAAATATAAGTATTGATGAAACATAAAAATATAACATTTTATTGGCTACAAAGGCTGATGAGCAGACGGGGCATCTGATGAAAAGTGATCACTGGAGCCCATGGACATCGGCAATGCCAACGCGCTGGCTACGGCCCCTTCAAACTGGAATGCAATTGTACTGTCACTCTCATTCTGTAAACTTTACATTATTTACACTACACAAACTTTTACGAAAATATTTTTATAGACTATGCAAAATAAATTTGCGATTATTTTACGCGGGCGTCTGTACTTTTAACAATTTTAAGACTATATTTTTAAATGAAACTTAATTAAAAAGTGCAAATGTAATCGTTACACTTATACAAAAAAATACTTATGTACGCGCGTGAGAAGTTATACGCATCTTTGGCTTTTGCATCATTAAAAAATAGTTTTTAATTGCATGCAAATAATTAATTACAATACAATAAATAATACATACGTTAATATACATAATAGATAGTTAACCTCAATGATATTGGAGCACTTGAAAAAGTATATAAGCACAATTTTTTTCACTAATATTCACAAATAGTAAGTAATATCATTCAAAAATAATTAAGATAATTAAAGATGATAGATTTACAAGAACTAATCATAAATAATTCGATTAAAATTTATGGATTCACAAGACGTACTTTGATATATCATATAACTGGTAGTTCAGCGCCATCTGTTGCTTACAAATGTAGAATTCCTAAGAGATGTTGGCTTACTTGTACAGCGTACTATAAATCAAAGCTTTGATTATGTGTGACTAGATGGCGCTTATCTAAAACATTACATAGATAAATCATAATGTTGATATATTAAATGAATAAAAATATTACCATTATATCAAGTTGAATAAACATCATTACAAAATTAATAATATATTTTATATAAATATTTAATATAAATTTAAATAATATAAAATATATTATTATTAATAATATACATATATATACCAAAACCGAACCTTAATCCTAACTCATAGAGCACATTATGCAACAACTATCGCAAATAAAAAACGACAACTCCATTATCACTACACAAAAATCAACCTTATCACTATGTAATATGGACCTTATTACATTTTCACCGTTTTCATTATAAACTGTTAATTTTGTGTCACGCATCTTAAAATTTCACTCTCATCATTTTTTCATAACGCGCCTAAAGAAGGATAACTTCAAAAAAATTTATGGCCATTCAAAATACATACAAAGAGACAAAACTAAAAGTGGATTAAAATAGTATCATAAAGTTTTTTAAAGCCCCAATATTATTGCATAGCTATTGGCATTTAAATTCGTTACATGGGGAAGAGTAGGAATTTGTTTGTTCGCCGGTTCTTCTCAAATCGAATGCCCCCTATTCCGAACCGGTGGTAGCATATTTGATATGTTGCAATATTTGAATTAGACACGAGTTTACTTTTGCAATATTGTACAAAATAAATATGCAATATAATACAAACTTATTATTATAATTTGAAAGTTAATCCCAATTCAAAGCGTAATTTTAGCTAATTACTCGCCATAAATTTTAATAACTTTTTGAAACGTATGTTAAAGATATGAAATACAGTACATAAATGAAGTAATAAATGGTTTTTCGTGTAACTTGCTGTCCATTTTAATACCAGCGTTAACGTTTGCTATTTACTTTGAAATTTGTAAATAATAATTTCGTTCTATTAACCTGTGCCTAGAAGAAAATCAATCAGGGAGCCACATTTTCTTACAAATAGCGTTTATGTAAAAAAAATATGGCGCTACTTATAACTGATTTTCCCTTCGTTCCTCTTACATAGTTTACTACAACGTAGCATAAAAATTTAGCCAATACTACATGAGGCCGGGTCTGCTAGTGTATATATAAAAACCACTTTTAAAAATTTTGTTCTATAGGTCACCGTCATAACATAAGATCCCACGATAGTCAGCTTCGCACCTATGTACATATATCATCATCATCAGCCTTTGCTAGTCCACTAAACGTAGGCCTTCCTCTTCGCCTTCTCCGTTAGGGGGTTTAAGGGCCCATCCGATGCATGGATAATCTCACGTTTCAGACAATTGGGTGATCGACTCAAATTGTCCTTACCACCAGGAAACAACGATAACACAAAGTTGCTTTCCCGCGGGATTCGAAGCTACGACCTCCGGTTTTTTTAGGCCAATACCGCTAGACCACGGAGGCGGTTGATACATATATAAAATATTTTCAATAATCACGTAAACATTTAAACAATTATCGCGTTAATTCGAGAAAAATTATTGTAATCTATGTTAGAAAATTCAGGAAATACATAAGATGCAGCGTAACGTAATACAGTAAGTCCTTCGACTTATATGAAATGCAGATAAAGTTATCTAAAGTGACTGACAGGTAATCGATGTATATCCTACTTGTAGAACATTTTTGCATTCGACTTTTATAACCATAGAACGTGTTAGCAAGATGAATATTGTGTTATTTTTGTCAATATGGTAAGTTATATATCCATTTACAATTTAAAATCTTAATCTTATTTATAAAATACGCAACAAAATACGAAATCCTACAAATTAAACTATAGCTTTCTTGCATTTATTCTATAAAATATTTTAAGTGTTTAATTTTGTTGACAACTTTTACGAAGTTTCAGTCTTTGAAAATGCTATATCTGAAATATTGTAAACAATGACTACGATGAAATCCGTCTTCTAATATAAATAAAATCTGCTTCTACTTTTAGTAAGACTATACCTGTTAGTGCTAATTTATAATATTTATAAATTCTGCACGGATATGTTAAGGGTATAACAGCGCAATATTAATTTAATCCGTTAATAACATCTAATTAAAAAATACTGTAATATAAATAAACTATATCAAAAAGTTTGCAAAACCTTCCTTTTAATTTTCTTTAATTTAATTAAACTATTTCAATTACGTATATTGTCATGCTTAATTTATCTAATAGTACAGTAAAGAAAGATTCTAACCTCATAATCGATTTAATTTAAGCAAATTTTACCATTAAAAAGTAATGTTGCAATTTTTCTGTTGGTTGCACCATTGTCAAGAAAAACGCGATAAAAAGTCGTACTGAAACTATGATTTTCGTTCTTCACAGATTCAGAGTTTTAGTCAGTTCGATTCGAAATTTACCTTTAAAGATTGATATTTCTAGAAATACGTTAGATATCACAAAAAATCAAAATGCGGTTTAAAAGTAATAGCAATAGCTAAATCCCATTAGATGAATTCATTTTTTGAAGTAGAAATTGAGTTCAAACTGATTATGACACGGTTATTATAAACTAAGGTTGCCCAACTATTTCGCGTTGATATGTACTATAAACCCTAATCTTGTTTAATTTAATTCTTATTTGCCTAAAACAATCGATGCCTTCATTTAAAACTAAAAGGAGTACGTGTTAAGTACATCGTCCGATTACATTATCTGACAAGTCTTTTCGTTCAAAGGTTAACTGGTGCAAGTGCTTTTTATGTGAAAAACACCACATTAAATGGCACCGATCGCTTCCCTGAAGATTTCCTATTTGGAGTTGCCACTGCTTCATACCAAATAGAAGGTGCCTGGAACAAAGACGGTATGTTTCCGTCGAACATAACTGTTATTTTAAATTACACATTCGTAATGTCGCTTTCGTATGCATTTATATGTAAATTAAATAATCTTATGGCGGAATATTAAGAAGAAATAAGCGCAGTTAGTAGCTGTTAGTTATCTATTCCCAAAAAAGGTCAATTCGAACTTTTCAACGGCAACTACATTTTTTTACTTTAAAATTGTTTTTTTATAAATTCAAGTTTTACTGTTTTTGTTACATACCCATTTTTTATCTACACATCCATTCATAATTTAGCTAATAATCTCTTTCATTTACTTGTTCATAATAATTATTATAATTATATCTTCATTTCTATTATTATAAGTTTTGTAAAATTTATTGAAGAAAAGGAAAAAGAAAAAGTCACACATGAGTTTCTTACGCCGGTTCTTCTCAGGTCAGAGGCTTCATTTCCGAACCGTGGTAGATTAGTTTGACAATCAATAAGAAAGTGTAATGCTTCATATTGAATAAAGATATTTGACTTTGACTTTGATATTCATAATAATTATATAAAAATTATTTAACACAAGAAGTAATTATACAATAAGCGACCGGATTATTGGTAATATAAAAAGTATTCTTTAACTGCCCTAATCGCCATCACATTTGTTATAATCTTATATATATATATATATTTATAAACTTTCAAGTCCTACGTTATAACATTAACGATAACTTTTTACGCGCCATTTCATAAGGAGATCATTGATATAGAAAGAAATCTATAACTTGTTTAAATGCGGTTTTAACTGGCCCATCGGATGTAATTTTTTTCCCTGTTTTTTAAAAATAACCGGGATTAGTTTAAGAAAAATCTGGAAATCTGGAAGTCGCAGCTTTTCTTACTTGGCAGGAGTTTGATGATTACGGTTCAAAATCCCCTAACTATTGTGACGAAAGTGTGTTTGTTGGTTTGCTTCATGCAATTTGTACGGTACCGTCTTTCTCGCTTTGGCGCAAATATATCATCATCAGCATGTGATAGTCCACTGCTGGACATAGGCCTCCCCTAATACACCCCTACCTATTAGGGGGTTTTTTGGACCGTATCTAACCACGCTGGTCCAATACAGGTTGGTGGGTGGACCGACTTTTTACATGCCCATTCGGTGAATGGATCATCTTACTTTTCAGATAATTGGGTGATCGGCCCAAATTGCCCTAACCAACTAGGAAACAACATTGAAAACTTGTTGAGTCCCCGCAGGATTCGAACCCACGACCTCCGGTTTCTAAAGCACATGCCCATACCACTAGGCTACGGAGGCAGTTTGAATACGCAAATGCATAAGTATTATTTTGTTACTTAAATCGATGGCTGCTTGTAATTCAGAAATAGTTCACGATAATTCCGCTTCCACTGTCGCTTTCAATTCTTCTTTACTGAAGTATGGGTCGTCCACAAGGCAAATGTGTAAATCGTAATTTCCAGAACGGAAATGTTGAAACCAAGAACATACCGTTCGTTCCATAGCGTTTCCTGCTGTGTGCACATAGTTAATTTCTTCGAAACATTTTTGCTGTGTTGGAGTTACAGTAAACTCATGTTGGTAAATAAATATTACATATATACCGCGAAATTTCATTTTTTTATAGTAGTTTTTAAAGCAATGTTAAGGCTAAAAGGTGATGTGAAGACAAACGAAACACGAATTTTAAAACATCATTACTCTAGCTTTATTTCGAATTGAATTTTTATGGTGGAACGCTTGATCAAACATAAGCCTTGAAATTTTAAAAATTGCCAGTATTGAGTATTGGCAATGGGCATGTTAGGACCTAAATATCTATTTAGCCTGATAAAATGCGGTAATCAATCAATATTGAGTTCTAGGCCTACTTTATCAGTATGTAATGCAGCGGAATTTGGCATACCTACTTTTCATGTATTTTAAAAGGTGGCTCAACCCAATAAGTTTCGTAGTCCTGACTGAATAAACTAGGATCATATAAATGTTGATTATTATTCTTTCAGTGCCTCGCCAATTACAAGAGGTTGGAAGTCAAACTCTGAAATGTTTACCTGTCCTCTCTTGGATATTCTTCAGCCGTGAAGTTTTCACCTTCCGTTTGCTTTAATAATAAAATCTTTATGTATATTAATAAATCCTCCATTACCAGTTCATTTGCCATAAATGCAGCTCACATAGCGTTGTTGTGAATTGGCCCACTCGAAATATCTTTTTGACGCTTATTATGTAATTGATTACTTAAAAATATCTAATGTAACGTACTATAATAAGTGAATTTTTACTTTTCATAAATTGTATAAAGATGGATTTAAAAGATAATAACGTGGAAATGCTGCCATTTATTTGTGATATATACGTGCCAACTATTTTAACGTATGTTAAGTTAAGCAACAGTTAATAATTTTGTCAAAATAGTAAATTAAACATTTTAACACCAGTGATAATAATACAAAAAATTTATAAATAAACAATTCGCGAATTAAAATATTATAATAGATAGGTTTTAATTAGAAATTTATAATCTTAGTATTATTTTTGTCTTTACTGACAAAAGACTTTCGTCTTAATATTTTAAAAATTTTTTTTATTTAATCAAGGATAACTAATATATCAGTTTTTTTTTTAAATAGGATGACTTCTAAAGAGATACAGTTAAGGACTTACTTATACAAGTTTAAATGTGCATTAGCATATAATCTTTAATACCATGGCTTACATTTCTTTTATCGATATTGATTATCAGAATACCACTTGAATATCACTTATCTAACCTATCTGTCTAACTTTCCATACTAGGCTTGAAAGACATATGTCATTTAACTCGTTTATTTGTCAAAAATGTTCGTTTTTAAGACACGGACAAAGGTATCTAAAGATAACCATTGTTTTAAATTAACGTTGTTCAAATATTGTCGTAAATTGTAATAATATGAAGTACATACACAAGATAAAAATTAACGTAAAGAACTATAGCTTAAATAAAACCACGATTCTAGAACTGTTTATTGTACTGTGAAATACCGTTTAATAACTAAAACGTTCCTTAACTTAGCCCACCAGCGAGTATAAACTTAATATTGTAACTTATTACACGCCACTGCTAAACATATAGGTACCTTCCCCATTAGTATAACTTAAACTTAATTATAACACACAATAACTTATTACATAATCACCACAAGTAAAAAATGCAATTATTTTATCATAATTTAATTTCCATATTTATAATATAACATAATTTAAGATTTCTTCGACAGTTTGTACTATATAATATCGTAGCTAAACTCAGCGGTAGCTGTCATTAATTAATAAAAAATTAATTCACGATTTACTAAAACTAAAAGCAATAACAATAGCCATATAGAACAAGTTATCATCGCCTTTCTCTTGAAATACTGACCTTTCCTAAAACTCTTTACAATAGAATTTATCACATACTATGAATATCGCTAATATCCTATCTGTGTATAAACTAGTTATCATTGCCAAATCTTTTCTATTCAAATTCTAAATCAGTTTTCTATCGGAAATAAACATAGATCCAATTTCAGGTAAAGGCATGTCTTATGGGACTACTTCGTTAAAATATTCCGGACCAGTATGAAAAGAGACGATATATCACCAACTCATACGAAATTACAAGCGCGATGTCAAATCTGGCTGAACTGGGTGTAAGGCGTACAGATTCTCTTCTTGGCCTAGAATATTCCCTATGGCCTACCGGTACGTCAATCCTTTGAGCATTGCGCATTAAAAATCTAATAGACGAACGCTTGAATAACGGGATCGTTCCTTCGTGACGATCTATCATTGGACCTCCCAAATTCTCAGCGAACGGGAGGCTGGTAACAGCGAAATTGTGACTGGTTCCGGCAATTATTCCGGTGTTATCACGACAATTTCGGTGACCGGGTTAAGTATTCTGATATAAACGAACCATACGTCCATTTAAGGCTCGGATATGGTAACGGGAAGCGACGGTATACATTCCCTGGTGAAGGCTTCTACGACTGCGGACGGAATGTCTTGGCCAGCGCTGGGCGTATCGTGTGCGACAGTTCAGGCGTCACAGATGGGCCAAGTCGGTTTGAGTGTTCAGTATGAACTGGCTGAACCTGATGGCGACTCGGAGGATGACCTGGACGCGGTTAAAAGCTACATCGCTTTCAACGTAAGTAGTAGCCACTTTTCCATTTCATTCCATGCTATGATAGGGGTCTGTTTCTGATCTATTCAGATTTAACTGAATAAGCAGTTTATACCCAAAGTGACTTGCAGCTAACCTCTATATGCTAAACGGTTAACTGCTTTGGTTGAATAATTAGTTGTCAGATTTAAAGGCATTGATGTTCCGATAGCAATGGCCAAAATTAATAGTTGCAACCGGCACAAACTTTTTACAAGCCTATACGACGCATGAATAATCTTACTTTTAAGGAAAATGCTTGATCGTGTGCCCGAACCACTCTAAAAACAACAGTAACTGCAAAACAAACAATATAACCGTTGATCAATAAGCCTCGGATCGGATCGGTTTTTGTTACAAAACTTGTTATCAGTAAATACCCTGTTACCAATAAACAGGATGAGTATCTACTTTATTCCTAGCCACCACACCGAGCCAAATTGGATTCTGAATTTACATAAAAATCTAATGTCAAACTCGATTGGGCGAAAAATTTGGCTCTCAATAATAATAATAATGTTCTTTTTCGATGGACTACGGGGCCCATCATACCCATTAGAGATTAGCCAACTGCGCGAGGAGATTTATAGTTCAGAAATTCACGCGCAAACACAAGTACTCCATCCTCTCATTCTCACAGGTGCGTAACTCGACTGGGTGAGATCGGCGTGGACGGACTTTCAATGCCCATCCGACGGATCATCTTCTTTACAGACAATCGGTAATCAGCTCGCATGCCTAATCAACCTGGAAACAATAACGAAAATCTGTAGGTTCACAGGATTTAATCCGACCATTAAGTTTATGATCACGCCTTTACCGACTAAGGGAACAGTTATAGTGGAGATCTTATTGATAATCCATGAAGTTAAGAATTGAATATGGTTACTGTCAACTATAAAGAATCTAGTTTGGCCTATTAAAAAGCCCACGTGAACAAACAAACATTTAATGTTAATTTTATCACGACAATTATAGATTAGTTTACTAATTATAAAAACAAACTATTTATTTAGTGTTAGTATCATTTGTGTACACCAAAGCTATTTTTTAAAAGATTTTCCTTTAACGAAATAGTTTGTCAAATTGAATCACCGCCATAATGCTTGCAGCTAGGGCGTACGTGATCCTATATTCAGTGAAACAATCCCGGAGTTCTACTGGTGAGTGGCAACCAAGCTCCAGGCAAGGCTACAACGCTCTCGCTCCAGACCTCTTCTGATGAAGAAGCGGAATACATCAAAGGGACATCAGATTTCCGCAATTTCATTACGACATCGATGTAGTGTATAGGAACGATTCGTTGATTGACATGTACAATACCGTCGGCGGGTGACGCATATACGGTATTATACAAGGAATTCAAATCGAGGAATCGAGTATGGAATTATGGGTACTATAAAGGAGCGGTATGTTTGGACTTTTGCCGTACTGGTTACTGGTACAATTTACTTTTAGATATTTATTTCATTGATAATAGTATAACCAATAATCGACATAGTTTTTAAAACGTTAGTAATTAACATTATCTGAAACTTGTCACATTTTCAAGCTTAAAATACGAAATTTCATATGAAGTTGGATTATACGTCTGAACTACAATGTTCAGTTTAATAAAATTCAATTTTGACCATAATAAAGCCAAAGCAAAGTCGCGTTTAGCGATCATAGTTAGGGATCTGTCTTATTTTCTTAGGAATACGGCATGGATTCTTCAAGCTTTTAAAATATATCAAGGAAAACTATAATATCCGACTATATATGTAACGGAGAATGGAGTAGAGCAGTGATTTTGGTCTGAAGACAACGAAAGTCGATTATAGAGAAACTACATAAGTGCGATGTTGGCCCCATTAATAACTTGTAAATATTAAAGGTTATTTCTCTTGGAACTTAATGGACGATTCAGATGGATTCTGGAATACGTAAGAGATTTTGATATTTATTCTTTCGTTTGATATGAACATCTCCGTAAAAGGTTTTGTTGTATTTTATCGTCTGTTATTTTTAATTACTTATAGAACATTTGATCAAACACTGTTAAATATTAACTTATCACCAAACACATATAATATCGTTATATTTTTATTTAAAATGGGGTGATTGACGTTTAACAATTTGCGTCATGAGAATTTGACATACAACATTTTAAATAGATTCATATATTATTGGGCCTAAGTAAGGTTAAGTAAAATGACTGAAAGGACAAAATCTTCTTTATTATTATATTAGTTTAGACATAAATTTAAAGATTATATATGAACAATGAATTTTAGAAAAACAATGTCATTTATTTTTAATCTACAAAAATGCTGTTATATTTATTTAGAATTAGATATATTTTAAAATAATTTTATATAAAATCATTTTCGGAGTCAATAATTTAAACAAGTGTTTCGCTTCGTTATTGATCAAAGGCCTTTAAATGTATATTTCTTTATGTATCATGGAGAATTAAAACTTGGCGTATTTATCATATAAATATATATATACATATAAATTTATTTAATGACATTTTCAGGCAGAAATTCGGTTTGTACCAAGTTGACATGACAGATCCCTTGCGGACCAGGTGCCGCGTACTTCCATTTGTTTATAAGGAGTCATTAGAAGCGGAACGATTAACTCGATTATAATCCCGACCCTTATAATATCAACTCGACAACATGATAACCATTGCAAAGATATTATTGTTTGTTATCCTTTAATAAAGTATAATATAAATGTTGTTTTTTTAATTTGATCCCATTTTACAGGTAACACTAGAAATTATAAAAATCATTGGCTAAATTTGACATAACTTTGCCTCCATAGCTATTACTAGTCTTGCGTTATAGAAACTAGAGTCGTGAGTTCAATCCTGCAAGGACTTTCTTTTACATCTTTTCATGGTTGTTTCATATTTGGTTGGTACCGCTAAGACGATGATTGTCTCCAAAAATTATCATCGATAGCCTGTAAAAAGTCGGTCCCGCCTGATCTTACACTTTTGCGCTAGACATCTCTTGCCTTTCCTTATCTTAATATAGACAAAATATTGGAATTATCCATTTCCGTGGCCTAGAGTATTGACTGCTTGCTAAACCGGTTAGCTCCTAAGGACGTGAGCTTCCCGCGTCTGTCTCAATTCTGTGTTAGATGAATCTTACCAAGGAAATAATTATCGTTATTTTTGGTTGAGACAATTGTGCTGATGACTCACTTTTTGCCAGAAAAGTAAGATGATCCGTACGCCGAATGGCTGTATAAAGTAGTCTCTGTTGTAAAGACCATCTTTGGCAGTCGTTATAGGAAGTCAGAATTGGAAATTCCTGTCAACTAATTCATCCTTCATTCACCCACCAACCGACATTGAACCAGCATGATGGGATACGATCAAAACCCCTTAGGAAGGCGTGTATTGGGAAGCCTATGACCAGCAGACCAGTGAACTAACACATGCTGATGATGATGGGGTTTCAAATTATCAACTGAGTCACGCATGTGTTATTTTCACTCAATATTTAGTTGCAGATAATCTCACCTACAAAAAAAAAAAAGCTGTAAATGCAACCCAGGCCCATTAAGCGTCTCCTCTACTACTCACCAAGTTTTCCGTCGCCTTACCCTCAGGGCCGATTCATCTTGATGCTCCCAGCTCGATTAGGCCGATGATAGTGGCCCACCTCACAAAGTGGAGCAATTCAAGGGTGTAATTTGAAGTGCCATTCTAACCTTAAAGAAGACTGGAAACTACGGCTTAAAAAAAATTACACATTTTTTTATAATAGGGGAGAAGTGGTGGACTAACAGGGGGGGAAGGGCAAGCCCCGGGCCTCAAGGTTGGGGCCCCAAATGTTTTCCTTTTTTCATAATTTTAAAAACTAACCTTCAGTTTTTAAAAGCCCCGTTACTATAAATTTTTTAAATTTTTGCCGCGTCAATACGCTGGGGTATTCCCGTCGGTCTTTACTTCCCAAATAAAGGAAGCGTGAATATTTTTGAAAACCTTAATTTACTTAAGTCGAAAATAACGTATATAAATATATACTTTAAATTTTTATGAGAATTGGTTGGAAATTATTCAAACTGATGAATGGGATGCAATTACAAATCTTGATATTGAGACAGTAAAAATTTAGTTGAAAGGTCTATTAAATGTGATGTTAATAAAAATCCGATGTGAACAACAATACACAATTTTGACCCCTTAAAAGTAAAACAACCAAATTAAACAAATCATTAGATTGTTCAAAGAAAATGAATTTTGAAGTGAAATCTTTCTTAGGTTTTTTATATCTGGAAAAACTGGGATACGTCGAATTCAGCAACAGCGAAAAAGATGGACAATTTTGCGGTGGGGCTCAAGGTCACAAGCCGTCAATGTCCCGGGGTCCATGGAGGAGTGCAAAAAAATTCCGAAAAATTCCAAAGCACTTTCGCCCGTTCTAATCATTCCTTGAAACTTTGTATTTCATGCGTGGAGAGACCAAGCTCGTGTACTTCACCTATTGTGTCTTTTAACATTGCTGGAAATATGATCTAAACAAGCTCTCTGTCTTGTTGGCATTGTTATGTGTGGTTTTAGATTATTATCTAATAAGATATTTGTGTAATCCTGTAGTATTTCGTTTTCTTTAAGATATCAATATTAAAATCTCCTGTCAGAATGATGTATTTTTTGCATTTCGAGTTACATTATATAGCATTAATTGCAGAGTATCTAGAAAATCTGCACATTGAATCAGGCGTTCTGTAAATACATATTATAAAACAATTGTATTCCAGAATTTCTATTCCACACACTTCAAATTGGTTTTCTTTTTGTATTGATCAATATTGTTCAAAACTTTAAATTTTATATTGTTTTGCATAATATTCAAAAATGTTCGTTTTAAGACACGGACAAAGGTATCTAAAGATAACCATTGTTTTAAATTAACGTTGTTCAAATATTGTCGTAAATTGTAATAATATGAAATATCTACACAAGATAAAAATAGTTCTTTACGTTAATAGAAGAACTATAGCTTAAACAAAAACACGAGTCTAGAACTGTTTATTGTACTGTGAAATACCGTTTAATAACTAAAAAGTTCCTTAACTTAGCCCACCAGCGAGTATAAACTTAATATTGTAACTTATTAAACGCCACTGCTAAACATAAGCCTTACCCATTTGTATAACTTAAACTTAATTCTAACACACAATAACTTATTACATAATCACCATAATCACCACAAGTTAAAAATGCAATTATTTTATCATAATTTTATTTCCATATTTCTAATATAACATAATTTAAGATTTCTTCGACAGTTTGTACTATATAATATCGTAGCTAAACTCAGCGGTAGCTGTCATTAATTAATAAAAAAAATTAATTCACGATTTACTAAAAACTAAAAAGCAATAACAATATGCATATAGAACAAGTTATCATCGCCTTCTCTCTTGAAATACTGACACTTTCCTAAAACTCTTTACTAATAGAATTTATCACATACTATGAATATCGCTAATATCACTATCGTGTGTATAAATCTAGTTATCTATTGTAATCTTTTCTATTCAAATTCTAAATCAGTTTTGTATCGGAAATAAACATAGATCCAATTTCAGGTAAAGGCATGTCTATGTGGGATTACTTCGTTAAAATATATCCGGACACAGTAGCTGACAAGAGCAACGGCGATATATCAGCCAACTCCTACGAGAATTACAAGCGCGATGTCGAAATACTGACTGAACTAGGTGTAAAGGCGTACAGATTCTCTATATCTTGGCCTAGAATATTACCCTATGGCACTCCCGAGTACGTCAATCCTTTAGGCATTGCGCATTACAATAATCTAATAGACGAACTGCTGAATAACGGGATCGTTCCCTTCGTGACGATCTATCATTGGGACCTCCCGCAAATTCTCAGCGAACGAGGAGGCTGGCTGAACAGCGAAATCGTTGACTGGTTCGGCAATTATTCCCGCGTGTTATACGACAATTTCGGTGACCGGGTTAAGTATTGGCTGACTATAAACGAACCATACGTCCATTGTAAGCTCGGATATGGTAACGGGAAGCATGCACCCGGTATACATTCCCCTGGTGAAGGCTTCTACGACTGCGGACGGAATGTCTTACTGGCCAGCGCTAGGGCGTATCGTGTGTACGACGAGTTCAGAGCGTCACAGATGGGCCAAGTCGGTTTAGTGTTCAGTATGAACTGGCCTGAGCCTGATAGCGACTCGGAGGATGACCTGGACGCGGTTAAAAGCTACATCGCTTTCAACGTAAGTAGTAGCCATATTTCCATTTCATTCCATGCCATGATAGGGGTCTGTTTCTGATCTATTAGGATTTAACTGAATAAGCAGTTTATACCCAAAGTGACTGGCAGCTAACCTCTACATGCTAAACGGTTAACTGCTTTGGTTGAATAATTAGTTATCAGATTTAAAGGCATTGATGTTCCGATAGCAATGGCCAAAATTGATAGTTGCAAACGGCACAAACTTTTTACAAGCCTATAGGACGCATGAATAATCTTTAAGAATTTAAGGGAATTGGTTGATCGTGTGCCCGAACCACTCTAAAAACAACAGTAACTGCAAAACGAACAATATAACCGTTGATCAATAAGCCTCGGATCGGATCGGTTTTTATGGTACAAAACTTGTTATGCAGTAAATACTCCTATTGCCAATAAACGAAGGAGATGAGTATCTACTATTATTCCTAGCCACCACACCAGAGCCAAATTGGATTCTGAATTTACATAAAAAAATCTAATGTCAAACTCGATTGGGCGAAAAATTTAGCCCACTCTCAATAATAATAATAATGTTCTTTTATTCGATAATGACTACGGCGGCCTATCTATACCCATTAGAGATTAGCCAACTGCGCGAGAGATATTATAGTTCAGAAATTCACGCGCAAACACAAGTGCACTCCATCCTTCTCATTCTCACAGGTGCATTAACTACACGACTGGAGTGAGATCAGGCGTAGGACGGACTTTTTACATGCCCATCCGACGGATCATCTTACCTTTACAGACAATCGGGTAATCAACTCGCATTGCCCTAATCAACCTGGAAACAATAACGAAAATTTGTTGAGTTCACGCAGGATTTAAATCCACGACCATAAGTTTATAAAGCTCACGCCTTTACCGACTAAGGGAACAGGTATAGTGGAGATCTTATTGATAATCCGTGAAGTTAAGAATTGAATATGGTTACTGTCAACTATAAAGAATCTAGTTTGGCCTATTGAAAAGCCGACGTGAACAAACAAACATTTATTTTTAATTTTATCACGACAATTATAGATTAGTTCACCAATTATAAAAACAAACTATTTATTTAGTGTTAGTATCATTTGTGTACACCAAAGCTATTTTTTAAAAGATTTTCCTTTAACGAAATAGTTCGTCAAATTGAATCACCGCCATAATGCTTACACAGCTAGGGCAGTACGCTGATCCTATATTCAGTGAAAACGGAAATTACCCTGAAGTTCTACTGGATAGAGTGGCAACCGCAAGCTCTAGGCAAGGCTACAACAGCTCTCGGCTCAGACCTCTTACTGATGAAGAAGCGGAATACATCAAAGGGACATCAGATTTCTTCGCAATTAATCATTACGACATAGATGTAGTGTATAGGAACGATTCGTTGATTGACATGTACGAAGTACCGTCAGCGGAGGATGACGCATATTACGGGTATTACACAAGGAATTCAAATCCGAGGAATCGCAGTATGGAATTATGGGTACGTATAGAGGAGCGGTATGTTTGGACTTTTGCTGGTACTGGTTACTGGTCCAGTTTACTTTTTTTAGATATTTATTTCATTGATAATAGAATACACCAATAATCGAACATAGTTTTTAAAACGGTAGTAATTAACATTATCTGAAACGTTGTCACATTTCCATGCTAAAATTATGAAATTTCATATGAAGTTGGATTATACGTCTGAACGTACAATGTTCAGTTTAATAAAATTGCCAATTTTGACCATAATAAAGCCAAAGCAAAGTCGCGTTTAGAGGATCAGAGTTTAGGGATATGTCTTATTTTCTTACAGGAATACGCGCCAGGATTCTTTAAGCTTTTAACATATATCAAGGAAAACTATAATAACCCGACTATATATGTAACGGAGAATGGAGTAGGCAGTGATTTTGGTCTAGAAGACAACGTAAGAGTCGATTATATGAGAAACTACATAAGTGCGATGTTGGCCGCCATTAATAACGGTGTAAATATTAAAGGTTATTTCTCTTGGAACTTAATGGACGATTTCGAATGGGATTCTGGATATACGTAAGAGATTTTGATATTTATTCTTTCGTTTGATATGAACACGCTCCGTAAAGGCTTTTGTTGTATTTATCGTCTTTTATTTTTAATTGTTTATAGCAACATTTGATCCAAACACTGTTAAATATTAACCTTATCACCAAACACATATAGTCGTTATATTTTTATTTAAAATGGGGTGATTGACGTTTAACGTATTGGCGTCATGAGAATTTGACATACTACGATTTTAAATAGATTCTATATGTTATTGGGCCTAAGTAAAGGTTAACTAAAATGACTGAAAGGACAAAATACTTCATTATTATTATATTAGTTATAGACATAAATTTAAAAGATTATATATGAACAATGAATTTTAGGAAAACAGTGTCATTTATTTTTAATCTACAAAAAATGCTGTAATATTTATTTAGAATTAGATATATTTTAAAATAATTTTTGGAGCCAATAAATTAAACAAGTGTTTCGCTTCGTTATTGATCAAAGGCCTTTAAAATGTTCATTTCTTTATGTATCGTGGAGAATTAAAACTTGGCGTATTTATGATAAAAATATATATATTCATATAAATTTATTTAATGACATTTTCAGGCAGAAATTTGGTTTGTACCAAGTTGACATGACAGATCCCTTGCGGACCAGAGTGCCGCGTACTTCTGCATTTGTTTATAAGGAGATCATTAGAAGCGGAACGATTAACTACGATTATAATCCCGACCCTTATAATATGAACTCGAGCAACATGATAACCGTTGCAAAGATATTATTGTTTGTTATCGCTTTAATAAACTATATCATATAAATGTTGTTTTTTTTTAATTTGATCCCATTTTACAGATAACACTAGAAATTATAAAAATCATTGGCTAATTTTCACATAACTGCCTCCATAGCCTAGTACTAGTCTTGCGTTATAGAAACTAGAGGTCGTGAGTTCAATCCTGCAAGGACTTTTCTTTACATCTTTTCATGGTTGTTTCATATTTGGTTAAGGTACGCCCTAAGACGATGATTGTCTCCAAAAAAAATTATCATCGATAGGCCATGTAAAAAGTCGGTCCGGCGCCTGATCTTACACTTTTGCGCTAGAACATCTCTTGCCTTGATCGCTGTATCTGTAATATAGACAAAATATTGGAATTATCCGTTTCCGTGGCCTAGCAGTATTGGCCCGTGCTTGTTAAACCGGTTAGCTCGTAAGGACGTGAGTTTCCCGCGAAGTCTGTGTTAGATGAATTTTACCAAGGAAATAATTATCGTTATTTTTTGGTTGCTTAAGACAATTTGTGCTGATGACTCACTTTTTTTCCAGAAAAGTAAGATGATCCGTACGCCGGATGGGCATGTATAAAGTCAGTCTCTGTTGTAAAGACCATCTTTGGCAGTCGTTATAGGAAGTCAGAGCCTTCAAATTCACTGTCAACTAATTCATCCTTCATTCACCCACCAACCGACATTGGACCAGCATGGTGGGATACGATCCAAAAACCCCCTTATGGAGAAGGCGTGTATTAGGGGAAGCCTATGACCAGCAGACCAGTGAACTAACACATGCTGATGATGATGGGGTTTTTGTAATTATCAGCTATGAGTCACGCATGTAGTTATTTTGACTCAATATTTAGTTGCAGATAATCTCACCTACAAAAAAAAAAGCTGTACAATGCAACCCTTAGGCCATATTAGCGTCTCCTCTACTACTCCGCAGTTTTTTCCGTCGGCCTTACCCCTCAGGAAGGCCTGATTCATCTTTGATGCTCCACAGCTCGATTAGGCCGATGATAGTGAGCCCCACCTCGACAAAGTGGGAGACAATTCAAGGTGTAATTTGAGGGTGCCATTCTAACCTTAAAAGAAAGACTGAAGAAAATTACACGATTTTTTTATGTATAGGGACGAGCAGTGACGGACTAACAGGGGGGCGGAAGGGGCGGCCCGCCCCGGGCCTCAGGTCTTGGGGGGCCCCAAATGTTTTTCGCGTTTTTCATAATACTTTAAAAATATGCTTAGTACCTTCATGATTTCATCACGATAAGCCCGTTACAGTCATCGAAAGTGTTTAAGCGGTACTAATTTTTATGCTGACCACGTCCAATACGCTGGGGGTATTCCCGTCTGTGTAGCTAATACTTCCCCTAAATAAAGGAAGCGTGAATAATTAACTTTTGTAAGCATACACTTACATTGTACTTAAGTCGAAAAAGTATACGTATATAAATATATACTTTCAAATTTTTATGAGAAGAAAAGAAAAGTTGCGTTGCCGAAGAAATTATTCAAACTGATGAATCGGGATGCAATGTACAAATCATTGATATTGAGACAGTAAACATAGTTGAAAGGTCTATTAAATGTGATGTTAATACAAAATCCGATGTGAACACAATACACAATTTTTGACAGCACTCCTGATGAAAGTAAAACAGACCAAATTAAACAAATCATTAGATTCGTTCATATAGAAAATGACATTGTGGAAGTACGGAAATCTTTCTTAGGTTTTTTTTATATCTGGAAAAACTGCTGAGGATACGTCAAAAGACATTCAGCAACAGCTGAAAAAGATGGACGAGTTATTGCGTTGTGCAGGGCTCAAGGTTACGACAATGCCGCGTCAATGTCCGGTGTCCATGGAGGAGTGCAACAAAAAATCCGAAAAATAAATCCAAAAGCACTGTTCAGTCCCTGTTCTAATCATTCCTTGAAACTTTGTGGATTTCATGCGTTTGCATGCGTTCATTTCAGCATCGTGTGTTTTGGAACAGTAGAGAAATTGTATTCGTTTTTCTCATCATCTACACAGAGATGACAATTACTGAAAAAGAAGACTGTAATAAATTTAAAACATTTTTTTCGGATACTCGCTGTGTGCTCATTAGTGCTCATTACGAGTCAGTAAAAGTCGTAAAAGAAAACATAGAGACAATCATAAGTAGTTTGGAACATTTTCAAGATCCAACAAAGGCTAATCTAGTTACAAGATCAGGAGCAAGTTTGCTGAGCTGACTGTTTCTGATTTTACGTTTTTAACCTATATACAATTTTGGCTTTCTGTACTGGAGGAAGTAATTTTTGTTCAGTAATATTTGCAGCCTCCCAAAATGACTCTGGATATAAGAATCGTTAAACTAAAGCCTTGAATGAGTAATTAATGACCGAATGAAACACGATTTTAGACAATGCTGAAACTATGAGCTCAAAAAAATGCAATGATATGGACATCAACATAGAGAAACGAGGGAGAGGGAAGGTAAAAAAGAACGATGCTGGGTGAATTAGCTCTTGGTGTTGGATTAACAATTCAAAAATAAATAAGACGGTCAATGTTTGAATGCATAAATTGGTTTATACAATAATTGTCGACACGATACGAGGCCATGAAATAAATCAATAATATTTTCAGTTTCAGATGACGCTTTGGCTGTGGCAGTTGATAATTTAATAAATATTTATATTAAATTTGATAAGGAGCAAGATTTGAAAGAAATTAAAAGGTACAGCAGACATATAAAAGCCACTGATACGACTATGGGTGTTGCTGCCAAATGGACAGCCCAAGAAATCCTACAAGATATAATAAAATGGGATTTCAGTGGATCTTTACCCCTGTACGTCGCTTACATTTTAATACTTCTTGACCATTTGCATCTCGGTTGCATCATGCGAGAGAAGTTTTTCGAAATTTAAACTAATTAAAAAATTATCTTCGATCTATAATGGGTCAAGAGCGACTGGTTAATATAGCCGTGCTTTCAATTGAAAGAAAAATAAAAAAAAATGATTTCACAGAAGTCATTGCAGAGTTCAGTAAATTGAAGGCACGAAAACACATATAATAATTAACTTCATATCTATTGAAAATAAAAACTACCTTTGATTTATCTATTTTTGTAGTTCGATTCGTATTTTAATTTTCTCAACCATATTCATTCCATATTGTAGGTCCGACTGCCTCCGTAGCTTAGTGGTATGGGCGTGTGCTTTAAAACCGGAGGTCGCGAGTTCGAATCCTGAGGGGACTCAAAAAATTTTCATTGTTGTTTCTTAGTTGGTCAGGGCAATTTTGGGCTGATCACTCAACTGTCTGAAAAGTAATATGATCCTTGCGTCGGATGGGCATGTAAAAATTCGGTCCACCCACCAACCTGCATTGGACCAGCGTGGTGGGGTGCGGTTCAAAAATCCCCTGATGGATGGGGGTGTATAAGGGGAGGCCTATGTCCAGCAGTGGACTATCACAGGCTGATAATGATGATGATGATGATTGTAGGTACATATCTATGTTTATTAAGCTTAAATAATTTAACTTGCCAGATTTTAACCAAATAATCATTTTTTTTTATGGCATACGCAGGTAGACGAGCAGTCGGGCCACCTGATGGGAAGTGATCACCGACGCCCATAGACATTAGCAATACCAGTGGTATCGCCAACGCGCTGCCTACCGTGAGAGATGGGTGTTAAGTCTCGTTTACCCAGTAAATACGCTGGCTCGATGCCTTCAAACCGGAACGCAGCAGTGTTTTCACATAACTGCTTCGCATGGCGAAATAGGCACCACGGTGGTACACCCAGACGGTCTCCTGTAAACAGGGACCTACCACCAAGTCTGTAATCATAAATACTTATACAAACAAATGTGAACTGAATAAAAAGCTTGTAGAAATACATTTTGCTTAAAACTTGGGGGCCTCTGACGGGCTTAGTCCGCCGCTGGGGACGAGACAAGTAGAACGTTAACTTGTTGGTATGTCATACCCGGATTAAAAGTAGCGTGAGACGCTAAAAGTTCGACATTGGAAGTGATATCTGAAGTCTCTGTTCTTCGAACCAGAACACAGCAGTGTTTTGATAGTTCACTAGTTTATGGAAACTTTTTCAGGTTCCAATAAAACACGCGTGCGGCCTAAGTTTAGAAGACTGCCTGACTTCTACAATAAGTACCATCATCAGTCTGTGTTAGTCCACTGCTGGAAATATGCCTCCACTAATGCTCGCCTCCTTTATTAGTGTTTTTAGACCATATACCACCACGCTGGTCCAATGTGAGTTGGTGGGTGGACCGACTTTTTACATGCCATACATCATTGGGCGATAGGCCAAAATTGCCCTAGTCAACCAGGAAACAACAATAAAAAATTGTCGAGTCCCCGCAGGTTTCGAACTCACGACCTCCGGTTTCTAAGCACATGCCTTACCAATAGGCTACGGAGGCACAATAAGTATAGTATAGGAAAAACATGCGTAAGCTTTAATAAACAATTTAAATTTATTAACACATCTAAAAGATCTATTATCTAAGGTTTCTTTTATTGTTTAAATAAATATATTTCATCATCATCATCAACTGCTGGACATAGGCCTCCCCTAATACACCCCTACCCATTAGATGGTTTTGGACCGTATCCCACCACGCTGGTCCAATGTGGGTTGGTGGGTGGACCGACTTTTTACATGCCCATCCGACGCATGGATCATCTTACTTTTCAGACAATTGGGTGATCAGAACAATGAAAATTTGTTAAGTCCCAACAGGATTCGGACCCACGACCTCCGGTTTCTAAAGCACACGCCCATACCACTAGGCTACGGAGGCAGTGGCTACAGAGGCAGTAAATATATTTAGTGGACTTCAATAATATTTTATGGTTTGGTCACTCACATACACAATTTTTTTTAATCAACAAAAAAATTCAATGCCCTCTTTATTATTACCGGATTTAAATAATAAGTCATGTAATTTTGTATGATTTATTTTCAATTAGTAGACATCAATAAGATAAATCAAACTCACAGACATCATAGTTTTGTCTCTTTCTATACCTACATGTAGGTATATGTTTTGGCACTAGAGAGTAAACTATACTAATAAGATTTTTCTCTAATATTACTTCAGTGAGTTTGTAATTTCAAATACTTATAATATAATATGCATAATAAACATATACTTCTAAGTATTGTGAGATTAATGTTATGCCTTTAATCCTAATAGACTAGTTTCTAAATATTTTGGTTATTGCACGGAACAATGATTAAATGTTATACAAGCATAGAAGTTGTTTATCTTATTAAGTATAGACACTAAATAATAAACAATTCTATTTATAGATTCTTACAATGTGAGTAAATTACAACTTAAAGAAGTTAACTATACTAATATTTGACAAAGATTTCTTTTATTTAAACATTACATCGATTGAAGATTTTATTTGTCAAAGTTTTTAATATATATGACAATAAATTGGTCTACATAGCTAATATTATTTGAGTTTAACTATATGAACTTTATCCTCACAGACATAGTTTTAGAAGATTCTGGATGGATTTAGAATGATTTCCAATACATGAACTAGTATATCAAATGATTCAAATCATTAACATTATAAGACTATTACACTATAAAGTAGCAATAAACACTATAAAAATCGACATCCAACTACTGACACACACAGTCTAGATTATGCACAACATCGACTTAGATTTCCTCTTACGAGTTACAGCAACACACGTTACTAGATACCGTTCAGGTCTTCACGCCCACAATCGAGTAAATACAGTCGCAGACAGTATAGATCGTCCTTATACGATCGTCGAACGTTCTCCAGAGCATATACAATGCTAACTCACAGACTTCTGATGGGCTCATTTTAAAATGTGCCACTAGTTACTGAGCGAGCTTCAGAACTCTTGTTAGATAAACATTACAGACATGAGTACAGCTATAACTAGATAAACAAAAAAAAAACTATGACAATCGTATAAGTTATAATGCCAAGCCAAATAAAATAGTAAAATTTTGTAACAACACAGTTAATGTATGCTTTGTATGAATAACGCCACAATTGCCAATGTTATAGAATTCACAAAATCTATTCATGATGATTATGTTAGTGCCTCATTTTTTTTTCTCATTTTCATATTATTTGACTCGGAAATATATTAAACAACTAGATGAAGCTGAATTACTACTACAAACTCTAAATCCACATTTATACACATCAATAAATTGTATTTTGCAAGACATACATTATAATTTTACAATAATAACATCTAACAATCCAAATATACATAGACAATTACTCTATAAATAGTGCTAAAGTTTGTTAGCAAAATAATCACAATTCGTGAGAAGCAATACACAGAAAAAGTTCACAAAATTTTAGTTCATTATCCAGCTGTGTTATGCACTTTCCTATACTTCCATTCCTGTAAATATTACCATTCAGTCTTTCCAGTTTTGAAAGGGCTTACAGGCCTTTGCCAGTTAAGCCCTTTCTGCTGCTATATCATGAGGGATCATCATCCGAATCTAAGTCACTTGAGGAATCATCTGATGAATCGCTTGAGCTTGAATCAGAAGAGCTGCTGTCATCCTCACTGTCATCTACGTACAAATCATGCTTCTTTAGACCTGGGATCAATGACATGGAAGCCATTTTAAGGGCCATTTCATTCTCCATGACGTCAAATTCCTCCTTGTGGACCATCTCACCAGCAGCCTCTAACTCGACTAATTCCAGTTCTAGATCTTTTTTTGTTATCTCTATGTTAGCTATGTTATTGCACAGCTCATCCAGCTCCTCAGTTCGGCATTTCTGAAGAAAGATCAAGTAATCTTTGATGTACAATTGATTTAGTATATATCTCGCATCTGTACTAGCATTAAACATTGTATAAATGCTTATTAGACTTTTGATTATGAACTTTTTGCCCTTGCGGAATATGGACACTAGATCGTCGTGAACCTTTTTGCAGAGATCGAAATTTCTGAATATCGGATAGATCAAAGCTCTTCTGTAGCAAGCGATCAACACTTGTTTTGTTTCTTTAAATACGCAAAACCAGCTTAACGTTGAAGACAACTTATTAATAGTCCAGCTCGACTCCACAGTGCTCTCGTTATATGTTGTTCTTTTGTCGTAACAGAATGCGTACAATATGTCCACAAGTCCAAGCATAACTTGTTTCAACTCAATCTTACTGAGCAAATAATTTTTATTGGGCAGATCTTTTAGTATTCCAACTTCTTCATCATTGAAATCTATATCGGTGAAATCAGGTTTGTTCCAATACACTACCGCCGAAAGGTAAGGTTCCAGAAGCTCCTTATCAAAATAATCTGCCAGGTAATGATCAGAGGAGAATTTGTTGTTTTCGTGCTGCATTCTAAGGACATTACGCTGCTTTATAGACACGCGCTCGGGTACCTTCAGTTCAAAAATTTGCGGAAACTCATTACCAATGTCACCAAACTCTACAGATGTCTTGTTTGCGAATCCATACGCGTATTTTACACTATCGTCGTCATTTTCTTCCTCCTGGTCGCTGTTCTGAACAGTGATTCCGTCGTCTTCCAACATCTCGACTAAATGCGGATTAATATCAGGTATATCACGCGGTGCCAGTAAACTTGTGATCATATCAAGGTTTTCAAAATGCTCGCCTGGTGTTTCTTTATCGAAAGTTAGATTGAAATCACCCGAGTCACACGTGTAAGAGCCTTTAGAATGATCATTTTCAATTATTCTTCCAGGTAGACGAAGCCGAAGGAAGTAAGGGCTTGATACGAACAAGAAATTTTCACCGTCGACATCTATTTCCGTTTCGCCTATATTGGTGTATGGCGCATGCACGTTTATATATATGTGGTTCTCGTCCTGAGTTAGCTTGAATCTTGGGGTAAGCATTTTGATATGTATTAAAATAGCATCGCAGCTTTACAAAGATTTGATCTTTCGCACTTACCACACGAGGAGAGCCTTTGACATATCGTATAAAACTGAATTCGCCTGTTGTATACATACAACTACAGATTATATAAGCACAATGTCAGAAACACCCAGTATTGATTTCCGATCACTATCAAGGACAGTGCTTCGTTATGGACAGCATTTTAATTATGGGTTGCAAATGTATGCATTCTTTTATGATTTTTAAAGTGGTTTTATTTTTATTGCTAAGAATGCTTGACAAAGTTACATATTACTTCAATACACGCATATAATATGAGTCAATTGATTTTAATATAAGAAATAAGTTAAAACAAAGATCAGTTGCTAGAATAAGCAGGTAGTTTATTTTTCGGCAAATTAGTGTTATAAATGGTAAAACAAACAAGTATAGAGCGACGAAGAAGAGGTGAACGTGCGCCTATAAAATATTTTATTAAAGAATTATTGGTTCAAAATAAAATATTATGCTTTAAACAGTATTCTACCATAAATAGATATGTTTCAAGACTAGACGATATGAAGATAAAAAACGGTATATTTTGACAAAGACTTTTATATCCTAAAATTATTAAAGCAACATTTCATCTCTATTAGAAATGGTGCCGTTTAATCAAAACGAACAAGCATTTCATATTTAGATATAATAAACGTCTGTAAATACAGTCAGCGCAGCAAAATATAATACACATCTATCAATAAAATCCTACTACTTGTGAAACGATTTAAGACTTTTTTTTAGCCGAGAAGATTGAACGACAAGTTTTTTAAATTTGACATTTTATTTTTGAAATATCTCACACAGAGATCTATTTTTAATTTTACTGACAGAAACAAAAAGGAAATTTGAAAAATGTTAAGTGGTAACATAAATGGGAAAGAGTGGATTTGGATAGCGTAGGCGGAGGATGCAGCCAATACATAACAGATATGGTTTTTTAATTCTCCGTATGAAGTCTTAGCAAATATTAAAAATTAATACGGTGAAGTTAAAATTATGGTTATAAGTTTGCGAAAATTTTACATTTTGAATCTATAACGTAACAGATAGCTAAGTATTCTTCTGTCTGTCAAAATAAAGATTTTACGAATGGTTTAATCAAAATATAGTTTCTGTTGATTGTTTATAAATATTTTACCCGTTGAATTTCTATAATATTACATCTGAGGAATTGCTCTTCTAAAGGTCATGCCTGTTGGACGGAAACGGTGGAACCTTCATGGTAAGTATGAATATTTGTTTTATAACTATTGAATCCAGAAGAAAAATTTACTTAAAATTCGTAGATAATTATTTTTACTTGTTAACAGGCTACGTTTTTTTTTAATTAACATGCTATATAGTACGTACGTTTTTGCAAATATTTATACTATAATTAACCTTGTGTGCAGAAAGCCACGGATTTCCGAATAAAATAGGTATGTGAAATTTTACTAAAACAATGTAAAATACAATGTTCGAAAGTTGAATCAAGCATTGCTTTGATTTATTTTTGGATCAACTTACTAAAGGCTATTTCATTTAATTTTAAAAATAGCTTAATGCTATCATACACATATGATTTTATCCAAGATCACATCTTATGTTCATGAATGATGCGAGGTTGAGTTAGTTTTTAAAAAAAAGCCTGAAAATTTTATTTACAACCATGCTTATGCAATTGCCAATTATTAGCTGAGCAAAATAAATAGTTAAATTGAACTAATGTCATTGAAGATATAATTTCAACATACACTATAGGTGAGTGTTTGCTGCTTAATGATTAGCAAATTGTGAAAAAGTACATATTAACAATTACACCATAATAATATGTTTTTCACCAGTGGCTATTGCCAGTTGAATTAAAAAGTATGTTAGCCTTATAACAATTATACTATAAAACATATTATTTATGAGTATTGTAATTATAGTTTGATAATAGTTATAATAAAGGTATTTGTTGAGCTCCTTATCTTATCATACAAGGCAATTTATTTTCGTGAATTCCCAGCTTCCTACTCTGTTCCTGATCAAAAATGTTTCAGCCAGTGTACCTTTCATAATCTTCACCAGATAAAGGGCTTCCATGAATTATTCTGTCAAGTAAAACTAGAAGCTACTGCCATTTGAGCATGTAACTAAACAAGCAACTCACTATCCTTACATACTTGGTATTTATACATGGAAACATAAGATCAGTGAAGTCAGGCATCAGATTGATGTAAACATAGGCTGTGTATGTAAGGATGTATGATCATTTAGTTGCTATAAATTCAAATATATTTTTACAAAAGAAGTAATAACATTTATTTATCCACCATCAATAACACCACCACACCAGTTTAGAAAAGTATGTATCTGACAAGAGAACGGGAGAAAGAAACTTGAGCACATAATGGTCATATTTTGTATCACATTGATGAATACCAAGCAATGATTGGCTGTGGCTAAGGTCCATTAACTAGAATGCTTACATTCAGCAGTCTTTTGGAGTTCACATTACACTTAAATAAATCAAAACATACTTAATACATAAACAACATGACACTATTTAATAATAGAACTAATTAGAGAATAGTTCTTTAATTAGTTCTTCATGTAATAGATTGTTTTTGATATGTGATAGTTTACTTTTGAAGATGTTCTATACTTCAGATGGACCTCAAGGCTCGTTAAGACGTCTCAGGAATCAATTGGCTGAGGATGGATGTGCCGAGTCACAAGTGGTATTAGCAAAACAGCTTTTAGAAGAAAAATGTGGTATGTTATTTGTTATATTTATTTTACTTTGCATTAAGTTTTCATCTTTTAAGAAAAAGTGAAAATATTCATCATCATCATCATTATCATCCTGTGTTAGTCCTCTGCTGGACATAGGCCATCCCTAATGCAAACCGCTATTTGAGGGGTTTTTGGACTGTACCCCACAATGCTGGTCCAATGCAGGTTGGTGGGTGGACCGACATTTCAGAAAATTAGGTGATTCGGACTTATTGCCCTAACCAACTGGAAACAACAATAAAAATTAGTTGAGTCCCTGCAGGTTTCGAACCCACAACCTCCAGTTTCTATAGCATATATTATTTAAACTTTATTGATATCCAGTTAATGTAAATTTGTGTTTTAACTTATTTTATATTAGATTGTTCCAAACCAAATATACTTCCTATACAATATTACATAAAAGTCATCATATGAAATCAATTATTTTATGGATTTTTTTTTTTGAAGTTATATATATTTATTCCCCATATTTTGAACTCTTTCCAGCACCTATGATCACGGACAGATGTCCGGAATTAATATATGTAACTAACTCAAAAAATCCGAAAAATAGTGGATTTGATATGTATAACAATTGTGTTAATAAAAGAAATAATCAAAGTCACCATAGTGAAAATCATTTGTGCATCATAATTTTATATTCAATTTACATTTTTTTTTTGTGATGTTTTAACAAATACATATACATATATCTTGCTATTTCTTTTTACGAGAACAAAATAGTTTGAATTGAATCAAATCAAATTTAATTTACATATTGTGTGTTTATAGTAAACATGTGATTTTTGTCTTATGCAGAGCTTGAAGCTGACAAAATTTCAAACTTTAAACAAGCATTAGAATGGTTAATCTGTGCTACAGAGCAGGCTCATCCTGAAGCGAGAAGAATGTTAAGAAGGTAACAATGAAAATAATATTTTGTTTATATGAACATAAATAGAATTTCATAACAAATAATGTATGTTGCATTATTGATACGGAAATTCTGTTTAGGAAGTTGTTTTACTCAGTTTGTAATCTCTACTATATGTTTCTTTACGTGTATTCAATTATATACTTTTTTTGATTGATAAATGTAGTTTTGATCTATTTGACTTATTACCTCAATAGAGTTACTAGTTTTTTTAATATTATTAAAGAAGTTTTATGTTCATGAATTTAGAACAGATATCGGTGATTTTTAAATTATTGGTCAGAAATTTAAGTAATATGTCTGTCCACCTTGATTTTTTTTTAAATAATATAGCTGTCAACATAACGTCATTTAGTTGTGCGAAATGCGGAGAACGTGTTTCTTGCATATTGAGTTGAACAATAGACATTTGTTATTGAATTATTGTCATACCATTGGAATGTAAACATAAACAATGGCGGATGCTTGATGCGTTTACGCAGCAGTCGTAAAAAGGGCTCCGTCAGGTTTGGTAGCTTTTATGTATTTTTTAATAAATACAATTTTTGTTATCTGTGAAAAATTTAAGGTAATTTTTAACATTGCTGGTGTACCGGATTTATTGAAAAGGTGTTATAGTTTTAAACAGACGTGTGTAGCAAAATTCTAAGGGAAAGCTTAAATTTTTATGCAAAAGTAAATGAGTTTCTTGCTTTATGTTTCGCTTGTCACTTCTGATTCTATTGCAATCTATACCATAGTTGAAATAAGACATAGAATTGGTAAAAGTTGTAATCTATAGTAACACAGTGGCTATGTATAGCGTTTTTATTAGAGGATTGTCGCTAAGTAATTTTCATGTAGGTGTCCATTTATCAATAAGAACAATAGACATGTGACGCTACTTCAATATCTTATCAGGGATATGGTATCAGGGCACAGCAGTACTCTATGTACTTTACATAGGGACCTTGGCTACTGGGTCGCCAACCTGTTGGAACATCTGTTTTGTGCGATGGTCGCTCCCCTTCTTACAGGCCGATTTAAAGGGCTCCGGGGCCAGCGTATTTATTGAGTAAAAGAAAACTAGCATCCTAAGTCTCACGGCAGGCAGCGCATTAGTGATACCCTGGTATGGCCGATGTCATGGGCGTCAGTGACTACTTACAATGAGGTGGCCCGACTGCTCCTCTACCATTGTCCATCAGTGTAAGGTTTAGGCACCGCAAATCTTTTTGCCGTTCTGAGACATCTGATGTTACGGCTCGTTTATTCGGTACCTGCTCTAGCTCTTGTGTCCTTTAAACCTGAACCCGTTAGTGTGTATACGAGTGATTTATGTGTAAATTAGCGCAACGGTAATGTCGACTAAAATCTATCAGTTGAAAAACAAGACGTTTCGCTAAATTTTGCTATATACGTATTTAATTAATTATCATTTCCTGTCAGTAGAGTTTCTTTTTATATAGAAACTTGGTGTGCCTCCAATGTTAAGGGTTACCGTTTATGCAATGCATGAATATCCCGAGTTTAACGTGTGGAAGGTGAAATGGGATTTGGTCCGCCGCGAATTCCACAACTCGGTGTAAGTTTTCTGATTATTGAACACTATATGACTTCATCATTTCTGGATATAGATAGTATAAGTCGATGTTTATGTGCAAACAAAAGGTATTGTAAATAGTTTTGTAATTTTAATTCTTTTACAAATTTAAAAAGAGTTTTTTTTACACTATTTTTTTTTAACGTAACCGTAACCCTTGAAGACCAAACCTTTTTACTACACTTTCTAAAAATATGCCTGTAATAGTTTCTTAAAAGACTTCATTAACGAACGTCCTTGTACAGTTATTTATGTTTAATATAAATTGAATAGTGATTCTAGGAAAGTACCATATATGTTTTGACCCTAAACGTAACAAACTACCTAGAACTAAGGACATTAAATCACTATTTAAATTATTTTTACAAGATTTTTCAAAATTTATCGAATGATACTAAGAACCTTGATACGTAATACGGTCTATAGACCTCGGTAGCAGTATTAAAGTCACGCACAGCTAAATTGACAGATATATGGACGATAGGGTATATTATAAGGGTTTTGTGAACTAGTGGCATGGGCAAAAATCAAAAACCGGAGGTACGGAGACTCGTACCCACCTCGACCTCCAGTTTCTGTCTTCCACAACCAACTAGGAAACAACAACTTTTCATTGTTGTTCCCTAGTTGGTTAGGGCAATGCAGGCTGGTCACCCGATTGCCTGTAAAGAAAGATCATCCATGCGTCGGATGGGCATGTCGGGTCGCTATCCGTCCCGTCGGGCTTTGAATGTATAAAGAAATTTAATATACTTCATGTGTTTACGCGTACACTTGAGCACTATAATATCTCCTGCGCAGTTGGCAGATCTATAAAATAGGTCGGCCGTTATAGTCTCAATCGACTGGAAACACGGGGAAAAATTATTATACGGGTTTTTTTTACAATAAGTATAAAATCAAGACTTGTTCTTAACTCTTTCTGATTCTGAACAGGTATTTTATAGATTTTTCAACACGCTGTTGTATGATTTGTCACAGGTGCATTCGTAGCGGCGTAATAGATGAGGACAGTGCGGCGATAGTGCGCGCTAAGTCCTGTCTCGCTGCCAGTAGACAGGAGATTGTCGCACGGAAGGCTGCCAGGGATCTCTTCGCCAGGTGAGTCTTATTCCATATTTGAACGTGTTTTTTTTAATTTTTTTCATAGGTTTTCTTTTAAATTTTAGTTAAAACCTACCCAATTACTTGTTGATTGTGCTAGTTGTTTTGTATAATTATTCAAATGATTTTTTTGTAGCAATATTTGGAGTTTACAGTGGAAGGGGTTGGTTTCGGATACACATTTGATGGTGGTTCTTTGTCTTCTTGAAATATAAATATATGTCAATTCATGTATATATTTAATATTAATACGAATTCGGCTCTAACGTGTTAAGAAAACAAAACCTTGAAAAAAATGTTCACATATACCTAATTTTTTTCTTTGGCGAACTTTTCTTTTGAACTTAAAGCGATTCATAGGTATTCTAATACAGCAGGCAGGTTATTCTACAAAAGTACTGATTGAATAGAGAACGATGAATATTGCGTTGAAGAAGACGATTATGTGTCGAGAGATGGCCTTTTTTTACTGACGTCACAGAGATGCTACAAATGCGGAGATGTGTTGACGACCCACTTTGTGCAGTGGTTAGTGACACTGACTGTTGCGCCATAGGATGTGGGTTCGATTCCTATAATAGGATTATTGTGTGATTAACATAAGGGTTGTTCTTGTGTCTGGGTGTTTGTCATCATCATCATCATCATCATCATCAGCAGCCTGTGATAGTCCACTGCTAGACATAGGCCTCCTCTAATACACCCCTATTCATTGGGGGGTTTTGGACCGTATCCCATCACGCTGGTCCAATGCGGGTTGGTGGGTAGACCGTCTTTTTACATGCCCACCCGACGCCGGGATCATCTTACTTTTCAGACAATTTTGTGATCGGCCCAAATTGCCCTAACCAACTAGGAAACAACAATAAAAATTTTATGAGTCACCGCAGTATTCGAACCCACGACTTCCGGTTTCTGAAGCACACGCCCATACCACTAGGCTACGAAGAAGGCAGGGTGTTTGTATCTATAGAATATGTATTAGTTTATAAAAGAAAAATAAAACTATGTATTTATCAGTTATCCATAGTTCAAGCTTTGCTTAGTTTGGGACTAGATGACGTTGTGTTATTCGTCTAGAAATTTCGTTATAATATTATTGTTAGGTATGCAGGCAGATTTATTCTATATTAATATCTGCAGTCTATCAAACGGCGAACAGTACATAACGACCGCGCAGCTGGAGAGGCGCATCCGCGAGATTTGTGCAACTACCCTCAAGAAGGAGGAGGAGGACAGTGATGCGACCGACGAAGACTCTGGTAAGTAACTGCGCTAATGTCATCCAGAATTATCAGCCTGTGTTAGTCCACTGCTGGACATAGCCCTCTCCTAATGCACGCCTTCTCCACTAGGGGGTTTTGGACCGTATCCCACCACGCTGGTACAGTGAGGGTTGGTGGGTGGACCGACTTTAATATTTGTTTTTTCAATTGTTTAACAAACAATTCAAACATAAAGACGAAAAGACAGACGCACAAACAAAAAAATTTAATAACGTATTGTTTAGTAATATGTATCGGGTATATATCACAATGCAACCTTTTAAAAACGGTTGTTTTAATGTTACAAACAGAAATTCTTATTTTATTTGTTTAAATTTAAACTTAAATCTCTATTATTAATGTCTAATAACAACGCTAAATATACGTCACTTTATTGCTGTCGGTCGCATTTATTACAATTCTATATTTTCTATTGCTGAAATATGTTGCTGCTGAAACTGCCTCCGCAGCCTAGTGGTATGGGCGTGTGCTCTAGAAACTGGAGGTCGTGGCTTCGAATCCTGCGGGGACTCAACAAATTTTTATTCTTGTTGCCCAGTCGGTTAGGGCAATTTGGCCCGAACACCCATTTGTCTAAAAAGTAAGATGATTCATGCGTTGAATGGGCATGTAAAAAGTCAGTCCAACCCGCATCGGACCATTGTCGTGGGTTACGATCCAAAAATCTCTTAATGGATACGGGTGCATTAGTGGAGGCCTATGTTCAGCAGTGGACTATCACAGGCTGATGATGACGATGATGATGATGAAATATTTTGTATGTTGTGTTTTTTTTTAATTTCTTCAACAGACGAAGCGCGCGCTTTGGATGAACATGCGTTGGAGCCCTCCACACCGGAATCTGGAGATCATAATCACACAAACGGCACTATACGCACCGCCCATTCTATAGACGATGGTACGAATTTTTATTTATATTTGTTTATTTAATATGGCTCACCAAATAAATACATTCAAGTCTTTACAAACTTATAAATATTTTATTGAAATTGTTAAAATATTTAAACTAAAGACAAACATATGATTTTGTACAAAAAAATTACAACTGCAGAGTTTCTTGCCGGTTCTTCTCAGGACAGGTCAAACCTTTCAAACCGAAGAGCCTAAATTGAATAAAAAATATTTCAATCTGAATAAACACACAAATCACAGTTTTTGTACATTATAATTCTAGATATTTATTGGATGTAGTAAAGGTTATAATTTTTTCCTTTCCAGACTACCCCGAAACAATACATCAAGAGGCTATTCGGAATTTAACCGTAGACAATCTAGTTTCGGCCGCGGTGGACTACTGCCAAGGCGAACTTCCCCTAGTCAGCTACGAGCTAACTCTAACCGAGCCTGGTTTAAAATCTCTAGATCATATACCTTTGCTTCACCAAGCTTTTCTTCATCCTATAGTCTTCTTCCAAGTGTTGTATCTGAAATTGTTGTACTATTTCGGCGCGTTCTCTCTACGCCTCTCCAATGTCGAATTAGCGATACTGCTAGTCGGCTACCTGTCCGCCAGCGTTGAGAATCTTTACTATTTAGTGCCTCTCGTCTTGTACTATTTCAGTTTTGTCGTCATGATTGTGTGCACTTTTAAGCAGTTACTTGCTAGGAGGCAGTTTGTCGACTTTAGGATGTGGTCCGGCCTCTTCTTGAGGTACAGCGACGGTGGTCTTCAACCTGACTTGTCCGAGAGTCTCTTTGTCAGGAACAATTTGGGTCCGTTCGTTCAGTTCTTCATAGCGTTGATAGTCAATCTGTTTCTCAGTCCGTTCGTGGTCGGTAGATGGGTCCTGTTCTCGGAGCTGTGCGTGCTGTCGTTCTGTCTCACTTTTCTCACGCTGTTCAGCTCTAACGGTTGCAAGCCTGACCCTTTGGCGCTTGTGTCCTTCGCTATAAATGTCCTGGCGAAATATCCTTACGAGAAGGATACGGTCGTTCACCAAGGTTGGCGGTTCCTCGACCTCCATATTTCCAACTACCCTTCATACATTCTAGGGAACGGCATTGAGTTCTGTCTCAATTCTAGGATGTTCTTAACGCTTCTGATTCCCGTGATTTTGATTATTATGGCCCGTAGGGATAATTGGAAGGGTTTCTTGAAGTGCACTTTGCCGCATTGCGTCACTCTCAGCTGGTTGCAAATGTTCATAACTTGTTCGCACGGCTGTACGGCGTATGGTCTGATCAGAGGAACCTTGGGTTTGGTCTGTTCTTTCTGTTCTTACCCTTGTTGGGCGTCATGTCTGTCACGTTGCCGGTTATCGCCGCGTTGCAGTATATCAGTCTGCCCAGGATTTTCTATGCAGCCTCGTTGTTGGTCGGTTTTGCTACCGGTTTGACGATCACCTGTCTGTTGGCCAAATCGGAGACGACAAAGAAGTTCGTGACGCCGTTCCAGGTGAGAATTATGACTTTTTTATAATTTGTACTCTTTTTCTCAAGTTTTAATACATGTATTTATTTTAGAAATCTCAAAGAGAATTCTAAAAAGTAAAAATAAAGATGACAACAACTGATCGTCTCTTATACTAAAAACATTGAAATGGCTCACGTGACCCCGACAACAGCCATGATGCCTCGTACGGACGAGTCGATGCATAACACCACTCAACACGCCAACACTATCACAGTTACACAACATTTATCACACACGAGGAGAGTTCCGTTCGTGTAGTGGCTTACAAGGATCTCCCCTTTCTATATTTCAGCCCGTCTTTTATACACGATCTCGGACAGACACAACGTCAATAACGAGACTTCTTTTCTCCAAGTACCAGCAATAGAAGTAGTATTCTGACCGTTACAATACTTTTAAAATTGCGTGTCACATTTTACATGGAAAGTACCGACAAGTTTGAGCAGTAGCTTAAAAACAATACAGTGTCTTATAATATTTGCTAATTACGTTTATATTTTGCTTCTAAGAAAATTCGTTTAAACAATCGAACTTGCGACACTGAAATCTTAAAGAATTACTCTTTCCGAATGGAATGTTAATATTCGATCCAAAATTCGAATCGAAATATTCAAAAACTTGAATAAATCGCTAGTTTCCAATTGATTCAAAAATTTTTGACTATATTGTTATAACATATTATTGTTGATTTTTTTTCGAAGTATCAAATTTTTCTCGAATATTTTAAATAATTTAAAATTCTAATCATTCTATTAGAATATATATTCGATACGATTCGAACTATATTCGTTTACCCCTACAGTACCTACTATGTGATTTTCAGCTGATAATCGGTTTCGTAACACTGGTATACCTAAGCAACCAGCTAGTGGTCGATATCCAAGACGACGGCCTACCATCCGGTCTAATAGAACTGATAAGCGACGACAAATGCATAAAGAACTTGCTCAAGAACGAATTCATAACCGACTACGACGACAGCTACCACATAAACTGGGAGGATTATTATTCACAATGCAATTTGCCGTCGTGGTCCGAATCCAATATGGCGGCGACGCAACTAAAGTGCTCGGTGTTGGAAGGCGCCCACGTCAATTGGCAGGGTTATATTGGTGAAGTGAAATTGAGAAGTGTTAAAAATCAGTGGAAGGATTTCGCTGGTTGGCTGCCTAGCTTCCTTCAGGAGTACTTCAAGTGCTATTATGGTGAGGAATACTCGACTTTATGTGTGAAGCAGCAGGGCTCGAAATTGAACGACTGCGAGTTTGTGAAGAGTGTCGCCAGGCAAAGCGCTAAAGTCTGCCATCTGGATAATCTGAATGAGTAAGTGGTTTATTTACTATTGTTACTGTATCAAACACAATTATTTCTTCCAGTCGATTTTGTTTACTTTTTTATTCGTAAAAGCGGTGAGCAGGAGGTCCACCGGATGGTAACTTATACACCCTTACAATAAGAAAAACAGCGTGACAAGTGACGAATCCGCTCATAGTACTGATACATTATGTTTTACGTCCCGTTTACTCGGTAATAACATTGGCTACGGTGCCCTTCAAGCAGGAAGACAATAATGTTTACGCACTACTGATTTGCTGCTGATATAGGCACCGCGATGGTACGACCCCAGACTTTCTTTTGTAAAAAAAGAGATTGATAAGCTAAAAGAGAGATTTTGTGTATTTATGTAATATACAAAGCTTTTTGGCGTTATCTACCAGTTTTATAGTTATTTAGTCCAAGTATAAAAGAGGCAGTCTGATAAATTTTGAAAATAACATTTAACATTTGTAACCAATGTAACATTAAAACTCACACCTGATATTTTAGCAAAATAGTATAGAATAGCATCAAAGATTTTGTGAATACCAAAAAATTGTATTGCATTCATCATCATCATCATTATCTACCTTCTAACAGTCCACTGCTGGATATAGGCCTTCTTCAATGAGCGCCAAGCCGGCCGATCGCCTGCTACTCGTTTCCAACTTGAATCACCTTACCGTGATAATAATTGCACTATATTTAATTAATTATATTTACAAGAATAATTATTCCTACCCTTAGGTACACCTACGAGATAAAACTTACAATGGAGGCAAGTGGTGGCATCTTAAAACGGCATGCAGACATAACGCTAACTCTAGACCATTACTTTAGCAATTACACTAAATTGCTGCGAGCAGATGACAAAATCCGCTTTAAAGGCATCCTCCAAAATGATCCAGCCTTCACTATAGGTTCCAAAGATTTGACAATCAAAGGCTACGAAATAGAATGCGTTGAGTGCAAAGAAACGAAAGGATCAATAGTATCACCGAAACCGGTCACTTCAAAATTGTCAAAGTTACTCCATTCCATTCTAAAAGATTGTATAATATCCACAAAGTATATATTGAATTTCCTGCTTAATCCCGTTGTTGTGTTTAAATGATTTGTTACATGATTATGAGCTATTGAAATTACACCAAACTTATTTTGAAATAATATTTGATTTACTTATTGACATTTATTTGATTTTAAATTTGAAATTATCACCCATTATATTAAAGGAAGTCAATTTTATATCTTTATTGGTGAAGTTATATATGTCTGGATGTTGTGATCTGATAGAAAACATATATAAGAGATTATTGAAAGCTAGTTCAACTCTCATTAGAGTGTTTTAAATGAAATCACTATAAAAACTACCAATTGAAGCCGTACTATTTTTAAGTTTTTTAAATATCTATATGTGTTTTGGTCTCGGTTAAAGTTATCGATATTATATTATAATATAATGTGCATCACATAAGTCATTGTCAGTTTGTGGTGTTTGAATCAGCTTTGTGTAAAATCAAAACATCAGTATTATATAATTGGTTTGAACAGAACTTTGTATGGTTTGAAATTGACATTAAGATATGTATAGCATGTTTTAATAATATGAAGTGCTTCTAATTATTAATGTGATATTTTATTTAATAAACAAGACCAACTTCTACAGGATATTTAGATTTTGGACAGGAGAGATTTTTTTTTAATAATAAGTATGTATTTCCCAGTTTTTTTCTTATCCACTAAAGTTTAGTGAATCTTAACTTATCCTATATAATTATTAGTTAAATGCGCTTGTTGTTTTTTTGTATTTTTTGGCCAATTTTTAAATAACACTAGTTACAGAATCACTAAGAATTAATTCATATTACTGACAGTCAATATTTTTTTAACATTTACAAATGGAATTGATCCTACTGAGAGAATCTGAATTTTTATTTTTCTCCTTTAGATTATTTTCATAAAATGTATAATAAAATATTACCTTTAGTGTTTCATGCATTTTAAAGTGGAACTGTAGTGGAAATGATGGTGTGAAAGTGTATTATACACAAAATTTTTTTTATCAAAAATATATCTGAAACTATGTCGAAACGGGTAAAAATTGGTTCTATCCTTGTGTTAACGGAAATAGTTAGTTACTGTAGCTTTAAAGGATTTCCAACTGTTTTGAAGTACTGTATGTATATTAAGTAATTTTTAATTGAAACAAGATTTTTTGTTGACTATGTTTTAACTGATAGACCAGGAGGAAGCGAGGAAGATGGAATATTGTAGTTGTTAGTAATAACCTTTCAATGATATTATTTTATTGAATAGTAAAATTTATAAAACCAAAAGTAATTAACTAAATATGAAAAACAGTAACGAATTGAAAACCTTTGTACCACAACTGAGATTTGTCACTAATTGCTAAATCTTTACACTTGCCATAGCGTTTGTTTGTCTTATTCTATAATATGCATTTAGATAGATTTTATTCCTTAAAAGTTGCTACAATTTTAAACCTTTAAACCAAATTGGACCTAGAATCTTGTAAAATTCAACAAATGTTACCAAAATGTATTATCTAAAAGAGCTTTTAACGGATTTTATCTGTTTATTTACATTTTTTATTTTCTGCTTTTTTATAGGTATAAAAATGTAAATAAAACCTTAAATGTTTATTTAATAAAACGTTAAAGCTCTTTTATTCAATAATATGCAATATCGCGTAAACAAAATAATTAATTAAAATGTATAATCGTTGTTATTGGTGGAAAATTACGTAATAATTGATTTCACCAACAAAAACACTATTCCATTGTAATCAGATAGAAAGATTCTATGTTATTTGGTTTATTGCGAGTTTTATTTGAAGAATGTTTTTAACCAAGAACTGATGTATTATACGAAACGTGGAGTGCCGTGGTTAGGAGTAATTGTTATGAATGTTTGAATTATATTTTTCATGTAACTAATAATGTTAAATCTTAAAATAAATGTTGTACTAATAGAAGTTGTGAATTATATAATTATAGTTGGTATTTATTGGTGTCATATCAAGATATATAATAATGTAACCCCAGGTCGATAAAAGCCTTTTTAAATAACCTCTCTGTTGTAACAGTAACAGTGATAAAGTAATAAAATCAGCTGTTCAGTGTTTTTATTTAATTCGGAACTAAAATTAATTTGGCTCAATTTATTGAAAACGCTTTTGAATACTTTCGCTTGAAATTAGTTATATGTCAAATTTCTTATTGGGAATTAAAGATGGCCGCGTTCCACCAATAAAAGCGCTATCGCTTCTCTGTTTAGTGTTTGACATTAATTAATTCTTTTCTGATTTGAGTAACTAAAAGTATGAATGAATTAGTTTTGTTTTAATTTTATTGTTGAATAAATCGTTAGTGTTGTGGAAATTTCCTACTAATGTCTTATAATGAAGACAGTATTGTTTCCGCTTAAATGCCTATTGTGGAAGGGTTGCCATGACAGATATGTTTTAAATATATGTGTAGTTTATTGTATAAATGTGAAATAAATATATTTTTGATTGAGGAATATTTATCGTTTCAGTTTTAACAAAATCATTTTGATGTTGTTTTTAAATTGAAAACCCTAGAACATTCGAAGAAGCTTTAAGGCATAAATGCAATAATGGGACCGTTCGGAATTAACTGTTATGTTCCAGTACTAGTCCTTCTAACTGGAACAATATATTTACTTGCTAAACGAGGCAAGAAACTATTTAGTCTAATATATTTGCAATAAAAAAAACATTACTCTTTACTGATAGACAATTAAACAATCACCTGTTCGGAAGTTAAGAGAATGGTGTAAGAAATTAAGTTGGATTCTTTTATAGAATTTGAAAATTTACATTTGCCTCACATTTTCAGTTTGGAACTGCATTAAAAATGCTTATTGGTATGGTACTAATTTTTTTAATATTAAAAATGATGACTACATTGCTTTGAAGATACGAATAATGGGAACAGTAAAACTTCAGTATTGTAGAAAAATAAATTTTTATTTCTTAGACATTACAAATTATGGTAAATATCACCTAAATAAAGACATGATGAATTCAAGTATCATACAAAATTTATATGTTTCTTTTACTTATCACCGAAATAGAAGACACAATTTGAAGGTTAGTTTATTCTTTAACTAAAAAAAAAGTAAAGCAGAACTATTTTTCTTATGAACTTAATATTTTAATAATAATAACATTTAACACTTAATTATACTAGATATTATAAAAATGTTCATGTGAAAAAGTTAAACACATAACTGCAACTTCTCTTTTGTGGTTTAAATTATTAAATTGTTTATGAGGAAATTTTTTCAATTTATAAAGAAATTCTTTCCTTTACAGTCGTGTGTGATACATAAATATGTTATTATATAATATTTATTTAACCGTTTTAGTTTAAGAGAATTTACAATAATATAAGAAAATAGATTTTTATAAAAGGAATAGCACCAATATGTTTTTATAAATAACATTTTCTAATATAGTAATGTTTTTAATAAAAAGATAAGTAAAAGTTTTCAAAGAGTTTTCACTTACGCTGAGCTGCAATGGCCGATTTTTTGCATCAAAGTTTTTTCTGAATCTTTCAAAGAGTAAAATAAATATAGCTCATCTTGATACATACATACATACATCATCAGCCTTTGATAGTCCACTGCTGGACATAGGCCTCCCCTAATATACCCTATCCATTAGGGGGTTTGGACCGTATCGCACCACGCTGGTCCAATACGGGTTGGCATGGATCATCTTACTTCTCAGATAATTGGGTGATCGGCCCTAATTGCCCTAACTAGAAAACAACAATGAAAATTTGTTGAGTCCCCGCAGGATTCGAATCCACGACCTCCGGTTTCTAAAGCACACGCCTATACCACTAGGCTACGGAGGCAGTCTCTCAAATAATTTTACATAGTTTTAGCTGATTATTTACTTTATGTTTGTGATTATAAAATACTGTTTTATATTTAATAATAGACTTCGATTTCGAATGATTTTGTTATATTCATCAAAGGATCGTTATACCAAAATCTTATATTTTGTAACAGATAAGGTCAACTTTAGAAAATTTAAGAAGATATTTTAGTTTGTTTGTCATTTAAATAAATTATGTGTATACTGATATACACACGTCAGAAGTTATACTTCTTTGGCGTAACAAGATCTTTTCAAAATTTTATCCTCCAATCCTTTACGTTTGAAGAAAAAACAACTCTAGCAATAGAAAAAAGGTATTTAATACATTGAAAATTTTATAAAACGCATTATCAATTTAAATAAACTTTATTAAACTATCCCAAAATTAAAATGTTGGTTATTGCTAATTTTAGGGTGTCGGTTTTCCGTGACGGTGTACGTGTATAGCGAAATTTACTTTTAAACATTTTTCCCTCGCCAAAAGAAGTATAACTTCAAAAATACTGTCGATTTTAATTATAATTAATAATAATTTTCGGGTATATTCATGCTGTCCAGGCGTTTGTAAACCTCGAGCATTGATGGTCGCTCCTTCCTATTGTATTTCGTGCAATGTAAACCTATTGTGGCGAACTCTATACAAAGCGGTGGGTTTGAATTCGGTGTGCCGCGTACATTGGCGTCCTCCAAAGTGGCTGGAAACGTGAGTAAAACATTTTATTACATATTTTAAAGAAAATTATTGATGATAATCATAATGACGGTAGAAAACAGAAACGTAAGTGATAAAATGAAATTGTTCACCAGAGCCGAAAAACAATTAAAAAAATCAGTTATAAAGACCGTATGTTCAGATACGTTGAGAAATTTAGCGTTATTGGTAACGAAAATCAATAATAATATCCATAATGTCAAATGGTGACATACGGGATAACAGATCCGACCGGCGACCATTTATCGATCATGCATTTATTGACAGCTAAACCAAGAAAACATGTTTCGGAGAACAGTCTTGTGGTGTATTGAACCGCTTTTTTGCAACCGCTCTTTCCCTTATAGAATAATACAAACTGTAGTCTGCGAGTTCAGAGTTCGTGGTAATATACATTTTTTTTTACAGAAACAGCATCCTAAATCACTCTCAGTTACATGACCTATATTTCAGTTTCCCTTCAAAATCGGAACAGCCATTGCAGAGATTACAGATAGACATACAGACCGTAACTAAAATAAGTTGTTTTGTTATATATAACGTACAAAAAGAAATCCACTCACCCAAATTGACGCCTTCCCTGCTCTTCAAATGCATGAAATCGCTCAAAAGCTGCGCCGAACGCGATCTGTCCATAGCGGGTAAGGCTGTCGCTATTTCCAACATGACTACTCCGTAACTGAACACGTCCACTGCCGGCGAAAGATAGTGGGAGCGGAGGTACTCGTCCGGTAAGTACGGTCGGGTGCCGTGGACCCTGGAATGTATCAAGTGCAGGGGTTGCAAACATAGGTGACCATTTCAAAATTACTTCACTTTCAAAAATCCCCTATGTTTGCGTTATTATTATCCTGAATTGCGAGAAAAAAAAATAAAATTCAAGCCTGGAAAGGATGCGGTTTCGATTACTTAGATGACTAATAAAAGCGCGTTATGTCGGGCTTTACAACAATTTACTGCAAGATACAATTAATGTACCTTTCTTAGATCATGAACCAGTAGCGTCATTTCATGCTAAATAGAAATAAATAATCCAAGAAAACAGTAGTTTTATGATATAATATTCAAGATTCCTTTTTAGATCCATTTTTTACATGGAGCGGTCTGGGGCGGTACCACCGCAAAGCCTATCTATTTCTCCTGCAAATCAGTAGTGTGCAAATATAACGAGATTTAACATCCTGAGTCTAATTTTAGATAGCGTCTTGCTGATGCCCTTGGTATTACCGATAGCGTCGGTGACCGGCTTTCTATTACGTGGGCCAAATGGTCGTCTGCCTTTTTTACAGGCAGACAAAGCAGTCACCTGATGGGAAGTGGTCACCGACGCCCATAGACATTGGCAATACCAGTGGTATGGCCAACGCGCTGCCTACAGTGAAACATAGGGTGTTAAGTCAGGACGTTTACCCAGTAAACACGCTGGCTACGGTGCCCTTCAAACCGGAACACAGCAGTGATTTCACACCGCGGTGGTATCCACCCAGACGGCCTCCTGTAAAAAGGGTACCTACCACCGGTAGCCTTTGTAAGCAACAAAAAAAAGGATTCTTTAAACTTACCTAGAAACCTTCAAATGAGTTCGCTCCTCGCCGTAAGGCCCTTTCCTCGCTAAGCCAAAATCACCAATCTTGGGCATAATGCACTGATCCAGCAATATGTTCCCCGGTTTTATATCGCCGTGTATTAACGGCGTGCCCTCCATTGTGTGTAAGTACTGGAGTCCTCTGTAGATATAATATGTATGTCATCATCATAATCATCAGCCTTTAATAGTCCACTGCTGGACATAGGCCTCCCCTAATACAGCCCTATCCATTAGGGGGTTTTGGACCGTATCCCACTACGCTGGTCCAATGCGGGTTGGTGGGTAAACCGCCTTTTTACATGCCCATCCGACGCATGGATCATCTTACTTTTCAGGCAATTGGGTGATCGGCCCAAATTGTCCTAACCAACTAGGAAACAACAACGAAAATTTGTTGAGTCCCCGCAGGATTCGAACCCACGACCTCCAGTTTTTAAAGCGATAAACACCTATACCACTAGGCTACGGAGGCAGTCTCAATATGTATGTAATAATATATAAATGATATAATAATAAAAGTCAAATAAGATATGAACACATTGTATATAAGCAAATTAAATTCACAGGCCCATATTGATCCAAACAACTACAAAATAGCAATACAATGGTTTCCCTGCAGGGTTCGAACACACGACCTCTGTTCATAAAGCAAGTGCTAAAACAATGTTCAGAGAATTAAGATCCAGAATATAATTTGTAAACAAAGCTACTGAAAATTTGACGTAAGATGCCGCTTGGTACTGTGGCTATAGTTAGATAAATTTCGAGTATAATTGGCTAGTCTATATGTAGTATACATTCTAATAATGAATAACGATCCCCTCCAAGTCAATTACGTCGACAAGTGTACGCGCAAACACAGGTGCCCTTTCTATTACTGTATACTCTCAAAGCCTTGATGGATAGCACCAGCGAGAGATAAGGCGCAAAATTTACACGCCCATCCGACGCGTGGAAAATTTTAGATTGATGCATACAGGCAATCGGATCATCAGCCCACATTGCCCTACCCAACCGGAAAACAATAGCGGGATTCGAACCGACGACTCAGTTTCTAAAGCGCAAGCCCATACTAGGCTACGGGGAATAATAAAACTGTGATTACCTGGCAACGCCGTGCGCTATTTTGTACCTCTGCCACCAAGTTAGTGGCGGATGTTCCGTCTTACACCTAAGCCTTCGCTCAAGGGAACCGCCCGCCATATATTGATATACTAGACATGCTTCCGGACCTATTATATATCAGATACATTACAATAGCAATATGTAGAAACGATAACACAACACCAACAAAGTCAAATAAAATAGATGACTGATAAATATATGAATTTACTTTTAATTATGTTAACAAAAAGATTATAAACACAAACACCCACACACATGTAGAACACAATGTTCGTCATACAATATTTTTCTTGTGGCCGGATTCGAACCCACACCTTTGGGGCGGCAGTCAGCTTGAAGAGTAGTTAAAAATGTTTATAGTTAGGCCTAATTAGAGAAAGAATTGATGTTTGCGTCAATTTAAAGCAGTAATGGCGCCAGGAGATAATGCTTCTCACTGGTAAACCGCAGCCATCTTTAATCCCACGGGATATTCAACACACCCGAGAACCCTTTTTTTACCGTGGGGAAATGCGTGGGCATACCCGTCCTCGCGGGGCAAAGACGGGCTATGTCGACTAACACTACCACGTTGCTCCTTCTTGGCGACTTAGGGATAGAGTCATAGGGACTCTGTCGCAGTCTCCTGCGACTCCACCAGCGCTGACCGCCGAAGCAGCCCCATCTCGGCTCTACGGCCATCTGCCTCCCTCTGGGCATGTCGGAACTAACGAGCCCTTCGTCTCGGTCCCCTATAGTTAGGTAACAGATACCCCCGAGTCTGTCACTCAGAGGCCATGGGAGCCAGGAGTTCCCAGCCCACGCATGGACGAGACTCCTAGCCCCCAGCGGCGGCCCCGATGTTTAGCTCCGCCGCTGACTCCATTTCAGCCGCAGAAGGTGGTAGGTCCCCTGTTTACAGGAGACCGTCTGGGTGGGTACCACCGCGGTGCCTATTTCTGCCGCGAAGCAGTAGTGTGAAAACACTACTGTGTTCCGGTTTGAAGGGCACCGTAGCCAGCGTATTTACTGGGTAAACGAGACTTAACATGTCTCACGGTAGGCAGCGCGTTGGCGATACCACTGGTATTGCTAATGTCTATGGGCGTCGGTGATCACTTCCCATCAGGTGGCCCGACTGCTCGTCTGCCTGCGTATGCCATAAAAAAAAAGGGGAAAGATCGACAACATCATGCCGAATGTCGACGCCGCATCGGCGGTGCGGCCTCGCCGAGTCGCGGAGGATAGGGAGAGCGGCCTACGAACTACCGTCACTCATCTTCCCCCGCGACTCCTTGGTTGCGAAGGACAGTAAGGGCGGCAAAACTACCTCCTGCAACCCGTCCCTCGCACCCTCCAAAGGCGCATCCAAAGCGGGCTTAATTGGCCCGCTTGGAGCAGCCTCCTCCTCGGCCGGCCTTGCCGGCAGGCCGGCAGGTTCCTCTTAGATTCCCCGCGGCTGGGCAGGCCGCAGGTACTGAGCCCCACCGCTACGACAAAGCGAGAACCTGTTCGGGGGGACCCACCGGAGAACCCGACCTAACACTTATACCAAAGCATACTGTACAATACCATGTTAAAGTATACATCAACATACCGAAGCATACTTTAGCATGCTTACAGTGAATGTAGCTTACTTACGGAAAAAGAACTTTTTAAACTGGCACAGCAGTTTTTAGTTTAGAAAAAATATCAAAAGAATATGACCGGCTACAAAAAGTATATAACTATTTTGCGAAATATGAACGGGTACTCTTAGCACAAAACTGCCTCGAGATTTCTGCCACCTTAAATCTCTGATATCTTTTAGGGTGTCGTGAAAAATGTTGTGTATGATATTATATGACGCACATAAAATGAAGATTTTTTAAAAATGCAACAACTTTTGTGTGAACTTACATATCACATAAAAATTACTGCATTTATAAAACTACCTTAAAAGAGCTTTGAATATGCTTCGTTGTAAATGTTTTTAAAATGCTACGATTAAAATAGTTATTGTGGGATATTCTTAAAACATAGATGAATGCTCTCGCGTACTTTATCGCAAAGTAATTCAAAGAGTGCAATTATGTACAAAAAGTTAAAGCCTATCTCTTAAGGTATAGCGTTTGATATAATAGTAGTAGTAATATTTTTAATTCCTTAAATATCTATAAATCTACTTATCATATAATTATTTTAAAACGGCATGACACCTATCATATAGAAAAAGAATGAACAAAATCGGAACACTAAGAGCGATGCAACAAGGTAACATATATAATTATATAAAAAAAACATCATCATCATCATCTGCTTGTGTTAGTCCACTGCTGGACATAGGCCTCCCCTGATGCACGCCACCGCTTCCGATCTTCGGCTATTCTCATCCAGCCCACACCGGCCACTTTGCGAATGTCGTCACTCCATCTTGCCGCAGGGCGTCCTACACTGCGTAAAAAAACATACGCAGCCAAAATACAAATCTTTCCTCTTAGCATAGACAGAACTCACCTCCTAGACTGTACCCGTACAAAGGCAGTATATTATCGTGTCGATATTGGTTGAGACACATTTCTCCAATCAGTTCTCTGTTGTTCCTCCCGTCGCTGTTCAAAAGTCGCTTCACCGCGACCGCTGACAGTTTCCATACACCTAGAAATATAAAGATATTTATCATTTCCCAAAACAATTGACAGTTCATCATTGTGAGGCCAGAAGTTATTTTAAAAATGAATTTACAACCTCATACAGCATTTACATATCAAAAAAATAAATACGAAATTGTAATCTACTGTATAGAATGGAGTAATATTTACTTTTAAAAACATTACGTTATACAAACAAAAAGTTTTTTCATATTTAGCACTAAAACACACGTACAACTATTAAATATTACATAGTAAATTAATATTACAAATATTTCTTACACTGTAAGAGATAAATTTGTAAAAACTCTGTGAATCTTTGGTATAGGTTCGAATGTAGTAAATCGTAACAATTATTTTGTTTTTTTACTTAATAGGTACTCGGTTAATAAGGTTAAAATTACTATTAATGTAAAACTGAAATTTATCAAAAAAGCATCAGCGTTTTTTTGTTAAATTACATATCAACAGTTTGCTTTGCAAACCGGAGGTCGCAAGTTCGAATACCGCAGGGGACAATTCTGGGTTACCATTATAACCTTATCGCTGAAGCCGAAGGGAGGATAGGCAAGTCAAAAGTCGGTACCGTTTGTCAAGATCATGTTTGTTAGTCGTTATAAGTCAAAGATTAAGATTACAACGCTGTATATAGCGATATATAATCCATTCATCTAATCCTGGGCCAAAAGAAGACATGGAATCCTATAAACAAAATGTAACACCAACCGCTTTAGGCGCAAAACTGAACAGCGCACTTCAATAACTGTGGAACACATGTAAAGTAAGTTTTATATCCGTTAATAAAAGAACATCAAGGTTTGGCGTTACAGTTTAACTATGTTTACGTATATTCCACGTATTATTTTAGTTTCGTAACGTTATTAGCGCTTTGAGTAATTATGTACATCAGTTGCCAGTCGTTAAAACACATGTATTGCATTAGAAGCATATTCGATGATTACCTGGAAGAAGTTTCTAGAAAAAAGGATATACTTCCTACCTTTGTACACCTGACCGAAGCCACCTTTTCCTAGCAGATTCCTCTCACTCCAGTTGTCTGTAGCCAGTTTGAGCTCTTCGTATGGCATCATTGGTATTGCGGAGATCTTTTTCAGTAGTTCATCGTCGAAGCTAGGCTTGGCACCGCTTGATGAGGTGTTATTCTGCAATTATTATATCCAGCTACAGCTGATGATAATTTTCTAAAACGTGTAGCATTTATACTGAAGTAAAATACCGAATACTTTGAATTCACCGGATCTGGCTCCTTGTGATTTATACCTGTTCCCTTATTTGAAGAGATGGCTTGGGGAACAAAACTATTGACAATTGAGGACTACATCGCCGGAGTAAATTATTTGCCTATTCAGCAACGAAGGCGGGAAACGGCGTCATACAACTAGCGTTCTTATTCATAAATTGTTTAATATTAATTGGCAGAGTACTTATAGCAAAAAAATACACTTTGAAGCCGCTTCGTTGCTATAGCTTTGGACGAGCAGTCAGGCTACCTAAAGGAAAGTGACCACGGAAGCCCAGAGACATAGGCAATACCAGTGGTATCACCAACGCGCTCCCTACCGTGAGACATGGGACGTTTCTTGTTTATCCAGTAAATATGCTGGCTATGGTAACTTTTAAACCAGTACACAGTAGTGTTTTCACACTGCTGCTTTACGTTCCCCTGTTAAAATGGGACTTACCACCCAGGCTTACTATGTGTACATTTATTTCAAGTCCGATTTGGCGAAACCATACTCGAAACATTTTTAAATTATTGATATTCTGAGTAGTTATTTAAGTTATTTCGAGTTATTTTCCAAGTTATAGGCCAGCTCTTGGAGTCGAACATTTATCGTCCGTTTTTTAAACCTAGGGCTAACACCACTAGGCCACGAAGATAGTTTTTTGAAATACATGCATCAAATGAGTACAACATCTGTTTGTATTTATCGGAACAAGGTCTTGGCGAGATTACCTATATGAAGAAGTATCAAGGGCATTCTAGGTATTATCTTATATTAGGGCGGATTAGGGGACAAACGGGATTAAAAATAATCTGTCGGCATCAGGGTGATTAAATTCTAAGCCCGGAAGAACCTTAGACTGAATTACTTCCGTTTCCGCTTACATAACAATGTTAACAATAACATGACCTAATATAAATAACTGGCAACCCCACAACCCCCCTTGTGGGTGAAATTTCGTAAAATTCGTTTTTAGCTGACTTCTAGACGGCGAAAGGAATATTCCTATCAAATTTCAAGTCGCTACGCCTTATGGTTCCAGAGATATCGTGATGAGTCAATATATAGGTGGGAATCTCTTTATATATATGGATAGCTAAATCGACATTTCGGGACAATAACACAACACTATTTAGTCCCAAACTAAGCAAAGCTTGTAGTGCGGAAACTAGGCGACTGACAAATACATAAACTGATTTTTCTTTTATAAAAAATACATAGTATATAGATGCATATTCTTACATTATATAGATTATAACAAATGAAAAAGTATACATCGTATATACTTTTTCATTGCTTAGAAATGTATAAGTTTATAAACTTATTTTCTTCTCGCACTTATTTTGAATCAACTGACCGTGTGACGACATAGTCTATGTCGCCTAGTCATTATATATACTAGCTACGACAGCCGTCAAACCAGAATACAGTAGTGTTTTCACATTACTAGGCATTTTCCCTTGGCAGAAACAAGCACTGAGATGGTACAATTTCACCTACATTTAAATAAACTATGAAAATTAAACTTAAAAACATCAATGTATTTTAATGTTACAAATTTGTACAAATACGTATTGTTTTCAAATGCGTCATTGAAAAGGAGTTCAATGTACTAAATGAATCATATTTCAAAGTAGCTTATATTGTGAGTGGTGACGTCATAAAGCTCGTTCGAATTAAATTCCAATAAAATCGTAGGAATAACACATTTGGATGCGATGACGCAATTCGCTAAGCGAAAGTTTGTTGTTGATGCTGTGGTCAGTAAATAGTTCCTTGACTAAGATGCCGATTATATAAGGAAACATTTGGTACTAGCTGTTAGGTACTGCGTCCGCGTCAATAGGAGAAAAGTCCGAGAGGTGTATTGAAATATACTGTTTAGTTTAAAATAAATGAGGTGTTTAAATTGTATGTGCGTATTAAACACAAAGTTTAAGGCCTTTGCTTTGACGATAACGAATTTCCATATTGATTTTCATCTCCATTACAAACCTTAGTTAATCACCGTACTGTTTGAAACTACAAACTTGCTAGAAAAACACCATTTATCGCTCGTTTCGAGTATCTAGACACTAAATTTCATCGTTTTATGTTCAACAGAGACGATTTCCATAAATACTTTCATCCCCTTTCAACCCCTTTATGCGCAACAGTTAATAAAAATGGTCTTATGTATAATCTAGACATCAATTCTAAATACGTACCAAATTTATTCGTAATCGCTTCAATGGTTTAGACAATAAAGACGGACAGATATAACAGTTACTTTCGCATTTATATTATTAGTATGGATGAATATATAACGAATTTACAAGAAAAAAAATATAGCAATTGCCTAACATAACTTAATAGCATCCGTTATATTGTTGGTAACGAAGTCCTCCTAGACGATTTTGACTAAGGTGGCTGATCTTTATAAGTTAGGCTCAGGCAACATACGCGCAGGACCCACCAACCCGCATTGGACCAGCGTGTGGGATACGGTATGAGGTAAGGTATACGTATTAAGCTAGATATAGTTAGTAGGTATCCCACCACGCTGGTCCGATGCGGGTTGGGTGAACAGACTTTTAAATGCCCATCCTGACGCATGGATCATCTTACTTTTCAGACAATTGGGTGATCAGCCCAAATTGTCCTAACCAACTGAAATAACGAAAATTTATTGAGTCCCGCAGGGCTCGAACCCTTGACCTCCGGTTCCTAAAGCACACGCCCTAACCACTAGGAACTATTCTAGTTTGATTGAATGAAGTCAATGATGAAAGCTTCTATAACTTAAATAACCTTACGATATTTAATATGAACTATATAATACCAGTTCACACAGCGGTTTTACCCGCGTAGTAATAGCAATTAATGATAATGATGATTATACATTATATAATAGTTAGCCCAGGTTTTTCGCCGGAATAGCTAGCAGGTAGCATATGTTTTGTATACTTATACATAATTTTTTTATATTTTGTAGGTATACATTTACACTACATAATTATGAACTAATACATCACTAGCTGTTACCCGCGACTTCGTACGCGTGAAACATTAGACAATAAGTTTCATAGCCTTAGCTTCGACGATGACGAATTTCCACATTGATTTACATCCCTATTTCGTCCCTAGTTCATCTCCGTATGGTTGAAAAATATAAAATTGCTGAAAAAACAGCACTTTTGGATCGTTTCGAGTAATTAAACACAATAATTCATCATTTTATGTTCATTAGTTACCAATTTCCATATAAACTTTCACCCCTATTTCAACACTTTTATCGAAATAATTAATAACTTACTGGTAAAAATGTCCTTTCTTGAAGTCCAATCAAGTATGCACCAAATTTCATCAAAATCGGTTCAATGGTTTAGACGGTAGCGACAGACAGAGTACTTTGCTTTTTTATATTAGTATGGATTATGATGTGGCCATTATATTTAAAGTTTTATTAAAACCCATCAAGTGGGTTTTGCATGAGACTGTAACAAATCTATATAAACTTTAACATTTATGTTATTATTTAAAAGTGAGATTCGATTCATTTGTCACAAATTGCAGTAGACCTTCTCTACTTATTTCACAATTTTCCCGCGCTTGAACATTTTCTTTTTTCTTTCATTTTCTTTTTTGCCACTTTAATCCTTTTGAATAACAGCCTAACGTTATATATAACTAAACTCTCTAATGGATAGGGGTGTATTAGGGGAGGCCTATGTCCTGTAGTGGACTAACCCAGGCTGATAATTTATGTATGTACGTATATATTACAGGCCTTTTTATGAATAAACTATTCAAAAACATAAATACATTTAAATTTCGCATTCGTAGTACTGAAACTTTCGTGTATTTTAAATTTGAACAAACTGTTTAGCTTGATATAAATAGATAAGTCTATACATTAAGTATTGTGTTCCTCAAAGCTAACAGAGTCCAGCGGATGATACTTTGGAATGTGCGATGTTATTAACACAATATTATGACTGACGAAGGATAACTAAAAGATAAATACATATTACATGATTCAAAATGGCCGCTTCCGTGAAAAGATCCTAATGTTACATTGGTGTTAACTTCGAAATATGTTAGTATGTCAAAGGTTTAAATAAAATAGACAATGTTATAAAACACGGCCAAGAACATTAACAAAAACATCTTAGCTGAATAGAATTTGAAATATTTGTTAAATACTATCTAATAGCCAAGGGTCAAGTATTTGATAAATGGGTTTGCTTTTATCTGTAAGGCGGTTATAAAAATAAAAAATATTTTTTTTCTAACACATAAAAATATACTTAAATTTTGCATTAAGTAATTTTATGGATCACGGATATCCGTTAACGGATTTTGATTATATCCCTTCTGTAAAGTCAGATTTTATTAGATCCATTACCTTACCGTAAAGTTATTGCATAAACGAAATTATACACGATAGCAAGCGTATTAACTCAGGTAAACGGGACTCAACTTTAAAGTCTAACGGTTGGCAGCGCGTTGTTGATACCCTGCGTATTGCTCGATGTCTAAGGGTGTCGGTGACCACTCCATCAAGTGGCCCGACGTTCGTCTGCCTCGTCATCATCATCATCATCAGTCTGTGTTAATCCACTGCTGGACATCTTCCTCCTCGCCTCCTTAATGCACGCCTTCTCCATTAGGGAGTTTATGGACGGTATCCGACCACGCTAGTCCAATGCGGGTGGTCCAATGGTGGATGGACCGACTTCTGACATGCCTATCTTACTTTTTAGACAAATGGGTGATCGGCCAAAATTGTTCTAACGAACGAGAACACAGCGATAACACAAAGTTGTTTCCCGTGGATTCAGACGTACGACCTCCGGTTTATACGGCTAGGCCACAAAGGCTGCCTTCGTATGCGAAAAAAAATTAAAAACCTAACAGCCCCTCATTATAAAACAGGTTAAGAACTTACCGTGCTGGATTCATCAGTCGTATTATTATCGTTGCTCGCTGTAGCGCCGTTCGATACTTTGGACGGTATGAAATGTATCCCCTAAAACAACAAGCCAGAATAAAAAAAGGCCAAATGGTATGTTAAACTAGCTGTTGCGCGTGAATTAGTCCGTGTGGTAACATAGAGTGGACAGAAGTAGCCTCAATTATTCCCAGTTACATAAGCCATCTTCCGGTGAAAGTCCAATCAAAATCAGACCAGCCATTCTAGTGAATAAGCCAGAGCAAACAGACACACAAAAGTTTTATAGAATGTTTCGTTTCATCATCATCATCATCATCAGCCTGAATTAGGCCTCCCCTTATGCACGCCTCCTCCATTAAGCGGTATTTGGACCGTATCCCACCACGCTGGTCCAATGCGGGTTGGTGGGTGATCGTTATTTTTATCAGTTACATATCACAATGTACTCAATAAAAACTATTATTTTAATGTTACAATTACACACTTAAATTTTATTATATTTGTATAAATAACGTAAACACCGTCTTTTAATATTTAGGAGCCTACTTGGAAGAAATTACAAAACAAAATTCGTCTATAAGTGTATCTTAAGATTTACAAAGATAACTCTTCTAAAATTTAGATAATACTCATATTCTGATCTTATTTTATTCATGCGTTTATTTATTTATTTACAACTTTATGCATAATAGTACAATGGCGGACTTAATGCCAAAAGGCATTCTCTACCATGTAAATATAGATACATAAATTCATTACTAGAAACAGACAGCGCAGTACGAAATTACAAATTCATTTTGTTAGAAAAAAGTTACCCTGGTGACAGTTGTTTTAATAAGTGTTTCTTGGTTTTCTTTTTAAAAGTAAAGTTACTCTTAGCCATCATGATCTCGAGGGTTAGCGCATTCCATAGGAGAACGGATTGGACAAAGAAAGAAGAATGCATAGCATCAGAACGTTGTACAGGACAGAGAAGAAGACGGTTATTTGATAAACGGAGATTGTTGTCGTTAACTGAATAACGAAATTGAAAATGTGAAGATAAGTAAGATGGAGTTAATGCAGAGTTTAATAAAGAGTACAAAGTCGTCAGTACTCTTAGTGAGCGCCTTTGGCCTATGGGCAACCACGAAAGTTGAGAACGGTGTAATGATATGTGGTCATACTTACGAAGGTTAAAACAGAATCGAATGCAATTATTGAGAAGTCGGTCCAATTTACTGAGCTGATCTGCATTCAGGTCGAAATAGCAGACGTCACCATAGTCGATTAAAGGAAATATCAAAGACTGCACGAGCGCTATCTTTGTTTTTGAAGGTAAAAGGTTTTTTAATCTATAAAGAAACCGCAAGCTACTGGTTACTTTTTGAGACACATGGGATATTTGTCCGTTCCAACTAAGCGTGTCATCTATTACCAAGCCAAGATTTTTAACAGACTTGCTGAATGGTATAGTACAATTATTAAAAGAAATAGAAGGGAGAGTGCATAAATCTACTTTACCACTGTTGCGACTGCTTCCAACTAAAATGGCTTGGCATTTTGACGGGTTTACTGTTAAACCAAAATTATTAGACCATTTTCAATTCTTGCTAAATCTTTATTCAACTTTATTATGGTCGCAGGGAGCATATCAATAGTTGACTGGGCATACAGCTGCAGATCTTCGGCATAAAGATGATACGCACACAGAAGTTCATTAGTGATACAGTTTATGAAAACAGAAAATAACAAAGGGAGATAATACCGCCTTGAGGACTCAGCAGCTGTATTAAGCCAATCCGAAATGAATTCTCATAATATACAGCTTGCAGGCGACCTTGAAGATACGATGAGAACCATTCCAGTGCTTCTTTGGAACCATTAATTGTTTAAAGATAGCTAAAAGCCATCGTGACTGACGACATTAAAGGCGTTCGAAAAATCAATTAACACCATTACCGTTATCATGGTGGTCTCAATGCCAGCTCTAATGTCGCCAATGACTTAAGAAGAGCGGTAGTAGTGCTATGACCAGGGCGAAATCCAGATTGTGGCGGATTTATCAAGTTGTTACTATGAACAAAATAGAAAATTGTTTTAGGACACATGACTCAATTATCTTAGATAGGTATAGAAGAATGGAGATAGGCCGATAATGATCAGGAAGGGAAGGATTAGAACATTTAGGGATAGGACGAACCAAGGCTTTACGCCATGAGGATGGAAAAGTCCCCATTTCTAAGGAAAAGTTTATAATGTGAGTTATGGCAGGAAGAATATGAATAAGGATAGGAATTATCATACGTCGGCCGATGTTATCTGATCCAACAGCATTTGTTGTGAGGTTGTCTCTTGATTTCGGCCAAAGACACTGGAGAAAAGTAAAACGAATTTAGGTCAGGACGCGCTAAACCATTTAATAATGAAATTGTTTTTGCAGTAGCTATATGATCGCCAAAGGAATATTGGTAAAGTGACGATTCAAGTCATCTACCTGAGTTGAGGAAGAGGTTTGCAACACGCGTTTAACCAACACAAAGAGTTCTAAGGAACTTCCACGTTACAATAAGAGATACTAACAAGGATATTTCGGCGTTTGGCATTGCGTATCATCTGATTACACCTATTTCTGACACGTTTGTACGCAGTCCAGTTAACATCAGTACGGTCTTTTTATATTTATGAAAGGCCCGGTCCCTGCGTCTCATTATTTTTTTAATTTCATCATTCATCCAGGGTGTCGGTGCATGTCTTAATTTGACTCTCCTAACAGGAGCGTGAACGTCATATAATTTAGTTATAGACTGATTAAATATGCTGACCTTTTCGTCAATAGATTCGGCTTCTAGTAAAGCCCTCCATTCGATATTCTCCGCATCCTTGCAGAGGTGTTCAAGATTTAATTTTGTGAATGAGCGCACGTGCAGTAATTTGGGTTCGGGTTTAGGGGGCTTAAGGGTGTAGAGAGGAATAGGAGGTCATGGCGAGAAAAATTAGGAGCGGAATGTTGTCCATGGGAAGAAACCATAGAAGGATTAGATGTCAGGATTAGGTCAAGCCATGTGTCTTCATAGGAATCATTATGGTGGGTTGGCTGAAAGAGGTAGAATATGAAAGCAGTTTGACTTGACCATATTAAGGAGCTTAAGGGTACGGAGAGTTAGGGGCGAGGAGATTTGTATTAAAATCACCCATGATGACGTGGTGGGCATATTCAGAACCCATAGATTCAAATACCGATTCCAGATCGGTGAAGTAGTCAACAGCAGGGGGGCAATATACAACACCTATAATTATTTTGGCATTATTTACACTTACTTCTAGAAAAAGAAATTCAGCCGAAGAAGAATAGTTAGGGTTAGAAGAAGCCAATACTCTAAATGGCAAATCGGATCTTAAGTATATTGCAAACACCACCGGCCCCCTGCCTATCCGGTCATTTCTTACAAGAACAAAACTAGAGAGAGAATACATAGTAGAAGGAAGGTTAGGCTTCAGCCAGCTCTCGGAAATCAAGATAGCATGCATGTTACAACTAGAAAAGGCATTTCTCAACTTGTCGAAATAGCTTGGAATACTTTGCGCATTTAAATGACATACGTTTAAAACATTAAAGGAAATATTAGAAAATTTTTCACTTAAAAAATCACGTAGTCTACCGCTAAATAAACTAAAACTTCCACTAGTGGTAGTAGAGCCAAAGGCGGGAAAGTACGGTTTATCATCAGATGATTCAGACATTTTTAATATGTCAAAGTATTTAATTTAAATAAATATGACATAAATTAAATAAAAAATAAATAGAGTGTATATATATATATATGAAGGTGATAGCTGTGCATTGTTTGATTATTCTGTAAGGGTTTACATAAAGTATTAGCTACTCTGAAGCTGCTCAGCGCTTTCCTTTACCCAAGCGATCTTACTCAGATATAGCGAATTTACTTTCAGACCAATTATCCCATCCCACCTTTGTTGCTCAACATGTAACTTCTCCAACCTGGGCCACTTCTGCTGTTCATCAAAAAGTCTAATCCTCAGGCATCCTACATCAAAACTATATACAAATCCCTCGCCCCAAAGTCTAATTCCTATGACATTAATGCGCATAATAATATAGTTAGCTCCCCTTTGTCTTCTCCACCTAATGGCTTTGCCCTTATCCTCTTCAAAATCTACTCCTATGCTTACTCCTGATAATCTAATTGAATTACTTACTTGCTCTCTCATCAAATTCCTTTCTAAAGTTTCAGACTCCTACCGAACAACGTCATTGTCCTCCTTCAGCAACTCTTACAATCTTTCAATTCCCAAAATAACATTCATTCTCCAGTGGACGCCCCAAAAACATGACTTAATTTACTTGGTAAATCTGTATAAGCCCGTGATCCTTTCCATCTCGGAGACATGGTTAAAACCGGGGTCTTTGTTTAGGCTCCCGGGCTATTCATGCTTCCGGGATGACAGGGATGACGGAAAGGCAGGCTGTGCCCTTCTGGTGAAGAGATCCATCACTTACTCACAAATTCTTATCCCTTCCCATAGTTCTGACTAGCACATAGTGGCCATCAGAGCTAAAAATATATCTTTTATTTCCTGCTTCATACCTCATCCTAATATTAATGTTATCTCTGAATTCAAATCCATTCTTTCCACCATCCCTAGCCCCCACATAGTCTGTGGAGATTTCAATTGTCACCATCCTTTGTGGGGTTCCAATTACGCTGATCCCTTATCATCACACTTCCTTGACCTTATTGATGATAATAACCTGTACCTCACTAATGATGGATCCCCCACCCGTAGGGCACCGCCTGGCCAAAATTCCAATGCTCCTGACCTATCCCTGGCCTCCCCTTCTTTAACAAGTTTCCTCTCCTGGTCAGTACTGCCTTACTCTTATGGTAGAGACCATTTTCCAATAATATTTAATTTCCTTCTTCATTCTCCTCCTTATCCAATTCTTTCACCCCTCCATCGATTCAGGCTCTCTAAGGATGGCTGCTACTCTCAAATCCTTGAACCCAAAACTCTATCTCTTCCTATAGTTGATTCTACAAATTTTATCTTACTATATAATGATTTTGTTAACTGTGTAATAGTTGCAGCAGAAGAAACCATTCCCCTGAAAAACTCCTCCGTGACCGTTTATCCTCTCCTCCTTGGTGGGACTCAGAGTATACCGCTTCTGTGAAAGTCAGAAACCAAGCAGAAAAGGCATTCACTAATAACATTTGTATGGAAAAATATTTACTTTACCGAAAGACTTGTGCCAAAACAAGAAGAATTCCAGCCCGGAAAAAGTCACAGGGCTGGCTGAGGTTTTGCGAATCCTTATCTCCTCAAACCTCCATATCAATAGTTTGGCAAAACATTTCCCGATTTCATGGAGTGTTTTCAAATCATGACATCCCTTCTAATGATTCCTCCACATGGCTGCCAGAATTTATTGACAGTCTAGCCCCTTCATATGGTTCTTCCCTAGACTGCTTTCCCCCCAGCAAGTCCTTCCTATTCCCCCAGACTCTCTTTTACGCCATTCTATTTCGGTCCGTCATAAAGGCTCTCTTCTTCGTTCCCGTCTCGTGTGGAAAGGTCTCCCTTAAGGGTCAGTCCTAAGCCCCCTCCTTTATAACCTGAATACCGCTGACCTTGACTCTACAGTCACCAATTTTTGCAAAATACTTCAATATGCTGATGAGTTAGTCCTGTGTACACCCTGCTCCGCTTTGCCTGATGGCTGTACTCTTCTGCAATCCGCTTTAAACTGCTTACATGTTTGGCTCTCAGATCATGGTCTTAGCCTGTCTATCCCTAAATGTCATGCTGTTATCTTTACCCGTAAATACCGTATCCCACCCTTAAACCTCTTCTTAGACGGAGAACCAATGGTCTTCAGGGATAATATCAAATTTTTGAGTGTCATCCTGGAATCCAAGATGTCTGGAACCCTCCACTTAGAGTATGTATACGCTAAGTGCGAGAAAAGTATTAACATACTTAGAGCCCTGTCGGGTGTTCGCTGGGGTTCTCACCCTTTTTCCCAAAAAATCCTCTACAATGCAATCATACGCAGTCACTTGGATTATGGCAGTTTTGTTCTTGAGCCATGCAGTAAGCTGGCTCTGAATAAACTTGACAGAATCCAATATGCAGGGTGCCTACGTATAATTACAGGAACTATGAACTCTTCTCCAATTAACGCACTACAAGTGGAATGTGTGGACCCTCCTCTTTTTCTCCGCAGACAATTTCTCGCTGACAGGTATTTCTCCAATGCTGTTCAGTTTCCCTCTCATCCTATATTAAAAACCCTTTCCCACCTATCTCGGTCTATTAACACATCGCCTATTGGTCCAATAAATCCCACCCTCTGCTGGTAAAAACTTTTGAAAGACAAATTGTCTTTATTCCCTGTCCTCCCCTTGAACAATTTCTCTCTTTACATTCCAAATTTCGACCCTGATATTCAAGCCTAAAATCGTACTTAATCTTGGCATAGATAAGTCTACTGTAAATGCTAACCAAAAAGTTTTGGTTTTACAGATGCTTCAAAATGGATGGTCCCCATGTTGGGGCATCTGTATTTATTCGAAATACCAGGTTGTGTTAAGTTTTAGATGTCCACCAGTATGTTCAAGTTTCACAGGAGAATCTATTGCTTTACTTGAAGCAGTCAAGTATATAGATGCAAACAGATCCCACTTCCCTAATTCTCTTATTCTAAGCGACTCAAAAAGTTGCCTGAGGAGTTTGCAGAAACTCCCATTCCACTCCAAAAACCTTTCGTCAATTTCGCTCACCACCAAAGATCTTTTATCCCATCTGGAAAAAGCTGGCATTAATATTTTCTTAGCATGGATCCCAGGCCATTCTGGTATAAAAGGAAATGAAATGGCTGACTATTATGCCAAACAAGCTGCTATTATTGGTGACCCTTGCCACTACTTCATCCCTCCCGAGACATACGCTCTATAGCTAGACCACTATTAATGGTATCATGGGACAATTATTGGCAGAAAAGTTATACAATCAAAGGCAAATTTTATGCATCTATCCAACCTAACATCCCATCCGACCATTGTTTTCAAATATAAATCTATTTAAAATTAATCCGTTTACGCTTGAATCATGTCAGTTTTAGCCAAATTGCGCATACAGGATCACTCATTGTACCAGTGTGGCTTAGCAGAAGGTACATTGGAACACTTTTTTCTCTTGTACAAACCTAGTAGTCCCTCTTTATGACGTCCTCCTTCTAAAGTACACAGGCCTATCAACATCCCATTCCTTCTAACATTTAATAAACCATACTAAATTAAAACCCTTTTTAAATTTATTCATGTAAATAATATAAACTTAATTTTTTTTGCAGGAGGCTTAAAATACCGAAGATGAGCTCCTAAAATTGCGGAGTTCTTTTGCAGCTTTAGCAACAGTGTCTTTAGAAGAGCCTGCATTAGTGATTTGTGCTTGAAGGTTGCCCAACCATTTTGTGATATTTTCTTCAAGTCTGTGCTGGGTTGTCATAATATCTTGATTATTTGACATTTTATGCGAGTGATTATGAGAATTAGACTGCCTCCGTAGCCTAGTGGTATGGGCGTGTGCTTTAGAAACCGGAGGTCGTGGGTTCCAATCCTGCGACTCAACAAACTTTCGTTGTTGTTTCCTAGTTGGTTAGGGCAGTTTGGGCCGATCACCCAATTTTCTGAAAAGTAAGATGATCTATGCGTCGGATGGGCATGTAAAAAGTCGCTCCACCCACCAACCCGCATTGGACCAGCGTGGTGGTTACAAACCCTAATGGATAGGGTGTATTAGGGAGGCCTACGTCCAGCAGTGGACTAACAAAGGCTGATGATGTGATGTGTGTGTGATGTGATTATGAGAATTGATTATAAAAAATGTAAGAAATCAATTGCAGTGTAGACGATGAACTGGCAGGTGGTATAATTTTTTTATAAGTTACATAAAACTTATGTAAATGTACTTAACACTTGTTTAAAGTTTAAATAGCACATTGGAAGTCACTTAATTGAATTGAGGCTACTATTAAATTATAAATAACAAAAATTTCAATTAAAATATGAAGAGCAATTATAAAAAACGTCTTAACTTTTTTCCACCTACCGCCGAAAAAAGTTTCTCATCATAATTTCGTTGATCGAAAAGTTACCATATGCGAGTATTGTAGGCTCGGCTTTGTGTCACTTAAATTGTCAATAGGTAGTATAAACCCACACGATTTGAGGTAAAACCCATCGACACATTATTTTCATTAATTTACCACGTAACACTATAACATTGTACATAACAAATTATGAAAAACAGCCAACTTTAAATATAGTACGCATGAATAAAATAAGATCAGATTTCAGCTATATTTTAGTACAGTAAAGTGAAGTCTCGATTTATTTGAATATATTTAAAACATTAAACATAATTAATTTTATTGCAACACCATGACTAATATGAATGAAGTGAATAACTACAATCAAAATTAAATCATTATTTAGAAAAGCCAAATACCAAAAAAACGAAACTTTAAAAGAAATTGCCACATAACAAACCATCATGCTAATCGTGTAATCAATACATAATTTTGTCGATCGAAAAGTGACCATATACGAGTGATGTAGACACGGCTTTGTATCACTTAAATTGTCAAATAGGTAGTATAAACCCACACGATTTGAGGTAAAACCCATCGACACACATTATTTTCGTTAATTTAGTACGTAACACTATCACAGCCAACTTTAAATATAAAACGATATAAAATCTTGAAATACCTTCGGTCATGAATTTAATGCCAATTTACACGAGGAATAAATGGAAATAATCACCTAAAGCAACGAAGTGACGTCAAACGCCTAGCGTTCGTTTTAAAAAATAAATAAACAATGTGTGAATAACAGAGCGACTAGCGCCTAATATTTCATAATTTTCTTCTACTGTAAATCTTGCAGGTTTGAAACAATATTTAATAGTAGGGAAAGAGAAAGTAATGAGTCTACGAAAGAACAGTCAAAGATAAAACGTGATAACCTTGATATGTGAAGACATGACTTTAAATCAAATCGAATCTCCATTATATTAAGTATTAATATTTAATAAAATATTATGAATACAAGGATAATTATTTTAATATTCGTACTCGTAAAGGTTCTTAAGAACCAATATAGGCGCGGAAACTCTGTAGTTGAAGAAGAAAATCAAAAAGATTCAGACCAAATAGACCTACCTTTTGTATTAACATCACGGGTATTGGAATTGAAGAATTGGTACCGTCAGCTTTCGCCGTCTGTTGGTTTCCTTTCCCTGTAAATAAAAGGGCAGTAATAAAACGTGAAATCCAGTATTAAGACTACATTAAGGAATAGAAATGGATTTTTGTTATAGTTGAGTAGGACGTCCACCTGATCTCTTTATCTACTAATAATAATGGTAATGTCCTCATAGTCGATTTCCACTACGGCGGCCGATCTCGAGAGAGATCAGGCGCGGGACCGACTTTTACATGCCCATCAGACGCTTGAATCAGTACTTTACAGATAGTCGGGAGATCAGCCTGTATTACCCCAACTAACTAGGTGCAATAAAAAGTTGGTAATCCGAGCAGCCTTTTAACTAAAGCGTGAGCCCATACTGCTAGACTTTGGAGGCAGTTTATATAGACTCTTGTACTAAATCGCCCTCCCCATAAGAAAGAAACTTGAGCAGTAATTACGTAGGGTAGGGTGCCCTTCAAACTGAAAAGCTATAGTAATTGTAAGGTGTGACCTTTGCAGCAGAATTAGGCACAGCAGTGGTACTTACCCAGACAATCTATTGTAATATTGGCTAAACTATAGTTAATAATGCATTAAACAGGCTTTCCTTAGTAATTTATACAATAGAGAGATAATATATATATTTATGCTTAGTTTTTTTTTGTTGTTGATTAGAGTTATTGGACAATTTGGAATCAAATGAGGATAGAACTCCAAATAATTTCTTAGAATCTCAAATTTGTTGGTTAACTATAAAATCATTATGTTAATTGTAGCAAATAACAAACCAGACATATAAAAGATCTAAAATCAAGAGATATTATTTAATTTTTTATAGTAATAGATTTACAAAAAAGGAAACACTAACTTATGCCCCATTAGTATTTGAGATTGGATTTTATTAAAATAAATAGCATGATTCTTTAAGCTTACATATAGAATACATATTCGAAAATAAAATAAATAAAAACAGATGCTCTAAAGTCGAAAGTTAAAAAGTTAAAAATAGTTTTTCATAAAAATATATAAATGTTTTATGGATTTTTATGAAAAACTGTTATTTATCTATATTCAATACAGTATATTGGATCAGGGTCTTTTAATGAGTGATCATACAATTTAACAATAAGTTTTTCTTTATATTATCCCCTTATTCATACGAAATCTGTGGTCAAGTATGGTAAAACAAAAGGCAACATATTTTATACAATTACTTTTAGATTTTATCAAGCAACATTGATGATTAATTCTTTTATATTCACAAATACTGCACATTATTGAATGAAAGGAGTTTTATTCAAATCTATTGTGTTTATTAATATATTTAATTATTTGGCAACTTTTAATGTTGAATGAATCATTGAATATTAAGTATTTTGAGTAAAGCTTATATTTTTCTGTTTACTCTAACTGCAAGTTTCATATATTTTTTATTTTTGAGTATAATTTATTCATCAACTTCTTTATAAATGCTCTTGACTAGCAAATTACAATGGTGGATTCAACTGAAATAACATTCTCCTAAATTCAGTAGGTGCTTCGGTAAAATTCGGTAAAATACAAAACATATTTTTACATCAAATAGATTAACCTCAAATAGTATTATATCTGTATATATAAAAAAATAGGTGTATAGCTAATTTTAGTTTCACCATAAACTATAATACATTTTTAATGTTAGACTTTGTATTATTATTTGGCACATTTTTGGTTATCTAAAAATTTGATTTGTATAATTAACAATATACCAAAATTCTCTTATTAATTAATTGAGTTATCATCAATCATCATTAATATCAGCCTGTCAGTCCAATGCGGGGTTGGCAGGTTGTATGTCCTTGTTTATTGTCAGCAGGGTGTACCACATGCAGGTAAGGTTGGCTGGGATTCCAAAGATGTTTTTCCGAGCCTCTAAACCCATATAAATGTGTAATATATTATACAGCTTTACCAAAATATACTTTATGTTTGTAAAACCGTAAACCTATTCCGATATGCTAATTCACTTATTAACAATATTGATTAAAAAATAAATAAACTGTCTAAAATGTCAGGTGTAATTGATATAAGACAGATTTTAAGCTAATTAAGCACAAAAGTTTTGTTAAGGGAACTGCAAAATTTTACATAAAATAAATTACATAAATTAAAAAATGTGTGGTTCAACTCACTGTCACTACCTTCAGACCCTTTTGTGCTGCCGTTACTGGTGTCATGTTTACTGAGCAGTCTATGGAATCTGCTATCAACAATTGGTGCAAGACATCTCAGAGCCGGAACATGCTTCATCCGATGAAGGAGTATGAAAAGCTCCTCGACTTTATGGTTTATCTGACCCCAAGTAGTGAAGAGCTGTTCCGTTGGTGATATCATTTGGCGTTTGGCCTCTTGTTCTATTTCCTAAAAGAATGGTTAGTTAATAAGCTGTTTAATTAAAGGGATGCAGGTATTCTTACACTCTATTTTCTCATATACAACTTTAAAGATATAACCATATTGGGGATTATTTTTATTTTACAGCCTGCAACAAGATGTAAACAATGCTCATCTGGAAATATCTGGTAATATGCCTGATACTTGAAATTCAACGTAAGATGGTACTCGCCTAATCATTGCATTTTAACAGAGAAAACCCCTTTTTGTTCACAAGGAATCCCTTAGCAAAATCAACTATTTTCCATAGTCTACAACAAAAAACTAAGTAATAATATGTATATAATTATTAACTTTGATTCTTCAAAAACTATGCAATCTACTATAGTCAGTGTTATATAATATATTTAGTTTTTATGTATCACACAGAAAATCCTTAATACAGCGTAAAATTTACTATATTAATGTTTGAGCAAAATCTATTATTAGAAACTGTATGCTGTATATTAAAAGCAAGGGGTCAAATTTTACACTTACCCCTTATTTATAAATAAAATACAAAGCAATTTATTGCTGAGTTTATTCATATTTTGTGCTCTTAATATTATTGATATGTTAATGATTTGGCAAGTTTATGGTAAGTAGTGAGAGTCAAGTATATTTAGTAAATGAATTTATTGTTAAAGGTGCAAAATGAAATGCCTAAATGAGAAAATTTACTAAACATAGTAATAGGTAGCATGAGATACAGAGAATATTAACTGTATTGTAAATTATGTAAACATACTTAATTCACTAGAAATTATATATACCATAGCATATAGATATTTGCATTATACTATAGGAGGCCATATTTAATCACAGATTTAGTGATTTCCATTAGCATACTTAGATACCTAACAACTGAAAAAATCTATGTTAACTATTTCGCAAATAATACAAACACTCACGTGATATAAATGAAATTTATTTGCTCAACTCATAATTGATATGTACTTTACAAATTTATCGCGAATTAATGTAATTCAAATTAAATTTTGTTTCATGATGATTAATAAGGAAAATCTTGTTTTATACGAAATTATTGAGACTGGTGTACACGAATTATCTTATTCCTTTTATCGTACATAATAAACGACGTAATCGTCTAGGGAATACCCAAATCATGCGATGTATCCATTCTCACTGGGAATTCCAGAAAAAGTTCAAATGTTACGTTCGCATAAACATGTATAACTTACTATTACGTTAAACGGCGAATATCTCATGTGAACACCAGCCAATTCCTTCCAATCGTCGTCATTATCGAGTAATCGACACAACTCTTTCTTCACTTGAAACGGCAAATCGTAAATGTACATTTTTAAAAGTTCATTTGAACTTTTGCCTCAGAAATGTATTTTTTTGAGTGTACACAACACAATAACACCTGTTGATAAGCACTGATTTTCCCTAACTAAAGTTGTTTATGATATTGATTGTTGTTGTTGTTTTTAATTTATCCCTAATGGGAAAGGCAAAGGACTTTAGTCCATACAGCGGTCTTGTTCTTGGTAATATTTGCAAATTTTATAGATTTAAAGGCCAGCTATGTCTTCATAGTTATTGATGTTAAGGCCGAAGTCATGTCTTGTCTTATTATTCTTGATCATAAGGCCTAAGCCAATTCTTTGATGTTGACTGGTCAAATATGGTCAAGTCAAATCCATAAGCAATTATAGTAGTATCAAACAAAATTATTTGTATTTCCAGGTGATTGTTACATATCCATGTTAAGGTAAGTCCGGGGAGTACAGTCCTTTTAAAATGTTTTGAAACTGTATTAGAAATAAATTCATAGATGATGTCATGCATATCATGATTCATAAGCAAGTCTTGAATGCAGCGGGTATATTTTCAGGTCTTTTGTGATAGTTTAACAGATTAGATGATAAACAAAGGCGTTGAATATGGAATTGAGGGCATCTCGAAGAATATGTGGTCTAAAGTTTGATCGACGTCTGAATTGCAATATGAACAGAAGGAGACTTAATAATGCGCATGCGGTGTAAATGTAATTAAATCTACAATGTCCAAATCTCAGTGCGGCAAAAGTATCGTATAAAATCTTCTGCTTTTGTAAATACTGGATTTACAAAACCATGGAATTCGATATCTTGGTTGATTGCAGCGTCCATAAGAATTCACATTGTAATCTTTTTAGATAGCATATAAAGTATATATCTGATTTCGGTTATAATGTAGTTAGACTTAGCACAGAATTGGTAATTTTGTAAAGCCTTTAGAACACTCATGCTGTCTGTGATGATTAACCAAAATCTTTCAGAACGATCTTCAATAAATTTTAATGCAGCACAAATTGCAAGAGCTTCTGCAGAAAATATATGCTTAAATTTTGTTTAATTTAGTATCTCGTCCAAACTTCAAACTGGGTATATAGAATGCCATTGAAACCATAGCCTCCTTTTCGAGCCATCTGTATAAATGTGATTATAATTGGGATATTGAGATATAAGATTATAGACTTCTTGTCGATCTCAGTTTGTTGTCTATAGTTATGTTGATGTGATTCATAATACTTTATAGCTTTAGATAACAACCCAGTTATCTGATTTAAAGATGCTGTGCTGATTGACAGATTTAACAAAAGGAAGCTCATGCAAAAGATAGGGATAATTGCTTGAGAGAGGGAATTCATAGGAAACTATTGTTCAGATGGAAAAGTTTGTTAATAAGTGGGTGACTGTTTATAGAAAGTAATTTAAGCAATAATCTCCTTTTTAGATATTGAAACCTTAAAATATAGGAGGAATGTTGCATTCAACTTGGAGTGAATTTATGGGAGTTGTTCTATTGCTCCAGTAATGAGTCGAAGACTATGATTTTGAATGACATCTAATTTGTGAATAAATTGGTTATTTGAAGCAAAACAAAAGAAACTGTATCTCAAAGTGCATCGAACAAGAGATTTATATAGAGTTAAAGAATTTTAGGGTCAGAGCCCCAGTAAGTTCCAGCAAGAGACCTCAAAATATTCAACGCTTTTATAGCTCTGTTATACACAATCAACATATTTACCCCAGGATAAATTGTTTACAAACAACACACCTAAAAACTTAGCTTCCTGCTTCAGCTGGTAGTTCTATATTATTGTAATATAATTGACCTGGAAATGGCTTCCTTTACTGAAGACTAATACTTTGTTTTCTCTATACTAATGTCTAAAGCAAGATAATTGAAATAGGTATGTAAATTTTTGAAACTACTATTCAATTTAGGAGCTATATTCATGGAGTTGATATCAGAGTAATATACACTAAATCATCAATAAATTGTAGATTACTTACATTGTGATCTAAAATTAAGTTAAGTTTGTGGATATACAATGTAAAGATTGAAGGACTTAGAATGCTGCTTCTTGGCAGGTGCCTTTATAGGAGAAACGTTGGACCAATGATCTTGTTATGATATTTAACAAAAGACTTTTCTACCATGCAAGAAATCAAATATCCATTGCACAACCTTAACAGGCAGACCAATGGCAACAAGTACAGAAGACAGAATATTATGATTTACATTATTAAAAGCCCCACTGAACATCAAAAATACACTGACCAAAACATTATTGGATTTGAAAGCTTGGAAGATGTCCAAATGTAAATGAGCAATACTCTCTCTTGAAGATCTGCCTTTCTAAAACCAAATTGATTAGAAGGTAATATTTTATTTAATTCTATAAAATGCTTCTAATCTTTGTTTCAATAATTGTTCAAATATTTTCCCCAACAAGATGTCAAAGCAATAGGTCTATACGAATTAAAATGAAATTTCTCCTTGTTAGGTTTTAGTATGGGGACTAAACAATCAATCTTCCAATCATTCTGGAATCAGAGTTTGTTGCCAAAGAAGATTGAAAACATTTAAAAGTATTGATTTGGATTGAGTGGATAAGTGCTTTAGCATTTTATAAGAAATACTCGTCTAGGCCAGCTGTTGTGTCTTCTAGATGATATTGCTGACGTTATCGGCAAATGAAATGGTTCCTAAAAAGTAGTGTGATTTGGGCAAGACCAATATTGATTTTCAAAGAAGGATGCGGCTCAACAGTATCTGTATATTTTTAAGAAAATGTGTAATCCAATCATAATTGTTACAAGCTGAGATGAGGGTGTGTAAGTTTTGTTAAAACTATGGAAAATAATTAGAAGGTTTTGTTGGGACATATAATTTGTTAACTTAATCTTCTTTCAGACCTTAATGAATTTTTCTATATTAATGTTTGAGCAAAATCTATTATTACAAACTGTATGCTCTATATTAAAAAGCAAGGGGTCAAATTTCACACCTACTCCTTATTTATAAATAAAATACTAAGCATTGTTGAGTTTATTCATATTTTGTGCTCTTAATATTATTAATATGTTGATGATTTGGCAAGTTGATGGTAAGTAGTGAGAGTCAAGTATATTTAGTAAATGAATTTATTGTTAAAGGTGCAAATGCCTAAATGAGAAAATTCACTAAACATAGTAATAGGTAGCATGAGATACAGAGAATATTAACTGTATTGTAAATTATGTAAACACACTTAATTCACTAGAAATTATATTAACAATAGCATATAGACATTTGTATTATACTATAGGAGGCCATATTTAATCACAGATTTAGTGATTTCCATTAGCATACTTAGATACCTAACAACTGAAAAAAACTATGTTAACTCTTTCGCAAATAATACAAACACTCACGTGATATAAATGAAATTTATTTGCTCAACTCATAATTGATATGTACTTTACAAATTTATCGCGAATTAATGTAATTCAAATTAAATTTTGTTTCATGATGATTAATAAGGAAAATCTTGTTTTATACGAAATTATTAAGACTGGTGTACACGAATTATCTTATTCGTTTTATCGTACATAATAAACGACGTAATCGTCTAGGAATACCCAAATCATGCGATGTATCCATTCTCACTGGGAATTCCAGAAAAAGTTCAAATGTTACGTTCGCATAAACATGTATAACTTACTATTACGTTAAACGGCGAATATCTCATGTGAACACCAGCCAATTCCTTCCAATCGTCGTCATTATCGAGTAATCTACACAACTCTTTCTTTACTTGAAACGGCAAATCGTAAATGTACATTTTTAAAAGTTCATTTGAACTTTTGCCTCAGAAATGTATTTTTTTGAGTGTACACAACACAATAACACCTGTTGATAAGCACTGATTTTCCCTGACTAAAGTTGTTTATGATATTGTTCCGCAGTGACATTAAGTTGTAAATATGACATTGACAGCTGAGCATTTAAAAAACATATAACAAAAAAAAAAAAAATATTAATAACGACCAATAATTGCGATTTATAAATCTTTTGGAAGCCGATATGTTAAGTTTTTATTTAGTTTATTATAAATTTTGTTAGCAATGTAAGTAATTTTTTTTTACTCTTATTTCAAATATATCCATTTTCTTCATTCATGATATTTTCTAAAATTTATATACTTGATATTGTGGTTTAAATTCTGGTTCAATCTCGAGGTGCAAAGATGTATACTGCTCTAAGAACATACATATAGTTTTCAAATAAAAGGAAGTCAATGTATCGACCCTCTGGGGACTTCTAGTCATATAAGATGCCAGATATATGATATTTAATTAAAAAACAAAAATGGTAGAAAACCTCTTTAGCGTCGTGGTTGTCCTACCAAGTCTGTTACGAGAGAGCCAGCTTATTTTTTACCCTTGTATAGCCGAATTGGAGGACACTGTAAATAGTTTATTCCAAAATTTAATGAACAACTTGCTATTAATATGAAAAGGGTCTGTCCTTTCTATGTTGAATACTATATTAAAAAAGCAATATTGCTTATTTTCATAACCTAATAACTTTTCAAGTAATAATTATAAAAAATAAAAAGGCTAAAGAAATATTTAAATTAATAAAATTTTTCCCTTTCGGAATCTTGGCATCTAACGTATAATCGGATCAGATGGGAACACACGCTACGGTCATTTTTTATTGGTTAAAGCGATTAGAGGAGAAAGACGTGGTAAGTGATAGCTGCCCTGCCAATAAGACAAGCGGCGCATTTGGGACATGAGACGGTTAGTCTCGTTTACCAAGTAATTACGCTGGCAACGGTGTCAGACCGAACCGAAAGTGTTTACACACTAGTGATTTGCGGCTGGATTAGGCACCGCTGAGCTACTACCCCATTCAGTCTCTTAACAGAAATCCCTCTTAACAAAGCCTCCATTATTATTTTTATTACCAGCTGATAGGACGTTCACAGTACATGTTTTGAGAGGTTGAATTGCTTCTTTTAAAACTTTTTAGGGAATAAAAATGTTATAAATTTTTATCCCAACTTACCCTTGTTATTAAATTATTTGCAATATATTTTGGTTGATTACAAAGCGCCTTTCAGAATATTAACCTTATAGTGGTCAACATCATGATCAAATTATTCATCCATAAACTTTCTATGTTAATATGTTCTTTTCTTTTTGAGTTTTTTTTTATCCTTGAAGTTATGCTTCCAGACTCATGTCTTTAGTAAGCTTCATTTAACACAGAGTTCGCGAGAAGCTCCCGTCCCCACGAAGTGGGTGGCCCACATTTTTTGCTAAAAATGGAGGCCACACGTACACAAGGTACGTGAGTTAGGCATTAGTTTAGGCATTAGTTCTCCTAGGATCGTCGACGATCGGTTTACGAACCGGGACGCCGACGGTCTGGCGACTTGATTAAACGATTGCTGGGGCGGTGAGAACCGCCCTGGAACCGGTGTATCTAGTGTACGCGGTGTGTGTGTGTGTAAGCGAGGGCGAGCTACAGGTGCTATCCCTACTCGTGTGGTGTGTAGAGTCTGATTTCAGGACCCCGTTGGGTCCGGGTCTTAGACCCTCGTCCAGGTCGAGAAGAACGTTTCCCGGTCTACGCTTTTGGCTAGACGCGTTTGGATCGGCCGTATACGTTGCTGCTTTTACCAGTAGAGGGTTGCAGTGGTTGACTACTTTATCTATGTGTTTGCGAGTTAACATTTTAAAGTGCTCGCGGAGTGTTTAAATCTACGTTTCGTTGGTACCACGGCGCCCCAGTGGCGCGGCGGATGAATTTGTTTTGAACTACTTGTAGTTGCTCTAGGAGTGTGGAGGATGCGTGAGCGAAAGTTTGGCATGCATAAGCCATGATTGGTCGGTCATGATACAAGGTATGCTTGTACAATAGAAGTTTATGTTTGAGTGACATTTCGAACGAATTCTCAAAGTAAAAAGTCACTCAAACATAGAGTGACATTTTAGTTTGAGAATTCGTTAGGTGATAGAGTCTGGTCGAAACGAATAAAGCCTTTCTCCTAACGTCCTGAATATGACTTTGAACGACATGTTACAGTTGAAGGTCACGCCAAGGTATTTGGCCTTCCTTTCCCATGGGATTGGTTGGCCGTAAAGTTTTAGTTGCCCTAGTGTCTGGTGTCGGCCAGCGCGTGGCCTTATCCCGACGCCTGGGTTGAGGTCCGGGGGTATCGTGTAATCACGACGTAATCTAGACCGATGAAAGTGTGTTGCTACCTTTTATCGGGATTGACGTCGATTCTCCATTACGAAACCATTCGCCTAAACGATTGATCGCGTTTTGGAGCTTTTTATAGATATAGTTCGGTCTAAGCGACGAACAATAGAGAGCGGTGTTATCGGCGAAAAGTGCCAGATTGACATCGTCGGGCTTTGGAATGTCGCTCGTGTAGAGCGCGAATAATAAAGGTGATAGGACTAATCCTTGAGGACGCCCGCTTGGCGTGGACAGGGTGCCCTCGACTCGATATCGGAAAGAGCGATTCGACAAGTAGGCTTGGATGATGTGAACCAGCCTGTCCGGCACTTTGAGAATGTACAGCTTGTAAATCAAGCCGTTGTGCCAGACTTTGTCAAATGCCTTTGCGACATCGAAGAAGACGGCCCCTGTGATACAGGGGTTTGGGTTGATGAAGGCCATTCAGATTGAATTCCGTCAGGCGATAAATTTGGTCGGGACACGAGGTGCTTTGGACGAAACCGAATTGCTCGTCTGGGATGAGGTTATTGGAGAAGGTGTGGTCTTTCAACTGGAAGAGAATTATGCGTTCCTATAGCTTGCCCAAGCGATTGAGCAAGCTAATTGGACGATAACTCGTGGGTAGGTTAGAGGTTTGTTCGGCTTAGGAATACCGATGACGATGGCTTCTTTCAGGCATCAGGAAAAGTACAAATTGATAGTAAAATTTAAAAATGTTGACCAATACACAGAAAATAGGGCCTGGCAAGTATTTTAGAGTTCTATTTGAGATACGGTCTGGGCCAGGTGCCGACCTGGGTTTAAGACCCTTAATAATATCGCGAACCTCCTCCGGGGTCACTGGCTTTAAATTATCGCCCTCTGGTGGTAAGGCAGCCCTAAGTTCGACTAGACGGTCCACCTCCGATAGGTGGGCCGCGTCGGCGTGTGCGCGAGATGACGTACATTGCTCTTCTAGCGTATCTGCTAAGCATTCGGCCTTTTCGAAGTCATCGAAAGCTAACAAGCCCCCGGTTTTTTTTGAGATTATGAATATATACTAAGTTTAGCCTAACTGCCTCGGTAGCCTAGTGGTATGGGCGTGTGCTGTAGAAACCGGAGGTCGTGAGTTCGAATCCTGCGGGGACTAAACAAATTTTAATTGTTATTTCCTAGTTGGTTACGGCAATTTGGGTCGATCACCCTATTATCTGAAAAGTAAGATGATCCATGCGTTGGATGGGCATGTAAAAAGTCGGTCCACCCACCCACTCGCATTGGACCAGCGTGGTAGGATACGGTCCAAAAACCCCCTATTGGATAGGGGTGTATTAGGGGAGGCCTATGTCCAGCAGTGGACTATCACAGGCTGATGATGATGATGATGATTTAGTTTAGCGCGTTAGTTTGTTTTCTTGACTACATTGCCTTTTCGACTAGAAAAATGTTGCCTGTGATAAAATTACATCTAACACTTTCATACAAGTTTTTTTGTGATTTCTTTTGATTTACTTATTACTAAATGGTTACCCCGTATAAAAGCCTTAAAAGGTCTATCACACTTTAGTGCGTCGTAAAGATAAAATAAATTTTTCACACATTAGCAATGTGAATTTCCCTTAAATTTATTTCCATGCTGGCAATGGAATTTTAACTTTTTTTTGGGTTGTTAAAGTCGCTTTAAGTGCCTGGATTGAGATGCAACGCTTTCATGATTCGACAAATATAACAATACGCAACGTCTGAAGCGAAGTGGGCCAGACATATAACATTACGCGGTTTGCGCACACTCACCACCGCACGAATGTATCGTTGTAATACGATTGTATTCTTATTGTGTTTGAGTTATATCCGGTCATTGGGTCACACGCATAGCTACGAAGCTATTGAGTTTTCTCAAAAAATACCTACGACAATCTTTTTTTATACAGTTAAAAGTATAAGTATACTGTTTACAACCTTTTAATTGCGTTCAGATAATTTCATTTCGCGCACAATAAGTTTAGACACATTATCTATGGTAAAATAGCCAAATATAAAAGTTATTATGATATTCTCTTCATAAGCGTCTATTATAACTTCTCGACACTCTTACGAGCTAGCTCAGCTGGTGTCGATTTGCAAAGTATGTAGCATAACCTTTTAATCGTAAAGATTATTTTTGGTAGATTCTATGGACCAGGAAGCTTTGTAGCCCTTTGGCCCAAAGGATTTCTAATTATAAAATTGATACATCACATTCATTTTTCAACTAAAGAAATAGGAAATATGCATATTTCCCGTGTATTAGGTTTTCTTCTTGCCTTCTAGAACTAGACGATCTCCTCTAATATTTGGCTACTAAGCATGATTCTGCAATAAGCTGAGCTGCGCCTCAATATGGTGCAACGCGGCTTCGTGCAGAAGATTATTAGAGCATACAGGACGGTCAAATCAAACTCGCCCTATTGCTCGCTGGGATTCTTCCTTGGACCTTAGGGTTCAGTAGCGGCCACTCTTTACGAGGTAAGAGAGGCCGTTACCAGCGATTGATCGGTGACCGGGGCTTGAGAGTCCTGTGCCTATATCAAGCTGCCACATCCGGTGGAACAGGTAGGGCCGGAGTTCGTCTGTCTGGAGGGCGGTGCGGACGTCTCCCAAGATACTTCTGTCCTTAAGATCTTCACGGACGGAAGTAAAATTGAAGAGTAAAGTCGGCGCGGCATTGTCCATTTGGGACGGTGCCGCAGAAACTAAGTCGAAGAAGTTAAAGTTGGAGACTTCTGCACCGTCTACAAGGCGGAACTACTGGCTCTCCGTAGGGCCGTCGAAGTGGCACTTCACATCCTGCACGAAGCTGCAAAATATACAGTGACTCAAGGTCCGCCCTAGAGACACTGGTAGGAGTGACTCCACACCCGCTGGCCGTAGAGGCAAGAGGATATCGCCAAACTGGTAAATCGGGCGCTTCTCTTGACCTCTACTGGATTAAGACACATGCGGGTGTGGAGGGTATCGAAGGGCGGACCTTCTCGCGAAGGAGGCTGCCCTGCGCATAAAGAGACGCCGGACTACGAAGAGTGTCCGGTTTCATTCGTCAAAAGGATTCTCCGACAAGAGTCCATTGACGAGTGGAACCGGCGCTTATATCAGAGCCAACAGCCTCGACCACCAAGCTCTTCTTCCCAATGCGGTCAACGCGTACCGTGCGGTAAGGCGACTGGGGCTCAGTCCAACGCTGGTGCAGGCATTGATAGGGCACGGGGTTTTGCGGAGTATCTCCACCGCTTCAAGTGCCGCGACAACCCGGCATGCGAATGTGATGGGGAGGCTCCGCAGAGCGCCCTTCACTTACTAATAGATTGCCCAATCTTTGAAAGTGATAGACAGAGCCTGGCCATTGAAACCAGAATAAAATAAACAAAGAGACTTGGCCACACTAATAAAAGGAGAACACAAGGAAGCCTTTGCAAGTACAGCAACAAAATAGTTAAATATGCAAATAATAAGAATAGTAGTATTAAGTAATAAGGTGCATATATAATAAGTATATATGTATTCTATATTAAGTAGCAATAGGCTGATGTAAGTAGTAAATAAGTAGAATAAGATAAGTATAGGCATAAGTTTGTTTGTTGTTGTTTTTTTTTCCTAAAAGGCAAAGGTTTAGTCCATCAAGGTCTTGTTCTTGGTAATATTTAATTTTATAGATTTAAAGGCCAAGCATTCTTCATAGTTATTGATTTAAGGCCGAACCATGTCTTTCTTTTATTCTTGACATAAGGCCCTAAGCCATTCTTTGATGGTTGGTCAAAAATGGTAATCAAATCCATAACAATAATAGTAGTATCCAAACAAATTTGTATTTATGATTGTTACATATCCGATGTTAAGGTAATCGGGGGTACAGTCTCAGTATCCCCATTATTTTAAATATGTTCATTATATCCCCAAAAACCTTTAATTTTTTAAATTTGAATCCATTTCTAAATAATTTGCCTTATATTTTAATTTTCACTATTTTAAATTAAAAACCATTTTGTTTCCCCTGGTTTTGTTAGATTTTTTTCTTTTACAACAAGATTGACTCTCCCGTGGTTCAACCCAATCTCAAACTCTTCTTTAATTTGCCCCGGGACATTAAGTTTAAATTGCATTGACCTGAGCACTTAAAAACTAAACATAAAGAAAAATTATTAATAACGACCAATAATTGGATTTATAAATCTTTTGGGCCATATTTTAAGTTTTTATTTGTTTATTATAAATTTTTTGAATTGGTAATTTTTTTACCTTTTTGGATTTCATTTCCTTTTTTCTATATCCATTTCTTCATTCATGATATTTTTAAATTAAAATAATTTTTTCTTGAAATGTTTTAATTTGGAATAACCTTTAACTTTTCAAAATAATTATTTTTAAAATAAAAAATAATTAAATTAATAAAATTTTTCCCCTTCTGAATCTTGGCATCTAACTGAATCGGATCAAATGGGACACACCTTTAACCAATTTTTTATTGGTTAAAAGCAATTAGAGGAGAAAGACGGGTGGATTAGCTGCCCCGAATAAACAACGTTTACTAATTACCAACGGTGCCGAAACGGTGTCAGACCGAACCGAAAGTTTTACACTATTGATTTGGTGTTGGCACCGCTGACTTTAAACCCCATTAAGTCTCATAAAAGCCCTCTTAACAAAGCCCCATTATTGTTTTATTCCAGCTGATGGGACGTTCCGGTATTGATTTGGGAGTTGAGTTGTTCTTTTAAAACTTTTAGGGAATAAAAGTTATAAATTTTTTCACCTTATGTTGTTATTAAATTATTTGCAATATATTTTGGTTGATTACAAAGCGCCTTTCAAAATATTAATCTTATAGTGGTCAACATCATAATCAAGTCATTCATCCATAAACTTTCTATGTTATTATGTTCTTTAATTTTTGAGGTTATGAATTTTAGATTGTATAGTAAGTGTAGCCTAACTGCCTCAGTAGTCTAGTGGTATGGGCGTGTGCTTTAGAAATCAGGTGTCGTGGGTTCGAATCCTGCGGGGACTAAACAAATTTTAATTGTTATTTCCTAGTTGGTTACGGCAATTTGGGTCGATCACACACTATTGTCTGAACAGGAAGATGATCCATACGTTGGATGGGCATGTATAAAGTCGGTCCACCCACCAACTCGCATTGGACCAGCGTGGTAGGATACGGTCCAAAAACCACCTATTGGATAGAGGTGTATTAGGGGAGGGTTATGTCCAGCAGTGGACTATCACAGGCTGATGATGATGATGAGTAAGTTTAGCGCGTTAGTTTCTTTTCTTGACAACATTGCCTTTTCGACTACAAAAATGTTGCCTGTGATAAAATTACATCTAACATTTTCATACAAAGTTCTTTGTGATTTCTTTTGATTTACTTATTACTAAATGGTTACCCCGTACAAAAGCCTGGTTAACTTAAATAATTAGCTAATATAATACTTAATAATGGCTATTGGTGTTAAGTGTAGCGAGTTATTAATGACATATTTGACAGAATGTGGAAATATGATCAGTATGGGAATATGGAGCGAGATAATATGGAACGGCATGTAAATTTGAATCAGGATTTTTAAAACTACCTTGGTAATAATTTTAAAATGAACATAAGTGCTTTTAAATGAATTAAAGTCCATCGAATTGTTTATTGGATTTAATGCCGTAGGCGAGTCAGTTAGAGAAAGTAATATTATTCAGATGTAATATCTGTTTGTTAGATAAAAAGACAGCTATATTGACTTGTTGAAATGTGCAGGGAATCGGTGGATGCAAAGGCACAGATGGTATGATCGTGCCTCTTGGTGACTTATGAGGGTCTATGCTCAGCACTGGGGTTTAAGACGTTAACGATGACTACAACGATATTTTCTAACTTGAAATTTTATTACTAGACTTTAAAGTTTATTGCATTCTTTTACTAGGCTAGGTTGTCTTATTATTTAAAAGGTCTATCACACTTTAGTGCGTCGTAAAGATAAAATAAATTTTTCACACTTTAGCAATGTGAATTTCCTTAATTTTCCATGCTCGAATGATTTTTGGTTTTTGAAGTCGCTTTAAGTGCCTCGATTGAGGATGCAACGCTTTCATTATTCGATTAAATACGTTACAAATATAACAATACGCAACGTCTAAGCGAAGTGGGCCAGACATATAACATTACGCGGTTTGCCTCACCACCGCACGAATGTATCGTTGTAATACGATTGTATTCTTATGTGTTTGAGGTTACATCCGGTCATTGGGTCACATGCTAGCTACGAAGCTATTGAGTGTTCTCAAAACCTACCAGACAATCTTTTTATGTTAAAAGTATAACTATACTGTTTGGCCTTTTCAATTGGTTCAGATAATTTCATTTCCGCACAAAAGTTTAGACACATTATCTATGGTAAAATAGCCAAATATAAAAGTATAAGATATTCTCTTCATGCGTCTATTATAACTTACGAAATTCTTACGAGCTAGCAAGTGGCGTCGATTTTCAGTATGTAGCATAACCTTTTAATCGTAAAGATTATTTTTGGTAGATTCTATGGACCAGGAAGCTTTGTAAGCCCCTATCAAATGAAAAATTTTTGAAGCAAAGGATTTCTAATTATAAAATTGATACATCACATTCATTTTCTTTCTTGAACAAGCTTTTTCAACTAAAGAAATAGGTCATGAAAAGATTCTGATGATCTGATATTTCCATGCATATTTCCCGGTGTATTAGGTTTTTCTTCTTCCCTTCTAGAACTAGACGATCTTCTCTAATATTTGGCTACTTAGCATGATTCTGCAATAAGCTGAGCTGAATAATACCGTGTAGTGTACTGATTAATAAAAGTATCACTTTAAATGGACTGCATAAGACACCGTTGGCATAAACAAATCGCTTCAATAAGTCAATTATAATTATACTCAATTTTAAATTATAAAAAAACATAAATGAGACACAATAGCAGAAAGCTTAGAACTACTCTGTTTAATGCCAAGCCCAATAAATTTTTACATTGTGACCACTAACTGACTGCTTATAAACCCTAGAAAGGACTTAAGAACTAAAAATTAAACCTAAACATTGAGTGGATATCATTAACACAAACTACTACGTCAATAGGCACTATTCTTGGAATGATATGGTACGCTTTTTATCCCATAAAGTACCACAAAACTACTCCAAAAGTAGAGCCAAACAAAATTGCAGAAATCAGCGGCAATCAGCAACGATATCGGCAGAAATGAACACTATTTAAATTTACTAGCTGTAGCAGTTTTGCTACACTGTCTGTTTAATACAAATAAATACGTGTCGTGTTAATGTAAACAGCCTTTATAGATTTTAAAATATTAAATTTAATAACATTTTAAAAAAGTTACGATTAAAATATTGAAGATAATGAAATGACCTTAAACATACATGAAAAGAGGCTTTAAACAAATATTACACATAGACGTTCGCAATCAACTGAATAAACAATGCAATTTTGGACTAAATACACACTTTAATGAGTGCGGAATATTCACGTAATTATTAACTAGTTACTTTAGATATTTAGAAGGTATTCTACATTTTAAAAACGTAATGCAAAAATATCCATTGATACTAAAGATTATCCTCAAGAGAAAGGATAATTCAAATCCGTTCAGTATTTTTGGACCCTGGAACAAACAACTTTCTTGTTTATAATAGTAATATCTCATAGATTTATTGCTATCCTCAGTGGGTTCTTATCATGTGGGATTACAATTATGGACAGTTTCATTCCCTACAATTTTACATCAAAGTGTTCTTAGTTACTCGTCAAATTGTCTGAGCGATAGGCATTAGATGCGCTTTATTTCTTTATATTTAAAATAGTAATTTAAGTGTCTTAATTTAAGTGTAAACAAACTTATATTCTGTATGTGAAACAGTAAACGTAGAATTTAAACAAGACCCTTTCTAGGAGAAACAATTCTTAAAATAATTTGTTTGGTTAAAAAACTAAAAGTATTTTTAATCTACATCTATTTATTATAATTACCGAATGTCTCAACATTAAGCAAATAATAAAGTTTCTTGGACAGACCTCGTTTCAAAAACTGGGGCAGGCTCTTAGCAAACTAACCGAATTGTTTGAACAATTGTAATTTTCTTTCGCATCTGTGTTTAATCGATTAAACGGATTCTCTTTTGCGTTATGACAGGTTTGAAATGTCACTAAATAGAACGTTTTCAATACAAAATGTTCTAAATACATATAAATTATAGGATAAATGTATTCATCGTAGGCTTAAGGTCGTAGACTTCGATAAACATTATGAAGTAAGGTCTTGTTTACATTTATTTATAAATTGAGAAAATAACAGCGTTTAAATAGTAATTACAATTATAAAGATTTTGAATTTCAAATAAATTTTAATGCGATTTTTCCATTACGTATTTAAGCTTTTACTGTTATTTAAAATTTGTTTTCACAAAAATCTTGAATCGTTTGTACCTTGGACGAAGGGAAAACATATGTGATATTTTTTTTTATGGCATACATAGCAGACGAGCAGAGGGCCACCTGATGGAAAGTGGTTACCGACGCCCATAGACATTGGCAATACCAGTGGTACCACCAACGCGCTGCCTACCGTGAGACATAGGGTGTTAAGTCTCGTTTACCCAGTAAATACACTGGCTACGGTGTCCTTCCAACCAGAACACAGCAGTGTTTTCACACTACTGTTTCGCGGCAGAAATAGGCACCGCAGTGGAACCCACCCAGACGGTCCCCTGTAAAAAGGGGATCTACCACCGGTAAAAAAAAAAATAATTTATTCTCAAATAGCAAAATTGTTCTAATCGAAATCATGGAAATGAAGTAATGAAATGATGCCTCCTTCGTAGAAACAAAACTACCACTGCATACTTCTTCACTGAAAGCTTTTATCAAAACTAACGTCTGAAGTAATATTTTCATTCGGTTTAAAGTTTAAGAAGTAAGTGAACATTTTTTGCAGTTTCAAAACAGGAGTCGTAGTCTCAACTTAGTTAAGACAATTTACAAAAAAGCTTGGAAAAGTGAATTCAATTCTACGATTTATTAAATGTGGAAATACTTGGTGTAAATTTTAAAAGCCATAAATTTAACGTCTCATCATCAACATCATCGTCTGTGTTAGTCTACTGCTGGACATAGGCCTCCCCTATTGATCGCCTCCTCCATGAGGGGGTTCTTAGACCGTATCCGACCACGCTTGTCTAATGCGGGTTGGTGGGTGGACCGACTTTTTACATGCCTATCCGACGCATGGATCACGAGCTCCGGTTTCCAAAGCATACGCCCTTACCGCTAGGCTACGGAGGCAGTACTTCCTCATACTGACTGTAAAAGTCTTAACTCGATCAAGTTACTCCATTTGGTCTTCTTCAGTACGGCTATGCTCGCCTCAGAGTTGAAATAATACATGAGATTTTCACAATAATTTCTAGTGAAATCGATAAAAATAATGAAAACCATGTAATGCCTCCGTACAAGTTACACTTACGCAGGAATTAGAACAAATATAGAAGACACTTGAACACACACGAAACCACACGATAGCAGGGACGCACTTAAGTTTATATTATTATAAATAACCTTTTCTTATAAGGATATACGATACAAAACAAAACAAAACAAATTCATGTATTTATCGTATTTTCGCATTATTTCACTATTGCGTTCTACGAGGTCGCTTTTTTAAATGAAGCGCCTTCAGATATACCGGTATACCGGTGGTAGGTCCCCTTTTGGGTGGGTACCACCACGGTGCCTATTTCTACCGCAAAGCAGTAGTGTAAAAACACTACTGTGTTCCGGTTTGAAGGGCACCGTAGCGAGCGTTAATTACTGGGTAAACGAGACTTAACATCCTATGTCTCACAGAAGGCAGCGCGTTGGTGATACCTGTATGGCCAATGTCTATGGGCGTCGGTGACCACTTTCCATCAGGTGGCCTTGACTGCTCGTCTGCCTGCGTATGCAATAAAAAAAAAATAAAAAAAAGATTTAAAATTTAAAATAACATTTGAATTTTGAAACTTGATACTTATGTATTTGAAAGGGAATTGATTTTTTTTATAATCATATTCATCATCTTCATCATCAGCCTGTGTTAGTCCTCTGCTGGACATGGGTCTCCCCGAATTCACGCCTTCTCCATTAGGGGGTTTTTGCACCGTATCCCACCACGCTGGTCCAATGCGGGTTGGCTGGTGGGTTTTTATATAGTCTTAATCTTTGGAGAATAATGATAATGTCAGGTTTTACTTCTAGTATACAATGTTATGTTATCTTTGAGTAATCTGATGCCAATCGCTAGGCATGAATTGTTACTTTTGTAATTTGAAAACTATAAGCAAACCGTATGATAAAAAAAGAAAATTTCTCGCGAACTATGTTAGATGAAGCTTACCTTATAATTTAACCAAAAGAGAAAACTACGGAAGATGTTAAACAAAATAATGTTTTAGCATCGTAGACTTGAACTTCAATTTAAAGATGATTTGTATTGTGTTCATTCTAATTAAAAATACCTAGAAAATGTTATCAAAATGCTCTAAACAGACAACGGACTATACATTAAATGCTACTTTCCAAATCTTCGTTTCATGTGTAAAACATATTAATGACAATTTTAATCATATTGTACATCGTGACAGTCCACCCCTGGCCTCAAAGGCTGTATTCACAAGACCTACATTGCCGAACCGCAGTCGCTAACCAACTCAGTCCAGCTTCGATCACCTCCTGCATTAGATCTATCTGAGTAATGCATCCATCGATTTAAATATTTAAAATATACGTGCCAAAACACCAAAAGAAACAAATATGGTAAGAATAATTTTGACTTCTTTAAAAGCTTCTGAAAACAATTAAAAGCTTTGTTATTCCTTTAGAGCTTTTATCAAAGTTTATTATTTTGTTTTGTTACTTTTCTTTTGTTTATACACCTATCACATACACGCTGACGATGTATAATATTGTCTGTGTTATTATATTTTATTGTCTAGGCTAGCATTAGCTAAATACAAAAGTATTAACCGCATCTTTTAAAAATTTTTCTGCTGGCAGAAATAAGGAGCGATAAATGGAACGTTTTGCTTGTCTTTTTATATATTATTTAAAGAGCTAACTACCTATCTGATTCGTGTATTACCTTTTGTGTCACATGAACCCCAATTAACTTTAACCAAAAATGAGGTAACCCTTGAACTACAGCAAACGTCCAGCAGTTTCAATGGTTAGTTTAACTTTGGTTATTAGATAAATTTCGTAAGATGTTAATCGACACGGAACTTTCTATTATTAAAAAATATTAGGGCTCTATAGGACGGCTTATTTCGATTTATTAGTTTAGTATCGCTTCAAACATATGCTAGTAAAGCTTTATCATCATTAATCCTATTTAATCGCCCGTATGTACCACTATATTAGAATTGAACTGTATTTCTTAATGAATTAATTGTTTTATGTAAAACAGACATTCTACATTTTCTATTATACAGGCATATGACTACATATGCATATCCTCCCAGGCAAGAACATCTGATACCACCACGTTGATTCTGGCGGCCACTTTTGGGGCCCGGGAACGCTTGCAGGAATGTATCTCGGCGCCCTAGTCAAAAAAAGAAGTCTAAAGTCATGGCTTCGAATCCTGCGGGGATTCAAAAACTTTCCCTTATAGTTGCATACGACAATGGGGGACTGATCGCTCTCCTGACTGTAAAGTGATACATGTACCGGATAGGCACTAAATGTTCACTGCGTCTTATTTTTCTACGCTCGTGTCCGTTATAAGAACATTCCCATTGGACCATGAGGGTCATGCAAGAAGAAGAGCACCCGTGTTTTCTGCGTCCACCTCTGCACTGTAGTATTACTGTCTCTGTAGTCTAGTGGCATAGGCTTACGCTTTAGAGGGGTCGTATCATGCGGGGACTAAACTACTTTCCTAAGTTGATTTCTAGTTTCTTAAGGCAAGACGGGATGATGACCTGATGGCCTGTGAAGTAAGACGTTCCATGGGTCGGATGCCTGCGCCTTGTCGTCGAATTGTGACTCTCGACTGTTTATCTAGATGCTATAACATGCACTTTTTAGCCTAGACCCTTTGAATTGCACAATGAGCATTTTTAAAAAGAGTTTAACGCAACTCCATTACGAACTGAACTAGACTGTAAATTGTTTTTCTACTTTTATACTATTATATTTGGAATAGTTTAGATATGTGACACTTTTCTTTGTAGCGCAATCTGTTTTTGGCTTCAATATTATGTATCTATACTTAATATAAATTTTCTTACACGTTACCTGTTGATAACCCTAACAATAAATAAATAAATAGATATATTTTAAATCGCATCGATTTAATATACGTTTTAAGTGTTCGTTTCAGCAAGGTATAAAAATATACAGCATTTCATGCATCCACTTATTCAATTCAGTCAAACGTAAATTAAAAAAAGGACGAATGTATGCATATAAAATTGTATGTGCTTAAGTGTCTTTAATTCAAATACAGACAGTGTTTACTTTATAAAAGAAACTCATGTACATTACATTTTGCAATGAAATCATTAAATTAATAGTTTGGAGAACTTGGTAAAACCATCGAAAAACCTTCTATTAATGAAATGGCTCAAATGACAATTAATTTCTATGACGAGCTGGATTTTCGTTTTTAGTTAAAATGTTATTTTTAATATTCACAAAGAAATATATAAATCATTTTATATCTACATGTGATACTTGATGTATATGGACATAGATATAATGTTAAGCAATGATTGAGAATGATTTCTTTTAAAACATATTTTCTGAAGTAGTATTTTCCTATTCATAAAACGTATCTAGTTTTATTTACAAAGTTTCAGAAATAATTTGAATGTAATAAATAAAGACAATAATCACACGCTATACCTTTTTTACAGATGAGACGACAAGTAATTGGTCTAATACTGCGCTGATGCCTTGGGATACAGCTTTATGTGTATAGAATAAGTAAATGACGTAAACAAAGTTATGTTAATCTCTACAATAAGCGTATATCTTTTGATAGGAGGACCATATATTTTGTCGTTAACTGCCTCCGAAGTGGTATGGGAATTGCGCTTTAAACCGGAGATCACGGATTCTAATCTTCCGGGGACTCAACTACTTTTCTTAAGTGGCTTTCTAGTTGGGCAATGCGGGCCGATCACCCGATTGTTTGTAAAGTAAGATGATCCATGCGTAGGATGGGGATGTTAAAATTCGGTCCAGCGACTAATCTCTCCCCGGTCGTGTCGGTTATCCGTCCCATCGGACTTTAAGAGACGAGGGAGTGTATTTGTGTTTGAGCGTACACTTGTGCACTTTAATATTTCCTGAGCAGTTAGCTGATCTGTAATATAGATCGGCCGCCGTTGAAGAAATCGACGTGAGGACATTATTATTTTGACATTACTCGATTTTCGCTTCGGCCTTTGTTTGCTTGAATTCTCGGTTTTATGTGTCTGCGTTACAGTTACTTCATAAGGGCCAAAATAGTGTAGATGATTAAAAAGATCTACATATGATGTATTAGAACAGGTTTTGAATGTGACGGATTGCCTGTTCTTGTGCTACATGTTTAGCCAAGTTATGTAACGACGATGACATCCGTAAAATGGCCGGTGTGGGCTGGATGAGAAAAGCCGAAAATTGGGAGCGGTGGGGTGCATTAGGCCTGTGTCGAGCAGTGGGCTGACACAGGCTGATGTTGATAAATCCCCGTATAAGTATTTGTCCTCATACGATTAAAAATATTTTTTTAAGTAACAAATAGAAGATACTTGCAAAATTTGACCCTTCTAAATTTTTTTTATGAAAAAATGGATCGCACATTCCCTTGCCGGTTACTGCTTCATTAGTTCGTAATTTTTTAACTCATAGTAGATATAGCGTTTATATGGACTTAAAAGTAAACTAACGATTTTTATTTTAAAAACATTTGGGGATGATTACTTACTGTAGTTAAAAATAAAGTCTATGCGCATGTTTGTCATGTAAACTCGTTTTCAGTAATCGTAATTAGCGAAATACGATAATTAACTTGTTTGTTTTTAAATCCTCAACAAACAGCTATTGTTGAAAACATGCTATGATATTGTAAACAACATGAACACTAATGTTATTGCTGTTAATATCTTTATCGTGCTTTTCTTGTTGCTTAATTTTTTAATAATTTGTAATAATCATGCAACAATTTTTGGAGTTCATCCTTTTAAGAATTTTCAAATAATAAGTTTACGACTTAAACTTAAGTTTTGTTCTTCTTTCTAGACATTTTTCCAAATTATCATGACATCGGCTTTTAATACACTTACCTGAATATTTTTTTTGACAGACAACTGTCCTTCGTACTTTGTTGTAAGAATTTTCTACATGGGCACTGTAGTTTTTGAGTTTATTTATTTCGAATATACATACAAAATAGAAATCTTTCCTTTTTAAAATATTATTAGTATATTCATAAAGGCTCAATATTATTTTAAACTGTAACGGCATCCGAGGTCTCGGTTAAGGATGACTCTACACTTAAACTGTTCGAATTGTTTTGCGGATTACTGTTTTAATTTTCCTTCGTGTTTGAATGGAATTGTAATAATGAATATACTTTCAGTTAAGGCTGTAAACAGCAGCAGAAGCCGCATGGAGAGCATTGTTAGGCGAAGTTGGTTTGTGACCGTCACTAACGGGCAGTGGTTAATTTTTTGCCCGTTTTGACGATCGCAAAATGAACTCGCTTGACTATAATCAACTGGTACAGAAACATGAAGATAGAAAGACTTAAAGAGAAACATCGTATTGGAAGATTAGTCCTACGACGGGTGTAATGCGACAGATAATAAGAAGAGATATCAAGATTTAAAGCTTGAATATATATATGTATATATGTATTGTTTGTATATACTTTTAAAATAAATGCAAGTCTATGTATTTATCAGGTGTCTATTTTCCATAGTGCAAGCTTTGCTTAGTTTGTGTCTATATAATGATTGGTTATTCGTCCAGAAAATATTATTATATTGTTGTTATGTTACTAGCTTTGCCCCGAGGTTTCATTTGTGTAGCGATTGTAGATTGTGTTAATAATCATTACACATGATGTATTTATAACTCTAAAGGTTTGAGTCTGATTTGCAGACTTTTATACAAATCACTAATTCACGTTTTCGTAATATATATTCGTAAATAGTAATTGATAGTTTATAACTCTTAAGTTTCAGTTAACAGCTCATGCAGACTTTATCATTACTTTTATACATTGTTAATAAATTATAGTATTACATTATCATATTCTGTATTCAATGGTATAATATATGATTCTAGGATAAATTGCGATTAACGCGAATTAATGTCAAGAAATGTCAGAAGTTGTTAAAGAAATTTACTCAAGTGATTCCTCATAGATGTTTAAATATAAATCGATGACTAATATAACCTAATTTTACAAAGGTTTCAATTCCAATTATGTATAAACTCTGTCTTTAAAATTATTTTCCTGTAAATCCTGTGCTGATCTATCACTGTTACTGTAAAACTTAAGATTTTATAAATTATTTTATAACATAAAAGCTTATAAATTATAAAGCAAATTACTCTTTACTTAATATTAGAACGATTCAAATCAAATATCTTTATTCAATATAGAAGTGTAAGACTCGCTTATTGATTGTAGAGGACGCTACCACCGGCTCGGAATAGGACACCTCCGACCTAAGAAGAACCGGCGAAAGAAACGCCGCAGGCCCATTTTGTCATCTTTTAAAATAATCAAATATACATAAATTTCAGATGAGCTTCATACAGTTTTATCATACGTATATTAAATTTGAAAAAGCCTTGAGCGAGCATTCCATTACCAGGTTGCGTTATCATTTATAAATTCATTTATGTTATAATAACCTTTAGCACATAAACGTTCCTTTATTACTTTTTTAAATTTATTAATAGTTAAACTCTGAACGTTTACTGGGATTTAGTTGTAAAAGCGTACACATTGTCCCACAAAAGATTTACTTATTCTTCGCAGTCTAGTTGCTGGAAGAATACGAGTCGAATGCGAACTTGAGTTTTGCTGCATATTATAACATCATGTCATCAGCCTGTGTTAGTCCACTGCTGGGCATAGGCCTCCCCTATTGCCTTCTCCATTAAAGGGTTTTTGGACCGTATCCCACCACGCTGGTCCAATGCTAGTTGGTGGGTGGACCCACTTTTTACATGCCCATCCGACGCATGGATTATCTTACTTTTCAGACAATTAGGTAATCGGCCAAAATTGCCCTAATCAACTAGGAAACAACAGTGACAATTCGTTGAATCCCCGCAGGATTCAAACCCACGACCTCCGGTTTCTAAAACACACGTCCTTACCACGGCTACGGAGGCAGTAACAAAATTAAACCCGATAAAATCTGTAAAGTCTTTTATCAAATCATCTATGTTAAAGTGTCAATTTGTAACATTAAATAACGTTTTAAAGGTTTACATCGTAATACATAACCGATAAATACAATAAAGCAATATTTTAAAGCTATTTATATAAAGAATTATTTAAAAAAAATGTCTTCCCGTTTGTCTGTTTGTTCTGGATATTTTGGGAATGGCTTGTCCGATTTTTACGAGACTTTCACTGGAAGATAGCTTTTAAAATTGGGACTAACTTAGGCTAATATTTTATAGAAAAGTCTAAGTCGCGGCCAACAGCTAGTTCGTTTTAATTATTTAGTAAAACTGTCGTACATGCTTGTAATATATTTCCATCTTCGCTTTTGATGTACAATAAATGTGCGAATAAAAACAATTACAATGATAACAATTTGTTTCTTTCCCCTATGCATTTAGAGTAATATTTCTTATGATGTTGAATAGTAACAGCATATGGATTTGGATGAATTTATCGAAATTTGTAAATATAAAAATTGAAATTAAGGAAATTCGACAATGTTTTTCACATAAATTCCTTTCCTTAAGAATTGAATCACAAAAGTAATTTGAAGTTTTTTGATATTAAAGTAAAATAATGCCTGTAGGAAAGGCTTAGGTCCTGGCTATAAAACGGCGCTCCAGCTTAATTTCTTGTGTTTAAACGTTAATGGCTTGCCTTATAATTATACTGCGCCATTTAAACCAGAACACAGCAATGTTTTTTTACTACCTGGAAAGTGCGAGCACCACAATGGTATTGCTATAGTAGATACTCTTTTATTACGAAATCTGTAGTAACAATTTCTAATCAAAGGTCCTTAGTAAATGTAATCCTGCCAATACCTTGACGAAGATCTGTAAGTTCCTATAGAGGTGCTTTTAGGCGAATACCTACTGTTTTATATGTACAACGGACGTCAGGCAGTTTTGGAATGAATTTAATAACGAAACGAAATATAGAAAATATAAATAGGCATGTTCATTTATTATTTAAATCTTTACAAAATTGATATTATAACCTTTCCTATGATCAAGTTATATGACAATATTACAAAAATTATTAAAAAGAAACTGCTCCTGCTGTAAGTATGAACAAAGTCGATATGATTTTAAAAACATCATATAATTTTTTTTAATCGTATTAGTGATTAGCTTTATTGATTGCCATACGTTGGGCTCTATGGTTTCAAAAATACAAAAAATATTATTTTGCAATTCATTAAAAATGGATACACCAAATTATTAGCGCCTTCTCGTTTTGCAAAGTGCATTTTAATTTTGCTAAATAAGGTTTGCTATTATTAAAACTGTAGGCGTTTTAATTATATTTTACAATAGAAGAATAACATAAAAAACGTAATATAAAGCGTTTTCAACTCGACCTTAACATTATTAGCTATAGCTATTGGAACGATAGATGGACAAAAGTTAAAATAATTCTTAGATAAAATTCTAAGTATAGGGCTACGATTTATATTTTGGTATATACATATAATAAAATATATTTTTTCACTGTTTCAGAATTAAAAATAGTTTTTTGTTTCTTTTTTTATATTGTCACAGTAAAGTTATTTTTGAAACCGCCTCCTAGTCTAGCAGTATTGGCCCTTGCTTTATGTAGCGTAGGTCGTGGGTTTGAGTCCCGCGGGGAAACAAATTTATGTTATCGTTGTTATCTGGTTGTTTAGGACAATTAGGGCCGATCACTGAATAGTCTAAATAGGAATATGATTCCTGTGTCGGATGGGCATGTAAAAAGTCGGTCAACCCACTAACCTGCATTGGAACAGCGTGGTGGGATACGGTCTAAAAACCCCTAATGGAGAAGGCATGCATTAGGAGGCCTATGTCCAGCAGTGTACTAACACAAGCTTATGAGATGATGATGATTTAGTAGTGAAAAGGTGATTTAAATATTTTTTTTTTTTTTAAAGGTAGTTCCGCGTCACAATCATGGTGGATATGCTAAAATTATGTGTCATCATCAGGTAAATAATACCATTTCTACGGATTTTATACCAAATAGCAAAATTTATTATTAGACTACAGCAATATTTAGTTATAATTTATCTAGAACGTTAGCACAAAGTTATAGTAAAGGATAATGTGCTTCTTTCAAATCACATATTCCATTATATTGACATTTCATAAAAGAGAAAGTATTGGTGTATTCAGTGTTCCTTAAACTTGATACAAAAATATTTTCTGGCTTACAGAAGTATTATGTCTTCTAAAGTTAAACGACAAAATTGACTTAAACATTTAAATTATACATTAAGGACTTTGTAATGAAAGAGAAAATTATTCAGCGATAGTTTCGATAAATTATTATAAAAAAATAGTAATTGAATGCAATAAATGCACTTAATTGGTGAGAAAGTTGAATGGTTTGTTCGGATTAACAAATGATATGAGCCTTCACCATCGTACCTCTTATCAGACTGATATGTACCATCCTCACCATCTTGTAGGCTGGCATGTCACCACAGTGGGTTTAACGCACCATTTTGTACCACGAGTACAGGTTAAGTATGTTCTTTACCTTTCCTCTGTTTATCACTGCCTACGAAGCCTAGTGGTATTGACATGCGCTTTAAAAATCGGTGGTCGTGGGTTTGAATCCTGAGGGAACTCGACTACTTTTCTTAGTTGGATAGAGCAATGCAGGCTGGTCACCTTTTCCCTATAATATAAGAAGTTCATGCGTCGGATGTGCTTGTAAAAAGTTGACCGCGATTTTGTCCGCGTGGAGAAAAAAATTGTTTATTTTTTTCAATAAAAAACAAAGTAGTCTGTCTTAGTTACTCTCAGTATCATTAGCTATTTTCCAGTGAACAGACAGATCTAACAGTGAAGTCCCGTCATAATCGGCCCAGCTATTCCAGAGATTAGCCAGATCAAACGAACGGACTTACCGATAAAAATTAAAAAAATGTTGTCTTGTTAAATGTATCGGTTATATATCACATTGTATAATTTATTAATAATTTTATAATTTTGATGATACAAAGAGACACTCTAACTCTATTTATTCGTATAGATTTTAATGTGTAAAATAAATGTACGACATCTTAAGAAGAATTTATCGGTAAAAGCAATGATAAAATTCAAACCATTATTCCATTGACAAAGAATATTAATGATCATTACTAATTAGCAGACAATTCGGAATGTTTGCTCTATTTAAAGCTTGAAAAATTATTTATCTCATTAAATCAGATTAGATTTCCGAGAGCAGTTTACAAACAAACTAATTAACGAACGTAATCAACCCTTAATGATTCGGGATTTCTGTTCGTAATTATTTATGTATAAAAAGAAAGATTTTTCGAGTTCAAGCATCAGTTGGCGATTGGACTTCTAACAGTGAATTCAATAAACCAAGAAGATGTTCTACTAAACAAAGTAAGATGTGGAATCGGTGAGTATGATAACGCGATTATTATACATGTAAAATCCACTATTTTACGGATTTTTTATCTTTTTTATCTATTTGATTTTAGTTATATATATTTATTCCCGACGTTTCGGATATTTTCCAGCTTCCATGATAACGGGCGGACTAAGTAGGCATATGTCTGTATCTCAATGTTTTTGGAATAGCCGCCAGAGTTTTTTTTAATTTTGAACATTGCTTCGACAAAAAATACAAAAGCCAGAAGATAACATAATTACTTTTTGTCGGAAATAAATATAAATAACTAACGCGAAAAATGTGGATTTAATATCGGTTATTAATATTTAGATTGTGTTCTTATTAGTAAATGAAATGTCATAACAAACTTTAGCGTCATAAATAACACATTACAATTTGCCTTTTAGACGTGCGGCGTCCATAATAAATACTCTTGGCACCTAAATACAATTCGTGGACGCAGTTACTTTACTAGGCACGGCGCCATTATAACTACTTTGCCGCGGAACTAGAATCAGCAATGTTTCTTTCTTAGCCGATCACGTCCCCTGGTGGTAAGTTACTTATATTCTTTACAAATCGAACCAGATGCCTATGTAAAATACAATGTTCTGGTTTTAAGAACGTCGTATATCGTGTTCAGATGACAGGGGGAATTAGTCTGCTATTCATAGTACATTTCCTTAAGAAATTCTGTTTGGTCGCCTCTTTTCTTGTAATATGTACCTCTAATATGTGACTCTAATAAGATGGGGTTTTATCGACGTGTGATTTCTTTTAAAATTTTAAATCAATTTAAAATAAAAAAAGTACGATGTATTTATTGATGTTATTCCATTAATGAAATAATATCCACAGTAAGGATTGCATTTTGATCGATATAGAAAAATTGATTCTATTCACGCCATTTTGTTAAATGTTGTTGTTGTTGTCGCCATGTTGTTTTGGTAAAGTTATTTTTTAATAAGGTCAGTTTATGCTATATGATAAAAGAAAATTTATTTTGTAAATAATAATGCTCGATTGATTTCTTATTATTTTCCAGTGGATTTTACAATGGTCTAGCAATATCATGGCGAAAATAAGTAGATTTCGTCAGGCTTTGTTTAAATATTCAAGCCTTTCTTACTCTACTTGAATTCGCGGTGAATACATCTTCATAAAAAGAGTTTATTGTGAAATATGACTGTAAGTTAAGCTGAAATCGGTCTTATGGCGACGCAAGTGGATAAAGATTAATAATATATTAGTTACCTAACATAACCTGAAACGATTGTGAAATGATAACTTTGTTATTAGTCATAACAACTATGATTTAAAGCAATAACAGCTATGGTTCTGATTTTATTCTTATTTAAGAAGTGTTCAAGTATTTTAAAAAAGTTGACAATTTTTCCACCAAAAAGTATATCATATGATAGATAGTCTGGCACTATATAGTTATAATTTAAGGTTAGTTGAAAAAATAAAATAAATGTCATTTTTATTAACATTTTTGCTTTCAGACATAAGACTAAATAATAGTCATACATGAGCTAAGGAAGAGGCATAATTTCGGTCTCAAAATTAAGTAGATTTTATTCGACATTTCATAATATTATGTCGGATACTTTCTGCTTATAATTGCGATCGATAAACATCAACTATCTACAGAAATGATTACCGGGTTTATTATACAGTTATTGATACACAAAGAATGTCAGGACAACTTATTGTAAGAGATGAACGGTGTATTCACTATCATCATCAACATAATCAGCCCTAACAGTCCACTGTTGGACATAGGCCTTTTAAATGAACGCCAAGACGGCTGATCCCTGCTCGCTGCCAACTTTAACCCGCTACTGCACGGAGATCGCCATCCCCGTGTATTGACTATATCTTAGCTCAGTAAGGATGGTGTTTATGTAAAAAAGAAGTTAAATGTCAAACTGAATAGACGTCAAAACTTTAATCATTGTCATTGGTTACATATCGCGTGGGGATTTAACCTTTGCCGCGTCCACCAATAGGAGCGCTTTTGCTTTTGGCGCCATTTGTGTTTGATATTACACTTTGTTTCTATTTATTTATCTATTACTAGAGACTGCCTACGTAGCTTAGTGGTATAGGCGTGTGGCTTAGAAACCGGAGGTCGTGGGCTCGAATCCTGCGGGGACCCAACAGATTTTCATTGTTGTTTCCTAGATAGTTAGGCCAATTTGGGCCGATCACCCAATTGTCCGAAAAGTAAGATGATCCATGCGTCGGAGGGGCATGTTAAAAGTCGGTCCACCCACCAACCCGCATTGGACCAGCATAGTGGGATACGGTCCAAAACCCCCTAATGGATAGGGGTGAATTAGGGGACGCCTATGTCCAGCAGTGGATTATCACAGGCTGATTATGATGATTTATCTATTATGTAGATGTGGTATAATATTCATCTACATTATCATTACTAGCCTGTGATAGTCCATTGCTGGACAAAGGCCTCCTCCAATGCACGCCACCGCTTCTGATCCTCGGACTATTCTCATTCGCCCCACACCGGCCCCTTTGCGAATGACGTGACTCCATCTTGCCGAAGGGCGTCCGGTGTAATATTACTTAAGGATATAAAAAAGCATATTCTTTCCTTATAACAGACAATGCATTTACCTCCATTAATTATGTGAAAATCTTTGCTTATTTTCTATGAATCTTTCAGCGTGTTTATTCTTGTTGAAGCTTTGCCGTTGATATAAGTAGATTCTGTCTGGTTTTGTTCATACATTTAAAGCCATGCAATCTCTGCTTGCATCTACGGCAAAAAAATCACTTCTGGGCGTGTAGCAAAGGTTCAACCGTCTAGAAAAATTTTCGTAAGTGTAAGTAGATTTTGTTTCGTTTGTTTATTATCAAGCGTGACTTGATCTACATTATACGGACGATAATCAGAGCCCGAACAAATTAATAAGGACCGATTTCTTTTGAAATATTAAGAAGATTTATATGACGGGTTACTTGTGGTGCGATCACGAATTTCTTGTCATACAATAATGGCCCTGGCCAGGATGTGGTATCGAACTCTATACCGGAAAAAATAATTGTGTGATGAATGTTTTATTTTCCTCGTATCTAAGAGTTTGTATTTTATTATCTAGTTATAATGTATGACAGTAATTATTTACTTATAAGTACTATTTTTTTATTAAGTATACTGTTTTTATTATTCAGTTAGTTGCCATTGTTTTCTTTAGTGCTTTGCTGAAATATTTAATAACTTTTTGTAGCAACAATTTTTTACTAATGTTCTTATGTTGATGTTATTAAATCATCATATAGATGCTATTTGGTCATTGTTTTAAGTACGTTTCGACCGGCTATTTTACCTTATAGCCGACCGTCGCTTACTTGAAATAATGTCTGAGAAATCTCCATATGTTTTATTATATGCTAATGTTTGATGAGTGTGGTACTTATAAATGTAAACATATTTATCAAATCCATTCATTTACGGATTTTTTCGTTAGATATATTTATTACCGACGTTTCGCACTCTTTTCAGCATCCACGGCCACCAGCGACCCCGGGCAGACTAAGTTGGTATATATATATAAATATAATAGAAATAACTATGTAAATTAATAATTGTTAATTGACGACCCTCTTTATGTTTATATTAATGTTTTCTTTCAGTCTATATTATTCGACAGGCGATCTACTTTTGAGGTCATACAATAGGAGATATTATAGTGACACAGAAACACAGTTTGTACTGCCTTAAAGCTTTACTCTCTAAGTCCGATGGGACGGATAGTCGACACGACCGAAGAGAGATCAGGCGCAGACCGACTTTTAACATGGCAATGAGAAGATTGTACGATGATAACTAGCAATTAATAGATCACCGAATAGTGCAGCAACAGCAGCGAAAAGTTATTGAGTTCCTGTCGTTTAAACTAATTACATTATTAATTCGAAGATAAAAATAGAGAGACTTGTTATTTTTAAATTTGTTTTTTTTCATTGGCTAATAAAAATATTTCAATCCTCATTTGCTTCCCTTTTACAATTGGCAGGGAAGAAAATACATTTCGACTAATGATTAGCTGTTTCTAAAAATAAATTTCAAGAGATCCACCTGTAGCGATGTACTTATAAGTTATCATTTCAACTTACTAACTACCGTTTTTTAAACTTTAATACAAATTTGTTTTATATGTATATGTTAAAAAATTGGACTTTTAAACAGGGACATAAATTCTGAACTTATCGATACACTCTATTTACAATATATAAGTTAAGAAAGTTGATGTTAATTATCAAAAATAAGGGTAAGTTTATTATAATAATAAGCATACTTGTCGATCAATAAAACTTTTTAAAAAGGAAAGCGTTTTTTTTTTACACTTAAATATGTTTTCACCATTTTAAGATTTCCGCTCTATTGCTTTGATATATTTCATAGGGTTTAGCACTTTTTTTGTTGAAAGCTCTTAAACAACCTTATTTATTTTCGACATCTCTGACAAAAAATTTACTCAAATGTTCCAAAAACTAAACAAATAATGTGTGCGTGTACTAGCGTACACTCGTAAGAAGTGAAACTTCTTTATGACGTTATTTTTCAAAAAAAAAGCATGTTATAATGTTACACAATTTTTTTTTCCAAACCCGATAAAGAAGTTAATTTATTAGTACCAATACAACGACAACTGCCTGCGTATCCTAGTGGTATAGGCGTGTGCCTTAGAATCCGGAGGTCGTGGGTTCGAATCCTGCGGGGACTCACAAATTTTCATTGTTGTTTCCTAGTTGGTTAGGGCAATTTAGGCCGATCACCCATTTGTCTGAAAAGTAAGATGATCCATGCGTCGGATGGGCATGTAAAATGTTGGTCCACCCACCAACCCGCATTGGACCAGCGTGGTGGGATACGGTCTAAAAACCCCCTAATGGATAGGGGCGTATTAGGGGAGGCCTATGTCCAGCAGTGGACTATCAAAGGCTGATGATGATGAATACAACGGACAATAGAGGACTCCACCATACACATTTATAAATTGTAACATGTCAAGAAGCCGAATTAAACAGAAATATTGAGATTAAAATATAGACTAGTTTATTTTATAAACCCAAGTTCACATAAACATAAATTCAGCCCATTAATTTGAAGATAAAAAATAAGATAAAAATTATTCAAATATACGTTATTATTGTTAAAATTTTAGTATGCGACTTTAGCAATGATCGTTAAATTAAACGCTAGATGGCGCATAACATGAATGCGCTTGAGGCGCAAAATGGGGCGTAACGAAAAAATGTTACACATTTTTTTCCAACCCCGATTAAGAAGTTTCACTTCAATTATATATCTTAACCTTCCGGAAGAATCATTCTATCGATTAGTGAAAACTACGTGAAAATCCGAGCAGTAGTATTAGAGTTTATCGCGAACAGACAGACATACACTTTGTACAGACGTGGACTTTGTTTTATAACCTGTATAGAAATGTTAGTAAGTAATATGTCATTAAGCTGTCCTCCGTGACACAATGCGCTTAGTGCTTGTTTTATTCTACATCAGGTCTTACCATGGAAAGAAGGTAATGTAGTTCACATACCAATGAATGCTATTTGCGAATTGTATTTGAAATAAATTAAAAATACAATTGAATTGCTTAAGTGTACTTTTTCATCTTAATTTTCATCCCTGTAGAAATAATTAGGGTATTTAAATGTTGTAATAAGGTGGTTAACTTGAATTCCAAATAGAATATTATTATTGTATCGTAAATATCTAAGGAAGAATAAGTTAACCCGATGGTAGCCATATTATGCTTTTATAAGTTTTGTAAAATTTCAACAAATAGTTTATTGTTATGAGTTCGTGGGAAAAATTGATCGCCGGCCATATTAGCTACCCCTGCTGAAGTTTTATTAATAGTGACAATACATCTCGAACGTTCTACCGACACAGGCGTATTCTACACTATGATTGCTTCAAATCACAAAGGCGACCAACAATAAGGAAGTAATCACTTAGTGCACAGACCCTAATGGGGTTAAATCAAGTCACAGCCACTGTCGGCGAATGCGCGACAGATTATGCTATTGACGCTTGTAACGTTCAATGTCATTTGAATTTGGAATGATTTCTTCTTTTTCATTTATTCAAATTGGCCTGTGAGGAGTGGAAAATTTACCGACCCGGCAATAATATGTCCAGACATTTTCGGGACGATTATTTATTGAGCATTTTCGTACAATTTGCAATTAATATAATAAGTTTACATATTGGTTTATTTTATAGATTTAACATTGAATAAATGTTGCAAAAGTTGTGATTTGTTTAGAAATATCGCGTAGTCGATTGATCTTTGGTGGCAGCATCCTTTAAAGTTAGACGTCAGTACTTTTTGCAAAAACTTTGTTTATTCAAACCAATTTCTTACGTCAGTGTTATAGTTTATCTTTGGAATGGCCTGTCCGACTTTGACGGGACTTTCACTGAAATTATAGCTGAGGTCATCATCATCAGCCAATCATAGACCACTGCTGGACTTAGGCCTCTCCTAATAAACGTCAAAAAACCCTCAAAGGATCAGGCCTTTGACCGTATCCCACCACGCTGGTCCAATGCGAGTTAGTAGGCGAACCGACTTTTTACATGTCTATTCGACGCATGGACCATCTTACTTTTCAAACAATTGGGTGATCGGCCAAAATTGCTCTATAATCTGGCAATAGCTGAGGTAACTGGGAGTAATTTAGGCTATCTTTTAAAAGAAAAATATAAGTGTTTTAATTACCACACTGAAGAAGTCGCGGGCAACAGGTAGTTGTTAGATATAATTGTATGTATGCATATATTTACGTATAACAAATCACTAGCTTTTAAAATGTAGCATAGTTATATGTTACTTGATACTTAATTAATAGTAAGTACTGTCGAAAATATCAAGCCAGTATCAGTGGTGGTTAATTATGATTAGTTCACTTAAAGACATACCATCGTATTTCCGCCGGAAACGTTGTAACGAGGAAGTTCCGTTTTAATAAAAATGTGTAATCTATCTGTGTCGTGTCTAAATCAAAATCTGAATTAATCGTAAATAGAAGCAGCTTTGTTTAAAGTAGTTTATAATTTTAATATCTATTGACACCGTCAGAGAAAAATTGCAATTTTACGAGATATGTATATGAAGTTTCTGTCACTTCCCTGAAGAAATAAGGACAATTTTCTTATACAAAAGTTTTCAGCCCAGCAGTTTTTAGTGTGTTTTATGACAAATTGGTAAAGAGAAGAATGGGACTTTGTCGGCAAAGAGATTAGCTTTAAGTAAATTGAGATCAAAAACAATGGAACTTTTGATGAAAATTTTTGGCTTATTTTTTAGTATTCTTAACCCATAAACTAATGTATGCAATGTTATACCTTGAAAACTTAACTTCCCTGCATATAGTTAAAATCTTATTTAAGAAAAACTATGCAACATGCATAGTTAAAAGATCAATTTTGAGTGAGTTGCATTTTTATTAATTGTTCTTTAAATAAAACTAATGTATGCACAGTGCTGTACTATTTTAAGAAGAAGACACAGATGGTTAAGTTCTCCAGAAAACTTTCGGCCTCTGAAAAAAGGGTTTTTGTGTGTGCGCAGTTCTCTGTTCCCTGAAATCTTAATAAAGTATTTGGCGTTTCGTTATAAATTCCTGAGTGAAATAAATCTCATTAAGCTGTTCTTTGACTCCGTGGCCTTTGACATGAGCTGCAGTTGAGTTTAAAAAGGTACGGTGCTCATAATGATGACGACAGCTGATGTAATTGAATCTAATTTGTTAATTCACTCTCGCCGCTAGACGGACGATTCGTACGGCAGATGTGATTGTATCGAATGGTATTTTAAAAAAAAAAATTATAACATCCAGATTCAAGGGTTGTAGAAAAATCAACATAATATAAATAGAAACGTGACATTTTTTTTGAATTTTTCACTGTTAAGCGAGGTATACTATTAAAGCGGAGCCCAACATTTAGGCATCCCTAGGGGCTGGGAGACTTCTGCCAGGGTCAACCCTGGACCGGAACCCGGAGATCTCAAGATCTTCTGGCTCCCATAGCCCCTGAGTAACAGATACTGGGGAGTCTGCTGCCTAGATGTAGCGGCTGATACGAAGGGCGCGTGAGTTTCGATACTCACTGAGTGCCATAGACCCTCGCCTCTGCGACCAGCGTTGATGGAGTTACAGATGAGTGCAAAAGCGTCCTTGACCCCAAAAAACAGCTCCAGTGAACCCTATAACATGTTCTCACTTTCTCACACTCGTAGTGATCCTGTAGCTAACAGGTGTAGCTAAGGCCAACCTGCTGCCTGCTGTGGCTACGCTCAGATAGGCACTGGGTTTAAGGTTGTAGGCTTCCTGCTCTCCATGTTTCACTCAATCGAGGTGGGCCGATATCCTCCGCGACTAGATGTGGAGGGAAATAGGAAAATGAACGAAACGTCCAAATCGCTATCGATTTTGACTGCCCATAATAAGTAGAGAATAATTACCAATGATCCCGAAATCTTTTTTATAAGTGAAGTAAATCTACGAACAGAATGCTCATGTTATGGTAAATGAATGATATCTTCTCGCTCTTCATGTTTAAAGCAAGTTTTAAATGCATAAAATAACAAAGCAAACTCAAAAAATGATTTCAATTCCAGTTGCTTTTACTATTTAAGATGGTTTACGTGTAATGAAGTCATCATCATCATCATCATCCTTTAATAGTCCACTGCTGGACATAGGCCTAGACATAGGCAGATTATGATATAACAGATTGAAAATTTACATATAAGTAATATTTGGATTAAAGTTTAGATCTCAAGAACTCTTTAGTTCTTTCTTTACTTTGTTGACGCGTCCTCATGTTTTCCTTAAGGTGTCATATTAAGTCTAACATTCTTGTATAATGTAAGTAAATGTATTAAATGCTGTAATGTTCTGTTGCATGATGGCGTTACTTTAATGAATAACGCACTTGTCTGAATGCGGCAATAAGTTGTAAAAATAAAAGTTTTAAACTATATACGGGTTCGTAAAACGTATGTAGAACCGATGCAACAAGATAATCGGTATCTGTGGGGATCACAATGACATAAATAGCTTATGAGAGCTTTAGCGCGAACCGAACACGGTCCCACACCGCCCCGTCCGCCCAATGAAATAAGTAGATAATGTGGGCAACGCTATTTAAAGCTAATCAAACTTAGTTAAGGTGCAGTCAACATACGCGCTCGAGCGGCGCGCCACGTCCGCCATATTGCTTTCGCATCATGCTCAAATTCGAATTCCGAACGCGGTGGCGCTGGATATGCTTGTGTTCAGTTTGCTTATGACCAGTGACAGTTGACATTGGATGCGGCCCGAGTTTTTTTTTAATGGTGAGTGTAATACGTAAAAGGTAAAAGTAATTTTTATGGCAATACTGTGTTTAATATACTGTATTTTTTATTTATTTAATAATAGTTTTAATGTACATAAGATAAGTTCTATTTGTGTTTATAATATTATTTAATAGGTTACGGTCCAATTTATACATCAGTTACCACAATGTATGACGTTATACAACTATTTAGAGCAATAGCAGAATCATCATATTGTGAATCATTAATCAACTCCACGCTAAGTGTTGTAAATTCCATAAAGAATGTACTTCTAATCAGGATATTTGTGCTATTATTACGTATGAATTGTACATGGAAAACAATATTAAAGTGAATAAAACATTACTGAAATAATTTTAACAAGTTTTTTTAGGTTATAACTGTATTATACGATCAATATCACAAAACTTTTTAAAAATTCACAATGGACAAACAGCATATAAGAAAAGCCGTTGTTTACAGGGCGTTTATAAGATAAAACAGGGTGGCAACCCGACCGACAGATAATAAAGGGCAAAAGTTAAAGATGAGTATTATAAAGAGCGACTGATAGCATTAAAGCGACAGTGTGTACTTGCAGTCGAAGTAAACAGTATAGTTATTATATCATTTAATGCATTGTTTTAACTTCACCTTAAATAGCTATCGTCTAAAACTATAGCATAGATAAAATAGACCGTATTATAATTAAAAGCGAATTGTAAGCAAAAAATTATTTAAATAAGCATTTGTTTTGATTTTCTTTTTTTTCACCAACATCTCACCTTTCGAGAAGTTATCGTAAATAAATAACTATAAACATGTCTCTATGTAGTATGATAACGACGATGAAAGTAATAATTTATAATAAACAATACAATATCATTGTTCATGTATAATAAAGCAAAACGCTTTATCTGTAAACTTCCATACCGTTACTATATTTACAATTGTTTTACGATCTATCGACATTAACCACATATGTTGAGATTGAGTAGGTTTAAAACAAAAAAGATACGTCCCACATCGATATCGACAATATCAGAATAACTACGCTTTTTTCGCATCATTGTCTGCTTTGTGCGAGGAAAACCAATTAAGAATGTTTTTATAGGACAGCCTTAGTGATGTATGTACGTTATTTGATAACATATCGATACTGTTGCAAGTGCATATTTTATTATTAGGAATAAATTTTTCCTGTATTGCAATTGCAGATATCGGCCACTTGCTAATGAATGAATAGCTATTAAACCCGTTATGTAGAAGTTTTTGCGGATTAATAGTAATTGTTGTATGCTTAAATGGATATGATCTTCTTTTGTAATATGGATAAATTAAATTGAAAGCCGATTATGTTTTTTTAATTCATATTATTTACTGAATTCTATACTAAAAAGGATGAAATTTACGATTAAATAACTAATGACAATATTTAATAGAACCAGAACCGAAAGTGTCCATTGGTAGACCGCTGCCATATTCAATAATTACGTGATATTCAACCAATATAATGCTATTTGACGCTAATCGAGTTCGACATAAAACTTTGTTGACATATTTTATATATTACATATTCATATGCCCGGGCATATTTAACAGAGGATTTGTAGGCTAAAAAACTTTTTTATTATTTAAGAAAACTACTTTCCAATTGGCAAATAAAATAGATTGTTATCAATTTTATCATATATTAAATACGAATAATCAATGACTGATTCAATAGAATATTATCTAAACCACTAGTTTTTAACACATATATTTCTAAGCTATTTATAACAATAATTTGAGCATTATAATTTCTTCAGATACAATAAAACATCATAACTGGCTGGAAACAATTTACGTCGATAAAAAAAAAACTTTAAAAATATGTCACTAAGACGTAACCCGCCACTATTTAAATTACGAACATGCGCTCCCGAAAACATTCGCTGGTCATTCATCCCGCTGCCATATGGGATATCACGAAGAAGACGCTGCATTAAGCGTTTGTATAGAGATGACACGCAGCTCGCTACATTCATTTAAATATTTAGCTTTCATTTCATAACTAAATTAGTAAGTAGTAATAGAGAAATATTTAAATTGTCAATGATAAACACTTAGCAAATTATTGTTAGTATTAGTTGTCATACCGCATTTCAAGTTTATTAAATAAAAATAGGTATTGTTTAGCCAAAAAAATGCACTCTTTTTCGGAAAATGTGTCAAAGAAATTTACCCAAATAGTTTATTATTTTTGTAAATTTCTTTTATGTTTATTATCCTTAGGTAGGCTTAAAAATACGTTAATTACAATTTTCTAAATCCCATAAAAAGTACATTTTACCAGATTAGTATGAGCTGTATGTTAAAATTAAAGTAACATAGCTGCAAAAACAAGTGAATCATGTTTTAACAATGGACGCATGGATTTTACATTTTGGGTTTTTTTTCTAAAAAAAAATAATAGTTTTGGTTAGTTTACTTAAGTAGGGTACTATTGAAGTAAATTAAAGCCACTATCAAAGTAAATTATAAATAAATAGTATAGTACAAAATTAGTTATAAATAAAAAAAAATTAAATGTGAATCGTATTTTATCCTTTGCAACATTGTGAAAACGGGATGGAACGTCTGCTTGTATGCAGTCAGTACAAGTAACTTCTTTTAACCTTTCTATTTATGCTAATATTATAAAGAGAAAAGATTTGCATTTTCGTGTGTATGCTTGTTGTTAATAAACTCAAAAACTACTAGGCCGATTTAAGAAATTCTTTCACTATTAGAAAACTAAATCCACCTAGAGTAACATAGGCTGGTCGAAGTTGGCAATGCGTAGCGCGAGATTGGTCGTCTTGGCGTTCAATAGAACAGGCCTTGTCCAGCAGTGAACTGATAGAGGTTGATTATGATGATGATGAACATAGGCAACTTTTTACGAAAGGAAAATCCATTTCGAAAATCTAAAATTAACACGATTATAACCGCCTAGCGTTATTGGTCCTTGCTTTATAATCCGGAGGTCGTGGGTTCGAATCCCATGGGGAGACAACTTTGTGTTAGCGTTGTTTTCTGGTCGGTTAGAACAATTTGAGCCGATAATCCAGTTGTCTAAATAAAGTCCCAGTTGGAAAGTAAGATTATCCAAGCTTCGGATGGGCATGTAAAAAGTCGGTCCACCCACCAACCCGCATTGGACCAGCGTGGTGTGATACGGTCCCCCGTAAAAACCCCCTAATGTAGAAGGTGTGCATTAGAGTAGGCCTATGTCCAGCAGTGTCCTAACACAGACCGACTGGTGATACATACACGAGTATTGTGGACGGACTGATACATAAATATAAACACAAAATGGCAGTTTATAAATTGATTCGATCAAATAAATCATTCAAGCTACAGATCCACAAAGCATCCAACACAAGAGACATTTAAATCTCAGAGCCCGTTACAGTGCAACGAATTGATAGCGATTGCCACTAATCCGGATACGGTCAGTTCTAACAATTTGTCAGTCTGTGGCGCGCGGATGCCAGCAATTGAGCAATTAAACGAAGACGCGCTGTGAAGGGCTAAATGTAACATGTTGCTTGCGTTTTTATACTTTTAAGAAGTCATGACGATATTTTTACAGTTTAAATAATGTTTTTCCTTGTTAGAACTAATTAAATTTAAGTTACGCAAGTGACAGTATATTGTATAAAAGCCGTTTTAAACGTATAACACTAAAGGAAATATTTAATAAGCCTATAAAAACTCGTATTTTCATATGATTTTTGCTGCTTTTTGTATACAATTTGGTTTATTTAACTTAAGTTACAGTTTCCAGATTAATGTTTTTAACAATACAGTGACATAATGAATTTTATCTAGAATGGGTTTGATTTCATACTTTAATTATCGGAAAATGTTTTACAAGCTAGATATCTTCAATTTACGATACAAAATTACCATTACAGTAATGTAAATTTATTCTTATATTAACGGGAAATAAGATTAATTATAATTATATTGCATAATCGTAAATAAAACGTGGTAAAACAATAGTAAATAATATACAATAGATCTCTTATGATTTATTCCCTCCATAGCGACCACATATTACGAGCATATTCATGCGAAGCAACTTAGTGCATGATTATTAATCCAGACGGGATTAATTGACGCCCTGGTTGGTGACACATTAACAGGCTGTTTGGTTTTATTTCTTTCAAATATTTACATTTACGAGTATTCAGTACACTCTAGTTGTTGTGACTTCATCCGAGTTTTAATATAAAAAATGATTAGTTAGTTATAATATTGTTACTTTTTTTTTTGCAAGGAAAAGATAGTAGAATAAGTTATTCCCAGTTACATCAGCTTTCACCCAGTAAAAGTCCCGTCATAATCGGACAGCTGTTACAGAGATTAGCCAGATAACACACAGACTGAAATTTATGTAATAATTGTTATGGTATATGTCTCGGTTATGGAGCATAACATTTTAAAACATTTTAAAAGCCAATTGTTAAAACTAATCTTGGCTTGATTTCACCTCTAGTTCGAATGTGTGAAGACTTTATTACGCTTAATGCACGTCTTTAAATTTTCGACATATTTTGTAAATCCTTAAACGTTTTCAAATCAAAAATGTTGAAATATATTCTTGATATATCTTAATTTTGTAAATAATTTCGATTCTAATTATATATGTGCCTTTTCCTTTTAAATTGCAATAGCTCATGTACATTTTTCCTTTTTGTAATAAAATTTTAATATTAGTTTTTTTATGTTTTTGTGAAAACATGTCGTAGCTTTTTATCAGTTTATATTTGTGATCTGATGTATGCTGTTTGTGAGTCTAAATAAATAAATAAAAAAAATAAAAATAACATAAGTAATATTTAAAAACTTTTATTTTAATGTTATAAACAGACACTACAATTTTTTTGTAAAGATTATGTCATAGCACTAGTATAGTTCAACTGGAATGGCATATCAAGATATACTAAATGGATTTAAGGTTTAAGTAACTAATATATATAACATGCATAAGATAACAGAAAAATATGAATGAAATATTTATTATTATTATTTTATATTTTTTATTTTATTATTGTCTCTATTTTATTTATTGTTATATTATATATTTATACGAATGTTAGTAATTAGTAGTAAGAAAATAAATAATTCATACATATTATGTAATAGTTCCATACAATCCTTATGGAAGTCATATATCTTATATCATAACCTCGTCTGCACAACGAGCAGTTGTAATCTTATGCTTTAACCTAGAAAACCGTGGAGAATAACGACAGAAAAGAAGAATGAAAGCAGAAGAAAATAAGACAGCCTAAGAAGTAAGAAACAGAAGAGACAATAAGAAGAAAGAACAGAACTAAATCTTGTTACTAAGTACTAGTGCCGCAGGAGTGATTATTAATTACATCTCCTGCTGCTTAAGTGCTTATCAATGAGTATTTAGTGTTTACACCTGTGAATCGACTGTATAAAAACTAGGATACTTCGTAGAAGAATAAGAAAAGAAGATAACTACAATAACAAAAGAATAACGAAGCAAAAGACAAAAGAAGAAAATTTACGAATGCAGAAGCAATGTAAAGAACTGTTGATTATTAGGTTTAAATGTTTCTTTTGCTCATTTCTTTCTATTGAAATGTAAACATTGTGCAAGTATTAAAAAATGATTACCTCGTTTTCTTATACTGAACTAGCGACCCGCCCATGCTTCGGACTAGAGCTATGCTGTTAGAAAATATACCTACAATAATAATCATGTGGTATACATACAAACCTTCCTCTCTAATAACTCCATATATTAAAAAAAACCGCATTGAAATCCGTTGCGTAGTTTAAAAGATTTAAGCATACATAGGGATATAGGGACAGAGAAAGCGACTTTGCTTTATACTATGTAGTGACAACATAAAGTGCAATCAAACTCTAGTTGACCCGAAGAGTGGACAATTATGAAAATAACTTTGAAAATTAAATTTTAAAAAAGTGAGAGAATTTAGAACCAGGCAATGGCTTTTTGTAATTTTTATAAATAATACATGTTCGAATACAAATTAGGTGTGTAATTTCTATTTAAATAAGTGTTTTTTATGTTTAAAAAAAAATGAAGGCCGGTCACATCATCATCGGCGTATTATAATATTGTAAGCCCTATCGGTTTGCTTTCGTAACTAAAATTTATTTTAATTTTAAAATATTCATTACGAATGCATGCTACATTTTTTTTTATTTTCTTTATTAGCAACGCAGGCTGCCGAGCAGTCGGGCCCCGAGACGGTATGTGGTCATCTACGTACAGACATTGGCAATACCATTGGTATCACCAACGCGTTGCCTATTGTGAGCCCTAGGGTGTTGGTCTCGTTTACCTTGACGGTGCTTTCACGCTACTGCTTTGCGGCAGAAATAGACACTACATTTAATTTTTGCTACAAAATCTGGGTAATGACGGACTATAAATTTTAGTACCATGTTAGTACGTCTTGTACATATAATTAAGTTGTGTATACATTCAGACAGTATTTTATTTTGATCTATATTGTACGGATATGCAAGCGTATTCTGATTCGCATAGTATTCAGCCACTTTTCTACTCTAAAATGTTTAAGAATATTACAGCAAATAAAAAATGGAAGTATCGGTGTTTTTCCACAATCACAGTAAATAGATAGTAATAGAATTCTATTAAATTAAAAAAACTTAGGGCGTAGGGTTATCTTCAATTGCTTTTAAATTCAGTATTTTGAGAAAAAATCTTTTTAAAATATTTGATAATAAGACGACTACTTAATGAAGAATATTAATTTACGTTTTAAATTAAAAACAACTTTCTAAAATCGGTACAATATTTTCCAAAACAATATGCTAACTTCCAACCGATAAGTTTGCGAGTTTGACTGCATGTTACGTTTTACGCAAAAACTACTTAAGGAGTTCTAATGTAACTTCGTAATAGCGTCAGGTCGATTCAGACTACGGCGGCCGATTTATATTAGATATCAGCCAACTGGGCAGGAGATACTATAGAGCACGAATGTACGCTTTTCATAGTCCGATGGGACGGATATCCGACACGACCGGAAAGAGATCAGGCGCGGGTCAGACTTTTTACATGCCGATCCGACCTTAGTACTAAGCTACGGTTATTAGAGCTAATAACAAAGGTTATAACCAATTGAGAAAGCTTTGTGATAAAGATATTTATACTTTTCTGTTTAATATTTATTAAGATCAGGGTGTTTTGAAGATTTAAAACGATAATTTGACCGAAAATTGACTTGAACTGGAATGGTTATTATATTAGTTTAGACAATAATGTTTACATACAAAAAAAATATGTCTACGTATATCTAGGTCGCTGACCTTAATAATGTTGACCTTATATAGAGTGTGCTAAAGTTATCGCAAAATTCATCACAATATGCAAAGCATATTTTGCGAGAGTATTACAATAAATTAAAGTTTTTGATGCAAATATATTATATTATGCCAAAGAAAATTCCTATTTTTCTACACGTTTCAAAAACATCTTCAAATCCAACTTTTACGGCGTTATTTTTATTACAATCGAGTTAATTTAATTATCGTTGTTCATTAAAGCACAATAATTTGTCGTACGCCGCTTTGTCTTTAGAAAGGGAAGAAATTTATTCGGTAATAAATACTAGTAAACAAATAAATAATAGTCTTTATATACTCCAAAAAGGTTTCAACTCAGCATTATTACAAAATTAAAAAAAAATCTTTGCTTATTGTCAATAAACCCGATAGAAAGTGGTAGATGATACCTTTCTTGCTAGATTATAATCTTTGCTGGACTCCACTACTTACTGTCATACGTTTCTCATTTATAAAATTATCTGTGTCATTAGCCTGTGTTAGTCCACCGCTGGACATAGGTCTCCCCTAATGCACGCCTTCTTCATTAGTGGTTTTGGACCGTATCCCACAACGGTGGTCCTATGCGGGTTGGTGGGTGGACCGACAATCCGGCATTCATAAATTACGAAGATGTAATTGCAAAGTTCCTATTACAATTCCAAGCCTTAATACCTTCTTTTGGGGAGTCGGTAAAAATGCGCGATTAGTGTGATGCGTTTTTTTTATTGCACTTGATAAAAAACAATATTTTGTCGTTTGGCAAGTGAGACAGCGTAAAAAGGAATTCTGGGTGTCGTGGAATAAATCCCGCTTGGCATAAAAATAATATTTTTTTTAGCACTAATTAAACGAGAAGTTTTGAAAATGATCTTTTAAAAACTTCTCGTTTGTTACCTTTTTCAAAGTTAATTTTAAAAACTGTCCTTACTAACCATTACATAATTTAAAATACTTTTTAAGTAGCGAGTCATATTTTTGCAACGCTATAGCTATAGATATATATCGACGAACTCCATAAGCGTCGCCATCAAAAATGATTCAATAACGTTCTCTAAAATAGATTATAGATGTATTACCAAATAAAATAGCAATAAAAACATTTTTTTCTTCTTTTAAAAATGTTATACATAGAGTTAGCAGTATAGATATCATATAACTTATTAATATAAGAGTACATTTATAAAGTGAGACATAAAACATAGTAATCGAACGTACTGTGTATAAAAATAACACAATATACGCAGTAATGACCCTTTATCAATGACCGACAATGGGTTAAAGCGCGGACGTACGATTTTTATGCAAATTAACAATACAACGACATTTCATTGGTCCATTGTAAAGCAAATACAGAATCGTTATAAGCTATATGATAAATAAGACCAGGAAATTGGCTTCAACGGCCGTCATCAATACGACCCCAACACTCAACAGTAAAATTGCTCGAAAATCTATTAGTAAACGACAAATATCCGTTGCATAGACAATTGTGATGTCCGCCGCGACCAGGGTGTTGGATATTACGCGAAGTGTCAAATCTATATCAATTACATAGTCGCGGATGTTGCGCGGGAGGTCAACGTAGGACGGTCGCACAGCCCGTATGAACCACTTAACTCAATAAAACTCCCCTACCCATTAAATTTAATAGTCTATGAAAGCCGAAGGCGCGCGCGGCAAAACGCTCCTTCCTGTGAGCGAACGGAAGACGCCGATTGGCTCAATTGCGCGGCCCATTCACCAATCAAGTGCAGGAGCTCATTCGAGCGACCCACTCGCGCCAAATTGCCAGTTGAATAAGAAATTTGAATCACGACAGCGGATATGGTTGAGCGACTTAATAACTTTAGAGTTATCTTTTTTTTTGCGTTTGCTGAATATAGTTTCAATAACACGGACTTTATGGTTGTTCATGTATTGATTCATCAGCCTGTGTTGGTCCACTGCCGGACATAAGCCTACCCACGCACGCTTTCTCCATTAGGTTGCATTATATTAATTCGTGTTTTCTTTAAATTATTTGTTTTCATGTTTCTGTACCTCCTTCTTAGTGTTAGTCCTTGATTTTTTTTTTAATATCTCACTAACAATGAGAACAACTGACAAACATCTAATAGTTTTATAACGAAACGAGATACGGGTAGCGTATGATAATTAAGAGTTAGTTCAGTCATTAATAAACGCGGTGCCATATCTGACAGAAGGAAACCGCTCCCCTCCCACCATCCTTTGATGACTTATACCTACTAATGCAAATGTTTAATGTAACATAATTCCATTTTATAGGTATACTTTTAAAAGAATAGAACAAAGCGCTTATTTCACACGAAAGAAATGTAAAATGTATTATATAGTATTTTTTGTGTTTCTTGAATATCCTATCACAAGTTAACTTGTCATAGCGGGTCATTACACCGGTCTCAGTTAACTCTGTATCATTGACTAAAGATTCCTTGCATTACAAAAAATGTTGTAAAGTTTAGATACGGAGAAATTTTTACTTTCATTTATTTACTGTGTTAGTCCACTGCTGGACATAGGCCGGTCCTAATGCACGCCACCACTAACAATCTTCAGCTATTCTCATCCAGCCCACTCTGCGAATGTCGTAACTCAATCTTGCCGCAGGGCGTCATTTACTACGTTTGCCGAGCCTTGGCCTGCACTCCAGAACTTTTCGACTCCAGATATTATCACAATACTAATTAAATACACCTGCAAAACGCATAACATTAAGAAAAGGTAGAAGCCGACGTTTACCAAAGAGTTAAAAACTTTGCGACAGAATTTGGTCACAATTGCAAAGTTAGAAAATAAATCGAATATAATCATCGAAAATTCGGTATAATTTATCTATTCATTTGAATTGGACCGCTTTAAACCTACAAGTACAATGGCGGTTTCAATGACAGAGGCATTAAATAATTATTGTTAATATGCCATCCAACCTTGAGGTGTAGGAGATTGAAGCTAAATTATAAAGATGGTGATGGTGATGGTGATAATTGAAATAATTCATCGTTCAAAAACCCGTAACATTCTGGTTCACTGGTTCTTCTTTCGTTACACGATAAGTTCTCACAAGATTATGGTTTATGGTGCAGTATAAATTTAAATCCGCCGTCTGGTCCATCCACCTCCGTGGTTTAGCGGTATTGGCCCTAACTTCATAAACCGGAGGTCGTGCGTTCGAATCCGCGGGGAACACAACTTTGTATTATCTTTGTGTTTTGTTTGTGTATTATTTATGTAAGGACAATTTGGGACGGTCACCCAATTGTCTGAATTTGCCGTCCGTCCGATGGGCAAATTTATCCACCCACCAACCCGCAGTGGGATACGGTCCATAAACCCCCTAATGAAGAAGGCGTGCATTAGAAGGCACTGGCTGATGATGATAAATTTAAAATATTTTTATCCATTGCTGTTTCGAAAAAAAGTAACTTTTTGCAAAAGGGTATATGAAGCGAATGGTTCAAAGCAAAATATTATTCACTACATAATCTGTAGCCCAAATAAAACTTAGGAACATCTAAAACACACGGGGGTCAGAGATCGAAATAATTTAAATGGAATGAGTTCATTTCCAAACAGTTTTTGCTAAAAATATCTAATTTTATAATAGATATGGCATAACTATGTCAAACTTTTTGTTATTGTTTTTATAAACATTGGTTTTCTTAAATATGACAAATTCTCGATATTTATTATGCAATTAAAAGTCTTAAGTTGTCTTTTATATAATTTTCCTTCAAATTCTAATACCGTGTAATGTTTCTAGTGATTTTGTTGTGATAACATAGTTCTACCAATCATTTCAGTGACCCTGTTAATTGCCATTCCAAAACGGAGATCTTGGGTTGGAATGGATCATTGGATCATGAAATCGTGGGGGGGTATAACTTTTTGCAGTTAATATTTTGTACGCAGGCGTCATAACAACGTACACGTAAACGTAATAAAGTAAAAAAAGTCAGATAAAAATTACAGTTTGTAAAATATGTCTTAATATACATATAGGTACCCGACCAAAATTAGGGTCGTAACATCACGTGAATGGCGTCTTTATAGTAATAAAGTGTCAGGGTGCAGTAGCACTGTCACTCGTTTATTGACATTTCGATGATCAGTGTTTCTTTTTATAATTAAAACGAACATTAAACAACAATAAAAAAGAACAGTTTATTATTTATCGAAGCGATGACACGAGGGAAACATTAACATAACAGTAAACGTTCTGTAAGAAAGGCAGCGTAAGACGCCACCCAGATATGAGACGTTACTTCTCGTTAACCTAGTAATTACGCTGGGTGGACTTCAAACCTAAAATAGCAGTATTAATATACTAAATTAATATTTACTGCCTCCGTAGCCTAGTGTTATGGGCGTTTGCTTTAGAAACCGGAGGTCGTGGGTTCTAATCCTGCGTGGACTCAACAAATTTTCATTGTTGTTTTCTAGTTGGTTAGGGCAATTAGGGCCGATCACCCAATTGTCTGAGAAACAAGATGATCCGTGCCAACCCGTATTGGACCAGTGTGGTGCGATACGGTCCAAACGCCCTAATGGATAGGGGTGTATTAGGGGAGGCCTATGTCCAGCAGTGGACTATCACAGGCTGATGATGTATATATGTATGTATGATGTAACATACTGAATTACTAAAATAATTACACTGATTTGTGGCAGAAATAGACATAAAGGTGGGATTTCTCCAGACGGTCCCCTGTAAAAAGGCACCACCTTCTGAGACAGAACATACGTCACTTTGCTGCAATGGGTTATACTGTTTACCCCAGCCCCATATGTTTACAATTCCGCCTTTATGAACATGTGTGATGTTGGCTACAAAAAAAAAAAAAACAGTTCGACCAAAATGTCTTTCCCAAAAAGTCAATTTAGAAATTTTGCTGTAAAATAATATAAATTCCAAAAAAGGTACATATTCACTTTGCGTACTGACTGCTTAAACGAAAATGATTATTATTTCTAAAACGACATATATGGTCATTTTTGGTATGGAAGCTTAAGAGACCAATAGCAACATCTTTAACATTGAAGAATTCGAGCGGTGACTGGGCACCACAGACCAGGAAAAGGCTAATACCTTCTCGAGCACCTTAAGACTGTTTTTGTCCACATCCTTATGAAGGTCCAGCAGGTCATATTGAAGCAGTTATCGATTTCTAGACACGTCTACTGTAACTGAAGAACCGGTTCTAAAATTCACCAAAAATGAAGTTGCTCGACTCATACAGAAATCAAACTCGAAAAAGTCCCCAGGATACGACCTTATAACTAATCGAGTATTGCAGGAATTGCCGGAATCTGGAGTAAATTATCTTACATCTTTATTCAATGCCATTATTACACTAAAATTCTTTCCCCCGCAGTGGAAAGTAGCCCAAATCATAATGCTGCTGAAACCAGATAAGGACCCTAGTGTAGCAAAATCGTACAGACCAATTAGCTTATTGCCCATTCCATCCAAAATATTTGAAGGTCTTCTATTACAACACCTACTTCCGATTATCTCAAAAGGCAAACTTATCCCCGATCACCAGTTCGGGTTTCGCAGCAAACATGGCACTATCGACCAAGTACACAGACTAACACAACATATCATGGAGAGTCTCGAGACGAAAGCTTACTGTACTAGCGCATTTTTGGACATATCCAAAGCATTTGACCGCGTCTGGCACCAAGGATTACTCTTTAAAATTAAACATGCTTTCCTGGCTACTTGTACGAAATCCTAGTCATACCTGCAAAACAGACATTTCCTTGTGCAACATGGCGAGGCAACATCCGCATTGAGCCAAATAAAGCAGGAGTTCCACAAGGAAGCGTACTTGGACCAATACTCTACCTGCTATTTACTGCAGACCTACCGACATCTACATCAATGACTACCGGTACCTTTGCCGACGACACTGCTGTCTTAGCTACGCACAGCGATCCAAAATTGCCTCACAAACATTACAAATAGGTCTCAACAAAATATCATGCTGGCTTAGAAGTGGAGGATAAAAGCGAACGAAACCAAATCGGTTAATGTTACATTCGCGCTAAGAAAGGATCTTGCCCGCCAGTTACACTAAACAATATAGAAGTCCCCAAGCAGATCATGTCAAATATCTAGAATTCATTTAGATAAAAGACTTACGTGGCAGAAACATATTTTTACTAAAAGAAAACAACTGGGTTTGCAAACTAGAAAACTATATTGGCTTATAGGCGCAAATCTCAACTGTCCCTTGAAAACAAAATATTACTGACAAGGCTATATTGAAGCCGTCTGGACCTATGGAATCCAACTGTGGGTACTGCGCGCAGTCAAACATTGGAATACTGCAAAAATTTTAAAATAAAATACTAAGAATGATAACAGATTATCATTGGTACATACCGAATGAGTTGCTACACCGTGACCTAAAGATACCTACAGAAATTCATCGCTATGCAAAAACATACAAAGAACGCATATTCAACCATCCAAATATTCTTGCTCCAAAACTTATGGACAATGTACAAAGAGCGCGCCGGTTAAAGCGAAAAGTAACCTAAGACTTAATCTAAACATAAGAATTTTTCTTACTTAAAGAAGGGGATGTGGCTTAGGTCACCTAGCACGCCAAATTAGCAACACCCAAAATACTGCTGAATGTCTCATCAAAATTAGGAGACAGATTGGATTAAATAATGAAACCAAAAAAAAAAATTTTTTTGGTATAGTTACATATACTTTACTTTTGCCTATGGATGAGTATATAAAAACCATTTTATCCTTCTTTTTCCAAAATCTTCTCTGTTTAACGCAGACGATTGTTTACTCCCTTAAATATTAATTCAACTCAGTTAAATGTATATTTGAGATGTTGCTCAGAAACATGAAACCCCCCTTTTCATAGATATCCCATAGTCACATCATCAGCCTTTGTTAGTCCACTGCTGGACATAGGCCTCCCTAATACACCCTATTCATTAGGAGTTATCCCATAGTATTTATAAAAAATAAAACGAACTATTTTAATGTATATCTTTATATAACAACATTCAATATACAGTTGTCCACAACAAATGATAAAATTTATACTAATAACCCTTTTATACATAGATGTGTAAATATTTTGTACATTTAAAATTTATGGCACTTAGGTGATAATATATTAAACGGATATAAAATCATCAATAACGTAATAAAAAAAAAATTAATGACCTCATTTGAACACTCATTTTTGAATTTAAACAATAATTGGTTCTAAACGAATTACATGCAACATACAGATAAAACTTTTATACTTCTTTTCAAACAATTCGATCCGAAAAACCTATTCAAATTGACAAAAGATAAAAACTTTTTCATTGGCATGGAATCACTCAAAACTCGATCTTAAGAGCAGCGTGTTATTAAGTGTTAATTACAGAGGTAAAACACATTTCTTTTCATCAAAATTAACTGAAAAAAATATTCAATACTTATATTTTCACTTTAAAGAAATATATAATTGCGATGTTCTTGATCACTAAACATTAATTCTGTTCATATTCTTAGCCATTAGCATCAAGTCTGGACCTAGATATGTATAAACCCTTCTTTTGTTTAAAATTTATCAACTCTGGTCTCAAGTACGCCAATCTTTTCAATCTCGCTGTGTATGACGTCACCGGGTTTTAGATACTCCGGTGGGTTCCTATACATGCCCACGCCCCCTGGTGTGCCCGTCAGTATTATATCACCCGGCAGAAGGGTCATCACTCTGTAAGTAACAATTAATGATAAATAATAAAAAAAAATTACAAGCACTTGACATCCTCTGAAACAATAACGAATACGGCGACCGATTTGTGTTAGAGATCGGCCATCTACGCAGGAGATATTATTTTCTTATTCTTTCTACACTCCCATTAGCCGGGAAGCTATCATACAACCGGAGAGAGATTAGGCGCAGGATCGACATGCCCATCCAACGTATGGATCATCTTACTCCGCAGACAATCAAGGGGACAGCTCACATTACGCTAACCGACTAGCAAACGACAACAAAAATTGATAAGTCGTTTCCAGATTCGAACCCATGACCTTCGGATTCTAAAGCCTTAATCACATATCTAGACCCAAGTAAGAACTCGAATTTATATACAACTTATTATATCAGACAACAATTTCGCCTCTCTAAACGTTTATTGGTTCCACCGCCAAACGTCAATTACTTCATGACATTTGTTCTATGGGGTGAGAGAAGGGGGATTAGAGTTTGACATTAGAAATTACGTCTTTATTATTATATTACATATACACATTTCCGTGAGGTTAAGAAATACACCTTTCCAATGAGATTCAAATATAAACGAAGGACAATTAGCCTAGCCTCAAAAAATAACGTCCAGTTTACAGATCAATAGATACTTTTCTTAATATGTACGTAACCGGTTACGTTTCGTTTCTTAAAAGTGACGTAACGACCCACTTCTATTGAATTGATGATTTGATCACCCAATCATCTGAAAAGTAAAATGATCCATGCGTCGGATGGGCATGTAAAAAGTCGGTCCACCCACCGAACCGCATTTGACCAGCGTGGTAGGATACGGTCCAAAACCCCGGGCGTGTATTAGGGGAGGCCTATGTCCAGCAGTGGACTATCACAGGCTGATTATGAGTGATGTTAATTTTGTTTACAAATTTTCAGTTTTCAGTATTTTACCCGACCACCGTCACCATCAGGTATTACTTTTAACAACACCTCAGTCTGACCATGGATCCTGTAAGGTGTCCCAAACGTCGGGAAAATTGTAAACAAAACTAAATGCTATGAAATACGTTAAGTCCTTTTAATAAATCGTACGTAGTATTCGCGTAAACAAGACAAAGTATTGCACTGAATAGATGTTTTTTTATCGTTCTATATTTCATATAGCTGTTTATGAGCTGGATTTTATTAACTATTATATTTAGCATGTTATCGTTACAAACTCGTGATGGCAGTGACAGATACAAAAGGTCACAAGATGGCTGCTTTATTGTTATTTCGCGCTGTCTGGCTTTTAAAATAAACTGAATATTTGATAGCATCATTTTAAGTAACAATCTTCGTGCAAAATACTAATGTGAACGGAGATTGCGCATACTACTTTTGTAATTAAAAATTGTACCTATTTACTAAGATAATAAGAATATACAAATACATTTTATTGCATTCAAACTAAAGTTGTACTTCACCAGGTTTCTTATTACAAGTGGACATATAACGTACTAATTGGTTCGAAAGTGGAATGAGTCACAAGTCAATAATATTTTATAGTCAAAATCATCAACAGCATGTGCTAGTCCACTACTGGACAACACTAAATGACGCCTTCTCCGTTGGGCGGTTTTTGGGCCGTACCCAACCACGCTGGTCCAATGCGGGTTTATGCGTAGACCGAATTTTTACATACCCATCCGACGCATGGATTATGTTACTTCTCAGACAATTGGGTGATCGGTCCAAATAATCCCAACTCCTTGAAATGATTCCCCACAGGATTCGAGCCCAAGACCTCCGGTTTATAAAGCAAGGGCCAATACCGCTAGACCACGAAGGCGGTTCAAAGTCAAATATCTTTATTCAAGCACTCTCTTATTGATTGTCAATTAATATACCACCGGTTCGGATATGAAAGCTTCTGACCTGAGGAAAGATTCTTATAATAACCATGGATCGGTCAGTCACCTGGACTTTTTTATTGGTATAGTTAGACACAAACAAGTTTTTTGTCTTTCATCTAGCCATTTTCCCATGTTATCATAGGATCATCTTCTAATCCATACAGATTTACCTATATTTGCAAATTTTAGGCAGAGTGACTGGCATCTGACCTCCGCTACCCAAAAGATAATCTGAGTTCTAAGGATTAATTAGTTTTCAGTAAATTAGAATGCTCCGACATCCTATAACGCCTGGCAAACAAGATCTTGACTACCAAGACAGACTTTTATCATCCCCTTACTTTTCAGACGATCCAGTGATCGGCCGTAATTGTCCTAACCAACCAGAAAACAACAAGGTTCATTCTTATATATCCTCGCGGGATTCGAACCCACGACCTCCAGTTCTGTATTACTATAGTACAATTATACTCACGAAGACAGTCTCTCAATGACATCAGGTATCTTGTGGATGAGCTGATCGGTACGGCTCAGCTGCTTCTGGACCCCGTTGATGGAGCACTTGATCATCAGGTCCTGAGGATCACCGATCTCGTCGCTGGTGGTGATGCATGGACCAATGGGACAGAAGGTGTCCATAGACTGATGACAATTAGACATTTCGTTCAGGGTCTTTTACGGCCACCAACAAACAATATACATTATTTACATATATTCCGATTTATTTTTGATATATTTTTGGTCTTTTTAATATGTTTCATGATTTCTTTATATATTTTTATAAATGTTTTCTACGTCAGAATATAATCTGGACGCGCATTAATACTAACACACATAATATATACATATGATAAAAAAAAGTTGACTGATTACAATTATGATGTTCTCCTTAGTGTCAGCATAAAAACAAGATTAAATAAAAAAAAACAATTATTTATTTTATTAATATCAAAAGCCGAGTACAAAACTGAAGTTTGCCATTGTATAAAACACATAAAAGTATTTCTTATTCGATCTTATAACTAGCTGAACAATTTTTATATTCACAACTAACAATCGATTTTTTGTTTGCAGATCACCGCAACATCCTGTCTTGAAAGAAATGCGTGCAGTTAGATACAGAGAGTCAGAGTTATCTATACTAATTTACTTTTCATAGGATATAACTATATTTTAGGCTAGAGTTGCCACGAACAGTGATTTGGCCGAATACTGAATATTCGGCGAAGCTGACAACCTAAGCGCCGGATATTAGGCTGACGAACATTCGGCACACACGCTTGTCAAACGCATAAACAAAAAGAAATAAGTCGCCTCCAATCATAATAACCGTTAAAGTTTATTTTGTTTCAGGAGCGTATTTAGTAAGATTAATTTCTCAAGCTGATATCATATGTGACGACAATCGTAATCGTTTGCTACCAACATCACAACTTACCACTGATAAATTTTACTGACTAAATTATCGTAGTTTGATAATGAACCCATATAATCATCGGTGATATAATCTATTTTTTTTATCATTAGGTATTCGGTATTCGTCCGAATAGGGAGTGTTATTCGGCCGAATAGAGAGCGTTATGTTATTATTGTAAGAAAAAAGGGCCGAATAAGTCCAATACCGAATATTTGTGACATCTTTACTATAGACACGGAACGTTTGTTACAAAATATCCCATGGCGAACGAAGTGGGGTCATACATCTAGCATTCCTATTGATGAATTTTACCTACCTATATGTCAATCTACTACGCCGCGTCGTTGCCATGGGTTACGTGGTTTACATTCTATGTCTAATCTGGCCTAATTATAGTGTAGATATAGTGAGAAAAGATTTTCCCTCGTAATTTTTCGGAAAATTGATTTATCGTGTTCTCTTTTCTTCAGCTTTAGTTTCTATACATCTTTACATTATACAATGACATTATTCATTTTGACATTTGACACTAAACAATAAAGTTTCATATTTACAGACATGAAAATGTCACTTGTTCAATACGATCATTCATTGACAGTTCGGATGTCATCGTATTCCGATGAAGATCCGAGTTTTCCCAAAGTGAAATATTTCTCACTACATCTATATTGCGTATTTTTTTTAGAAATAGAAAAAGTTACTTTCGCTTAAACATTTAAGAGTACTTTTTTTCTCATATAATCTGTAGAAATGTACAAGTTTTATCTGTAATGATATGCATCACATGATAAATGCAGTTCAGCACGACTTATCGGCACTCGAGATTACCAGCAGTTGGAGTCCATGAAGCCAGATTAGATATTGTGTTTAGATGTCAAGAATATTATCGACGTATGTATAATATGGCAATCTTTTATGGTTATGGACGATTACGCCAACTGCACGTAACTTCCAATAGATAACAATTTGCGAGATAAAATTAAAGAATAACTGTAAGATGCCATCTCAAAGGTATTTTTTTAGAACTCAATAACTTCTTCTTCTTCGTTAAGCCCATTTTTACAAGTGACTAATGTAGACTATTATTGGTAATTGTACGACAACAACAAAAATGTGACAGTACAATCGAAAATAAAAGTTTTATCGTGCTTCCAATCGAAAATTTTTATTTTTTATTGTATATTTTTATATCGGATGGTAAGACATACACTGCGCATACGAACTTAATGGTAAGACGCTAACAGTCCGCTAGCCCCATTAAGACTTAGGCTGTTAATTTTTTCGTTGATCCTTTACAAGAGAACGCAGTAGTATGAAAACACAACTCTTTGTTCTAGAAATAAATAAAAAAACATTACACCATTTGAAGCGACACCAACTGCATTGCAGCATAAGCTCCGATAGGTGGGCCGTCTAGTCAAACTTAGGGCTTACCACCAGGGGGCGATAATTTAAAGCCAGTGACCCCGGAGGAGGTCCGCGATATTATTAAGGGTCTTGAACCCCGGTCGGCACCTGGCCCAAACCGTATCTCAAATAGAACTCTAAAATACTTGCCAGGCCCTATTGTCTGTGTATTGGTCAATATTTTCAAAATTTATCTAACAACTTGTACTTTTCCTGATGCCTGAAAAGAAGACATCATCATCGGTATTCACTAGCCGAACAAACCCTCTAACCTACCTACTAGTTATCGTCCAATTAGCTTGGTCAATTGCTTGGGCAAACTATATGAACGAATAATTCTCTTCCGGTTGAAAGACCACGCCTTCCAATAACCTCATCCCAGACGAGGCAATTCGATTTTCGTCCAAAGCACTCGTGTCCCGACCAAATTTATCGCCTGAAGGAATTCATTCTGAACGCGCTTCATCAATCAAACCCCGTATCACAGGGGCCATCTTCTTCGATGTCGCAAAGGCATTTGACAAAGTCTGGCACAACGGTGATTTACAAGCTGTACTCTCAAAGTGCCGGACAGGGCTGGTTCACATCATCCAAGCCTACTTGTCGAATAGCTCTTTTCGATATCGAGTCGAGGGCACCCTGTCCACGAGCCGACCGCTCCAAGCGGGCGTGTCTCAAGGATCGGTCCTATCACCTCTATTATTTACACTATACACGAGCGACATTCCAAAGCCCGACGATGTCAATCTGGTTCTTTTCGCCGATGACACCACCCTCTATTGTTCGTCACTAAGACCGAACTATATCTTTAAAAAACTCCAGAACGCGAACAATCGTTTAGGCGAATGGTTTCGTAAATGGAGAATCGACGTCAATCCCGATAAAAGTGTAGCAATACACATTCATCGGTCTAGATAACGTCGTGATTACAAGATACCCCCGGTCCTCAACCCAAGCGTCAGGATATGGCCACGCGTTTGCCGACACCAGACACTAGGGCAACTAAAACTCTACGGCAAACCAATCCCATGGGAAAGGAAGGCCAAATACCTAGGCGTGACCTTCGACTGCAACATGTCGTTCAAAAGTCATAGTCAAGACGCTAGGAGAAAGGCTTTGTTCGTTTCGACCAGACTCTATCACCTAACGAGTTCTCGCAGTAAAATGTCGCTCAAAAATAAACTTTTATTGTACAAGGTATGCATACGACCAATCATGGCTTATGCATGCCAAGTTTTCGCTCACGCATCCTCCACACTCCTAAACCAACTACAAGTAGTACAAAACAAATTCATCCGCCGCGCTACCGGGGCGCAGTGGTACCAACGAAACGTAGATTTACACAGCGACTGCAAATTGCCGACACTCCGCGAGCACTTTAAAAAGTTAACTCGCAAACACATAGATAAAGTAGTCAACCACAGTAACCCTCTGCTGGTAAAAGCAGTAATGTATACGGCCAATCCAAACGCGTCTAGTCAAAAGCGTAGACCGCGAAACGTTCTCCTCGACCCGGACGAGGAAGGGGTCGCCGAGACTCCGGACCCAACGGGGGTCCCGACATCAGACCCTACACACCACACGAGTAGGGATAGAACACATTCACCTGTAGTTTGCCCTCGCTTACGAGCACAGCGAAACACACACACCGCGTACACTAGATACACCCGCGTTCCAGAGCGGTTCTCACCGCCCCCAGCCACCGATTAATAGTCCCCAGACCGTCGGCGTCCCGGTTCGTAAACCGATCGTCGTACGTGTACCTTCTGTACGTGTGGCCCTCATTTTTAGCAAAATATGTTGGCCACCTAGTTCGTGGGGACGGAAGCTTCCCGCGAAGTCTGTGTTAGATGAAGCTTATCAAAGACAAGAGTCTGGAAGCATAACATCCAAGTCAAAAAAAAAAAAAAAGAGCTAACAAAACCTACCTTCCCAAGAAGAAACTGCCCCCCGTTCTTGGCCTTCTGCCAATCCCTTGCACTTATGTCCTGGGACACAGTGTATCCCAAGACATAGTTGTACGCATCAGACGCTTTGACATTGCTAGCCGGCTTACCAATGACAACGACCAGCTCCACTTCCCAGTCGACTTTCTGTAAACAAATAGTAATAATGTTAAATTACTATTACTTGATCTGTAAGTGGATAGTGATGTGGAAGTCCACAGTGGTAAGTGGGGTACGGTCCAAAAACCCCCTAATGGGTATGGTATATTTGGGGAGGCCTATGTCCAGCAGTGGACTATCACAGGCTGATGATGATGATGATCTGTACGCAGTGTGTGTATAAATGATGTCGCCCTAGTACGTGAGGAGCAACTGATGAAGCTTCCCAGTCGAAGCTCTGTGTGCGAGATGAAGATAGAGGCGTTTCTTGTCAAAAAATATTGTGCCATCGTAGATCCCAAATTATTAAAAAAATAACGAGTTCGAACTCTATTTTTTACATGAACAAACTTCGAATAACCGTAATATTTTGTTTGAAAGTTCTTATTTGCACACATTCTGTTTTGAATTAACTTTACAGTTTTAAATACATTTACAACTATTAACTTAACTAAGTATTTCATAGCACCTTGTTCAAGTATATTTCTTTAAAGTCAGTTTATTTATTTCATATACATTTAAGTATATAAAAACATTTATTTTTTTAGTGAACTAATTCGGACATCATAGCGTTTGAGTCCAGACGGCGTCAGTCATCGTCCTAGATATTTTCTTTATTACAATCCTATTTTTAAGAAAAATATCCATTTCCATTACTCTATAGCAGTATAAAACATGCTGTAAAGGAGTGTTATTTCATCCGTCGTCCACCTACGCGTATTATGAGCTGCCAGCTTAATTTGCCTCAATAATTGACCCCAATTCGCGTGACGCTGAGGTCACATTGGCTCAGTGATTCACGGCACATTTTTGTGACGATATGTACCGACTATAGTTTGGTACATTAGATTAGGAATCATCATCATCAGCCTGATAGCCTGTGATAGCTGGACATAGGCCTCTCCCAAATACACCCCTATCTATTAAGAGGTTTTGGACCGTTTCCACCACGCTGGTTCAATGCTGGTTAAAGCGCGGACCGACTTTTTACATGCCCATCATCTTTCTTTACAGCCACTTGGGTGATCAGTCCTAATTGCCCTAAACAACTAGGAAACAACAATGAAATTTGTTGAGTCCCCGCAGGATTCGAACCCACGACCTCCGGTTTCTAAAGCACACCCCCAAACCACTAGGCTACGGAGGCAATTGATTAGGAATAAATAAAAAAATCAACAACCCATAGCAATAAAACAATGGGGTGTGCATTGTTCTGTTAATAGTGGACTGTCACTTAGTGATTAACATCTATACTAATATTATAAAGGCTCTGAAACCACTGAGCCGATTTGAAATATTCTTTTACTACTAGAAAATTATATTTACTTGATTAACATAGGCTAACTTTTACCCTAGGAAAATTGACTACAAGTCTAAAAACACAGACTCGAACAAACTCTTATCCTTAAGAACTCTAGATGTATGACAATGTTAAATGATTCCGATTCTGAGTTGGCAGAACTATCTATAGTATATTGCTATAGTTTTTGTGTATATCTAAAACTAATAGAAAAAAACGTACAGGCTCCGTAGTGGTCAAATATCGAATGTCTATTTCTAATATCTAGCGTTCGAACACAGAACAAACTTTTTTTTGGTTAGGAAAATTTGGGCTGATCACCCAATTGTCTCAAAAGTAAGATGATCTATGCATAGGATGAGCATGTAAAAATTCGGTCCACCTACTAGCCCGCATTGAACCAGCGTGGTGGGACAAGGTCAAATAATGGAGATGGCGTGCATTAGCGAAGGCCTAAGTCCAGCAGTGGACTAACACAGGCGGATGGTAATCGATTTTGAAATTAGACATTCTTTAGATAAATAAAAAACTTAGCTCTCTTGTTTTTAAATTTTACCCACCCATCTATTGATTTAATACCATATGCAGTATGTATGTTTGCATTTATGTTAATTACTTTTTAAATCTTAATCTGAATGTAAAAGCTCAAGAAATGGAGAAGCCATGAGTATGACATTTGAAAGCCTGACAGCAGATGCATTCAGTCTTTCCAAAGTATTCTAGAATTAAAACAAAATGATTTTTTAAATAATGTGACAAGACTATTATTACATTGAGCTTCGGCCCCATAAATGTCAGAATTACCTTACCATCTTGGGTCATTTGTACTTCTAATAATTCAAAAAAAATTTAAGCAAGAAATTAAACAGATGTATCGCCATTAACAACAGAAAGTATATTCATTGGGTTTATTTAAAAAAAAACAAGGCAAATGTTTCTTTACTTCTCTGCTGTAAGGAATATTGAATTATTTCACCTTCAGGGAAACTTTTAATTTAAGATTTCAAGGTAAATAGAAATTAATATACAATAAAGTTTTAAATTAGTATATCTTTTATGGTATTGTATATGCTTTTCCAGGAAACATTCAGAATTTAACATTTAACAAATTTAAAAACGTAATAAAGGAATGTTGATGTTTTAAAGGTTATTATAACACGACCTGGTAATGGAATGCTCCATAATTTTTCAAATTTAATATACATATGATAGAACTATATGTAGCTCATCTGAAATTTATATGTATATTTAATTATTTTAAAAGATGACAAACTAGGCCTGCAGAGTTTCTTTCGATGGTTCTTCTCAGGTTGGATACATCCTATTCTAAACCGGTGGTAGCGTCCTTGACAATCAATACACTTCATTTAAATTTAGAGATCTTCTTAACGAGCCTATACAATATTACTCAAGTGTTTCAGAGCCAAAACAGATATAAAAATGTCTGTAATAACAAGGTCAATGGTAGGAAAAACATATGATAATATTTAATTGCTAATAATAACAAATTTTACTCCGGATCTACATAATATTGGGCTTGTACTGAATAGAAACACTGCACCACAAAAATATTACCAGTTCATATATGTTAAAAAGTAATATTCTAAAAGTTACATTTAACAAGCAGTGTTCACAACTCAAAGCAAATAGTCACACTAAAACTTTTACTGCCAACCCCTATAATAACATTGTAAACCTTTTATGTATACATTAGCTTTTGTGTGTTATTTATTAGTTACAGGAAAAGACAACACTACAAAAAAGAAGAGATATATAATAACATAAGAAGTAAGGTCAACCTGTAAAAACAGCATCCAAAAAAATTCATTGTTTATGTAATGATACCAGGTTGAATTGAATCAATCAAATAAAATATTTTTAAGCTTTTACATTGTTTCATATTACCCATCTTATCACAAATTTATAAAGGAAAGTAAAGAAGGAGAAATAATTATTTAAGTAAACAATTACAAGACAATAAGCCAATGATTAGCAGTACCCCCAATTAAATAGAAATGCAGTGTGATATATGCAAGAATAGCACTACATTTCAGTTTATAACATAAGATGTTATGTTATGTCACATATACACATAAATTTTTAGCTGCCCTTAGCACTAGAACATAGCAATTTTTCAATCGTAATTATGGCTGACAAAAAAATAACCAAATGTGGGGTTATAGGTCACCAGTAAAAAGGGTAATACCACCTCAAACTATTAGCCTTTCTCCTCAACCCCCACTTCCTTGCACATTTTCAGATAAATGTTCATGTTTAAAAAAAGCCTAAAAGTATGTAAAAACTAGTGAAAGTATTTTTTTATTTGACATTTAGAAATATTAAAAAAAAATAATATATGAAGATAACTCTCTGCATTGATAAACAATATTAAAAGCTATCTCTAGACTCACATTTTGTTTTCTTCAATATGTTAAGATAAAAAAAATGTCATGTTAAAACAGTTACACACTATTTTATGCAGGTACTTTATAGACAGCACTATTATTACACTTGTATAAAAATACTGGCTAGTACAAATGTGTCCAAATATAAGTTTGATCATTGATTATAGCCTATATATTATTGTGGTGTAAGAAACTATTCTACTATAAAAATTTAATAAAATATATTAAGCACTTATGTTAGAGACCATCAAGTATCCATAAAGACAAAAGACAATCATAATCTAAGTAGAATATGGCTTGATGCAATTGGAATAACTGACTTTACAATATAACATACCTGTGTAACTTCCCTCAACCTGACAGCATCTCCAGGGCCAACAACAGTGCTTGCAAACTTGCTGAAGATAATCGGAACCTCTGGCGGAGACAAGTTTTGTTCCTGACAGTGATCCTTGTAGTTCAGACCAATGCAGAGAACTTTGTCCATTCCGTGAATGGGAGGACATAGCTTTACAGTAGAAAGTGGTACAGCCTCTGGGTTGGACTTTTGAACCCTTAAAGAATATATTTATTAAAAATTTTAAAAACAAAAAATTAAATAAACAAAAAGACAAAATTAACAATCAAAACTAAAATTTTTCGCTTCAGATACATTAAGAATGATAATGAAAACTAATTTATGCACATGTTATTAACCTTGTAAACTGTAATTGAAATAATATAATGACATAGCAATTTTTTTAAATGATAAGTTAAAATTGAAAGTTACTGACAAAAACGAAACAGGAATTATAATAAAAAAAGTTATTTAAACTGAACTGAACTGATTATACAGAGATATGTTTAAAAAATCTACAATGAATTAAAGAAAAAATAAAATGATTTCACACAACAATTTATATTTATTTTATTCCCAAAAAATCTAAACTTTTTGCAATATTCATGTACTTTTAAAACGAATTAAATATTTATTTAAATAAATAAGTAACCAATTTAAAAATTATTACTTATTTACTGTAAACTACCATTAGAATATGCTTATATTCACTAATATAGCTAATATGTTTCCTTAACAGACGATTTTTAAATTATAATTGTGTACTTAAAATTTTTTGTTCTTAACAAAAGTTTTACAATTGCATGTTTGATGAATAAAATCGCTATTAAAAATATTTATTTTAAAGTATTAATGAAAAAACTTACTTTCGAACCTTATCTAAGGCATCGGACTTTAGAATATCTAAAAGCGTTAAAGGCAAACTGGCATCCGCTTTATTTAGATCGACAACGTTATCGCCGGCTAAGTATCCAGCGCGAATTTCGCAAGGATAATTTTTATAAGAAAACTGTACAAGTTTCATGTTTCTTTTTACTCCGACAGAGAAGTTCCTAACCGCGCCGCACTTCACTGAACTATTGATATAATTCTTTGCTGGAAACTGGGTTTTTATTGACGTTATCACATGTTTAACTAAACAACTGATACCTGTCATTTTCAAGGCAAAATTACGTCACTATTTAACTTATAAAAGTACCAAACAGAGAAGGTTATTAAGTAGTATTCTATTTGATATTAGTTTTCTATTTTATAAATAAATTGGTAAAAAAGTAAATAAAACTTATGTCTTCTTTATTATTGAACGAACTTTTATTGCCACTTTTGTTGTTGTTGTTTTTAATTTATCCCTAATGGGAAAGGCAAAGGACTTTAGTCCATACAGCCAGGTCTTGTTCTTGGTAATATTTGCAATTTTTTATAGATTTAAAGGCCGAAGCCATGTCTTCATAGTTATTGATGTTAAGGCCGAAGCCATGTCTTGTCTTATTATTCTTGATCATAAGGCCTAAGCCACTTCTTTGATGTTGATTGGTCAAAATGGTCGAAGTCAAATCCATAAGCAATAATAGTAGTATCCAAACAAAATTTGTATTTCCAGGTGATTGTTACATATCCGATGTTAAGGTAAGTCCGGGAGTACAGTCATAACAGTATCCGCCATTATTTTAAATATGTTCATTATATACAACAACACCACAACACCTTAATTTAATTTAGCACTGCACAAGATCCATTTCTAAATAATTTGCACTTATATCATTAATATTTACTTAGCTATTTTAAATTACATGAAACCATTTTGTTTCACACTCTGGTTTTGGTTAGAATTAAATTTTTTTTTTACAACAATTGATTGACGTCTCCGCCATGGTTCAAGGCGCCAATCTCTATTGCCACTTTTTCATAATTTGACTTACAGAGCTGCGTTCGAAATAACTAAAGTACTACAGTAATAAAATTATTTAATATGATTTTGAAAGAATCACTTATAATTTATGAATGAGATCATAACTTTACTGAAAACAAAATAAACCGTATTTCCGACTCCAAAACGCTCTATTTCGGTTGGACATAGCCCCCCCCCTCCATCCCTAATGCACGCCGAATATTCTCATCCAGCCCATACCGGCCACTTTGCGAATGTCGTCACTCCATCTTGCCACAGGGCGTCCTACGCTACCTTTGCCTAGCCTCGGTCTCCACTCCAGAACTTTCTGACTCCAGCGGTCCTCAGTTCTGCGGTTTATATGACCGGCCCACTATCACTTCTAATCCGGTGGGCTATATCGGTGACTCTGGTTCTCTGACGGATCACATCATTTCTTTTGCGGTCCTTCAGAGATACTCCGAGAATAGCCCTCTCTATTGCTTGCTAAGCGAATTTAAGTTTGTGGACCAGTCGAACCGTAAGTGTCTAAGTCTCGGCACCGTAGGTCATAACGGGTAGGACGCACTAATCGAAGATTTTCAATTTAAGGCACTGTGGAACGAAGCTTATGAAAAGCTGCCTAGCCCAGTCAAATCCTTCTGTTTGCCTCTCAAAGTTGTTTCTACCTACCGCGTTTGACCGAGGTAAACGTACACCGAAACCACTTCGAGGGGGGTGCCATCAATTGTGATTGGTCCGAGATTAACGAGTTCATTGAACATGACCTTAATTCATTGCTCTAAGAGAATGTAAAGTCCTGTTACCTTCTTTTGCAGCAAAAAAAGATGCAGTAAGAGCTGCTTATTATTAGCCGATCAGAATACTGTTACGGTCAGTCTCTAATGTTCTGAATAATGAACTCAGAGTATTTTCTAATTCACCATGCTATTACACGTATGGGGTGGAGGGATTCACACCATTTTATCTTAATTTAGAGTTCATCTTCAATCTCTATGCCGTGCAGGCATAGGGATTAAAGTTATACACCATCCTACATAGCTGGCTCTGTGTTCGTGTGCGTATTTTTAGGACAACAAACTTCTCTGCTATATGCTATTTTTGGATCAAATAGGCGAAAATGGCTTAAGCCTTTGGATTTAATCCACTATCTCACAAACTTTTCAACACTCGTCATGACAACGATGCTAGATAAGTGTCTGAATCAGTTTTTGATATTGCTAAAACTGTGAGCCTATTCAAAAAACTTCTTCAGTTTAACAAATCACTGCAACAGTGACTGATATCATTCATTTTCTGATCAGCGTCCTACCAGGTTGGGGTTGAACAACACTCCGATTTCCTAAAGGCGGCTGGAGGCCACGTAGGAACATATTAGCCCATCACCCACTGCCACTTCAAGAAGCTAATCATTTGTATGTATTTATATACTATGTCAACTACCTCCGTATCCTAGTAGTATGGGCGTGTGCTTTAGAAACCGGAGGTCATGGGTTTGAATCCTGCGGGGACTCAACATATTTTCATTGTTATTTCCTAGTAGGTTAGACAATTTGGGCCGATCACCAATTCTCGTCTGAAAATTAAGATTATCCATGCGTAGGATGGGCAAGTAAAAAGTCGGTCCATCCGCCAACCCGCATTGGGCTAGCGTGGTGGGATACGGTCTAAAACCTCCTAATGGATGGGGGCGTATTGGGGAGGCCTATGTCCAGTAGTGACTATTACAGGCTGATGGTATTATATATGTACTATGTTGGTGAATTCACTTCTATACAAATTAATCAAAATGGAATGTCTGTTTGTGACATGAAAATAACCGTTTTTAAATTATCGTGTATAATTATATATAACAGTGTTAACTACATTTTATATAAAATTGATACATGAAACAAAACATTTAAAAAAAATTGTCCATCTTTCTGTTTGTTTGGGTCTGATTCTAAAAGAATTTCACTGGAGAATTCTTGATACATTTTTTTAATATAATACCATGTGAAGTCAGAAGTAGTTTTATGTAGTAGAAAATAAAAGAGTATGCTAATAAATTTTATAATATGGAGTAAAACAGATCATAATAATATTTACATAAATTGTAATGACATTCTGCAAATGACTGAAAAATAATGAGGTTATAAGAAACATCTCCATATTTCGTGTAAAATAATTTACATCTCTCAACTTAGGCTTCATTTTCTAACATCTTTTTAATATAATACAGTGTGTACTCAGAATTTTATAATATGAAATAAAACTGATCTTATTAATATTTACATCTATATTGATGTTCCCAAATCTTCATGGGTTCACCTTTCAATTAAGTTTTTGTACAATGTCTGGTATCTTAACTTCACAGCCTAGATGATACACTGCTGATGATGGATCATATGTCCATAAATTTTAAATCCTTGATGTACTAAAAAACAGCTTAAGTTAAGGACTGGGACAGACCGACTTTAAAATTTTTAGATATTTCTTTTTAATTTGGTGATCATTATATATAATATATTTCTAGACTAACAAAAAAAGTATGATCCTCATCATTCCCACAGGATAAGAGCCCCCACCTCTCATTCATAAAGCAGTTTTGATGTTGAATAATAATGTTTTTGGTAACTGAATTATATTATTATAATTTACATTAACACTGTCTCACAATTTTTAAATTGTGCTCGTACCAACTGTTGTTATCCTCAATAAATTTTATGCATTATTAAAAATAGCACATTACTGTTAACCAACCTTTGGCAAAGTAATAGTAATAAAAACCGAGGTAAAAATAAAAATCTTTAGATACTATGGAAGATACAGCTACTCCACAAACAATCTTACAATATGTTGATAAACTTAAAGTAGTAAATTAACTTAAATAACTATAAAAGAACACCTGTACACCTATAACAAAATAAAAGAAATAAATAAAAGCTATTTTCAACATGGGCAGTTCTTGCAATTACACTTTGTAAAAGAATATGCAATAGTATTTTAAAATCTTTATTTTATAATTACTATACTAGCCTGACAATGGATGTTTAAGTATGATTTACAATTTATTACTGTTTAGGTAAGGGCTTCTTTCTAGTAATGAAAAATTCTTCTCTTGTGTGATACGGAGCATATGGGTCTTCCACATAATATTTAGGTTTCTTCCAGTATTTTGTAACCATTTTATCGAGCAGTGTACTCTGTGTTGAATTGCAGAATACGTGCTGCCTAAGCCTCCTCCTATTAGGCTGCGATTTCTTCCACATTTTTTTGTGTCGTCCCACTTTTGTCCTTATCCATCCACCCCAATGGAGGCGAAAGAATCTTTTGACAACAGCTTTGACTGTTTTCCTTTTGCCGCGTTTCAAGCTAAACTTTATCACAGTCCTTGCTTGAACTGGTTAATATTGTTGGCAATTTGTAAAATACGTTGGTTGGTTGTTAAAGTTTCATGAGTAATAACATTGGTTGGAAAAACATTTCTAGTTACATTGATAGCGCAAAAGTTTCTTGTATTCTGATATATAAATTTTGTTAAATTTTGAGCTGGTATTCGTAATGGTACTCTGCAAATGGCTGAAAAATAATGAGGTTATAAGAAACGTCGTCATATTTTATGTAATATAATTTGACATTTACATCTCCCAATTTACCAGAAAATGCGCAGCGGAACATTTTATCCACTTCTATTCAATAATCAGTAAAGAGGTTGTTTCATGTTATGTTTTCCACTTTCCAGTTATGTATTTGACTATCTGTCATTAGTTGCTAGCCGTCAGACCTAACCTACAAATGTAAAATTGGTTTAAATCTTAATTAAGTAAATAATGTTTTAAAGAAAGAAAACTAATGACATATTTATCATAAAATTGATAATTTTAACAAATTTATTGACTGCCTTAAAAAATATTATTCGGGGACAATAGAAAAACCAGATGTAAATATTCATATTTGGCCTTATCTGTTATCATACAAATTTTGACATTTAATAATGTTACATTTTGACAGTTTTTGACAGCGAGAGTGGAAGATATTCGGTGCCGAAAATGTACAAATTTACGACCCATTTAAAAAATCCAAATTTAATTCTGGTTAGTACTATTCATAATACGTGAAATACAAAACTTTAAGTCAAAGAACAGTTAATTTAATAATAATTATGGTAATATATGTGCATTTTGTCTGTGTTGACAATTTTTGTGTTGTATGTTGTCGTATGATATATTTTTATATTTACTACAACAAATATAAAAGGAGACCGACATTAAAACTACATCTAAAAACAAATAACAGAAAACACGAACTTTGTTGTTGTTGTCCCTTATATAACATTAGCGTAACGTCAGTATTATAATATGTAACCTAGAAATTGACAAGGTTACAGCCAATGAGATGTCTGAAATTCAAAATACATTTTTTTAAGAAAAAATTACAAACAACGTAATAACACGCAATTTGTTATAATTTAAGAAATATTTGGTTATAACATAACCTAAATATAATTTAATCAAATTAATTTCTCAGGTCCTATCAATGACATTGTTGCATATCAACTTAATCGAGCAGAGTACAATTAAATTATTAGTCAAATTTAAAGCAGTTTCCTTTATTAGTAGTAGTCGTTAATTTTTATTAAAGATATTTTTTATTTTTAAGGTAAGAAAACACATTGGAGACTCATCATGCACAGCCCTAATCGTTATGAGGGCACCACGCCGTTCATATGCCCAGGAAAAAGATGTCTGTCCACCACCAAAAGCGGCCCAAAAATCCCATAAACTCTTTTGGACCACAGTGGGTGCCACTGTACTCACTGGAGCGGCTGTTGTCTATGCAAAGTAGGTTTTTAAATAGTGATACTTTGGATTTTAGTTTAGACATATTAGACTTGGTAGGAATGTAGACAAAGTAACACCGTCATACTGTCATTCCTATGGATAAATTTTCACTTAAATGTTACTGCTGAGTAACATCATATCTATGACTCCAAATCCATATATCTTTTTCAAACATTGAGTCATTATACTTTTTTAATGATTGTCAACAAGGCTACCACCAGTTCTAAAAAGGAACCCTCTGAACTAAGAAGACTTGGTGAAAAAAAAAATCAGTGGTTGTTTTTGTCGTCTTTTACTTTATAATTAAAATATTCGGCAATACCAACAATGCAATTGTCAAAGACAACAACTTATTAACATTGTAATAACCTCTAACACAAACATTCCTTGATAACTTCTTCAAATTGATTATGCATAAAATTTTGTACTTCATTTCATCCTTTTAATTTTTATAGCTTCTAGTTATTTCTCTATGGACATTTATGGTAATCTAATAAAGGTAAAATTTTATAAAGAAACCATAGACATAATGGAATTGTATTTATGGTGTTCCCTTTAATAAATATTGCCTGACTGTTAATCTTTTCTCTACAAATTGCATTTTTGTACAAGAAATGTCACTCATCAACAAGCGCTTTTAGTGTAAGTTGCAGTGTCATTTCTAAAGGTTATATAGATATAGGTTATATAGATATAAGTTAACATATAGATTATACTAAAATGTTGTGTTTTTGGCATAGGTATAAGAGATAAAACTTAAATAAGAGGACAATAACATTGCCATTGGACTCTACAAGAATTTTAATATTCAAGAAATGGTTAACATAATGTTGCTTCAAATTTTGTCTTTGGTAAAATGCACTCAGTCTTATTAACTATTATATTTTAATGAGTTTTTATAAAATTTATTCCAGAAATAGTCCAGATGCGCGCAACTGGCTGGAAACGAATGCACCATGGGCAAATGAATTTCATAGCTCTTGTGTACCAAGAGAACACAACATATTGGAAAACAACAGTGAACCAAATCAGCAAAGCCACAAGCAGCATCAGTAGTTTTATGTTTGGAAAGGTATCTATAACTAAATCTATTTTTCAGAGACAATGATAATGACCTATTGCTTATTCGGGGTATAAGGATGTAACTAAACTTTATATGGCTCTTTACATACTTATTACATTCGGCTTTTGTTTAAATTGTGAAAATAAATAAACTTCACGAAAACAACAAAAAATAAGGCATAGAAAATGAGGTTGAAATTGTCATACCTGCTTTTGTTGTAAAAACCATTGATAATAATTAAAATTAGACACACATTACCATTCATTAATTTGAATTTAAATAATATAGAAATATGTATGAGTTTTTGTTTTGTACCATTATTACTGTTATGGTATTAGCAATGTTATGTTTTTTTTACTGGGTGTAGAGACATGACTTTTTTTGCTGTTAGACAAGAAACAATAAAATGTGTCTTTATTCCCGATGAGAAATCTAATATACATGATACATCTTTCAACATTTATTTAGATTGAGTAAACTAAGTGTCTTGATATAAGTAATTTGTTTATAATAATTATAGGAAGGTGTCACACCACTAGATTTCAAACAACGGTCTGAGCAGGACCTGGATAAAGATGCCGCAAAGGAGTTTGGGAAGAAGGATTATGAATGTGAGTTATTATATCATAACTATACCTTAATTGAGGGAGTTTTAACTAATTCTATAAATATATCATTTATACCAGAGTCAAAGGCAATCTGGAATCTATGTCACGAAATGACTTATTGGGTTTTTATTAATGCATGTGTAGCATTAATAAATTTTAATGTTGAGAAAATTAGCTGCTCTGTATAGTTCAGAACCTGTTTGACTGTGATATGAAAAATAATATTAAGGTCATGCAATAATTCAAAGTCACTGTACATTTTCTGTATCTACCATAATAATTCCCATGTCCCACGTAAGTTGTTGTAACCCCAAAATCACCACTATCGTAAATGTATGTACAATTCCGTATATTATTTTCTGTCATAGTCATAATAAAAATCTGTAAATTGTGCAGAAACAAACACTTTTACTTATGAAAAAAGCGAAAACTATCATTGTAATGGTTAAAACAACTCATGTGGCAGGTTTATTACCGATTTCATTTAAGTTTGACAATAACTTAGTAATAATAGACTCAATTATAAACTGTTCCATAATTGAAATTTAAAAGTAAGTAACTTAAATAAGTTTTTCTCATTAAACACATTATTTAATACCTTAAGTGACAAAGTCAACCTTATTATTACACTAGTTATTTATGTTGTCTTTATTAAAATTCTTTAATTTTTTTAATAAATAAACAAAACTACATCTCATTAATTATACTTTTCCGTTGCCACTGTATAAACAAATACTATAAAACTGATAAAAACAAACATTCAATGTGCTCTAATTCCAAAAAAATTATTTTTTGCTGACATTTTATAATTTCTAGAACCCTCATTCTGTTTTAGGTCCATCATTAACCTTACATATTTCGTCATTAGTCATTGTTAATTTAAATAAATAAAAAACATAATAAAAGCAATACTAACTCATTAACCTCTCAATACAGTGCCCCCTCCAAAATTTGAACCCCTGTATGTGGAAGAGAAAGCTGCATTGAAACCCGAAGTTGAAACCACTGGTAATTGCATCATTCATATTAAATCGTAGTTTATTAAAGAAATTGTTCAATACATGTTGTTATATGTCAAGTTTTGAACAAACAATCGAAAGTTCATCAAATAATTTTTAGAAATGTTAGAATCAAACTTGGTTACTAAACATGTGAAAAATAATTACACATATTTTTGACCATCGTCACTGACAATGGATGCTTCATGCTCTTTCATTCTAAGAACTGTGACAAAACATAGCAATAAATTTTGGACGAGGAAGGTCCCTTATACATGGGACCATCGGTGATGGTAACTCTACTGTCCCAAACACTACTGGCTTCCGGTTTGAAGGGCACCGTTGCCAGCGTAATTACTGGGTAAACTAGACATAACATATTTGTCAGGGCGGTGAGCGGTTTTGTGGCGCCTTACGATGGTTTTCTTATGGGTGCAACAGGTATAACTTACCACAAGCTGAAATACCTGTTCGACACATCGCTTTAACCAATAAAAAAATAATAATTTGCATTAAATTTAAAATGTACATTAAGCTCTAAAGCACAGGATAAGCAAATTTGGTATTTTTAAATGAATTTGGATATTGTATTTCGGATATCTTTATGTGCCCGAGAAAAATAAATAATTGGAAGGAATGAAACTAATCCACTTTATATATATCTGCTGTCTATAGTAGTGTGTATGAATTAATTTATGTTGAAGCTGTTCACCCTGACAGAATCTACTTTAATAAAAATATGTAAAATCATATAGTGAACAAAGCAACAGGAATATACCACCGCGGTGTTTTTTTCTGCAAAGTAGTACAGTGTTTCGGTTTCGAGTGCATTGAATCTATTGTTTAGTCAACTTAGGGACAGACTTTAAATAATCAAGGTCTGATGTCAAAGACTAATTACGCTTGAAGCAAACGCGTTCTAATTGGTGGACCAACACCGAACCTTACAAAATGGGTAACCAACAAGTGTCCGATGTTTGGTATTTCTTTGACGAGTCTGACCTATGACTTTTTTATGCAAATTGTACCTGCCACCATCATCGGCCTGTGATAGTTAAGTGCTGGACATAGGCCTACCCTAATACACCCCTATCCATTAGGGGGTTTTGGACCGTAGCCCACCACGCTGGTCCAATGGGGGTTGGTGGGTCGACCGACTATTTTCATGCCCATCCGACGTATTGATCATCTTACTTTTCAGACATTTGGGTGATTGGCCCAAATTGTTCTAACCAACCAGGAAATCTGTTTAGTCCCCGCAGTATTCGAACCCACGACCTCCGGTTTCTAAAGCACACACCCTTACCGATTGTACCTGTAAATAGGCGTAACTATATGCACTTTGAACCGGAACACACCACTGCTTTGCGTCGAAATAGGCGCCCTGAGTGTATATTTCTGTGTCACTCGAAAGTCTCTGTAGATATTTATATTATTTTTCTGCCAAAACACTACTTTTATATGTGTCTATTTAATTATTTTTTTTGCACCAGTAACCTTAGTCCAGACAGAAGAATGTCCACCTCCAGAACCGGCTCAGATCGTGATAACGAAGGACATGGTCGAGTTGGAACATGATATGCATGAAAACACTAAAGCAGCAGTCGATGGGTATAAGAAAGCTTTGCAGTACTGCGTGGAATATAACAAAGCCCTTTTCAAGGTAGGTGATTAGTATTTGGATTATTTCTTGAAAATCACTTGTGTTTTTATCTTATATTTTTTTGACGGAGCAAGGCTAAAGAAATTTAGTCTGAATAGCAACGAATCAACCAGTTGCTTTGGGAGATTTATGAATAAAATATAAGGGAAATATTTGTTAATATGATAGTTGCGTCTTACCCAATAGAAATAATAGGAATTCCTTTTTCTGTGAACCTCGACCACACGTGTTACAATGAAAAATTGTTTTGACATGATTTCTAATCGTGTTTTAATTATATCTCCTCTTCTTATTTTGAAGTGTAATTTATATTTGGTTTCTTATGATCTTGTGATTCACAAGAAACTTTTGTAGCATTTCTTACAAGAATATATTTTGTTATGGTTGGGATATAGTACAATATAACTGCCTCCGTAACCTAGTGGTATAGGCGTGTGCTTTAGAAACCGGCGGACGTGGGTTCGAATCCTGCGGGGACTCGACAAGTTTTTATTGTTGTTTCCTAGTTGATTAGGGAAATTTTGGCCGATCACCCAATTGTCTGAAAAGTAAGATGATACATGCGTTGGATGGGCATGTAAAAACCAACCAACCCGCTTTGGATCAGCGTGGTGGGATACGGTCTAAAACCCCCTAATGGACAGGGGTGCATTAGGCGAGGCCTATGTCCAGCAGTGGACTATCACGGGCTGATGATGATGATGATGTTTATGATATAGTATAACATAGTTATATAAATTAAAATTTAATTTGTTATGAATCAGTACAAAAGTGGTTTCTTTGCTTCAGGTTGTAGAATCGCCTCTAGAAGAGTTGGATAAGAAGCACTTTTCAACTATAAAAGGCGCTTTGTCTGAAAGAGACAGCATTGTTAGAAAGCCAAAGAGGCCTCTGCTAAAGCAAAGTGTGCCATTGGTAAGAGTGTATCATTATATTTTAATACAATAAAATAACCGTTTTATATAGATGTATATGAATATTTTATATAGATGTATACGAATTTACTAATTCGAGTTTTTTTTCTTGATGTTTTGCATTTTCTGAGAAGATTTACTATAGTAACATACATTTTTTTTCACCATCATAAAGTAGTGACTTCAACGAACGGAAAACATTTTTTTTTTAAATAGCTGATATTTTGACGGGTGAATTTTAGATTGAAATTTGGGAGGTTTTTCGATATTATTTCGATATTAAAAATTAAATATTTTTAATAAAATAAATTGCAACGCATTTGGGACATAAAAGGTAGTTTTACCAAATTTCGTTAAAAAAATTTACCCTTAAACCTCACCCTTCCCATCCCCTTCCCGACCTCAGCTCGCCCGTAAATTATTTATTAATTGTTTCCAGAAACACTGGACCGAATGATAAAGGCTGGGGTGAAAGCACCTCCGGAAAGCGTAGCGGCAACTCAACGCTATATAAAGAAGTTCAGAGCGGTCTTAGAAGAGGTCGAGAGGAACTACAGAGATGAGTTGGAGAAGGCAGTTCTCAGTGATAGATATTGGAATAAGGTACTAATAATTTTGTAGATTATTAGATGCTTTGAAATAATTGATAATACAATAATACAGGATGAATAATATAACATCATCTAGTAGTACCTTGGGAAAATGCTAAGGGCATGTAGGCAAGCCATGCAAGGGCTTTAAAAAAGGTCGTGGATTAATATCCATTATGCAATGAGATGCGGGGACTGAACAAATTTTCATTGTCGTTTCCTAGCTGGTTAGGGCAATTTGTGCTGATCACCCAATTGTCTGAAAAGTAAGATGATCCATGCGTCGGATGGGCATGTAAAAATATTTCTATTATATGATGAACATATATATCTTATCTTACTTCCTGTATCGTTTTATAAGAGACACATGTTTCACACTTTTATTACATTTGCTTTAATTATACAAAAAAAATTACTGTTACGGTTTGTTTGCATTCGATGTTATAAAACACTTAAACGGAATGTATTACTTTTTTGTTTCAATATATTCTTGAAGTTTCGAGCCCATCGCATGTTTAATGGCTACTGGACCGCGTACGATACTTAGTCTTTTATTAAATCGCATGTAATTTCCTCTGAAAGTTAATAAATATATATATGTTTTATCAATTTCAAGGTGGAAGCGGCCAGGACCGCGTTCAGAGATGAGCTGCAAATGTTGTTCCCCGGAGTTGATTTGGGCGCAAGGAAACTCGACATACAGGGCGACACCGACTTACTCCTGATGTACGCCTTAAAAAAGGTAATTTAGCTATATATGTTTCAATTTTCTACCAATACTTGGGCCGTTTGATTAAAACTTTTATCAACTTTTGGATCTGAAACGAAATAATAGAAATTTTAATTTGATTTGACGTAGATTTTCCGTATGGACCGACTTCCCAAAGGTACTCAATTCGGAGCGAATATTTTTTTAATCATATATGTTATCTCGTTGCTCCGTACCTAGTGCTCCGATTTTGTTAATTCCTTTTTTTTTTTAAAGATATGTATTAGCTGTCATTAGGTCCAATTTTCTAAAAATAATTTTGTAACAAGTAGTTTAATTTATAATAAAAGAAATTAGATAATTTCGGCGTAAAAAATCACAACCTCGTGCGATTAAATTGCAAACGCTACCGAAACTGTAAGATGGACTTAAAATATGTTCGCGAGCTTTTAATGTCCGCGAGCGCATACATATATGTTTTGAGAATAACCCACAACAGCCATTTTAATGTAAAACATTGTAAAAATTTCAATAGGGCGGGCGTATTAAAATCTCATTTAAAGTAATATAGTGCAAGTTTACATAAAAGTTAATGCATTTATAAAACGTGTCGATGACATTTTATACGAATACCTCAAAAGGTATTAGAGATTTAAAATGCAGTGGCAGAAATCGCGCAGTAGTTCCTTGTATTAGGCACGTTGGCATCCGCTTATATCACGCAAAATGGTTATATACAGTTTGAAGTCAGTCATAATTTTTTTTACATGCTACTCGGTATAGAAATTGTATGTAATTTAACAATCAAAATTGTTTCAGCTACTTGTTTGTTTGATTTTATCTATTTAAATCCAGTATGAAAGAGTAAAATATACCTTAAACCTGGCGTATTTAAGACTCAATTTTGCCTATTAAGGTCTGTTGCGTAAAAACAAGCAGAGCAAGAGAGCTTCCAGAGAGCGATTCATCCCTTTCCAACACTCACACTCCCTTTCTCGCTAGGTGAAAAATATATAGTTATCAATTAAAAATTGATGTCGTAGCTATGGTCATTGTTAGCAAGGGACAAAAGACTCCATTGTTGATGTCTCTCTTGTTTAGCATTTTAGACATGCGCACATTGTTGACAGCTTATAAAGTTAAATGATCCATGCGTCGGATGGGCACGAAAAAGTCGATCCCGGTTGTAAAAACTATCTTCAGTGTGTTTTTTTTTATTTCTTTTAATAGCCTACACAGGCAGACGAGCAGTCGGGCCACCTGATGGGAAGTGGTCACCGACGCCACATAAACATCGGCAAGACCAGTGGTATAACCAACGCGTTGCACCGTTACCGTGAGACAGTGTCGTTAACCTAGTAAATACGCTGGCTACGGTGCCCTTCAAACCGGAACACAGCAGTGTTTCCACACTACTGCTTCGCGGCAGAAATAGGCACCGCGGTGGTAGTAACCGACACGAACCCCTGTAAAAAGGGGACTTACCACCAGTAACTAAGTACTGTTAACTAAATCCAATCATCAAATGCAATTTACCCTTCAGGCTGTGGAGATCAAATGCCTATCGCTCTGCGTAATAACTGTTATTCATCTAAATCTGAATGGATTAGAAGCCGACCTCATTATAACATCACAAAATGTTGGAAAATCAAAGCCTGTATTGGTACTAGCTAACTTGATAAAAATTCATCAATATTTGATTGAATACAGAGGAAATTCTAGTGTTTTGTTTTTGTATAACAGGTTCAATTCCTGCAAAACGAAATAGCCGAATTGCAAACCGTCCGCGAGTTGAAAATCAACAGAGCCATCGAATGTGAGTGTTACTTTTTATCATTAATATTTTTACAGATTTCTAATGTTATTATGTGACGAGACGAACATAACGTTAAATGATACGCTTTGAAAATGAAAAGTTCTGTGGAAGACGCCATATTGAAATTTTGGTGTTTTTTTCTAAAATAATAATAAATTGAGACACTGGCTACTGCTTTGCGGCGGATATGAACACTGCCAATAACTTGCTTTATAAAAAAGACGTATATTAGACTAATAAAGGCTTAAAAGAACACGGAACTTAAGTTTTTTTTGGTTAAAGCTTTGAAACAAGTGGCAAGTGATGCCTTGCCCAGAAGAATGGCGGCGTGAGACTTTGTAAATTCGCATAGCGCCCTGAGATGTGAGATTGTCTCGTTTATTCAGTAATACGCTGGCTACAGTGCCCTTCAAACCGGAACGCTATAGTGTTTTCCACATTACTGCTTTGCGGCAAAATATGCGTACACCGCAACTGTCTGTATCATCCGACTTGTAATTAACGACAAAAAGAGAGAGGTTCTCATTCGTCTGTATTATTTTTTTTTATGTTTGTTACCTCAGAACTTTCGCCTGGGTGAACCGATTTGGATGTTGTTTTTTTTTATTGGAAAGCTGGTGCTTCCCGTTTGGTCCCATAGGAATTTAGTCCAGTTCTGACAGTGGCATCCATGAAAAAACTGAACAAGTCTGAAATTTACATTAACTATGTGCTCAACAAATAGACAATTAATAGCTCAATATCACGCCAATCGATTCGAAGTAGGTTTGATTTTTGTTAAAATTTTTATAAGGAGACAAAAAATTCAAAATTTTACGTTGTTTATCTTTGTTTATATTTTACGTTAGTTATTACAAGCACATAGTAACCCTGTGATTGTTCATAATTTATGCAGCGTGTTTTGAAAAAATGTGTAAAGTTTTTTTATTGAAACTATTTGGCACATAATTTTTTGGTTTAAGATTTTAACATATAAATCCATAATTTAGGATTTTCAGCAGTTACTTAAATATACTAAGCTGGTATATACAGACTATCTGCCCGTGATCATGGATGTGAAATGAATCGAAACAGTCGAATCAAATATATTTAAAATCCGTATATGGATTGATATATTGGTTATGTTTTTGGGTTCAGTTGAAGCATAGTTAATAAAGGTTGATTGCTAAGTAGGGCATAATTATAAGTTTATACGAAGATATTTGTCTTGATATATTTGAATGATGAAAGTTCATCAAACCTGCAAAACCCGTACGTTGGAATGGATGGTTGGTTGAGAGTTCGTTAGATCAATGACAATTCGTTACAATCATCGAATATGTTCTCTGATAACTGCCTTAGCAGTGTATGGGCGATCCCGAAACGGAGGTCTGGTTCGAATCGCGGTACCAAAAATTATCCATTGTGTTTCTAGTTCATTTGGGCATTGGCGATCAAATGTCTGAAGTAATCCATGCTTGGACTGGGCATTGAAAGTGTCCCCATCACGCATGATCAGCGAGTTGAATACGTTCCAAAACCCCCTAATGATTACGGGTGTATTATGGGAGGCCTATGACCAGCAGTGGACTATCACAGGATAATGATGATAATATTCGATAGGCGTATGTCGTCAGATCGTTGCTATGGGTTACCGTTTTTTTTTTATTTACCTACGAAGCAGAGCAGTTTGCCGAAGTAGTCACATTACAACTAACGGTCGTCACCACCAGGGGTATCTTCAACATGCAATGCCTACCGTGAGGCATAGAATGTTACGTCTCGTTTCCACAGTAAATACACGGCTACGGTGCCCTTCAAATCGGAATACAGTAGTGTGAATAGGCAGCGGTGGTACCGTCCCAGACGGCCCCCTGTAAAGGGAACCTACCACCCTAATCTCTTATTATGATTGTTAACATATATTCCTGTTTAAATTTTATCCGTTTTTCTCTGAATGGGAAACCGTCTACGGTCTATAGATCAAATATCTCTGTTAAAAAGGTTTTTTGTATTTAATATTCATATTGTTTTAGGCCACGACGAGAAGGCAATAATAGAGGCAAAGGTGGAAGAAGTGATTAAACGGGAAATGCTCCTAAAAGAACTCGGAGTTCCAGAATAAGGTAATTTTATACAGATATTTAGTTTGCATATAAAAGTGTTTTTTACGTATCTCAATGTTTCTATTGCCCACATGACGAGCTCACTACGTTTTTAATGGACAAACTTATTCTTAAAAGCCAAGCTAAGTTAGGGCTTAAGGGCTTAATTTAAGTTTACAATTCACCGTGGATAAATCTGTTAGGAATTTGCAAATTCACATTGTATTCCCGTAAATAAAAAATATAACATACTATATTATTTATAATATATTATTTTTTTGACCTAAATATATAACTTTGGTTATATTTATTAAATGTTTACGTTTTCAAGAGTCTTGCGGTTCAATCGGAGGCAAACAGGAAGTTGAAGGATCAACTTAAGCGACAGTTTGAGATACAGCAAGAGGTTTTGCAGGACAAGTTGAAAGCTAAGGATGCGGAGGTAAGGATATTGCAGTGGACAAAATTGAAGTTTGTGTGTTTTGATTTACTTTCAAGTATCTGCGTAGCTTAGTGGTATGTGCCTGTGCTCTGGAAACGGGGATCGTGGGTTCGAATCCTGTGGCGACTAAACAATTGTTAGTTTCTTGTTTGGTTAGAATGATGCCATCATTCGATTAAATGAACAAAAAGTTGACGCATTTATCAAATAGACGTGTACTCTTGTGTAATATGCTCTCGTGTTTTATACACATTGGCTCCGTAGTTGAAATCAGCTCGAAAATATAAGTTAAAAAAGTTTTTTTTAATTAATTACATCATAATGAATAAAAACAAAAATTTGCATGCATTTTTAAATGAACATTATTATTGTTACTACATAGTAAAGGAAGTTGTTTTCTCTGTCCCGCATATCCCTATGTATGCTTAATCTTTCAAACTACGCAACGGATTTCGATGCAGTTTTTTTTAATAGATAAAGTGATTGAAGAGGAAGGTTTATATGTATAACACATGCTTAACACTGTAGGTATATTTTCTTTCAACATAGCTCTCCCGTGCGAAGCAGGGGCAGGACGCTAGTTTATTTAATTAATAGCGTTTTTCTGGAATTTTTAACCCATTTTAATAAAATTCAGGTGTTGCGAAACTACAACAAAGCTGTGTCGGAGCAAGTCGAGAAGGAGCGTGTCGTCTTCAAGAAGGATATGGCTGCGATGGCCGGAAAACTGATGGCAATTGAACAGACATTGAAACGTGAGTGTTATCTATATATATATGAAAGAGATTCCCACCTATATATTGACTCATCACGATATCTCTGGAACCAACCTCAGAACCAAGGCGTAGTGGCTTGAAATTTGGTAGGGATATTCCTTTCGCCGAGTAGAGGTCAGCCGCCGAGTGGGTGGAGTTTCGTAAAATCCGCTCTTGATTGTACAAAGTTAATATGATTTAGCCAAACTAATGTAATATATATTATACCAAAGCTTCCGGAACAACCTTTCTTTGGATTAGTGGAAACCGCGTAACAATCTGCGCTGCAGTATTTGAGTTTATCGTAGACACACAGACATACGAACGCGGCCTGGGACTTATATTGACTCATCACGAGAGCGGGTCGTCATATATATATAATCGTATATAGGTTGAAATCTCTTTTATATATAATTTTATATAATTGTTTTCATTGTTTCAGAGCGTGCCAAAGCTGAGGAGGAAGCGCGTCGTTCTCAGTCCCTTTGGGCGGCGGGTGAAGCACTATTGGCCGCAACAAGGCGTTCATCGGCGGCTGCCACTATACACGACGAATTAGCTGCTCTGGAAAAAGCCGGTAATAATCACTAATCCAATAAGGATGTTCCTCTCTTCAGGTTTCCACTCTACGAAAAATCACTTCACTGCATAGTATAAAACAAAGTCGCTTCCTCTGTCCCCATATCCCTATGTATGCTTAAATCGTTCAAACTACGCAACGGATTTTGATGCGGTTTTTTATAGATAGGGTATTTTTTTTAATAGAGAAGGGAAAGGTTTATATGTTTAAGTCATGCGTAATATTGTAGAGAAACGATAAATTTAAATATTTTACAAACCATATATTTTACAGTCATCAGTATTGCACCCGTGCAGAGCCGGGTGGGTCGGTAGTTGTATATAAGTTAATATCTCTATTTCTAACATAAACAAACTGACTGGCTCCTCCCACTTTTTATCTCTGTATCACCCCAAGGTCGACTTGCCATTAAGTCCGTCTCTGAATACTTAGTGCAAAATGTTTAAATAAACAATTATTTCTTTTACTTACGCGATTATACATATCAAATCCACTTATTTACGGATTTTTTAGCGTTACTTAATATATTTATTCCCGATGGTATATGGATATGAAATAAGTATAAGATGGTATATGAAATATATATATACCGACTTAGTCTGCCCGTGATCATGGATGCTGAAAAGAATCCGAAACGTCGGGAATAAATATATTTAAGTAACGCGAAAAATCCGTAAATAAGTAGATTTAAATAAATATTAGTATAGATAAATACAACCACCTTCGGGGCGTATTGGTGTTGGAATTGTCGTTTTATGATCGGTTAGGACAATATGGGCCGATCATCCGATTGTCTGATAAGTAAGACGATCAATACGTCGTCGGATGGGCATGTAGAAAGTCGGTCCCGGTTGTCAAGAATATCTTTGGAAGTCGTTATAGAATATCAGCACCTTTAAATTTACTGGCAACCAATTCATCTATCGAATACGGTTTACCTTTTGGGTTGCGGAGGTCAGACGCCAGTCGCTCTGCGTAAGAAAATGTTATTCAGGTAAATCTGGATGGATTAGAATTCGAACTCATGGTAACTAGGGAAAATGGCTAGGTATAAGAAACACTGCCTCCGTAGCCTAGTGGTATGGGCGTATGCTTTAGAAACCGGAGGTCGTGGGTTCGAATCCTGCGGGGACTCAACAAATTTTCATTGTTGATTCCTAGTTGGTTAGGGCAACTTGGGCCGATCACCCAATTGTCTGAAAAGTAAGATGATCCATGCGTCGGATGGGCATGTAAAAAGTCGGTCTACCCACCAACCCGCATTGGACCAGCGTGGTGGGATACGGTCCAAAACCCCCTAATGGATAGGGGTGTATTAGGGGAGGCCTAAGTCCAGCAGTGGAATGTCACAGGCTGATGATGATGATGATGATGATAGAAATATTAGTATACATAAATACATTATAATTATTTTGTACCGATTTCCAGGCAAAAACGACAAGCTTGTGGAGACAGTATTAAAAAGTATACCACAGGACGTACGCCAAAAGGGGATCGCTACTGAGAAGGCGCTTTTGGAGAAATTCGATAAGGTAATATAAAAATTGAACCGAAATTAATATAAGATTTATTAATTTGAAGATTCTTTATATATATAACAAGCTGTAGCCCGCGACTTCGTCCGCGTCATTTAAAAAATCGGTTCAAATTTTTTTTTTAAAGAAAAATGGAGCTTAACTTATTCCCAGTTACACCGATTGTTCTGTATTAAAAGTCTCGAATATATAGAACCAGCCATGATAATCCAAAACAAACAGACGGACACGAAAACTGTTAAGAATGTTGTATTTGTTATATGTACCGGTTATATATGATAACTACATACAACTGCCCGCGACTTCGACCGTGTGGTAATGAAAAAAAACCGTATTTTCCTAGAAAAAAAGTAACCTTAGTCACTACCTAGTTACATTAGCTATTTTTAGTGAAGTCCCGTCAATGTTCTCATTAAAAAACGGTTATTTTAAAATTACAAACAGTCTAATTTTTTTATTTGTATATATATATGTATATATTATTTGTATAGAATTATCAGTTTTAGCTTAAAACCTCTCTATCTCAAATTCATTCTTAACGGTTCAGTGCTCGGAACTCTTTTATTTCCTATAAGTTTGTTATTTAAAATTTTCTGTAGCTAATAATAAACTATCTGTACTACCTTTAGTGGCCCGTACTATCCCGCAAGTGTCATGACTTTGCCGCGATAAGTTATGACTTTGCCGTAATGGAGACTTTTGTAGCGCATTTAATTCTGAGAAAATCCCGTTTTCAACGAGATGACACCATTAAATACCGCCGAGTTATAAAATTCGAAAGAAAAAAAAAACTAGTTTTACGTGTATTTTAAATGGGAAATCTTCACACGCTTTCGACGAGTGCTCAATATTAATATTAATATATTAATGGCTGAAACTTTCAGGAATTTCTTTGAGTGTATTTCTCACAAAATTTCGGAATGGCAGCGAAAAAAAAAGTTGACGCAAAAAAAAACACCCTAATATACATAGAAAATGACTAAGTAAGTTGTATACATTAAATATATTCGTCACATTTAGATGGAGAAAACCGCCGCAAAAGTGGCCCTCGTTGGACGCGACGGAGCATCTCTGCCTGTCTACTTCATGTCGTGGCTTCAATCCAAATTGCTCTTCCAAAAGGTGAGATTTTCAATGTAAAACGTCTGGAATATTATGTGAATGTTATTAATTCGTGGTTAGCATTGTAAACGATCTATATTAACTATTTATGTGAAAAAAAAAATTGTCATATTAAAAATGTCTTTTATCGAAGCTGAATAACATTTGGGTTGTTCTTAAAAATATAATTATATGCTCTCGGACTTTTCTGTGGATCAATTTAAGAAGTACGTCATCATCATCATCATCAGCTTGTGATAGTCCACTGCTGGACATAGGCCTCCCCTTATACACCCCTATCCATTAGGGGTTGGTTTTGGATTGTATCCCACCACGCTGGTCCAATGCGGGTTGGTGGTGGACCGACTTTTTACATGCCCATACGACGCATGGATCCTCTTACTTTTCAGACAATTAGGTGATCGGCCCAAATTGCCCTAACTAACTAGAAAACAACAATGAAAATTTGTTGAGTCCCCACAGGATTCGAACCCACGACCTCCGGTTTCTAAAGCACCACCACCACACGCTATTGTTAACTAGATTTTTTATAAATAAATAAGCTGTCATTCTCGTGTATATAAGCCGTTTATGTTGTAGCAAAAAATATAACAGTGTTAATCACGAATGCAATATTTGTAATGTTTTATATTCGCTATGTTTTTGTTTATATATATTCATGTCATTTATATTATTATTATATATATTATTGTTGGTGAAATAGTATAAATTTTTTCGTTACGTCCATCTTTTTATGAGTCGAGTCAAGTCAAACATTTCACTTACGCCCACTTAGAGCTCGGAGTCAATCAAAGAAGCCATAGAAGTATATAAAACTTAGATTTAGCCAATCTCTTAAGGTTGAGCCAAGTCTTAAAGTTCGATAAATTGTCGCACTAGGTATTGATTTTATCGAGCGGTATTGGCCCTTGCTTTATAAACCGGAGGTCGTCGGCTCGAATCCCTCGGTGAAACAACTTTGTTTTGTCTTTGTTTTCTGCTTGGTTAGGACAATATGGGCCGATCACCCGATTGTCTGAAAAGCAAAATTATCCATGCATGAAACGGGCATGTAGAAAGTCGGTTTACCGAACAACCCGCATTGGACCAGCGTGGTGGGGTAAGGTCCAAAACCCCCTAAATGAAGAAGGCTTGGATTAGGGAGGCCTATGTCCAGCAGTGGACTAACACAGGCTGATGATGATGGTGATGATGATTTTTTTAATAGTAAAAGATAGTTTTTAAAGAAATGGGACCACATCGTAGGAACGTAATTTCTTTCTTTTATCTAAATTTCACTTGTTTCATATTGCAGTTTGCCGAAATACCTGAAGACGAGTTACAAAACAAACCGACCGACTTCTCCAAGTTGGACACGTTCGATATCATACAGAGGGCGAGGTAAGTTTGAGTAACAGTTCATCAATCCAAAAGACAGAAATTTAATAAACAATAAACAGAGATAAAAAAGCGGAGATCCTTTTAAGAACTGCTTGATTCTTTTCTAAAAACTATATAATATGAGACTAGCTTTGATGAATAAAGTTAAAGAAACGGTACCCTTCAAACCGGAACTGCGGCAGTATTGTACCCGCATTATGAAATAGATAGACTTGAATGCTATATTCGATGGTTTTTTCCGTTGTTAACTAGATTTTTTATTAAAGCTGTCATTCTCGTGTATATAAGCCGTTGTTTATATTGAAGCAAAAAGATATAACAGTATTAATCACGATATCAATATTTATAATGTTTTATATTCGCGTATGGTTTTTGTTTGTGTATATATATTATGTCATACAATATATTTTTTTATATAAATGTTATTGTATTTATATTATTATTGTATATATATAATTGTTCGGTAAAAAAAAAGTAGTGTAACATTTTTTCGTTACGCGCCATCTTTTTAGAGAGTCGAGTCACATCAAAATATGTTTTAAGTTAGTTTTGTTAATAAATTTTGGAATAATATAAATTAAAATATATGAATAATATAAATTAGCAATAGAGACCCTCCCACCCCTAACTCTACATAGACTTTTTCGAACGGGAATATCTCCTGAACGGGACATCGCGACCCACAAACCGGAAAATGTAAAATCTCCATAACTCAGTCATTTTAGAAGCTATTGAGTTCTGGTTTTCAGTATAGTGATATGATTATAATCCGCTTCTTATAGCTAAGTAACAGCGTTACTGAAGACTTTTGTCATTTTGTAATTGAAGTGAAACTTCACGCGCCATCTTTTCTTATCCTACTACGCGTGATTCGAAGTATACTTTCTCGAGCGGAGTAGTGTAAACAATATATTTCGTATTTCAGTTACCATAAACGATGATAACACAAATATTTAATAACGACATCAATGATAGTAATAATTCTATTACAATTAATGAAATTCAATAATAATCTCTGTAGTAATAAGCTAAAATAAAATAATTGTAGATTTTGTATTTATGTCTATGATAATAAAAGCCTTTTATTAAACTTAATCTAATTTATCTTTATTTAACCAATTTCTGTAAAGTTGCATATGGTAAATAGTTTTTGAAAAATAACGTCACAATCACGAGGTTTCTCATTTTACGAGTGTACGCTAGTACACGCACACATTTTTTTGTTTTTAATTGTACGCATACCTTAAATTTTTCTACGCTACCCGAAGGTTGACCAGGAAAGAATGCCTTCGGCATTAAGTACCCATTTCTCATTTTGTGTGTACATAAAGTTTAAATAAATAAATAAGTATTATTTATAATCCGAAAGAGTAGCAACTTTATGATATATTTTGTATCGTTCTTGGTAGTTATTAAACTAGCAATCGCTGGAAAACTGTCGATTGATAGACCGTTGCTATGGTTACGTGGTTTGCTTAAATTTCATATCTTATTTTTCTTGAATATGCTTCATTTTTTCGAAATAAATTAGTACCGACTGCCTTCGTAGTCTACTTGTATGGGCGTGTGCTTTAGAAACCGGAGATCGTGGGTTTGAATCACGGGACGCAACAATTTTCATTGTTGCTTCCTAATTGGTTAGGGCAATTTGGGCCGATCACCCAATTGTCTGAAAAGTAAGATGATCCATGTATTGGATGGGCATGAAAAAAGTCGTATTGGACCAGCGTGGTGGGATACGGTCCAAAACACTCCTAATGGATACGGCCTATTTCCAGTAGTAGACTATCATAGGCTGATGATGATGATGATGATGAATTAGCACTAGAATGTTAAAAAATAAATTCATATTATCAACGTTTATTGGTTTTATGTATAATGCGGTGCGATTGGCCCGTTTGCCTAAAATATGTGCCAATTCTGAGGCGTTTAAAGAGTACCCCGTTCAGAATTTCCCATCAATTTTCATATCAATCCTCTGGATAAAAATATATACCGCATTCTGACGAAATGTTCAGATGCAACAAGTCATAACCAGAGAAGGTTGTACGAACGCACCAAATCCCTTTTCAGATATCACATGGACCATGGCGACCTGCAGTCCGCCTTGAAGTATGTGAACCTGCTGCAGGGTGCCCCTAGGGCGGCCGCCAACCACTGGGCCACGGCGGCTCGCCAGCACTTGGAAGTGAGGCAGGCGGCTGAAGCGGTGATGGCCCACGCCTCTGTATCTGGGCTGCTGTATCTATAGTGAAATCTTTGGAAGTAATGCAAGTCGCTTCTCGGCAAATCAGTAGTCAATATATCGGAGATACCAAGTTATATACTGTCTTATCGCGATAAACGAATAGTAAAACGGCCAGAAACTATATTTCATAGATTTAATATTTATGTATCTATATATTTATATATATACACGCTTCCGTATCTGGCCAGCTGTATCTATAGTTATATCATTGGAATTATTGGAAGTCGCTTCTCGGTAATTTGGTAGTAAATATATCAGATCTAGTTAATCTTATATCTGATATTTTTATATATATACCTTACGATTCTGTATCTGATCTTCTCTGCGTCTAGTAAATTCTTCGAGAATAATTGCCGTTTCTCGTTTACATCCGTAAAAGCCGTGTATAGAATGAATGTATATGATATTACATACATGATGTATATCGGATATTGTTACCTTTGCACCGCGTCATCAGGGAAAAAGATCTAAAAGGAGCTGTTACTATAGCATATATATATTTATATATTAAAAATAATTAGCGATTCTGGATGATGTTTTCGTAAAATATATATAATATACTAAATCTCTTAAAGCTATTTTTAGTTTATCATAAACACACACTAAACGTAAACTTTTGCTAACTAGGTAACTAAGCATAGTATTATTTAATTACCACTTATGTACAATTGCAAAGTTGTGTCGTGAGATACAATCTTCCTTGTTATTCTCTATTATTTATTTCACCAAGCAATATATTCGAGAAGCGATATTAAGCATTGAAATTATCTTATATTTGGGGGAAGGATGAAATTTTATGTTTTGCCTTAACTTATTTCATTAAACGTTATAGACAAAATGGTTTATTATTATAATGGACGAAGTTTTAAAATTATGCTTTGAAATAACGTGACAGAAACAGATTTCAGAAAAATTGTCGTAAAATCTTCGTTGAACTTTTATAAGAAATCTGTAATGGAAAAAAACTATTATTCAATTGCGAACTGCATTTAAAAGAAATCATAGTCAAATTTAAATGTTCAAACAATATCAAACGATTTGGATAATTGTCTTATTCCAATCTCTCGTGTAAATATTTGAGAAGAAACTGTAATTTAAAATAAATTAGTGAATGAATGTTTATTTGCTGTAAGTTGTTTTATTGTATTGGATACCCCATAATAACATTTATTTTCTACTAGCTGTTGCCTGCGACTTCGTCCGCGTGGAATGGGAGGAATTTCCACGAGGTGTATTCATGTATACTGAATAGTATTATAAATGAGGTATTGAAATTGTATGTAGCTATCATTAGACAAAACTTTTCAAGGCTTCGCCGATGATGATCTTCCACATTGACTTTTATACCCTATTTCAACCCCTTTCAGTACTCTTATCGCAATAGTTAAAATCCCTTGGCCTTTTTTTAGAACCGATTCTTAGTATATACCAAATTTCATCGAAATCGGTTCAATACTTTAGACGGTACCGTCTTTGTCGTCTAGCAGACAAACAAAGTTACTTTTGTATTTATAATATTACAATGGATTCTTTAATCCTCTATGTCATTAAATAGGTCCGTAATCAGTACTTTATCCGTGCCATGAGTCTAAATTTCATTTGTTTTGAAGTTGCTCAAATTGACGATCCGCTTGGCGTAGTGGTTAGTGACCCAGACTGTCACGCCAAAGGATGTGTGTTCGAATCCCCCCTCGGGAATGATATGGTGTGATGAACCTAGTGTTTTTCTCGTGTTTGGGTGTTTTGTATAATATTTGTTTTATATTCATAGGAATAGTAAAATATGTATTTATCGTCTAGTTTCTGTACAAGCTCTGCTTAGTTTGGAACTAGACGATGTTTAGTTATTCTTCCAGAAATATTATTATGAGTATTTTTTCGAATTTTCTCATTCGCCTGAGACCAATGTTAATAAACATAAATTAAATAGTCTGTATATTGCATTAATAAAAAAAATATTTCTATTGATACATCCCAGTCAGATTCCCTGTATCTGCCTCCGAAACCTAGTGGAATGGGCGTGTGCTTTAGAAACCGGAGGTCGTGGTTCGAATCCTGCGGGACTCAACAAATTTTATTGTTGTTTCCTAGTTGGTTAGGGCAATTTGGGCCGATCACCCAATTGTCTGAAAAGTAAGATGATCCATGCGTCGGATTGGCATGTAAAGTCGCGCACCCACCAACCTGCATTGTACTAGCGTGGTGGATACGGTCCGACACCCCAGGGTGTTTTAGAGAGGCCTATGCCCAGCAGTGGACTGTTCCAGGCTGATGATGATGATGATAATCCCAGCCAGACGGAAGTCCACGGCAGGGGAGACCAAACGGCCGAGGGTTAGGTTACCGGATATCACCTCGGTGCCTAATTTAATAAAGCAGACGGTCCCCTGTAAAGTGTCTACTCCAGACGGTCCCATGTAAAAGGACCTACCACCAGTAATTATAGTTAAGACAAACTAGCCTTCGAATTAATATAATAACTAAATATATAATAACATATATATATCAACTAAACATATATATTAACAAAAGAACTCATATCACTATAGTAGTATCATACATCTAGCGCTCTTATTTATTTATAGTAACAAGATGTCAATCACTTAGTGACAGTCGACTCGCCATACGCTCGACGCGGCTTGGTTACGCCTATTTTGATTACAGTGAGGCTAAATTATCAATACATTGAAATCGATTAAGAATTTAAACATCCATCCGATAATTGATCATCTATATTGGTTACAATCTTGAAACAAGCAAGACGTTGACCTAAGACGTTACGTAAGTGATACGCCCTGATTAAGAAAAAGTAAGTTAAGAAAAGTAGCGTAAGACGCCAGAAATCCACTACCCTGAGGCATGACACGTTACGTCTCATTTACCCAGTAATTACCTTGCCTACGGCGCACTCTAAACCGGGAGACAGCAGTGTTAAAATACTCCTGATTTAAGAAACAGGCATAGCCGACGCCAAAAATGTGACCGAGCTAATCCGGCACGAACCGCAAAAAGCTTTAGGGTTATGAATACTAGTGATGCAACGGAAGTGTCTTAGCGGAACCAGAAACGGAAACAGATATCAAAAGTAAATTTTAGCAGAAACGGAAACGGAAACGGATGCGGAAACGGAAGTGTAAATAATATGAAAAAAAAAAACAAGTTTACAAATATAATTCTTTATTAAGTATCAAATACACCAAATCTAGATTAGAAATAGATATATAAGAAATCTACTATAGAAAACAATATTGCAACTTTGCAACTGAACATTTTATTAATATTCAAAATTTTGTAGTGGCAAGTTATATTTTATAAAAAGAAATTTGGCAGCTTTTACACACCTAACAATCTATTCCGGTGTCCAGCGTATTTAAGACTAGCTCCGCTAAATAATTGTTCACTGGCGACGCTGCTGGGGGGTAGGAAAAAATATTGGCGTACTAATAGCAAAAGATTACGGTGTTTGTGTGAATTTAATTTCCACCACACAAGAGGCTCCTCATTTAAAGGTAATCTCTTTACTTTTTGTGTGTTGAGAAAATGAGACTGTATCTCCAAAGGAGATTGTCACTCTCGTTAGTTGTAGTCGAGATTTCTTGGTCTTCGTCTGTACTCAACATGGATTCTAACATTAGTAAATAAAATGTCTTTACGGATTTTATCGCGTTTATTTTACATTAAAATCTGTGAAGTCATTTTATTTAATAATGTATAATATTTCGCAAGCAATAGAAATAATTATGGATTCTAACATTTGTAATGATGGATTCATTATTAAAGATGACGTCGGCTGGACTTTATCGTCAATTCGAGTTCGACGCCTTTTCGGTGCACCCACGCTACACAAGATACATTATCATCGTGAGTGGAGTTAGTTAACTCTCTAGATTGTCTGGTTTTGCTGATTGTCATTAAGTTACACAAATGACACAAATGAATTGACACAAACAGCAGCAGAAAAATTACGCGCTCACATTCACGAAAAGTACGTAAAGAAATAAATGTGCCTGTGCGGCTCGCTGGCTGATTCATGCCCGCGCGCATAACCGACCAGCGACTCGCACGCGCCTCGCGCCGCGCATGCGTAACTCTCAGCCGTCGGTTGTAAATTTCCGTTCAATTCTTCGTTATAAAAGTTGCGGAAACAGAAGCAGAAACGGATGTTGAAAATCGCGCGGAACTTCCGCACTTGCGGAAACACAAACAAGGATCCGTTGCATCACTAATTAATACAATATACACGATAAACATGAAAAGTTATGTCTCGTTTACCCAGCAATTACGCTGGCAACGGTGCCTCTAAACCGGCAGGCGGTTGTGTTTTCACCCTACTGATTAGCTCGATCCCTAGTAAATGGGACCGACCTCTCCTCGTCTGCCTTCATAAGCAATAAAAATGAAAATCGGCAGTTGACCAGTTTCAAAAATCCTCAAGTATCAATCCATTGTACATTGTGAAAACGGCAAATACATCTCTCAGAAATATTACACTTAACATTTTTTCATAACTCATTATTATTGTTAAAAAACTCCGTTGTCTAATTTGATGAATGGTAAGGCAGACAGAACATACTAGATGGCTTACATCGGTAACTGGGACAGACATAAGATTTGTGACTTGCTTTCACACACTCCAAACATTCAACTATGTTAAATAAAAAAAACAAAGCTCTTGTAAGCATATTGTTATAATAATGATAAGATTATGTAATTTTTTTCACAAACATAATCATACTTTTTAGTATTTTTTTTTTTGCGACAAATTATAATCAATAAGTGGACTCGTAAAGCGGCATTTACAGATTTTCAACAATCAATTATTTCTGAATGTCTTCGCCAGAAGATTCCAACTTCTGGCTCCGCGCTTTTATATTGCACTCTAGGAATGGTTGGTGACGGGGCGATTGAATGTAATGTCTGTACCAAAATCTTCATTATCATCAGCCTGCGATTGTTCACAGCTAGTCATAAGCCTCCCCTAATACACCCCTATCCATTAGGGGGTTTTTGGACCGTATCCCACCACGTTCGTCCAATGCGGGTTGGTGGGTCGGTTGGTGGGTCGACCGACTTGGTACATGGCCATTTGACGCATGGATCATCTTACTTTTCAGACAACTGCGTGATCGACCCAAATTGTCCTAAGAAAAAAACGATAACACAAAGTTTTTTCGAACCAACGACCTCTAGTTTATAAACCAAAGACCAATACCGCTAGGTGACGGAGGCGGTTAAAAATCAATGACCGGCCACTTCAGCTTACTAATCTGGTGGACTATGTCGATGACTTTGGTTTCATACTCTGGATATGAATATGTCATTGAGTTAATACGACCATTCATTAACAGTTTAGGTGTCATCATATCTCGATAAAGATCCGAGTTTTTCCGAAGGAAAATAATTTTTTCACTACACCTATACTAAACGTATGGTCAAATCAAAGGTCAAATTCAATAATTTCTTTGTTCCACTTTTACAGTACTATTACCTTTTTTTTTCCTTATCATATAGCAATCAAAAAGTTTCTACTACAGCTAATAACTTATTCTTCTTTAACGGCCGCTGTCATAGATGTCACTCCAAAAATATGTCACAATAGTGCAAAAACAGAATAAATTTGGTAACGTTAAAGAAATATTTAATTAAAGCTTCACAAAATGCAAAGGGTAGCAAATCGTATAAAATTCCTTAAAAGCGGAGCTATTATGGTTAGTCAAAATTTTCCTAATATTTATTACATCTATATTAATTTGATATATCTATATTCCCTATCGACGTGATGTAGTTGTAATAAAATTTTATGTCTTGTAGTGTTTTTTCTAACACGTATTTTGTTAGTCATATTTACAAGGTATTTACGATGATTTACACACTAAGTTTATTAATTATATTTAAAAGAAACCAAATTGAAATGTTATAAATGATTCATGCACCATACACCTCGTATTGGCTACGTGAAAGATATCATATAAGAGCGGGGCATATTTTAATGTCGACTATCCCTTATTCAACTACATTTATTGTTGTTTTTCAAATGCATGTAATTCTGACGATTACACTTGCTACAGTTTGACGATTACTAAAATCGAAAGGTTTTATGCACTGTAAATATTCATATCCAGCGGCAGTCATTAAATTATTATAAATGACGTCAAAGTTGTTTAAAATTTATTGGTGTCATAAATTTTCAATTTTAGCCTGAAAAAAATTATATTTTGTTATCGTAACTCAATCAATTTGATTTTGTTTCCTTCACGTCTTAGTTTATTATAGGCACGTTTCTTGAAGGAGTTAAGGGAGACATTGTAGTGTATAAAATTTTCAGGACACTAACGGCTAAATGTGACGTTGTGATAGTCACAAATATATCATGCCTAAAAAACAATAAACATTTTCTTGATATATTTTTTTATATTATTTAAATGCTTCAAATGTTAAAGAATAACAATAGTAAAATAACACATATTGGAACGACACTAAATTATATCAGTTAGTAATTAATTGCGGCCTGTGACTACGAGTGCTCTACGGCTGGCTCCGAAAAAGCGATAAATTTAAAATATTTTTTTTTCAATAGTTTAAATTGCCCCCAGTATCCCAAGCTCGACTATCGCTTAGCTCAGTTTTCCGTTAGTTCACCCTGTTACAAATACAAAAAATATGAGAACCGAGAACCGTGTCCTTTACCACCACCTCCTCCCAAGCCCAAACCAGTCGACGACACCCTCTTTTGGGGTTTGATGTTCTTAGCTACAGTTACAGGAACAATTGCAGTATACGCCAAGTAAGTATAGAAGTTATTATACTATATATTTATTTAAAACTTATGCACAAGCTGTATAGAGATGCCAGTGATAGTTTCTGCCTGTCTGCCTTTGATAAAAAGCGGAAAATTGATGCAGAGATAAAAAGTAACAAATACCAATATTAGAGTTATTTTGCTTAGTTTGAGTTTTCATAATCGTTGGACATAGGCAATAAAAAAACCTATTTTGACCGATCTTCTATAAGAAAAGTAAAAAGAATGATAAAGTGGAAAAAAAATCAATTAAAACATAAATTCAGACAGAGACTCCTTTTTTTACAGAAAGCATTAAGTAGAGTTTATATTAGGGATTATTATACAATGGATGTGTGACATGATATGATATGATGATGTGACTGAAAATTGAATAGGAAATGTCATAAAAAATTATTTTGTTGTCCGTTAATATTACGAATTTCGTCTTAACCGATCATAGATAGATCAAAAAATATTTTAGGAAATGGTACATTTTAGGTGAATCTACAAAAATTTTACAATAGTTTACTGCACGTAGTGTTTTGATATAACAAACGAAAAATGGTTTTAAATACAGTGTTTAGTTTAAAGTTCAGTTACAGTTTTTTCAGAAATCCCCTAACGGAGAAGGCGTGCGGTAGGGGAGGCCTATGTCCAGCAGTGGACTGACACAGGCTGATGATGTACTACATCAATACTAACATATTTCTACTTGGCCGAAAATATAGGGTTACTCAGCCCCAAATAAAATCTATCAAATTTTTATAAGTTCCGATTTACCCCTTAAAAGCTAAATATAATACGATTGATTTAGGCGATCTCCGGAAATTCGTGATTGGATGACATTATACGCGCCATGGTTCGACGACTTCATAGCCGTCGTGTACCAGGAGAACATGACGTATGGGGAGTGGGTGGAGCAGTGCATCATTAACCTAAAGAAATACATACACATGAATGACGAAAAGACGGAAATTTGTGAAATTGACGAAGCAACAGGAAAAGCTATAATTAGTAAGATTGAATTTGTTTGTTATATTCTCGTATTCCTGTATTCTTAAACTATGAGATTTGTTTACTATTTACAGCCCCAGCCGTTCCTCAAGAGCCAATAGAGTCCGCGAAAAGTCAGAAAAATGGTAAGAATAATTGATATTAAGTCCCGTCTGGCAAGATTTCTAAGCTAAAATAGTGATTTTACGTGAAAATTATTTCAAAATCTGTGCAAAATATGTTACCATGACAATATAACGTTTTTCGTAATTAAAATAAAACTCATAACAACTACCTTACATTTGAGTTTTTCACGTCTTTGTTTTTACAAATGTCAATAGGATACTTTGTACACTAAATCTAATGTATTTATGTGAAGGTCTGTGGGACCCTAAAAGCCGTGTAACACTTTTCCATGACTTATGTTTTAACAAATAATAAATGAAACAATCGAGTGCCGTGTACAAATAAATTTTCCAAAAGTTTTTTCAAACAAGTATATTATACTTGATCGGTTAATATTAATTTTATTGCAATTTTTCTAGAAGAAACAGAAGATCCGACACCGTGTAAAGTGCTGCCACCACCAGTGCTCACAAAAGATATTTCCAAAGTCGAGGCTTGTCTTTTGGAGCTGTACGATTCTGTAGTAAACAATTACGATACCGCCAAAGCAGCTTGTTCGTACTACAATGAGGTAACGAAAAAATATATATTCAAAGATAAAATATAGGAGGACCAATGCGACACAAGTAATAATTATTATCTGTGGTTCACTTGCACACATACACACAAAAGCCTGTAACTTTTTCTAATTTGTCAGCATTCGTTTTATTTTCTGTTAATTCTAACACTACTTGTGGGCTAGAATTTTATTATTAACCATGGTTCCTTGCAAGTTTTCTTTGCTATAAACGTATTTTTAATTGTGAAATATATATCTTCTATTCAGAATCGTTCAACTTCCTTTAATATTTATTTATCTTGTTGCATCATCATCATCATCAGCCTGTGTCAGTCAACTGCTGGACGTAGGCCTCCCCTAATGTACGCCACCGCTTCCGATCTTCGGCTATTCTCATCCAGTCCACACCAGCCACTTTGCGAATGTCGTCACTCCCATCTTGCAGGGCGTCCCTACACTACGTTTACCGAGCCTCGGTCTCCACTCCAGAACTTTCGGCTCAGCGGTCGTCAGTTCTGCGGCCCATATGACCGGCCTGACTGGGCTATATCGGTGACTCTGGTTTTCTGACGGATCACATCATTACTGATGCGGTCCTTCAGAGATACTCGAGCATAGCCCTCGCCATAGCTCGCTGAGCGACTTTAAATTTGTGGACAAGTCGAACCGTAAGTGTCATAATGGTGTAGGACGCACTGATCGAAGACTTTCGATTTGAGGCACTGTGGGATGGGTTACGAGAAAAGTCGACGGAGCTTATGAAAAGCTGCCCAGCCAGCCGAATCCTTCTGTTGTTCTTATCTTGTTTAATGATACGCAATTGGTAAGAAGTTATAAAAATGTTCAAAGGAATTATATTAAGAAATTTATTAATAGCTCGTTGAAGAAACAATGGTCGACTTTTCATATCCCAAACTCAAGGAGCTTCATAAGGCGATGAATGAACGACTAGAACTTGTTAAGGTTTCCCTTAAGAACGCCACCGATGCTCAAGAAGATATGGGTAAGCTGTAATTGTGTCATCATCATCATCATCAGCTTGTGGTAGTCCACTGTTGGACATAGGCCTCCCCTAATACACCCCTATCCACTAGAAAGTTTTGGATCGTATCCCACCACGCTGATCCAATGCGGGTTGGTAGGTGGACCGACTTTTTACATGCCCATCCGACGCATGGATCATCTTACTTTTCAGACAATTGGGTGATCGGCCCGAATTGTCCTAACCAACTAGGAAACAACAATGAAAATTTTTTGAGTCTCCGCAGGATTCAATCCCAGGACCTCTGGTTTCTGAAGCATACGCCTATGCCACTAGTCTACGGAGTCAGTATTATATAATAATTGCTTTTAATGAACCGCCTCAATCACCAAGTGCTAAGGTCATTTTATTGATTGACCTGAGGTTCATATTGTTTTTATTATTTTCTTAATGGTGAAGGTAATATTATCTGACTGTCTAAAAATGAGGCCGATCAAAACGGGCCTTTGGTATGTCCATTGCCAAAGGTCAGTTATAGTTATCAAAATGAGATTTGACGTCATTCAGTCAACTGTGGGATAGATGCTATAATTGATATCAAATTTATAAATCAACTAGCAGACCCTGCCACGCGTTGCTGCGGCTAGTATTTACCACCATTTTTATTAGATAAATGTCATTTGTAAAAAAAAACAGTAACCTCGATGATGCTACCGTTACACCTAAAACAATAAAAATAACACTGGTATAAGAATCGATTGGTTTGGTATTTGAAGTGGACAGACTGAAGATGATTAATCAAAATGTTCTTTCTGTTGATATCGTGCAAAATTCAATAGAAAAGAATTAATTTTAAAATTTTTTTTCTTTTTCTTAGTTCTTACGTTTCCATTATATATAATATAATATAATTGTTGGATATGGAGCACTACCACAAAGAATAATTTTAATGTTTTAGTTGCATGGTTACTAAAAACCAAAAGAACAAAAGTTGATTACATTCGCCGCAAGCGTAAGGAACCAAGTAGTGTATGAAATAACGTATATGCAGTATCCGCGCTTGAATAAGACATCACTTATTAATTTTGCTTTGCAAAATAAATTTTAATTTTACATTTATGTTGTTTGCGCATGTTAGGAAGCTGTTTAATCATTACTTTTTTCTTTGATGGCCTGTTATAAAATAACGGCGTTATGAAATTGCATTTTGTTTTAACAATAATTAACTGACCAAAATTAATTAATTATTAGCAATTACTTTTTATTGTACCGATTCTCCTATTATCAACGAAAAGTTTATAATATTAAACCGCGCCATCTATTGACACACACACATAACACAATTAATAAAAATCGCCAACTGTCACAATCGCATTGTAGCAAACATTTTGCATCAAATAATAATAGAAAAATGAATTGTTATAAAACATTATTGCGATTATAAATTAAGATGTAAGCTATTCTATCTTTTAAGTTGGATTAAACTGAACATAGTGGGCAACTGCATTTTAAAATCGGTCAAGTATTTTAGGAGTTGATCCCGGCCAAACATCGTGACACGAGATTTATATATATTAAGATAAGATAAAAATTCTAACATGTCCAAGATCATTTTCAATATAGAAAAAGATTTTAATCTTTCATAAAAGCGCAAAATACCTTTACGCATGACAACGACTGCGACACTACAAAACCCTGATACGCTGGTTGGGCCATCAGAGCTCGTCGACTCTGAAATCGCACATCCGTATTGCGTGTCAGCGAATTATTGTTTGACAATATGCCAACGCAATTGCGTGCCTCGCGCAATTCAGCTTGGACTTTACGCACCAATTGCTGTCAAATCTATGCGATAACGCAATCAGTGGGCGCTAGTTAGTGGTAATGTGTCTTAGATTTAAATATTAGGTTAAAACTAGCGCGGCTAAAGAGTTAGGAATGACAACTTTCAAAGGTTGTTAAGCCTCGTGATATGGATTTGCGCTTTAACACCGGAGGTCATAGGTTTCTCATTTTGTTAGGGTAGTTGAAATTTATTTTATTCGGAGCATATCTTACACGTGGCCTCAATAAAACAATTAATGCAATATATTTTCATGGTTTTAGTCTTATTACTAGTAATCGACTTAAAATGTCCTGTACGGTAAGGCCTGAATAACAAATTTCATAAACAAAGTAAAATGTGAAAGCCGTATTTTAAATATTTTATCCTGTATACAAATAAATTTTATTCATTCTATTTAAGAGCAAAATACTATAGTATGCCAAATAACCGTAATTTTTTTATATTTTACGTTATTTGATGGATTACAAGCCGACCCCATGATTACATGGGAAAAGGGCTATGTGAAAGAAAGATAGAATTATTGAGCTGAAAATTCTTGTATTATTATTTCTTACAGATGACCTGACGCGTTACCTAGACTGCGGTGTGGAGGCGCCACCTGCAGCGATAGAAAAACTAAAGAATCTGATGGAAATCTGCTTAGACAAAGTAAAGGCAGCAAGGATACAATTTCAATGGGAAAATGACAGATCTCTCGTTCTAGATTACCAGTGGCAGATGGTTAGTAAGGATAAGAAAATTTTATCGATATAAATAAGAACTGTACCGGTTTTTAACATTCGTTGCCCAATTGAAAAAATTATGTATTGCAGCCACTTTATTGAAGTTTTTAATACGCAGGTAGAGTCAAAATTAGATAAGTACACTGAGGAAACTGAGGTGTTACTACCGGGGGTTCAATTTACGCAAAACAAACTCAGGTTGACCGGCGATGTTGATCTTTTACTTTATCACACTCATCGCTACGTAAGTCTATCTTTTTAACAATAACCTTTAAACAAAGAAATGCTCTGGAATTGACACATAATCCCATCAACATAGCAAAAAATTCAATTCTTAAGGTAATATAATATATTGTAGTGGTGTAATGTAAATTATATTTTGTTGATCAGACATGTGATTTGCAACGGGACCTTGATGATGCTGTTGTGGCCATGAGAGAAAGAGTGGATCGAGCAGTTGAGAGTGAGCGATAAATATGTTTACAATTTTATAATAATAATGAGCCTAAATTTACTTATACATTTCTTAAAGTAACCGATGTATCTTGCTGATTTAGTAAACTAAAGCGGCATACTATTAATAATATAATCAGGGAAGAATAAACTGTTGTTAAAGAAGCTATCACCAACGGTAAGCGGTAAGAAATAATCAACGGTATATGTGAGTTAATTAGAATCATTTTGAGAGAAAATAAGCTCATAGTAATTACATCGTACGCTCGGTATTTTTATTGATCGACTACTGAATACGGAACTAAAATAAGAACATAAGACAACAAGAAATTGCTATGGGTGACTTTATTTGCAAATACCATGTATCAAATTTAATTTTGATATAAATAAAGTGAAAGCTTCTGCCTCCGTAGCCTAGTTGAAAGGGCGTGTGCTTTAGAAATCGGAGGTCGTGGGTTCGAATCCTGCGGGGAGTCAACAAATTTTCATTGTTGTTTCCTGGTTGGTTAGCGTAATTTAGGCCAATTGTCTGAAAAGTAAGATGGTTTTACGGTCGGATGGGCATGTAAAAAATCTAAGGACAGTGGACTAATACAGGCTGACGATGAATGAATGAATGAAAGAAAGCTTTTGCATCTTATGTTTCAGAATTAAAAGGTGTGCCCGATTAATTTGTCATGGATTGTTAAAAAATGCCAACTTGTCTATTGTGACATGGCGACTAATAAGACTAATGGTGACTGTTATTAGTAACAGGAGCCCTATTCATGATGTTCTATTATTGTCTTATTAGGAATCACATTTTATCAGTAAAAAAATATGCTAAATTTAAAACAATCATATTATTTTAATATAACTAAAATTCAAATGCTGATATCTCGACTCGCAGCTGTACTTCCACAAGACGAAAAGGCACTGAAAGAAAGGACTGAACTTTTAGCGAGTACATTGAAAGAAAAACGTATCGCGTTAGAAAATGAATATAAGAAAAGAGTAAGAGTTTATATTAAATCCTGAGACTTACAAATTCACATGTAAACTTTTCACTCAACTTCCATTAATCTAAGCAAGGTTTTAGAGAGCCTAAGAGTTTTTTAAAAAACGTATTAGTAAGTGAAAAGATAAGAAAAATGCAGAAATTTACCATCCTCATTATTATTGAGTAATATTGAATATTAAGATTTATATTTTAATAATAAAGTACGTAAGTAGTTTTTAGTACTATTTAAAATAGTGTCAACGAGTTGAGACCATTAGATCACCAAACAAAACATTAAAAAATTGATATATTTTTAGCCATTTTGAATTTCCTTAATTGAAGGCTTTTAACTACGTAATGTTTTAGTGTAATAGTTTAACATCTTTTAACCCAATAAAATTTTGAATCTCAGAGTGAAGACCGAAGTTATAGATTAATATTAATATTTTTTCCCAAGTTATTTTATTATTCTGCCTTTTGCTGTTAAATTAGCATACATTGATATTGTCATTAGCTGACCCTACTATTTATTCAATAAACAGGGTACTTATATACAATACTTATAAATACGTTTGTCCTATCATCAAGTATTTTTGAAATTTTTAAAATATGAGTGGTCAAGATTATTTAAAATAAATAACTTATCATATTTGGTGCTGAAGTAAGTAGTTTTTGAACAATAAAGAAAGAAATCTAATTTGAAACAATAAATAAATATTTTTTTAAAGGAACAAGACCAGAAACAAACGAACGAAGCTATCCTAAAAGAAGCATTGCAGAAGCAGCTACAGAGGCATGAGGAAACCCTAAAGGCAAGATTGGAACAAAGGAACGATGAGGTTAGTTTTTCTATGCTAATATTTCATAGGGGAAAGATTTGTTTGTTTTGAATAGGCTCCAAAGCTATTGAACCGATTTGGATTATTCCTTTCTATTATAATACTCTTATCTTTGAAATTAATATAGACTACTTTACCTTATAAAAATCCATTCTAAAAATCTAATGATAACGGGGTAAGAGCCGTGTTTGGACTGCTGGTATCTTATAAACTGGATTTTTTTCGAAGTTGATAAAACTTGGTTTATTAATGATTTAAGCTACCCATGAACGTTGCCGTAGGTAACTTAAGGTTATTTATATAGCCTGGGTAAGTAAATTGTGCTTCATTATGGGTGGCACATTACGTCTGTACCATATTCGAATTCTTTATAATGATTTTATAATATGTTCAGGTTTATTTATGTTTTTTGCACATTTGCTGGCAAGGAATAATTTAATATCTACTAAAAGATTTCTGATGTGGTACTGCGATTGCAAAATTTAATTTTAAACAGAAAGTGTTTCCGACGTTTGATTGTCAATTGAATGCTTATGTAAATTTAATTTTTATTTGGTAACGTTGAAAAAAATAGTACGTATTTTTTTTATTTTACTGTAACCTCTTGGTTGAACATAAAGTCTTGTATTAAAACAGGTGAATGCCAAACTTGGTCGAATGGTCGCTGACGAAGTTGCAGCGCAAAAACGTAATTTTGCGAAACAGCGCGCCGAAATGGCAGCAAAACTGAAAATATTAGAGGACAAGCTTTCTGGTCAGTTATGTCCTAAAATTATTATACCTGATTTTCTTTTGCTTTTTTGTATTAACTGACTAAGCAATTTCATATTTTGAGTTGACTCGTCTATTTCTGTCTCGTTTGTAGTAAATAACTTTGCAACTTGGGCAATAATGAAATTGTGTACTTATAGCACAAAACGCAGCTTTGTCCTCTCGAATTTTATTAAGTATATCTAAATAGTGATGGTCACCGACGCCCTAAGACATCGGCAATACTAGGGGTATCATTAACTCGCTGCCTACCGAGAGTCAAAGGATGATACGTCTCGTTTACCTAGTAAATACGCTAGCTACAGTGCCCTTCAGACCAACGCTAAAGTAGGTAGGTCCCCCTTACCACGTCTAAAATATATGCTTAATTTTATGGCCATATATTTTTTTAATAGTTAGAGTGATTGAAGAGGAAGGTTTTTATTAATAACACATGGTTAATTTTGTAGTTATATTTCTATCTGCACAGCTCGCCTGCAAAGCGGGGGCGGGTCGTTAGTTTAGTATATTTTAAGATACACTCTTAATACTATAAAGAATTTTTGGGATGGTGTTGTGTTATTTTAAATCTAACAAATTTTTTTTTTAAAATGAGTTTGTTTTTAGCACATTTGAAGGCGGAAAAAGATACTAAGCGATCTCAAGAGCTATGGGCGGCCGGTGCGTCTCTTTTGGCCGCAACGAAGCAAGGCTGCCCATGCGTCAAAGTTGATAAACAACTAAGGCGATTGAGAAGGCTTCAGGTACTATTTAATTCAGTCAGTGTCAGAGAAGTTAAAGCAATATAAATTAAAAAAAACGCTATGATTTTGAAGACCATTGGGCTTTTATATTAACTTTTTTAACTTCTTAGAGGCCACTATAAAGCTCGAAGCGAGTCGTTACGTTGTGCGTGTCACATTTCTTTCTTTTGAAACCCAGCTAACTTCGATGTCGATAAAGCGAAAAATGTATACATATTATATGTTTTACGTAAAGTCTATTAGATTATTTATTGGCGCAGTCAGTTTTATTTTGTAATAGACTTTAAATAAGTGATTAACATACTGAAGATTGGGTTGTCATTAAAATATCGGCCACTTATCAATCAATAAGAATGCTAAACGCAGAACGCAATTCTGCTGCTATGGGGTAAACTGTTTGCATTAACCCATATAAAAAAGCTTAGTTTTCTCCGTAGAAAACTACCATTACCACCATTAGTAAAATGTTCTACTCGTTTTACGAACTCTATGCAATATTCACGGTCGTTCCGAAAACGCGAGATTATACTTTTAATGATTTAGTTTTAATACAAGGTAGTAATTGAAATAAATGGAACAAAATCTTTATGAATACTTAAAAATCTCTTTAAGGAGACGACGATAAACTTGTTAAGACTGTCATGAAGAGTATACCCCAATCTGTTTGGGAAAAAGGAGTTATGCCTGAGAGTGTCCTCAAGGAGTCATATTACGAAGTAAGTCATTATACTAATTACTCTGCCTACACGTATAAAATAAACCTAAACAAAAATCCACTGACCCAGTAGTGTAACAATCTTAATACGAATGTCTCATGCCACAAATTTGCTTAAAAATTGCATAGCTTTTGCTTATCTCATATCTTCTCAAGTTTTACATTTATATAGTGCAAGTTTATTACTTTGGGTTATTGATGTAAGTAAATTAAGATGCCTGATATCTTTCTCAGTTTTTCAGACTGAAACTAATTTACAGCTCCCTATTACTTTCTTGGCAATTCACTAGTTTGAATAGTGAAAAGATTTTTTTAAAATAACACATTCTACAAAAATATTGATTTTTTTTTACATTTCGCAATTAATTGTAGTAAAAGTATAACATACATAAATAAACACCTAATTATGAAGTTTTATCATCTTAGTATCCTATATTGAAATTCAGTAAAAAATGATTAAACATCAGTCAGACTTCGATATCTTGAATAAAATATTTTTTTATATCGCATCAAGATTTTCTGCAATATTTTCAGTAGGAATTTTTGTGACCTGCTAAAAAATAATCATCTAGTTTATTGCAGCCATTTTCTGTGATTGATGTACATTTTTACATTTAGTTATATTTTCAGATGGAGAAGACCGCTCTCAAAGTGGCTCTAGTAGAACATGACGGCGGTCCTTTGCCAATCTATTTCATATCCTGGTTACAATCAAAGCTATTGATTTTTAAGGTTTGAGCTCGTTGATTATTATAAGTATAGGTTAAAGCATAATCGATTCTTTCTCATCTCATTTTCAATACAATATGTTTTACTTTTCACTAAATTCTACTAGAGAGTCAATAAAGTTGCCTTAATAGAGACACTTAATTTTTTTGTAGCATGAAAATGTATATTTAGTATTTGCGATTAACGATCGGTACAATCTCGAGAAGTAAGAGTAAAAATTTTAATGGTCAAATAATTGTTCGTTATTGGTTAAAATAAAATCGAGTTTGTGTGCCTTACTTAAAGGTACACAAACCTTTACATTATCTTACATTTATATTGTGATTTTTGCAGAACATATTATTTTTTTTGCAGGTTTCGGGGATTCCTCAAGTGGAAGTTGACAAACCACCTCAGGAACCTTCTAAAGACTTGGACACTTTTGATCTAATGCAAAGGGCACGGTAAATTGATTTGTTTCGAATTAACAATTTGATTATTAATACATTCATAGAATTAGTCTGCTTTTTTTGGAGAAAATAAATAACAAAAATCGGAAGGTTGTTAAAAGATATTTATTGGTACCTACTTCACAATTTTTTAAGATTTTCTTTTGTTATTAATTCCTTTATTAACCTTTTTAACATAGAACATCGTGTACCATTGGTATAAAATATGCATGTTTATCTATCTATCTGACCATGCAAGAAAAATCTAACTAATTTCTGCAAAGTCTTGTGATACTAAAACCGTATTTAATTGGTATTCAGCTTCCATTAAAAGTAACGTAATAGTATATAGCCTAACGTCTCTAGAAAATGACAATTCAAAATTAAATATTTTATGATTGATTTTTTTTAAAGCAGTACATACAATTAAAACAAATAAATTTGGAAGATGGACATTTTGGAGTTAGTAATATGTGTACCCTAATCTATTTGCTATTGCATGTTCTTTAGGATATTTATTTACCCTTTTCAAAAACAAAGTTAATGATTAATAATTGCTTGATTCCATCGCAGTTTTTGGATTGAGCGAGGAAATTTATCCTTGGCATTGAAGTATGTCGCTGCACTGGAGGGTGCCTCCCTTGTGGCAGCGGAGTCTTGGCTTCAAGCTGCAAAGACTCATCTCGTAGTACGTCAAGCTGCTGAAGCTGTGGTCGCACATGCAGCGGCTTTAGGTTTACAGTACATTTAGTATCAGGTAAGTAGACCTTGCACTAGCGGCACTATACCTTGGTAATGTATTCTTATTATACTGATTATAGCCATTGCGAAGGAGTTCGTAGATTTGCTTTAAGATCATTGAGAGATTTAATATTCGTGAGTCATCATTGGCCTTTCATAGTCTACTGCTGGACATAGGCCACCCTTAATGTACTTTTCCATTGGAGAGTTTTGGACCGTATCCCACCACGCTGGTCCAATGCGGGTTGGTGAGTGGATCGACTTTTTATGTGCCTATCCGACGCATGGATCATCTTACTTTTCAGACAGTTGGTGATCGGCCCAAATTGCCCTAACAAACTAATAAAACAACAATGAAAATTTGTTGAGTCCCCGCACGATTCAAACCCACGACCTCCGGTTTCTAAAGCCCACGCACTCGTAAGTATGTAATTATATTCACAACTCGACATATGAAATAGTATTATTTTATTCTAATTAAATATATTCTATTCAAAAATGTTAGCTATTTTTTTTATAGGATTAGCAACAAATCCCCTTGGATAATGGCTGCGGCAATTTTCATATTTCTATGATGTTTTAAGGTTGAAATACGTCCTTGGCAGTGCTTCCATATTAGGACATCAATTGGCGAAGACTGCTTGCCGTGTACTACTCGAATACCAGGGTCAGTTATGCTAAAAAATGAGCAAGATAAACGAGGAGGACTCAGACCGTACAAATAGATTGTTTCTTCATATACAAATAAAACAATGGCTTTTTTAATTAAAAAAATGCCAAATTAAAACACTCAGATATATGTATGACGTACTAGCAATTTAAGTCATAACCTATATTTGATTTTAAGTTTATCTATGTTTTACTGGAGTTTAAAAACTATAAACGTTTATACAGAACTTTTCGATGAACAGACCAATTAAGAAATACTTTTATTTAAGCATTGTTAGTATCCGACAATTATGTCCTCGTTTTCTACTAATTTTCATACCAAATACTTTTCGTATTAAAATTGTTTTTTTCAGATTTGGGCAACATCATCCAATGACGGCAAAAGAGTACAAATTATTGTTTTTTTTAATCATTATAGGAGTTGGTTCCATAAACAATAAATGTTATCATTAACCCGTCGTCATTTTATCACTTATTTGTAATAATTAATCTACATTGCTTTACAATATTTAAAACATATTACTTCCGGCTAAGAAAAAACTCGGAAAGTTACCCGTCCGTGACAACAAACCAGTTAACGTTCGTTTTTACAACAGCTCGTTGACATTGTGCTGTCATGCTTCATGCGTAAAATATCTATGTGCATCGCTCATATTTTTGATAGCTTTTAAATATATCTTTCTTACTTTTAATTATTTACTGGTTTGCTCAAAAAGGACTGTCTTTATTTTAACGGTGTGCAAATATTTCTGGGTTAAGGTTATTAGTGCGATTTAATGTAAAGGAGGCCTAATAATCCAGATGGTGGCCGAATTTGTTGTTCGTAATAGATACATGACTTGGCATTAGGTATCAGTATATAAAATTTTTTTTTGGCTAAAAAGAAATTTATTATTATTAAAACGTCTCGAAATATGAGCATATTATTTACAAATTAAATTTTAAAGACTATCTCGCCACCCTTACCTTCCTAATAATCTCCGTGGTCTAGCGGTAATGACCCTTGCATTATAAACCGAAGATCGCGGGTTCGAATCCCGCGGGGAAAACTACTTTGTGTTATCGTTGTTTTCTGGTTAGTTAGAACAATTTTGCCATCACACAATTGTCTGAAAGTAAGATGATCCTTACGTCGGATGGGCATGAAAAAAGTCGGTCCACCTACCATCCCGCATTGGGCCAGCGTGGCGGGTTACGGTCCAAATACCTCCTAATGGAGATGGCGTGCATTAGGAGGTCTATTTCCAGCAGTGGACTAACACAGACTGATGATGACTATTTCCTCGAGATTTAAGTTATACCAACAGATATTCGTAAAGAGTAGAGAACATACTATTTGCTGATGATATACTATACATTATATATTTGAACTTAAACGAAGTTTGATTGTAGTGTAGGCTATTGTTTACATGTGTACAGGTAGTGCTTAAACAGGTAAAAAAAATGTATAATGTGTAAATTAGATCTTTTCTTAACGATGTTCTCTGCTTTACTTAAAAAAAAAGAATATTTTAAAGATCAGTCACTATGAAACTATACACTGAGCGATAACCTATGCGGGACTCTGTGTCTTATTATCAAAAATGGCCTACCTTGCAGATTATTGTTACAAAGATCAAGTAAATGCTTGTTCTTATTATTTACTTTATATTAAGAATTAATTACAATTAATACTTTTTGTAACTATTGCATAAGACTGAGACGGTAATATTGCTGAGCGAAAGAAAAGGTAGAGTAAATGTGTTTTGTATTAATAGCAAATAACAAGGAAGTGTCGTCGCTATGTTCATTGTCGCTCAATGATTGATATCTTGTTTGTTTTGTTGTTGTTGTTGTTTTGTTGTTGACGACTAACGGTGTAAATAATAAGAACGCAACGTATTTTTTTTGTTGTCGACATAGGCGGATGAGCAGTCGGGATACCTGAGTGGTTACCGACGCCCATAGATATCGGCAATACCAAGGGTATCATAAACGTGCTGCCTACCGCAAAGGACTCTATGTCGGAAGACCTCGTTTGACATGTCAAGTGGGAGAACCTTGAAGAGAAGTTCATCAGTGTATGATGCTAATTTTCTATTGCATTGTACCCCACATTGTTTTGAATCCTGTGTAATTCTTTGGTCCGAGTGCAAAATCATTTTTTCTACACTACAGTTACTCGATTGCAAGCATTTTTTCTAACATGTACACAATCAGCCTTTTAATTCTTAACTCATTAACTGTTGCTGAAACTGCGAGCAATGTTAATCATGTGATGCCTATATAGGCATGAAATTAATCATAAGCAAATATGAAATGAATTTTGTTTGAAATTGCTTTAAAATTTGACACGTAAATAAAGGTGCACTTAAAAATATTTATGGTTATGTCATAGATCTATGAATAAGGAAATCGGTCAATCTGTATTTATTAGCATCTTGGGTACTTAACATTATAGTGTTACTCTGCTTCGTGTGCATTGTAAATTGCTTAATATTTTATTATATTAGTTTAATAATGCCATTATACAAAACATATATTTCGGAAAGTTGTCTTTTTCATTTCTTAGCCTTTACAAATTATATAGTCGGCTTGCAATCGATTTGGAAATATATTTCATCGAAATTTACAACAATATTTCATTTGTTCTGTAAATAAATATTTTCAGAAAATTTAAATGCTTAATTAATATTATAATATTCTTGAATTGGATATAAATTTATATTGTTTATGACTTATCTAAATCATATCCTAATCCTGTTGATTCCATAATAAATAAATAAACTAAAAGTTAGAAAATGTTAACTGGTCGAATTTCACCGCTTGAATGCTCTGTAACGACATTATGAATAGCAACGATTTCGTGATGAAAAAATATTAAAGAACGACGAATATGCGAAAGCCGACGGATGTGTGATCAAATGCGTATATATTTTTTGAAATGCATCGACGTCAATTTCTGTCAATAACTAAATAGGAACTGATATAAGGTAAGGATTCATTAGTTGAACTGTCGCGTAGTACAGTTTTTATGGTTTTTTGTAAAATAATTAAAGGTACAACACGGACAAATTAGGTAAGAATAATTGATATAATATAATAATTAAAAATATATTTATTAAACAAAAATTGTTCTTAATAAAGCCGACTTGATGAAGACTCTCCAATAACTATAGACTGCTGGCGTTTCTGAACATAAGATTGAAACCAGTCCAGAACTTCTTCCGAAACCATAAAACAAATAGAACAGATAGCGAGAAGGAATAGCATATTGATATTGCCTTTTTACCAATATTGCATAATAATAAATTTTGTATATTTTTTTAAATTAGCTCTAAGTAAAACTTGAATATTTTCGAGAGAGAAAGTCTTCGGATTTCTAATTAAAATACGCATTTTATATAAATCCGTATTTCATAGTCGTTAATACGTAGTTTTTTTTCATATTTTTTTCTTTCCGACGAATTTAATAAAAGAATGACTAAAAATCTTCTTTTTTATTAAAACGTTATTTCTATGCATATTATTTTTACATTTTATAGCTGATTCATTGCTTCATGTTATTTAATCTAGTATCCTGCTAGTAACTGCAGCATAGTATAAAAAAATATAAATTTTTTGATTTACTAAACATTGCATATATTTACGTTAATTCTAAGATGGAAAACACATTCGAAAGGTGCCAAATTAAATTAAAAGGAATGAAATGCGATAGACAATGAATAATTACTGATACTTGTTTTTTGGTGTTTTGTAAAGTATACAAACAATTTCTAATGGCAAGTTTGTTTTAGATGGTGCCTTTAGCTTTATTTTGTATAGCGTTTGCGCTGTACTGGTCATGGTGGGTGCGCACTATGAGATCAAAATTGGAACCTCCAGCACACCCAGGAGCTCTACCTCTTCTAGGTCATGTGCATCTGTTAATCGGAGACAATGTCTGTGAGTAAAACTATTAAATTGTAAAAACAATAAAAAGTATCCCAACATCAATAGATGAGATTGCAGGTACTATCTGTTTGGGATCAAATAATTTACAGGATCAAACTAAATCATTAAATTACAGCCAGACTAATGGATGCGTAATAATAATAAAGAATTAAAATTGTACTTTGAGAGCCATACGTACTCCAGTCTGTCCCGTAATCATTGAAATTCTAAATAACCTGAAAATTTATGATATTTCAAAAAATATTTAGAGATAAAATAATATATAGATATTTCGCGAAAAAATCCTATATTAACAAAATATCTAGATTAGTTTATTAATTACCCACACAAGCAAATTTCTCAGACTTAGTAGGTCCCCGGTTACGTACCCTACACCTACAAGGAAATTCGTAGAAGGGATGACGTGTTGCCTATGTCTGCCACAAATCAGAGTCACGTATCTTAACATAACTCTATCTTGTTTCCAAAGGTATTGTAGCCAGTAAAGTTATTGGGTAAACAAGTTATACAATCCCATGTTTAGTGGGTGAGTAGCGTCTTACGCTGCATTTCTCATGAACAGGGCAAATACCTTACCATTAGATAAGCGTTTTGCTCTTGTGTCGTTATTTTAATTAATAAAAATGTAAATAACTTTGAAAACTGTAAATATTTTATTTCAGTTTTGTGGAAAGCTGTGAAAGAATTATCGTATACTACCTTAAAAGTCGGTGGTGTTATATCTGCTTACATTGGACCTAGGACTATTTACGGTACAGTAAATTTTTCATCTTATATGTACTTTTTTACACGGTAATTTATATTTAAATTTAAGTAACAATAAATACATGACTAATTAAGGAATAAAAAGAACATTCAAAGGGGGTTTTGGGACTTACCATCTCTATAACATAAATTATGTTATAGCAGACTGACTAGGGAAATACCAACGTGGCGCCTAGTTGTGTGCAAACACTGATATGTTATAATCACAATGCAAACGAGACATTACATTTTTTATTTAAGGCTAGACTTCTAGCGTTTATGATGCATTGTAGACAGTGCAAATAGACCATCAGGTGGTCACGTCCTGCCAGTTTTGTCATTTCATTAAAACAGAATGCAGACTACATGTATTGCTCATTAATCTGCGCTTTTGCGTTAGGCAATAAATGAGTTAACAATGAATTTAGGTGCACCATTGTATAAAGCTGTGTAAAAGTTTAAATAAATTAATCACTATTTTGTTTTTAATGTCACCAGTTGTAACTGACCCCGAAGACAGTTTGACGGTGGTTAATGCTTGCTTGCAAAAGGACACCTTTTATGATTTTGCCAAGCCATGGCTCGGCGAAGGCCTTGTGACAGGAACGTGTACGTATACAATACATGTAAAGCATGCAATACATAAAAATCTATTTTGGACTAAATATCCAAAAACAGGTGGGACTCACTCAATTTGGAGCCTAAGTTTTTCTTCTGCTATATATTTTACCTCTTTACTTTGCTCCCAAGGCTTTATGATTTAGATAGCTTGATAATTATTTTAAAGGCAAAGCTGTTGCGTAAAAGTTAGAATACTTTTAAATAATTTTGTGATTAATATCAATAAAGACCTTATTTAAACGCCTTGTATGTAGTAAATTTAAAAACTGGCATAAGTCATGAAGATGATAAGAAATTCTTGTAATTGACGTCCTTTAAAATTTAGCACATCATGCTCCCAGCCAAAAATATGATTTTTTCAGTTGATGACAATACGCACAGAATTATTTTATTGTAATATATTAAACAAACGATTAGTAGTTTACAAACCATTCAACCTATGGACAATATTGTGTATTCGACTTATGCATGCAAAATGTCCATGTGATGGTGAAACTATCTTAGCCAAATCGTAAACTTCATTTTTTAAGAACTATCCTATAGATTTTGATTAACAATCACAACAATTTCATAATAGATATTTATAGTGAATAATCTAGAGACAATCGAATCGCTAATTGTTTTTATCTAAAATTCGTTGTACCACGATTACTAGTTTACAATAGTAGCAATCTAAATTGCACATTTTTCAATTTTTATAGTGTTAAACACATGCAAATTGCTAATGGCAGTAAAGTTTGTGTTTCAATGACTTATAACATATAGTCAGTTATTAAGATTAGGAAAATGGAAAATCATTAACCATGTCTGTAGTCGAATAATGGCAGGCAACAATGTTTCATACATAGTAAGATTATGATGAAACTAAACTGGTTCTTGTAATGTAAAACTTCTTCCTTTAATGAAACTAATAGACAATATCTAAACCTAACTCTTATCCATAATAAAATATGATTTTAGTGTTTATATAATTCTAGAATACTAACAAAATTAGCACATTTCATTTCTTATGCCTTTATATAGACTTGTCAAGAATACTACCAAATTAGCTCACTACAAACGCAGTCAGTCATATATTGCTGAGGTTCATTATTTTGCATATCATTCGACGTTTAGTCTAAAGATAGCTAGAGAACATTGGTCAATCTTCCACTGCATGTACACAGTGGTTAGTTTGTAAAATGCACATTCATATCGATTATTTCATAGCATTATATGTATTCGTATTTAAAATGATAAGTTTTATCCTTTTATTTATATAACATTCGATACGCTATCATTTCTTCAACCTGAATCTAAATTGTCAAATGTTCTAGCGTAATCATAGCATTTTATTAGTAAATGTTGGTTTTGGTTATGAATCTGAAATGGATAAATTTAGCAAGGATTTTTGATCATTGCGTATTCAGTCGAACGCTTTGGAGACAATTTGTTGAGATGAGCTCAATTAAGTCATAGTCGATCGATTATGTTCTATAGCATTATGTAAGATCAATTCATTGTAATGACAACATTTCGATTTACATGTCGCGTTTAACTTGTATTACAATTTTCCTGACGTCACAAGCAGCCTCTCTTCCTGTCACCATGGAATACTAAAGTATCCGAAACGTTGGAAAATTTGTAAAACAAATTAAACGTCGAGTAAAATCGATTTTAGTCCATTATTATATAAATATATTTAAGGTTTTCGGTGATACATTATTCCAAACACTTATAAACCTCTAGCAAATTTATATATATTTCGTTTTAGTGACCGCTTTAGGTGTAGACTTCTGTGAGAACAGCGTACTAAACAGTCAATACGAGAACGCAGCTGAGCAAATGTTCAATATACTTGTGGAGAGATTCCAAAAATTCTGGTTGCACAACAACTTTATCTACAGTTGGTCGAGTCTCAAGAAGAAGCAGGACTTTTGTCTCAAAATTCTTCACAACATGTCTGACACGGTATTTATCAAAACTTTGAGCGCTAAACTTGATATTTTTTCTATGGTAGTCTAGCTAATTGTAATTCCGGTAGGTTAATGGATTTTTTGCAAGTTCTTATGTTTTATTCCCACTCATTATATTTATTATACATAATTAGAATATTTAAAAGGCGTCATTACGGACGAGTGCACGCATTTTATTTAGCTAAATGTCTGTTTGTAATGTTAAATAACGCCATTTGGTTTTTAACTCACATTTGCATTATTAATTTAGTATACGAGTATATTTTTGCATTTTTTGTTTGGCTTGTATTCATTTTGGATAATCTTTAGAGTGGCTTCAATATTTTAAAAATAGATATTTGGAATAGATAGATGGATTGAACTAAATAATATGTAACAATACCTAAAAATTTTATACGCTTAGTGCTGTACGAGAATTAAAATATGCAAACAAATTTTTTATGTGTTAGTAACAATTTGCAGAATTTTTTGAAAATTAATGGGTATAGCAAAATTATAGCAAATAAAATTTAAAATTTGTACTATAAATGTATTGCATTTTACTTAAAATACATTTTTGTACTAAAAACAAAATTCTCGGAAAAGGTTCTACAGAAACGGAAGGCAGCATACTTAGAAAATAAAAGAAATGGATTGGATACATCCACGGGTAAGCGACTTTATTTAAATCTTATAAATTTGATTAATTACCCCGACAGTTTTATCTGTGGAAAATTTAATTTGAAAATGTAACCCTAGTTATACTTTTTAAGTAATATTTAGTTGTTTTTGTAGGCAGAAAATTTAAGGCCTTTTGGATCTCTTGTTGGAGTTGGCGATTGAAAAGGATGCTTTCAATGATTTAGAAATACGAGAACAGGTTGACACGATGATTGTGGGGGGACATGATACTTCAGCAAACGTTCTCATGTTTACTTTACTTTTGGTTGGATCATATCCCAAGGTGCAAGAACGGATATTTGAAGAGTAAGTGTTTTATGTATTCTATTACGCATTTACTATACATCGACAGATATTAATTTAAAAAGGATGAGATTTCTTTCATTAAATTCTATATTTATTAGACATTTTAATTAAAGCTTACTAAAATAGAACTTTAAAAGAACAACTACTCGGATTAGTGTGACACTTAAATTAACTTGAACTGCATTTACTCCTGAAGTAGTAAACATAGCAAATTTGAACCTAGTAACCGAATTACGGGTAGGTACGGTAGGGTACAAGGCACAGGTAACAAGTCACATCTTTTTTATGACACCAATTATAAAAACACTACTATAAAATGTATTGTCTTAATTTACAGACTTCATGATATATTCGGAAACGAAGACAGGGACATAACCAAGCAAGACCTCTCACAGATGGTGTATTTAGAGGCTGTCTTAAAGGAGTCCATGCGTATATACCCCATAGTACCTATAACTGCAAGGCGGCTTGACAGAAACGTGAAACTAAGTGAGTAACTTATTTAAATGTACTCTTTAGCTTTAATAACTATGCAACTAATTACATCTGAGCTAAAGGTAAGACGGACGTCGCCTATTTAGATTCAGAAAAAATGTAAACAAATCTAATGTCAAATTATAATGGTGACAGAAGAACCCGTATCTATTAGTGAATTGCGGTCTTTTTAGATTCCAAAGCAATTTTTAACTTATAATCATGCAAACATTTTGGTGACAATTGAGTTTGACATTGTTCAAGTACATTCTATCTCAAAAATTGCTAAACTGCAAGTGGAGCCATACGTCTTCTCATTGACAAATCGTCACCAAAAGGTCAAGTACTGAACGACAATGAACGACATTTGAACGACGCATATTTTGTTGCTGTTGCTTGCGTTGTTTAAAAAAGTTCTATTTTTTTACCAAAAACTTTGGGAAAGAGCATATTCTTAGGTTGTAATAATATATTAATGTTCCACGAGTATGTGGTATATATACATATTTAATAATAATATTGTATTGTTTGTTTTTCATTTTATTAACATGAAGTTTTGTCCCAGAAAATTGTACTCTAACTGAGGGAAGAACCTGTTTTATGTTCGTCTACGGCATCCACCGACATCCCATGTGGGGAAGTGACGTGGAAGAGTTCAAACCGGAACGTTGGTTGGATCCGGCCACACTGCCTGAATGCCCCACAGCCTTTGCCGCTTTCAATGTTGGAAGAAGAATTTGTATTGGTACTTTACTTGAAGTTAATAAAAAAAACACTCGCCTTAAGCTCACAGCGACATTGCAGAAAAAAATATTTCTTTTGCTTAAATTTGCTGCAACTTCTTCTAAAGTTGAGGGTACCTCGGTAACTATTTAAGAAGCCATAGTATTTGGGTTTTTAAAAGGCAGCATCAACGGGGTTGTCCATTAATATTAATATGATTAAAGAGTGCGCTGATTCATTTGATTAATAAATTTATCTAAATACCTACACGGTTGTCGTGAAATTCAACGAAGGCTATAAAATTGGCCCACACAAAATTATCATCTGTTCAAAATTTTCGAATCCGTGGGGTACACTTAGTGCGTATTTGTAGATTTTCATGCTAGCATGTCGAATTATAATTATTGCAAAAGAGTGGTGGATTAACGTTCATAAAAGTAGTTAATAAAATCAACCTGAATTTAGTAATTAAGATTTAGGAATTCGGTAGCATCTCATAGCCGCGGTGCCTATTTCTGCCGCGAAGCAGTAGCGTGAAAACACTGCTGTATTCTGGTTCGAAGGGCACCGTAGCCAGCGTATTCACTGGGTAAACGAGACTTAACACCCAATGTCTCACGGTAGGCAGCGCGTTGGCGATACTACTGGTATTGCCAATGTCTATGTGCGTCGGTGACCACTTCCCGTCAGGTGACCCGACTGCTCGTCTGCCTGCGTAAGCCATAAAAAAATCATTAAAGCGAATGGGCTTTTCTAGTAATCTTACTATTTGTTTTAAATAATTTTCCGGTAAACGTAGTCTCATAATAATTTTTATTAAACATTAAATGATTTTCAGGAAAGGCATATGCATTTGCCTCAATGAAAACTACACTAGGGCATGTATTACGACATTATAAGGTTAAAGGAGATCACACTCAAATGGAATTGAAGTATGACGTCATGTTGAAACCTGTAACTGGACATCAGATATCCATTGAGAGAAGATAAATTAACTTATTGCAATAAAACCCATATCAAAAAATCACCGACTAATCTTTACAATAAAGATATAAAATAAAACAAAGACTGTCCGTCTATGACTTCGAAATAACAATTTTTGTAACAAAAAATTCAAAATCTGTCTAATTGTACGTTTGTTTGCATATCATGGAAAACTTACGAACAAATACCATTTTTGCGAGTTGAGTAGATTAAAATGGTATTTGTTGTTTATTTACTGAAATATTGTCTGTGATTACAAATGTAGTCACTTGTTTTTAATATACTTGTATGTGTTTTATTTTACTGTTTTCTTGACAATAAGGTGTTTATATATTTGTGTTAAAATATACTCTTAATGAAAATAACATAATCATAGCAGCAGTTTATTATTTATGATAATATATTTTTAAAAGATTTTTGTTCATTAATATCTCCTGTTTCCTCATCTAGTTTGTTTGATTTTGTGTTAAAATTTACAATATTTCAGCTAGGTATGTTTATGATAATTATTATGATGATACCCACGAGTCCGAAAATTACACAAATTATGACTAATTTACCAAAGATTTCGCTTTTATAACCATGTTTTAAAAGGAAACGAATCACACATTTCGTAAGGTTATATGTAGGTCTGTTTTTTACAAGAGACCCCTGGAGTAGTACCAACACATGTACGCTAAACTGTCATTGGAATTAGAGGGTGCGGAAGCCACATTAAGCAGGCAACGTAACCTTTATAGTAAACTAGTTGTTTCCTCCGAATTCATCCGCGTGGTAATATATATCAACTATCTTCCAGTGACGATCCTGTCCAAATCTAACGAGCCGTTCCAGGGATTATCCAGAACGAACAGAGTTGTTTTGTTTTATGTATCGATTGACACTGTCCCGTAGCCTAATGGTAAGAGCATGTGCTTTAGAAACCAGAGGTCAAGGCTTTGAATCCTGATGGGACTCAACAAATTTTCATTGTTGTTTTGTTAGTTGGTTAGGGAAATTTGGGCCGATCACCCAATTGTCTGAAAAGTAAGATGATCCATGCGTCGGATGGCATGTAAAAAATCGGTACACCCACCAGCCAGGAGACGGTTCAAATTATAATAATATATTGGAGAAGGCGTGCATTAGGAAAGGCCTATGTCCAGCAGTGGACTGACACAGGCTGATGATGATGATGAGAAGCTCAAAGCGCAATTACGATATTATCGATTTACTTATATATTTTTTCGATATAATATTACATTCGCTATTGAAATATTACTTAACAATTCACACTTTGATAATGGTGAGGCAAAAACAAAAATACATTACTTAACTTATATCAATAAAATATTTGAATATAATTATATTATTATATTTATAATAAATTAAAAATTATATTCGTAACGTTACAAATAATAATTACCTATTTATTTTTTATTTATCAATACTAGAATCAAATTTCTTATATTACAGAACTTAAAAATGCAAACATGTTAAGAAGCAGGTTATTTTAGTAAATTTTAACGAACCATTTATTAAGTAAACCTAAAAAACGACAAATAGCCCCAAAGTTTTTTATATCTTAATACTGTCTCGCGCTATTCAGTCATACATAATGACATACTGTCATTATACTCACCATAGTAATAATGTAAAAATATTGGTAGGAAATAACTTAGAACCGAAGGACAAGTTATGGTACTTTTTTGCTACGAAACATACAAAAGTGGCCTTGCTTACTAATACTTAAATCTTTAAGGGTGTCTGATTTTTATAAGCCATCTTAATTTCGTAACGTGTTATTTGTATCATTGCATAACGTGTATTAACACTTGACGTTCAGATTTATCTACCAAGCCATTTACGATAAAATTAACCAATTGAACGCACTTCATAAAAGGAGCTAATTAGTTCGGAGCGCATACGTAGATGATGATAATTCAAAAGATAGTGACTGTATTTTTAAACGCTGGCTATACCTATGTATATGTATAGTAAATATGTTGCAAAAAAAAATTATTGATAAATCGATTGGAGAGGCCTATGTCCAGCAGTCGACTGACTAAAGCTGACTATGATGAACTGAACCAAATATCCTATACATACTATTCAATGGAGACCTGTAGTTTGTTGGAATAAAATGAAAAGAAAAAATTAATACTGAAGTCTTATTTACTGCAAATCTCTTATATTATATTAGACTAGTTGTTGCTGCATAAAGTCGCGCGTTCATCCACGTTAAATAACTCTTTAACTATTTTTGTAAGAAAATATCCTAAGTTACTCCCAGTTCTATCAGCTATTTTACAGTGAAGGTCCCGTCGAAATCGGACCAGCTACTCCAGAGATTAGCTAAAACAAACAGACCGACAAACAAAAATAAAAAATGGGTGCGTGTACTTATGTACGCGCGTGAGAAGTTATACTTCTTTGGCATCATTAAAAAATAGTTTTTAATTGCATGCAAATAATTAATTACAATACAATAAATAATACATAGGATAGTTAACCTCAATTATATTGGAGCACTTGAAAAGTATATGAGCACAATTTTTTCACTAATATTCACAAATAGTAAGTAATATCAATCAAAAATAATTAAGATAATTAAAGATGATAGATTTACAAGAACTAATCATAAATAATTCGATAAAGAATTTAGTGGATTCACAAGACGTACTTTGATATATCATATAACTGGTAGTTCAGCGCCATCTGTTGCTTCAAATGTAGAATTCCTAAGAGATGTTGGCTTACTTGTACAGCGGTACTATGACTAGATGACGGTATGTGGACTAGATGGCGCTTATCTAAAACGTATTACATAGATAAATCACAATGTTGATATATTAAATGAATAAAAATATTACCATTATATCAAGTTGAATAAACATCATTACAAAAATTAATATATTTATATAATAATATATTTATTTTTATTGGTTTTTCTACGGAAAAGCCTTGTCGAATTTTTTCTGCTTCTTTGGCAGCTTTTTTTCGATTGTAATAGTTTTTACAGTGTTCCGCATTTGTTTTACCCATCTTGAAAACTAGAACAGAAATTGAATAGTACCATTAATAGTCATCAAATTTAAACTAAAAGAATCTTAGATTGATCTTAGATATCAATAATTAATATTAAAAATTGAAAATTAATATATTTATATAATAATATATTATTAATAATAATATATAATAATAATAATAATAATAATATATATATATAATTATTAAAAACAAATTTAGAGAATAATAAATCATCATCATCATCATCATCAGCCTGTGTTAGTCCACTGCTGGACATAGGCCTCCTCTAATGCACGCCACCGCTTCCGATCTTCGGCTATTCTCATCCAGCCCACACCGGCCACTTTGCGAATGTCGTCACTCCATCTTGCCGCAGGGCGTCCTACACTACGTTTGCCGAGCCTCGGTCTCCACTCCAGAACTTTTCGACTACAGCGGTCGTCAGTTCTGCGGCTTATATGACCGGCCCACTGCCACTCAGCTTACTAATCCGGTGGGCTATGTCGATGATTTTGGTTCTCTGTCGGATCCATCATTTCGATGCGGTCCTTCAGAGATACTCGAGCATAGCCTCTCCATAGCTCGCTGAGCGACTTTAAATTTGTGGACCAGTCGAACCGTAAGTGTCCAAGTCTCGGCACCGTAGGTCAAAACGGGTGGACGCACTGATCGAAGACTTTCGATTTGAGGCTTTGTGGGATGGGTGACGAGAAAACTCGACGAAGCTTATGAAAAGCTGCCCAGCCCAGCCGAATCCTTCTGTTGGCCTCCCCTCAAAGTTGTTTTACCTAGTTGGAGCGTTGGCCCTAGGTAAACGTACTCGAAACAACTTCGAGGGAGATGCCGTCAATTGTGATCGGTCCCGGATCAACGTGCTCGTTAAACATGACCTTGGTTTTACCCAAGTTCATCCGGAGACCGATGCGTGCAGAAGACTCAGCCAGGCTTTGCACCATTTTTGCAGGTCCTTAGCGGTCTCAGCCATGATGACGATATCGTCCGCAAATCGCAGATGTGAGATGTACTCACCGTTCACATTTATGCCGTGTCCTTCCCAGTTGAGCGTCCTGAACATGTCCTCAAGCGCGGCGGAGAACAATTTCGGAGACATGACGTCTCCTTGTCTCACACCGCGGTGCAGGGGATAGGCTCAGTCTGCCCACTTTGGACTACGACAGACATAGTGGCGGCATTATACAGACATCTCAGCATCTCGATATATCGCCAATCAATTTGGCACCGCTGTAAGGACTCAAGGAAAGACCTGGACTCGGTGGAGTCAAAATCCATATATGCCATGCACAGGGGCTGGTTTTACTCATGTGTTTTCTGTATAACCTGCCTCACTGTGTGGATGTGGTCTATGGTGCTGTAACCCTCCGAAACTCGGCCTGTTCTCGAGGCTGCGCTTCATCGAGTTTTCGTGGAAGACGATTCGAAACGACCCTCGAAAACAACTTATAGACTTGACTCAGGAGCGATATTGGCCGATAGTTCTTCAAAGGGTTTTATCACATTTTTGAAGAACAATACGATCAAACCCTATGCCATGCCTCAGGAGTTCTCCCGGAGAGAAGGGCAGTTAAATAGACGGCGGAGTCTTTTCAGCACCGGTTTACCGGCGGCCTTCAGAAGCTCCGTCGTGACCCGTCCTCTCCCGGGCTTTCCATTTTGAAGTTGCTCAAGAGCCCCTGGATTTCGGCTGGCCGATTTCTGGAAGATCCTCCGACACATGGCGGGTAGTGGCTCGAGAATCCTTCTCATCCGGCTCGGGTGTGCTGAATGCGACGCATATAACTGGCTGTAAAGCTTTCAACCTCGAGAGAACCTCTGGTCTAGAAGCGACGACTTCTCCGTTCTCTTTGGTCAACTTCGTTAGATAGGCTTCTTCCAAGCTGTTGTACGAAGACTTTGGACCCCGGTTTTGCTCAATAGCTCTCTGTATTGAGAGCGTATTGAGTGACGGAGGTCGCGCCTTACCAGCTTGGAGATGGTCTTGTTAAGAACCCGCTGTTCTAACGAAGTGACGGTTGGATCATTTCGTCGCTTTGCCATGAGATCTAGTGTTTCTCCCGAAAGTTTAGACTTTTGCCGACGTCGCAGACCGCAGAGTTTGCACCCTCGTCCCGAAGAATTTCTACCACTCGATCGAGTTCCTCGTCAACGTCCACGTCGATTGTATTTTCCAAGGCAGCAAATCGATTTTCCAGATTGATCTGAAATGTGCCAGGATCAATGAATAATAAATAGATAAGACAAAATTTGTACTAAATATTATAAGATTCTTAATTTTAATGTTTATTATTGATTATTTAATATTTTAAAAATAAATTTATCAATAAATTCAAAAATCAAATTTAATTTAATAGCAAATATTAAAAATTAATATTATAATTTGATGTTCAATTTTAATTTTATCACAAACTTTTATTAAATGTTTTATTAAATTTATTTCTTTATTTTGTGAATATTAAATAACCAATAATAAGTATTTAACATTAATAATTTAATAATATTTAGTGTTAATTTTATTATATAAAGTATTTTAGTATACACAAATAGTACACAAATATAGTAATATCAATCAAAAATAATTAAGACAATTAAAGATGATAGATTTACAAGAACTAATCATAAATACTTTGATTAAGAATGATGATAATTCAAAAGATAGTGACTGTAATTTTTGGTCTATATATAAGATAGATAGTATAGTATATATATAGTAGAAGATATATGAAGTAAAAACCGGCTATGCCTATCGTAATGATGTAAATATCTGCAAAACAATTTTGATAAATCGATTGAGAGGCCTATGTCGACGAGCAGTCGACGACCTAAAGCTGACTATGATGATATCTTAAAATGAAGGAACCAAGATCTTATTTGATTTTGTTCATACTGGTAAAAGTAGCAAATGAGATTTGTATAGAAATTAGCGAACTGCTACTTTACTTATAAATACTTATCCTGAAAATAATTAGTTTAGTAAGCATGAAAAAATAAATTTATAAATGTAATAATTTTTATGTAGTAAAGCCTTCTACTAAATATCCTATAAGCAACCCTATTCAAAGAGACCGTGAGTTTGTTGGAATAAATGGAAAGAAAAATTTATACTAAGTCTTATTTACTCAAATTCTTATATTATATTAGACAGCTGTTTGCTGCAAAGTTCGACCTTCATCGACGTTAAATAACTTTCTAACTATTTTTGTAAGAAAATATCTAGTTACTCGAAGTTCTATCAGCTATTTTACAATGAAGGTCCTGAAATCTGGACTCAAAATAGTACTCCAGAGTTTAAGCTATAATTCATTAAATTAAACTAAATTAAAAAAATTAAAATGATTGTGTCTATGAACTGCGGTGAAATAATATATTTTCGTATCATTAAAATAGTTTTTTAATTGCATTGAATAAATTAATTTCAATAAATAAATAATAATACGATAAGTTAACCTAATTATATTGGAGCACTTGAAAAGTATATAAGCAAAATTTTTTTCACTAATATTCACAAATAAAAGTAATATCAATCAAAAATAATTAAGATAATTAAAGATGATAGATTTACAAGAACTAATCATAAATAACTTCGATTAAGAATTTATGGATTCACAAGACGTACTTTGATAAATCTATAACTGGTAGTTCAGCGCCATCTGTTGCTTACAAATGTAGAATTCCTAAGAGATGTTGGCTTACTTGTACAGCGGTACTATAAATCAGAAGCTTTGATTATGTGTGACTAGATGGCGCTTATCTAAAACGTATTACATAGATAAATCACAATGTTGATATATTAAATGAATAAAAATATTACCATTATATCAAGTTGAATAAACATCATTACAAAAATTAATATATTTATATAATAATATATTTATTTTTATTGGTTTTTCTACGGAAAAGCCTTGTCGAATTTTTTCTGCTTCTTTGGCAGCTTTTTTTCGATTGTAATAGTTTTTACAGTGTTCCGCATTTGTTTTACCCATCTTGAAAACTAGAACAGAAATTGAATAGTACCGTTAATAGTCATCAAATTTAAACTAAAAGAATCTTAGATTGATCTTAGATATCAATAATTAATATTAAAAATTGAAAATTAATATATTTATATAATAATATTATATGAAATATATATACCAAAAACGAACCTTAATCCTAACTCATAGAGCACATTATGCAACAACTATCGCAAATAAAAAACGACAACTCCATTATCACTATACAAAAATCAACCTCATCACTATGTAATATGGACCTTATTACATTTTCACCGTTTTCATTATAAACTGTTAATTTTGTGTGACGCATCGTAAAATTTCACTCTCATCATTTTTTCATAATGCGCCTAAAGAAGTATAACTTCAAAAATATGTTGTTTTTTATATTTATCAGTTATGTGTCGCAATAAATGATTACCGTTTAGAAATGGTTATTTTAATGTTTGTTTACATGTGAACTTTGTAATTTTTTGGTGAAAAAGAGTAACAGAGAAAAGATACCTACTTAAAATATGTGACATTTCAGGTCATTAATCTCCAAGTAATGTACCATAACTCCGGTCAATTATCTTACGGCATTTATCAAACTTGAAGCAAGCATGGTAAAAAAAATTGCATAGACAACTTACAAATGCTAGTGTTTTTAACGGGTGATTAGCGTTTATTGCTTGGATTTTTTTTGTAGAGCAAAGCTTCTTTTATAAAGCAAACGAATACAAGAAGACGATCACTTGGTAACAAACCTTGCTTCAACGAATGTTTAAGTTACTTAATGTTCATCCAAACTTATTTTGATTATTATACAAATTTTATGTCAATTTGCGTTGGGCATATAAAAATTACATAAATTTGCATTGTAATTTGTCCAACAATAAATTATCTACACAGGTAAGAAAAATATTTAAAAAAAAACTATTTTAATGCGTACAGTTTAAATAAAAATTTTCGCCGAAGTAAATATTTCTTTGTGTTGTGCGAATATAATAGTAGCCAAGGTTAAATTGGAGTAGAAAGATGGGAGAGTTGTTTCAAGGACAATTACTTATGCGATCCATCAGAATAGAAAGAGAGTTCATATTTATTTGTTTTATTTTTGTCTAGATTTAATGATGATAGTTATAGCGGGTCTTTTTTGCATTATTTTTCTATTATTCTGGGAATTGCAAAGATTTAAGGCTGACGAACCGCCACGGTTGTCTCGTGCCCTTCCTATAATTGGGCACGCACATTTGCTCATTGGAGACACAAAACGTAAGTTTTTTTTTTTTATTAATTTATTTATTGATTTACCATAGAGTCAACCGGATTAAGATTATAATTAAATAGACTTATAGTAATGGTTTGTTAACAGCCTCCGTAGCCTCGTGGCTTGCCCTTTAAAAATCTAAGTTCATATTCATTCATATTGTGCGGGGACCCAAAAACTTTTCATTGTTTATTGCAGATCTCTGGGACGTTTTCAAACAATTATCCGAAGAATGTATAACTAGTCAGCATGCACGCACCCTGGTTCTCGGTTTACGAAAATTTTACGGTACTTTATTTTTGCTTTATTTTGAGAATATAAATTAAACGAAAAATTATTGGAGGAAAGTTAAACTTGCTTGTATAAACTCATAAGTGAAACGTCATTAAATAATATGTCTTGTTATAGTGTTAACTGACCCAGAAGACTGCCTTACCGTGGCAAATTCTTGTACACAAAAGGACATTGTGTATAACTTTGCAAAACCAGTTTTTGGTGATGGCTTGGTGACATCCTCGGGTATGCGATCTGTTTTTATTATATTTATCACTGGTAATGTACTTTTTGCTTTCATATTAATAGGCATCTATTAAATATATTGGAGAAAGGTTTTATACATATCTTTCTTTAGCATGTATTAATAAAAATAGTACTTTAGCTAAGTAGGGATATAATGATAATTTGTGTTCAATACCATTTGTTATGACTGCAATTGAGCTTGAATTGGCCAAATATCTTTATTCGTATTGATTTTCGCACTTTCGTATTGATTGTCGAATAAACTCAAGCAAAGCACCGGTTCGAAAATGGACGCCTCTAACCTATATAAAACCGGCGTAAGAAAACCATTTAATTCTTAAAATTGATACAAAAACGGTTTTTGTCTCACATTGTGTACATTTATAATGAACTATTATTGTATTTTTCTATTGTAAATAAAATAGAATCTCGTAGTAATATGATTATTAATATTTATGTTTGGACGCTTTAGGGTTAATTGTCTCTTTGTCATTTTGTTAATATTAGTTATTATTTTCTCCTTTATCTTATAGTGCCAGTATGGAAACGTCATCGAAAGATACTTAACCCAGTTTTTAGCCAAAAACATATGATCGATTTTTTGGGTGTATTTAATGAACAAGCTAGAAATTTAGCAAAAAACCTGCAAACCGAAGCTGGAGAGTTAGCTTTTAATCATGATCCTTACATTCGTCATTTTGCTATGGAGGCAATTTGCGGTAAGTTATAAAAAAATCGGTCTTGTTTAAGATGGTTGATTACTTCATTCAAAAAAAAATTTCAGCTACAGCACTTGGCAATAATATTATCAAGAACAGTAGTTGGAACTCATCTTACAGAAACGCATCAGAAAACTGTCTTAAAACATTATCCGCAAGAATTCAGAAAGTATGGTTACATAGTGATTTTTTCTGGAATTTTTCGTCACTGAAAAAAACACAAGATTTCCAAATGAAAAAATTGCACAGTGTTTCTAACATGGTAGGTATCACAACTCTAATGTCAAAATTAGAAACAATCCTGCATATTCTAATATATCTTTTTTTTAAATTTTCGTATAGATAGTACAAAATAGAAAAAAAACATTAAACATGAAGGAATACAACAACATTGACTACACAGGTACACTACGTAAGTTATTTAAAAAAAAGTATGTCAATATATAAAAAATATATACATATCCTTCTCTACTTTTAACTAGGTAAACCTTTTAAACCATTTTTGGATTTAATTTTTGAATTAAACGAGTCACATGGCGAGGAAGTATTCTCATACACACAAATAAGGGAACATGTGGATACCTTTATTGTAGCTGGGCATGACACTGTTTCTGCAACATTAACCTACAGTTTGCTCTTAATTGGCTCCTACCCTGATGTTCAAAGGAAAATTTACGATGAGTTAGTATATTTAATTAGCTTACACTAGAATAAAAGATAGACTTCACACCCTAGGAATATTTCTGATGCTGATTATATTTATGTTACAGACTAAAACAGGTATTCAAAGACTCTGATAGAGACGTTACTAAGGAAGATCTACCACGCCTTGTGTATTTGGAGGCAGTTTTAAAGGAAACTATGCGGATGTATCCTAGTGTACCGGTTATATCTCGAACAATTGAAAAGGATATTAAGCTTAGTAAGTTCTAATTGGAGTCTCGTGTTTTTTATAAAATTATAATTTTTCTTAATGAATTTAAATTTGTAGCTCATTTTTCTGAGGCATTGATACTTGCACTTTAATAATATTAGAACAAAACTAGTTATTGTTACCATTTCTCTTTTTACTTATTATAACAATTAATCAAACGTGCAGTAGGGAGGCCTCTGTCCAGCAGTGGATTAACCCAGGCTGATGATGATGATAATGTGATGAAAACAATTCAAATTTAAATAATCCAATTAATAACACTAAAGTACTTAATTCTATTATGTCAGCTATATTTGATCTATAATCTATGTTTTAGAGAACCATATACTTAGGTCTGGAAGCAGTTGTATTTTAATGATAAATGGAGTTCACATGCATCCAATGTGGGGCAAAAATGTTAAAGAATTTGTCCCTGAGAGGTGGTTAGACCCACTGACGCTGCCCGCTAAGCCTAATTTTTATATACCATTCAGCTTGGGAAAAAGAGTTTGCATTGGTAAGTATATCATCATTAAGAATTGATATGCATTAGGTAATGCCCGATGTGTTTTAATTTGACACATGATAAATAATCTTTTAAAAGGTTTAATTGAAGCTCTAAATGGTCTATCTCGTAGGTGTAACCATTAGCACCAATAATTTAAATTTGTTTTAGGCAGGACTTACGCCATGTTCTTTATGAAGACTGTTCTGTCACATGTATTGCGCCATTATAGCGTATCTGGAGATCATCGTCAAATGGTTAACGAATTGGATGTCATCCTTAAGCCTATTATGGGTCATTTTATTTCTTTACAACATAGAAAAAGACCATCAAGCAACAAGATTTCCGAACCAGTTAAATGTAATGTTTGATGTAAGTAATAAAAAAATGAATAAATAAGAATATGCCGGAGAAATTTTTTTTTATTTAGTTTCGGATGTTTTGAGCTCTTATGATTATTAAATTTACTACCGGTTAGAGAACTTCGTACGAGATTTATTTTCTAATATCTGTATGCAAATATTAATTATTCGAAACTTAATTTAAAAAATGGGCATTTTATACGGTATTACGTATTTAAACCATATTAAGATATCATTTAAATGAATATGTAAATGTAATCGCGTCAGTAGCCTTTTTTTTTCTCGACGTTTCGGCCATCTTTAAGCGTTTTAAATTACTATGCAGACTGTGATGGGATATGTATACAAATAATATTTGTAATGGTCACGTAAAAAAAAGAAGTAATATTTGTATATATATATAATAAGCATTTATGTAAAGCATAATCATATTTGCTTTCTTATTTTAAAATGTTGTTCAAAATAAGAAAACAAATGTGATTATGCTTTTTTATATAACATTCCTCATTCATCCTTTGAGGCATTTAATAATTTTTAATATATGTTGCATTAATAAATTTGGGATTCCATAATATTTTTACAAAATTTTGTAGAATGCCCCTTTTTTCTCTTTTTCACTCGACCCATAAATGTACCTTTTTCGTTCCGCTTCGATTAGTTAGTCAGTAAAGTTTCAACTAGGAGGCTGTGCAGCACCAAAAATTATCAGGCTGTGGTATCATTTTAAAATTCATTTGTATTGTAATAACCGTTAAAACATAAATGTACTTTGACAATCATTTTAAATTTATTAAAAGTTAAATTACTGGTACTTTGTGCCAAAAACGAACACATTGTATCATTAAAGATTTACTCATTGTTTTTTTGTATCAATGTCATGTGTATAACAATGTCTTACGAAGTCATTTCTATTTTTCTGCACATAAATCAAATTTTCAAATATGTATTGAGAACTAACGGTCAGTATTCTAATTTCTTTAAACAACTTTCTCAGCGATTCTAGGAGATAGGTCTTAAATTGCTCAAAATGCACGTTTTTGGAAGTCAAGAACCGCATTACTCGGGTAAGTAAACGTGGTATCTACGGTGAGTAATCTGTAGAGAAGAGATGGGCAATCACGGAAACTCTATTGTAAATTTTCCTCTAACATTATTACTAAAAATACAACTGTATAACTTAGTCTACTGCTACGCCTCCCCATCCTTAATTACTATATTTTTACCATGCTTTGTGTGTGGAGATATAATTATAATGTAACACGTTTTGTTTTATTTTTGGTTTATTAACAAATTATTAATCCAAACCAAATCGCTACTCTAGAGAGAGTATTATTTACATTTAGTGATAGACTTTAAAAAAATACATAGATTTTTTTTCGATTGAATGCATAGAAATGTTGCATCGATGTAATATCAATATATCAAAAAATACATTGATGTTTTACACATCGATTGTTTTTCTATAAGCTGAATATGTATGTGCGCTAGAAATAAAAAGCAAGCATCTATTAACTAACTTTATTACCTTTAGATTTATTTTTAATACATAACCCAATAATTTTATCAATATTTTGTAAAAACCAAATTTTAGTCAATCTTTTATCCTTTGATTAAAAGTCTTTCTTATGGCTTCGATGTGCCCACCGTTTTCAGATATTTAAAGGCAATTTTATACAATATTTGAAATTGTATTTTGTAATCTTTTCAAATTCCTAGAGTATTCTCGTTATTCTCTTTATTATTATTTATTACATACAGTAGGCCGTTTATTTAGATGACTAGCTGTTACCTTCGCGACTTCGTTTGCGTTGAATAGAAGAAATTACTCCGAGGTGTATTCAAATATACTGTATAGTGTAATGTAAATGAGGTGTTATAATTGGATGTATCTGTCATAACAGAAAAAAGTTCATAGCATTAGTTTTAACAATGACATATTTACTCATAAAAAATTCTACGTGTAAATTCGTCTAAATCTCCATTTAAGCCCCAAATTTATCCACGTACAGTTTAAAACTACAGACTATCTAAAAACACCGCTTTTGGTTCGTTTCGGGATCCTGATACATTACACCGTTCTATGTTCAACAGAGATTATTTTCCATTATATTCTGCTCCATATAAATTACATACCCTATTTTAACCCTTTCGACCACTTTTAGGCCAAACATTTATAGCTTCTGTCCTTGCGTGGAGTCTATTCTCAGTATTTATAAAATTTCATCAATAATTTAGACAGTACAAACGGACAGACAAACAGACAGGGTTACATTCGCATTTATAATATTAGTATGGATAAAGAGGGTCAAGAACAGATCCTTGTGCGACACTCATATTTATAGTGGCCTCGGAATGTCTTTTACCATTCACGTCAACACTGTGATTGCGATGGCTTAGGGACGAAGACGAAAGATTGAGTGCGGTAGTTTTATACCATTATGATGTAACTTTCTGACAAACGTCTCATGCTGTACGCAGTCAAAAGCCTTTATAAGATAACAGAAAATGCTTTAAATGAGCCGCGTAAGCCCTAATTCAAAAATCGGTATCTCGTCGTTGTCAAACCAAAACCGGCTATGTGTTATTTTTGAGATTTTGCAGTTTTGACCATAGCGGATAGTCCATTGCTCTTATTCATCATATGAAAGAACATCTATGACCCTATCACAAATATTGGTCGAGCTACGACTTCTTAAAAAATGTGTTTTGTGCAGCAGCTAGAACTTTGTCAAATAAAACCTGTTATGTGCCATATTGCCACATAGCACGGTTTTTTGACCACGAGCAATGACAGTACCTTGTGTGCCGGTACTCTTAAACCTGCTAAGTGTATAGTATAAAAATTTTGTACTTTATCACACGCTCTCATCATAGCTTATTTATACAAAATTCAATATCAACAAATCGTTGATGTGGCTAGCTCTTTGTTTTTCAACACTTTAGCGTTAGTATATACTCGTAATGTGAACGTGAAAGCGTGTTACAATTCACATTTGCTGGAAATCGATTACGCGATGACCACCCTGATACAACATTCCAATCACATAGTTAGCATTCATATTTGCTGGAAATCAATTACGCGATGACCACCCCGATGCATTCCGATCACGATATCGCTTATTCGGCGATATGTTTCGACATCACCGTCCCACGGTTCAGAAGGCTTACACAGCAAGCAAGTTGGACACTGTACTGGATACTACTAATACTGGATGCACCTCAAGGGGAACGTCACTTTTTGTTCGATCGTCGAGCAATCGTCACGTCTTAGTTTTAATTAGTAATAGTAATTGTAATTGTAAATTGATTTGATTAAATTACTATATTAATTATATTTGCATTTTTTTGCAACCTTCGGCTGTAGCCTTCGTAATTGGCGCAGTCGGTAGGATAGTCAAGTAAATTCAGTGAATAGATCACCGACGTTGGCTATCAGAACCTACAAGAGTATCCAGACATCGATACAGCGAAAAGTGCAGATCTCGGTGAGTACCTAGATCTTACTAGAGTTGCTTTTCCATCTTTTTCCTTAATTTCCAAGATTTTTCATCCACAAATTCTCGGACCCCTAGGTTAGGAAACTCTCGTAGAATATTGCAATTGAACCTGGTAGAATTTAAACGTACTTTAGAAGATTGTGAATTATTAGATTCATCGATCTAATAGCATCAAACTCTGTCAAAATGAGCGATGCACTGGTAGACCAAATTTACAAAGCTCTTAGACTGTTGCCAGAATTCGTGGCAACCAACGTTCTCCAAGGTTTATTAATCTGTGCGACCAGTTAGTAGCGCAATATTGAGATCAGATCCAAAACTACGCCTTAACAATTTAGCATTACTCAACGGAATTTAAAATAAGGTCACGGAACCCGCAGTAGGACTAAACTCAAATGGAATCCTGAGACCTGGGCCGGTATGAAATGCGTTAGTCAACAAATTTGCAGATCAACGGATGAGACCTCGTTATATAACGACTTGGCACTCTTAACTCAAAGCCCGCAGCCACAGGAATTTTATGAAATGCCAAATCTCTTAATAAGGTTATAGACCACAAATGCCCGCGATCACATATTCCAACAAGGAACTCACAAATTTTAGTGCACCCCTCCAATTATAAACTCAAAGTAATGTGTTTAATTATCCCAACCAAAATTATTCGTCTATTAATAACGGCTCTCAACCTACAGTGGTGTAAGCCACTACGTCACAAACCTGTCCCGAAGCAACTGAGAGGACCTGCTGGAATAAGCCGAAATCCACCCCCATCGAACTACTTTAAAACACGAGATAATTTTAACAGTTTTACGACCAATACCGACTGTGACATCCTACAGCGACTATAGTGACCTACCACGTGATTGTTATGACAAAATTATACCAACACTATATGACCCGTACGACAACAGCCATCTGTCTCTAAAATATAGTACAAGTGATGAGTTCTGGAGGAACAGGTTCGAAAATCAGGATTTTCGAAGGTTGAAATCAAAAACCAAAATAGAAATTAATTTACAGACTCAAAGGCAACTACCATCGTACAGATAGAAAACTGCCCTTAAAGTTTGATCGACCGGCGCAACCAATCATTTTGGTCGAAGCAGTGAAAGTTTTATTCACACTTTCCCTGTAACTATGATCCATTCAAGTCCAAATATACACACCACCCTCGTAACAGATTACTCTATAACACTACCGTATTTTAACATTAAATTTTTATATATAAATTTAAATTTCTTGACGGGCTTATTGGTTACGATATGTTGAAAATTAGAATCTACTATTGACCTTAAGAACAGAGCATTGATCACAAAAATTCTACCAATCCATTACATGTCGACTTCCGGAATTGTAATTTGTATTAGAAACAATTATTCCGGCTTATTCATCTGAAATTATACGAATCCCAATTAACTTTCACGACGGTGATGTAATAGTTAACGAGCAAGTTATTATCCAATTCCTTGCGTGATTGTATTACTACAGTAAAAATAGTCGTGGTATTTTCTAGGATCAGCGGTTAACGCAGAACTTTTAATACTAATTGTAGCGTACCGTGCAACTAACTGACCGCGTAACCGAAGTTCTCCTCGTTTACCACTAATATCTTAAGTGCGAAGAACGAGCAAACTTAGAATCCCTTTGCCTCAGTACTGATGTTTTCTATATTGAAGGCAACCTCTTACTTTCACCAATAAAATCAAACATACTATTCTTGCCACTGATGAAGTACCTGTCTATACTAAATATTACAGATATCCTTTCGTCCACAGACAGGAAGTTCAGATCAAACCCAAAAATGTTAGATCAAGGAATAATTTAATCCCAATCAGCATGGAGCTCCCCATCTGGAGTAGTTCTAAGAAAGCTGATGCGTCTGGAAAACCCAAGTGGCGCATCGTTGTAGATTTAGAAAGGTTAATGAAAAACTATGATGATAAGCCCAATCCCGAATATAAATGATGTGTTAGACAAACTTGGGAATTCCACTACTTTAATTTGACCTTGCTAGCGGTTTCTACAAGAGATCCACCAAAAGATATTCATAAAACAGCCTTCAACGTAGAGCATGGGCATTTTGAGTTCCTGCATGCCAATGGGGGCTGAAACTTCCCTCCACCTTCCAAAGAGTTATGGACAATGTGCTTGAGATTCAAAATGTCGTGTCCAGTATACCTAGACGACATTTTGTCTTTACATATCATTGCAGGAACATATCTAAATTTGGAAAAGGTTTTAAAAGACTCAAGGAGTCAAACTTCAAAATTCAGATGGATAAGTCTGAGTTTTTGGAAGCTTGAGACTGCCTCCTAGGCCATATTATTAGTGAGATGGTATAAAACCAAATCTCGACATGATAAATGCGATTCAAAAGTTTCCGTTACCCAAAACTGCAACCGAAATAAAACGTTCCTAGGACTATTGGGCTACTACAGGAAATTTATCCTGACTTTGCAAAAATAACCAAACCACTAACTCAATGTTTGAAAAAGGGATCGAAAATAATGTTTAATGACACTAACTATTAAACTGCTATGAAAATGTAAAACTTTACTGGTGAATGACCCGATATTGCAGTACCCTGCTTTATTAAAGACTTGTATTGCAAACTGGCATCGAATTTTGCAATAGGCGCTGTTCTCTCACAGGGCACGATAGGAAGCGACAAAACAATTGCATACGATCTAAACTCTCAATTCAGTGACAAACTATAGTACGATTGAAAAGGAACTTTTAGCTGGGCCACTAAATATTTCCGTCCCTATTTATTTGGTAGAAAATTTAAATTGTTACGATCATAAACCACAAGTGGGTTATGAACCTAAGAATCAGGGTCCAGGTTAACACGTTGGAGACTAAGTGAGTATAACTTCACCACAGTATATAACAGGAAAATAACACGAATGCTGATGCTTTGTTCCGCATGAAATTCATAATGAGGATGCCAGCTCAGTTGTTGTAATTATCAGAAAAACCTATATCTGACTCTGGTTTAACCTTAACGGCCCACACAAACAACGAGACAATCCTGGAAATATCTTTCGGAAGAACCGTTAAATAAATTTACGACAAATTTGCTTTGTATTAGTGGCGATATTAAAAGCGCCAACTGTAAAACCATTGAATCGCATACCAAGACGACTATCAACTATCCGAATCCAATTTAAATAACGACGGCATTAACGCAGTTAAAGAATTCGTAAACCCTAAAATAAAAACTGGGATATTATTTTCAACCCGTTTGGCTATGTACAAAATTATACCTATTCTCCAAAGTAGTTTCAAAGTTCCTCTATGAATCTTGTATTAACTACCACCGAATTAGAAAACATTTCAGAATACTTATGCAGCGGGATCTCATCGAAATATCACGATGGAAAAACAATCATCAAGTATTACTGAATTTACTTAGCTTGTCTTCCATATACTATTGGCCCAAAATGAAGGAAAGCATAACAAAATTTATCCATGAATGCAACATTTGCGGTCAATCAAATACGATCACAATCTATAAAACAGAGATTCTTAGCCGTTCCGCCTCCCTCAAAGCCTTTTGAAATCATTCATATGAATCTCTTTACGGCCAAACGGAAATATCCTTACCATCTGCGCTTTCTCTAAATATTCCCAAGCGTATTATCTCAAGGATGGTACCGCTGTATAGTTCAAGCCCTATAACGTTCTTTACTCCACGGCGTCCTAATTACCTGAGTCACAGATCAAGGCACGGAGTTCAATAACCAACTATTTTTAGAATTTACGACTTCAAAAATTCAACATCACAAGATTTTTGGCCCATTCACCGAACGACATTGGAATAGTAGAACGATTTCACTCTGATTCTCGAACATTTAAGAATACTCAGACTTATAGACCAATGAACCCGTTATTAATTTGATGCCTTGATCTTAGCTTACAATAGTTCCATCCATGCTTTACGATGAGACCACTAGACTTAAAACTGGACATTTCGATCCTCGTGACCCGATAGACATCGACTTATCCGCGCACCTATTACGCGTATTCAGCGACCACAAGCATAGGATGAGACAAGTATTTGACCTATTATGAGAGATCTCTACTGACCGAACAAAACTGACCGAAAATCGCAACAAAGACAAGGGAACCTGAAAAGGACTATACCCTAACCAACAAATTTTTATACGCAATCCTTTAGCAAATATACAAAAATAGCCCACGTTATACCACAAAGATACCGTTCTCCGGACCTCCCATTATATTTACACCAAAAGAAGAGGACCTTTGCTAAGTCACGACTAAAGCGTAGCTCTAAAGATCCCACCTTGTTACAGGATAATCCTTGGACGTAACTCCTGCGACTGACATACGGACAAGATCAACAATTGACTCACTTGACGAGGACCTGGACTGCTACCGTTCAAATTAGGACCACAAAATAGTTACTCACCACCACTGCTTCCTAGAATACGTAGACTTGAAACTAATCCAAAACCAAGTGAATCAGTCCGAAATCAATAAGTACACTTCGACCCCAATTAAATAACAAGACGTTCTCTCTTTTATCCTCTTATTGAACATCTTTCTAGAAACTCGATGAATATCAAATCGATCAATTCTTTGCTTCAAGCCGCATGAAAAGAGGCCTCATTGACGGTCTAGGATCTATTATAAAAAGTATTTCCGGTAACCTAGATTATACAGATGCAATTAAATACGAAAACTCGTTCCAGATCTTACGGGATAATGAACATAAATTAGAAACTGAATTTAAGAAGCATGTCAGCTTAAATAAAGATTGGATCACACGTGCCTCCAAAATTATCGATAGTATAGCAAAAATCAAGAAGAAAATAGGCGGTGCGTTCAATTTAATTATAAGAAAGAGATGCAAGGGATACAGATCTTGTAAAAGTACGCACATTAGCACAACATTTCCTTATTTTAGGAGATAATGTTGAAGACCTATCAGATGAGCTCTAATTTGAGAAGCTCTATCATTTATACGCGCATCGAGCGCTCCTTATTCAATAATTAGTTTAGTACAAATTAAAATATTGTAGGTAAGTTAAGGATCTTATATTCAAAGGATGAGACTCTGGAAATAGATTATAAAGTTTTATGAAATAATTAAATTAGGTTACTATTTCTTAAGCGGTAAAGTTTGTAGTCATTAAGGTCCCCATTATCAGCCCTACTACCTTCCAACTCTACAAAGTAGCCATTGTCCCGAACAAAATCACGGATCCTTTCCTCCCTCACCTTTATAGCAATTCCTGGTACAGATTCTAGGCACATGAGACAGAATGTCCGGAAGTAAATTCGCTGTTCTATGTGACTCGAACAAAACTATATTACCATGATCAGACTGGCTGCATTCAACACCTCATAGACCACCAAGAACTCAGTGACAACCTGCAAGCGGACTCGGTTAATCTGACAAGAGAAGCCCTTGAAGTCTGGACGATAAGCACTATACATTAATTTTCCTACCCCGACTAAAAGTCAAGATAACATGTAACAGGAACAATACCAAATATTATACGGAAGTTAGGCTACTATACCAATCAATTGTAATCTGAAGACTCTAGAACCACCATATCAATTCAACGATCACGTAAAAGGACATACCTTTAAAATATGGAAAAGCCGCAATTTGAAAAACAAGAATATCTGCACAAGAACCTATTACCATGAAACTGCAAATTTGGAAAAACTTCATACACTGGTACAAAGAGTGAGTCTGGAATCTCCACTCTATTTGAATAAGGCAGACCAAATTATTTACCATACGACTGTACCGGATTATGTAATAATTCGATTGTGGGTATCCTGACGCTGTATTCTTCTACCGAAGACTCCGAGCAAGATTCCTGCGACACAAGATCAACCTACCAGCAACGATGTAACTGAAATAGTACAGCTATCCAGCACCAAGATGCATCAGCCCAAATCAAATAAGGTTGATCCATAAGAACATTAACGACCCTCTCAATAAGATTCTCGATTAGTCGCTGAACTATGGGGAGGTGTTACACATTCACATTTGCTGGAAATCGATTGCGGATGACCACTCGATAACATTCCGATCACATATTCACATTCATATTTGCTGGAAATCAATTCGCGATGACCACCGATGCACATTCCGATCACACGATATCGCTTATTCGGCGATATGTTTCGACATCGCCGTCCACGGTTCGGAATGCTTACACAGCAAAGCAAGTTCGACACTGGATGTACTGGATACTACTAATACTGGATGCACCTAAAAGGGAACGTCACATTTGTTCGATCGTCGACAATCGTCACGTCTTAGTTTTAATTAGTAATAGTAATTGTATGGTGTAAATTGATTGAATTAAATTACATTATAAATTATATTTGCATTTTTTCAACCTTTGGCTGTAGCCTTCTAATTAGCGAGTAAACAGTTGTTATTGTTTATTTATTTTTACCCTCCTAAATATTCTTACCTTTATAGTTTAAAGGGTATCCTTACTCAGTCAATTGAGACAGAAGTGTACGCTATGTTCCTTTGTGAGCTTTGCAATGAAAATAAGCAAAAAATATCGTTTTATTTCTGAATTTGGAGAAGCAACTGTCTCGCAAAGAATCTATTGATCTAAACATAGGTCTCATAAATCATATCATATCAAGATATTTGTCGCCAGATGAAAATGATTCTTTGCCTAGTCCTACAGCAATCAAAGGTAGATGTCACATCATTTATAGCAGTAGTAGTGATTCATCAAATAAATCTTCAGTACAGGAATCGTCAAGGGACATTGAGGTCCCAAGTACCTATCAAAACCGACAACCAGGAATTACCACAGCTAAGCGCCCATACAGGGAAACCATACATCGGCTTTAAGAAATCAATTTACAAGCTGTGAAATTGATTATCTTAAAAATATATGCAAAGCTTATCCTTACCTCATAATTGTGTGTGTATGTGTGTCATAATAGTGAATTACCTGATATTAGGCAATCGCGTTGGATAAAATTGCTAATTAAAAAAAAACTCAAGTAGATATGCAGAGAATCTACTTGTATCTAAACTAAGAGGTTAATAGTGTCCGCTCCACGACCGAGTATTATATAAAACAACTCATTTATGCAACTTAACATTACATAACAGCCTTCATATGGTATGAGAACGTTTGCTACGATTTTGATAAGGATAAAAGGAAAGGTCATTCCATAGTAATTTATTTAGCAGCACTTAAGAATACAACATCTCCAGATGACGTATTCTTAAGTACTGCTTATGATATTTTCTGGAGAAAGAGAAGAGAATTTAATGTATCCCTTTTCCAGAAAATTATGCATTTCTTCCACAACACAGACACAAGAGTTACCTGAACATGCCCATATGATGGTCTTCTGGACGTAACTGAAACCAAATTCAATCAACTGTAAGAATTGGTACCATGTACAGATTTCGACTATGAATCCCTTTCATTTTTGCCTGATTAATACCTACTGTTTTCACAAATTAACGATAACTCCTAAGGTAATTTCAATATTTTATCTTATTAAAACCTGTTATGTGCCCTAAACTTGACACATAAATTCGACTATGTGATTTTTTCTGTTTAAAAAAAATAATGAATAATCCTTTTATTTGATACGCTCAAAACACAACAGAATTAACGAATTATAAGTGTATCTTTCATGTAAAATGTGTTCAAAGTTTTCAAACTTCTATTGTTAATATCTCGAAACTCTACTTTTGCCACATTGCAGCTTTTGGTTTGACAACGACGATATGTAACTTTGATATGCTTCACTGGGTTTATAATTTACATTGATGTTAGGTGAGATGATATTACATCAATAAAAGAATTTATCATCTTCAGAAAGATTCCGAAAAGGTATGTAGTTTTTTTAAAAACTAATTATCTAAAAGTGCTTATAACATATTTGGTACTTAAATCCGTATTATTATTTTTTTCTGTACATGGAATGATATTCTCTTTTATATTTGAATTGAAGTTAACAATGATCTGAACATTAAAGTGTTGGTAGAATTTCTAGTTAATTAATATCAAATCCCTACAAATCGTGATCTACATATTGCATTCAGATAGCTTTAATTACCTTTCCTTTTATAAAACTTCAAAAGGTTCATATAAAACAGTGGTAGAGCTGTATACGCATACGCGTAACGTTCTCCACGATCCGGACGAGGAAGGGGTCGCCGAGACTCCGGACCCAACGGAGGCTCGACATCAGAACCTACACCCCACACAAGTAGGGATAGCACACACTCACCTAAAGTTTGCCCTCGCTTACGAGCACTGCAAAACACACACAGCGCGTACACTAGATACGTCCGCGTTCCAGGGTGCTTCTTACCGCCTCCAGCCATCGATTAATACATCGGTGGCTGGAGGCGGTGAAGCCACGTAGTTTGTGGGGACGGGAGCTTCCCGCAAACTCTGTGTTAGATGAAGCTTACCAGAGACAAGAGTCTGAAAGCATTACATCCGAGTAAAAACAAAGAGTTCTGCATAGGATATTTTAACAATCCGTTCAATAGAGAGGCTCACAACATCTTTACGGTTTTAAAAATTTAAAATTTTATGAATAAATATTTAGGAGTCACCGTATAGCTTCGTTTCTTCTTAACAGGCTAGCAACCTGATGACATCAAAAATTAGGCATAAACTGATGTTCTTGAAGGGAGTTCTCAGTTATACAAAAAATATCTATTTTGCAACTCCATAAATATGTTGATGCATCAGGTTGATATAATTGTAGTTATTATTTTACTGTAATATAATAATTGCCTCCGTCGCGCAGACACACCCGCCCTACCTCTACGAATAGTATGCGAGGGCTACCGAGTCAAGGACGGACTCGGCTAACGACTTAGTCCCTAACTGCAAACTTAAGTCCGCTTCGCCACATTAAATGTAGGCTCACTAATTGGGAAGACATCGGAACTCGCTTGGGAAGTTTTCTAAGGAGGATGTCGAAGATAGGGCGGAGTGGAGAAAAGTATAAGGAAAGCTGACCCCACCACCATGTGGGATACTAGCTAGGAAGAAGAGAGAGAGATTAATTCGAGCAAAAATCCTAAAATCTTATGAAAAAATATCAAAGAAAGTGTTGCAAACTTTTGAAAAGTAGATTGTAATATGCCATCCAACTTATGTGTCTTCCTCCTAATCCTGAGCTCATAAATTAAAATTTTTAAGCTTCTTAGAATAGATGCAAAACCTTTGATTTGGGAGGAATATTTTCAAGTTAAAGACTGTTGATGAAGCAAATGTACTAGGCGTTACAAAGCCTATTAAAATGAATGCACTTGGCGATGATGGTACTAATTTAAACATGCTGTTATTGACGTTACCTCAAGCTCTTCGGGTTATTACAAAAATAGTTAATGATTCGATAAGAACTAGCGTTGTTCCGCATTAATGGAAAGTAGCGTCTATAAAACCAGTCCCAAAAAAAACCTAACCCATTACATTATGGTGATCGACGTCCTGTCATTATTCTTTCAGTTATGTCAAGATCTTAGAGCGAATTATCTTCACACAAATGATAAAGTTCCTAGAAGATAACAAAATCCTACCTGCTAAGCAATCGGGCTACAGGAAGTCCCACAGCACCACCACAATAATATTAGATGTTGTAGACAATGTTTTAGCAGCACAGGACAGGGCACTATATTGTTTCTGCTTGATTTTTCCCGAGTTTTTGATACCATATACATAACTCTGCTTCTTTCTAAATTAACCTACTATGGCTTTGACATTTCCATTAGAGAATGGTTTCGAAGCTATTAAACCAACCGACGACAATATGTTAAAATTAGCTGTGAGCCTTCAAATTGAACCCTTAACTATGCCTGCTTCTGCAGGCGTACCACAAGGTTCTATTTTAGGGCCAGTCCTATCTATAATATATGCAGCAGACATCACTTTTACGCGGACGACCTTTAACTGCTTATATCTTTTCAACCTTCCAATACTGAGTTAGCAGTTAGTCGAATTCAGGACGATTTTAAATTGACGATTGGTCGTCTAGTCAACAATCCCAATAAATCAAAATTTTTGTTGTTTGGGACTCGCAAAACCAATATCATCCTAGATAAAACCCTAAAAAATTTCATTGACGGTAATTTAATAGAACGAGTATCGGAAGCTTGAAACCTAGGCTGGATAACCGATGATAAATTGCGCTTTGAGGAACATGTTATAGATTCAATGCGTAGTTGTTTTTACAGACTTGAAGTTTTGTACCGAATTCGGAAATATTTGACTGTAGACATGCGCATTAAATTATGTGAAAGCTTAATTTTATCAAAATTGTCTTACGACGACACAGTTTTTGGTAAATGCTTATGTAAGACTTATATAGGACAAAAAGACTGATTCAAAGGGTGCACTCATTTTTGTTTTATTATACCTCCGCGATCGCATGCAACGCCATAACTCAACAATAGTGGTTTAATAAACATGGTCACTAGATGGACACTTCACCTAGCCTCCTTACTGTTTGGGAAAGTAAACACTGGTAACTGGACTCCGTAGCATAGTGGTATGGGCGTGTGCCTTAGATACCGGAGGTCTCGGGTTCGTATCCTGCGGGGACTCAACAAATTTTCATTGTTGTTCCCTAGTTGGCTAGGGCAATTAGGGCCAATCACCAAATTGTCTAAAAAGTAAGATGATCCATGCGTAGGATGGGCATGTAAAAAGTCGGTCCACCCACCCACACAGAAAGCGTACCTACATTAGAGAAAGCCACCCAGCAATGGACGAAGACAACTGACATTGCAAAAATTATTTATAGAAAATAGTGAAAAACGAGCAGAAAATTTATTGATTTATTTTGTTTACTCGCCAAGAGCATGATAAGTACACTTGGTATGACGTCCTTACAACTGGACCCAACTATTATTTACTCACAGACAGAACACCGCAGTACTCGTGTAGACTAAAAAATACCATTTTCATGTCTAAAAACGGGGACTCAACATAATTCATTGTTGTTTCCTAGTTGGTTAGGCCATTTTTTGCCGATCACCCAACTGTCTGAAAAGTAAGATGATTCATGCGTCGGATGGGCATGTAAAAAGATGATCCACAGGCTGATGATAAAAACTTAACTGTTTGAGTACCAAAAATATTGATAATTCATTACGTTTATTTTTTTTAAAGTTAGACTTTTAGAAAGACTTTAAGAAAACAGATTTTGTGTTAAAAATTCAAAATTAGTTATATAGAATAAATATGCTTAAGCTGCACATAACTGTTGACGAATGCAGGCGAAAAAAAAACTGGTCACTTAGCGTCGTCTAATCTTAATCAATTATAGCCGTGTAAATTCTGGGGCCTAGATTAATTTGTCGTTCTAACATATTTGTATTCTTATACACTTAACTACAGAAATATTTTAAATATTAAACTGTTATGTCTTTTATTATATTAAATACATAAAAACGCAATGAAACCTCTTTATACCATAATAGATGTCCCTGTTAAAAAGGCAATTGAAGCGCTATACTGTAAATTAATAAAATACTGCATTTTTGTTACACAGGCGTGATAAACAAAGTTTTATATAACCACTGACACACAGGTTATTAGGCAATACACCTACTGCATTTGTAAAAGTTTTTTTTGATACCTTCATATGTATTTCACAGTATCTTTAAATCTTTTTATTTATCATTTAAAATATTCGAATCCATTTTATTATGAGTTACCATAAAACACCTTCCATTTTAAAACTTAAAACACTGACCTTTTTGTACAATTAATATCGTAAATTTTTGTTTTAAAATTTTACCGATGGTCTGACTATGTATAATACACAAATTATAATAGAGGCTGCTCCAAACGGGCTGAATAAAGTCGGCCTTGAATGCGGCTGAGAGGGTGCAGGGGACGGTTTGCAGGAGGTAGGCGTGCCGCGCTTCCTGTCCTTCGTTATCCCTATCTTCTGCGACTCAGCGGGGCCGCACCGTTGATTCGGTGTGAAGGGCCACAAAGGGACGGGACATTCGGCATGGTGTCGTTGATCTCTCCTCCTTCTGCGGCCGAAACGGTGCTAGCGGCGGAGCCCAACATCTAGGCCGCCACTGGAGGCTGGAATACTTGTCTCCTTTGTCGTTGCCAGGGTTCCTATGCTCGTATGTGTGACAAAGTCCGTCCACATATGGCTAACGGACCAAAGATCTCCTCAATTCTTTTAAATTGAACACTCTAGACCGTCCTCCTTACAGCCCTGATCTGGCGACCAGCGATTACCTTTTGTTCCTGCACTTTAAACACACCTGTGTGGTCAGCGTCATCAAGACGATAACAAAGTCAAAATATTTTAAATGCTGCAGCTTTTTTTGTTTATAATCACACTTTTAATTTCGGAATGAACTCCTCTAATACACCCCTGGGGTTTTGGATCGTATCCCACCACGCTGGTCTAATACGGGTTGGTGGGTGGCCCATGTGCACATGCCCATCCGACGCGTAGATCATCTTACTTTTCTGACTATTGGGTGATCCGCCCAAATTGCCCTAACTAACTTGAAAATAACAATGAATATTTGTTGAGTCCCCGTAGGATTGAAACCCACAACCTCCGGTTTCTAAAGCACACGCCCATACCACGAGGCTACGGAGGCAGCAGTAACGATAATACTATGCCGTTAAATTGGCTTAAGCGCAATATAAATTTACGAATTATAAAATTATCTTTGACACATCATGTAACATTTGTAATACTAAACTTATTGCAGTTCGGGATTTAAGGTGTCATTCTTGACTTAAAGTTAAAATTCTCCATTTTTATTTTTAATATAACATTTCCAAAAAGCTAACCAAATGTGAGGTTTATTTAAAAGGGATAAAAGATCATTTAAAATACCAAGAACAAAAATAGTACACAATAACAGCTTAGTAAGAAGCTACCTTGCAAGGGTGACATGTAACTCTGGATATGTTACGCCATCGCAAAGAATTGAAACCATACAACGTGCTTTCACTCGTCACTTACCATCCTCATGACGAAATGTATCTTTCAGATGGTCATCTTTACTGGATACTACATTTTAGGATGATCAGTTTAGCAAACGTGAAACACTGCAAGACATCTTTTTTCTCTACAAGGTCTTAGAAAAATAAAAAGATTGAGGCTTTTGGAGAAAGTATACATTAATGTCCCATGTTCCTCTCAATACAACACCCAAAATTCTTGAAAATACCCCCATCAAACACAAACCTTGGATTTCATCTACTAATATCTAGGATCAGCTCCAAGTACATTACCTAGACCCCGATATATTTAACGAAACATTTAGAGTGCTTAATCTCATAACTTGTTGTTTATATTGCCTACAATGTTGTTTTTCTTATTGCCTTCGAAGGCAGACAAACAATTGGACCATCTCATGCTAAGTGGTCCGACGCCAATAGACATCAGCAATACCAAGGGTATCACCAATGCGCTACTTGTCTACTTCTACTTACTACTGTAACCGTGAGTCATGTAGTGGCTTGTTTACCCAGTGTGTTTTTACACTATTGCTTTGCGACAGTAATAGGAACCGCGGTGGTACCACCCCTAACGGCCTCGTATAAAATTTGGACCTACTACCTTGCAAAATTTTACTACCTTCCGACAACGTTCAAAGTCATTGTTATTGATTTTATTACATATGTGTTGCTGTTGGCATACGTACCTTGCAACCACCAAAGGTTAGGAAGGTATGGATTGCTTAGGCTTCAGGGGGCTCTGTACATAAAGTTTTTATAAATAAATAAATGCAAGGACTCAATTGTTTACTATACATTACAAATTGTTAAGATTTTTAACACATAATCTTAACATTGAATTTAGTAAACTATTACTGCTTTTATATTTTTTTTAAACATAAATATATATATATATATTTCTATGTATCGAAATATTTAACGTATATGGACGTTAACTAATTTAAATTGTTTAAATTCTGTTAACATTACAACAAAAGTCTACAGCTAAGTCATACATGTATTGTGGACTTTTGGGTGTAAAATTGCTATAATTCCTATATTGTAAATAAACAATTTACAAATGAGCTTATGGCTATGGACATATTTCACTTAAGTTATAATCCGTATGCGTTAAACTTGTAAGCTAAAGAGCTCATCTTATCGTTAACAACAAAAACATCTCCTTTTCTAACAGAACTTTACTTTATTTTAAAACAATATTAAAAATACTGCATACATTACTTTAATTACAGAATAGCATTTTTTGTAAAAAAATAAATTTGTGTGAATACGGTTAAATATTATCTTCTTCCAGTTGTTATTTTTTGCTTTTAGTTTTTATGAAGTGCTGAAATAAAACCTGAAACAATCTTTTATTTTTCATTGACTAGTTAGCAAAAAATACCTTCTTGCGATACCATTAAACATTTTGTACAGTCTAGATCTTGATTTTAAATATAACAACATTGTACTATATGTTGTTTATATCCAATAACAGAAAATTATTTAAAAAGAACATTATTACTCATAGAAGCTACACACTTATATGAATTTTTTCCAAGATTTCTATGAAAAAGCTGTCTAGACTGAGTAATTCGCATACAAAGACTTATCTTAGGAATGAAAATGTTTTATAAAACTTTTTTAGCTTTAGTTATTAAGAGTGCACTGCATCCTATGGAGAGATTAGTTGGCAGTAAATTAGAAAGACGGATATTTGACTGACCGACTTTTTCATCAGGACTTCCACCATCAGGGTCACCTACTTTTGAAATTCAACTTTGAACCATCTATTCACAAAAAAACAGAATAGTCAAACTGGTTACCTCAAATTTAAATCTGAACTTTTTTTAGAAAGGTCTTGGGGGGGTTTGAATGTGAAAAAAAATAAATTTTGTTTGAATACGTAAATTGGTTTAAGTGAATCGTATAAAATTTTAATTAAAATAATATAAAATCTTAAAATTAAAATAATATTAAAATTTTTAAAAAGTCAATATGATTGCATTTAAGAATGGGTAAGAAACAAAAAAAAAAATAAAATAATTAAATTAAAATATTTGTCCCAAAAATATATTACAATTTGTTTCCCGTTCAAATTTTAGACGGTAAAACTCAATTGGGAGGGTTCAAAACCCTTTGACCGTTTTTGTTAACCAAGCGGGAAAATTTATAAGGTGGAATTACGTACCAGCAAAATATGGGATGTTGTACACGAACGGCTAATAAATTGACTAAAGTTTTTTATTTTAAAGCTAATTTGATGTGTTTTTGAATACTTTTATTATTGGCATTGAAAAAATACAACAACCCTAAATTTTCTATAAAACAACCCCGCTTTTAATACATTTTTTTAATTTATTTTGACCTCATTAATTGATTGACATCACCACAATTTATCAACAGAACCTAGACTTTGAGTTTAACTTATTTAAATCATTTGGAAAAATTTGGACGAGAATTTAATTATTATCTTTTATTTTTATTAAGTATCTATCTGGCTTACATTTCAAAGTTATTTAAACAACTTACTAGTATTTAGAAAAACTTTTAAGATTTCATTATATTTTTTAATCAACGTTTTGCAACTTATCCGGTTATAGTAACGCGAATTGTCCAACAACGTGAACCAAAAAAATTTTATTCGGTAAAAATTGAAAAAATTAAAATACTCAAATAACAACCAGAGGATGAGTAATCCTTTCCAAAACAAGGTTTTGAAAATCAATATGACGTCCTTTCTGATGATGTTTGCAACCAAAAAACAGTCATCGGATAGTTGCACTTAAAACGGGACGTTTTGTTAATAATTAAAATTCTAACAAGGTTGTTTAAGACCCAAAGCACATAAATATAATATTTTAATGTCAACATTACAGTAACGCCCCGGGCCGTTTAAGCATTGTTCGAATTTGTTTTACACCTTCAAAAGATCTGCAATAAAATTTAATTTTTATTAAAGATTGTAACTACCCTCACTCCATTACCATCCAATGTAAAATAAATAATGAGACGAATAAAATTTAAGGGCTATAAACTTTACATTCAAACAAGTGAAACTTTAATTATTTCTTTTATTTACGCGATTATATATATCAAATCCACTAATTTAGGATTTTTGCGTTGAAAATATATTTATTCCGAAGAATCCGAAACGTCGGAATAAATATATTTTGTAACGCGAAAAATCCTAAATTAGTGGATTTGATAAGTGAAACTTTAACAAAAAATATGGCTGACTATATCCTATTCGTATCAACTATTTTGCGCTATATAAATGCGTAACTTGCTAGAAGCATAAATTGACCCCTAAATTTCTGCCATCGCCTCGCATCGACGTATCTTTTTAAATTCTCAAATATGTATTAAGCTAAGCTAAAAGGACAAGATTATTACAATTAACATGAATGACTGGGGATGACAGCTTAGCAGGTAATGTAAATTTTGTAATAGAAAAATACAAAAACCTATTTATTTTTAACATACAATTAAAGAACAACAAATTTTGTGAATTGTAGTATTATTAGTTAATTTACTGGTAACCTAAATGTAGTTATTCTTCATGATAGTAAATAAGTAATTAAGCATCTAACTATAACATTATTGTTAATTTGAACGCACTTTTTGTTAAATTAATAAATTAAAAATATGGATCTCAAAAATAGAATAGATTTATCAAGACTACTAAAGTATTTATCTGATAAACGTCTCATTTCATAAACATATTATACAAAACAATACAAACATAAATCTTATTCTGCTGCAAACACGAATCTTATTCTGATGCAAAGCAATGAGGTTAATGACCGATTATCAGTCTTATAGCCTACGAGATGATTTTTGCTATATACAAGCTGTTGCCTGCGACTTCGCCCGCGCAATATTATATAAAAGAAATATTTCTTTATTTAAAAAAATGTTTGCAATCAGAGAATAGCCAGATCGGGTACTTACAGTATCGCTCATTGATCACAATGTAATCATTTAAAAAACAGATACCACAATTTTATTTGTTTATTTAGATGTATAGATTACAACCTTGTTACATCCTACGGCTGTATGAATCCGCTGACATAGCATCACGCATCAAGCGCATGCATGTCATCATCAACAAATGTCGCAATCACTCAAACGCCGACTCCTTTTCCATATAACGACACTATGGAATCCGCTGACCCGCTGTAAGACAGCGATCGCATTCTTTCCACCGACGAATGTCGCAATAGGGAGAACGACGATCCTTTCCATATAACGGCACAATGGAATCCGCTGACACGCTGTAAACAGCGATCGCATTCTTCCACCGACGAATATCGCAATAGGGAAGAACGCCGACTCTGCAGCACGGGAGAACATAAGAACAGACGCGAACGGATGGACTTCACACCTCGAAAGTAGTCACTTGTATTTAGAATAAGTTAATTTTATAATTTGCAATTAATAAATTTATTTTAAGTAAATCGGTTTTTTTTGAGTTTTCCTGCGTCGGTACTCGTAATTGGCGCAGTCGGTAGGATTCCGGTCGCACCGCGAATATTCGAGACCGCAAAAACGCATCTCGCCGCGCTTCGATACACTTTCAACGTCGCACCGGAAAATCCTGAACAACGTGACCACGCCGGAGATCCAAACTTCGATACCGCTCAACTGAAATCGACCATGCCCATGTAAGTACGCTGAATTTTCCAGTGGTTGCTTACTTTCCTTATATATGTAATTTTTTTCCTTTTTAAATTTAATTTCCTTTTTATAAATAATTTCAAGATTTTCGATCGAGGAAAACTGAGAAACCTAGGTTAGTTAGTAAAAGACAGATAGATATAGATTCTAGACGTGGTATATTATTAGATAGTAATTTAATTATCATGGCAGATTTCGACAATATCCTTAAGCCCTCCGCTTACTCCGAATTTGATGGAAACCCGAACGTACTTACCGATTTATTGGCCTTTGTGACCAGTTAGTTTTACAGTATGCGGGAGAATCCGAAATTAATAATTTGGCACTTGTTAATGGAATATTAAATAAAGTAACAGGACCTGCCGCCCGTTTGATTAATACCAATGGTATACCTACGGATTGGTCTGGCATTCGTAATGTCTCTTATAAATAATTTCGCTGATCAAATAAACGAAACCGCACTTTATAACGATTTGTCTCTTTTAACGCAAGGTTCTGGCACACCACAGGAATTTTATGAAAGATGCCAAAGCCTTTTTAGTACCATCATGACATATGTCTCATTGCATGATAGCTTCAAACTACTATTGACGCAAAGCGTACCTGTACCGTAAACTAACACTACAAGCCTATCTACGTGGGTTAAAGGATCCACTAGGATCGCGCATTAGATGTATGCGGCCAGAAACCATCGAAAAGCACTCGAGTTTGTTCATGAGAAACTAACATATTTATTTGCAAAGTAGAAATGACCATATGACTGAAAGGAAACCTGCTTATCAGTTGCAATCACCAAATCAGTCTGCCCGTAATTTTAATTTGCCGTATAGTAATAATTTGAATCTACCACCCTTCAAGCCGATTAATTTTAACATGCCCGGTCCCTCTAGACCGCAATACGTTAACCATTCCCCGTCGCATGCAAACCAGTTTAAAGCACCTTTAAACCATCCACGTGGACCCACGCGTACCCAGCAAATGTTTGCCGCGCCGCCACCTGGTTATAACCAGCGCAGCGCTGTATTTAAATTACCGCCCCGTAACCAAGGACCGGTGCCGATGAGGGCGTTAGCCTTCCAACCAAAGCCGCTACCACTATCTGGATGGAATTGGCGAAACAAGGTAATCCACCGCCTTCTCAATATTTTAAAACTCGTGACGTTAATGTAAATGAGTGTTCAACTTACGATAACTATTACTACTACCCTGACCATAACGACTATTACTACGACCCTTATTACAGTGACGAATATTGCGAACAATATAACCATGATTATCCTGGTGACTGTGATAACAATTACGAAGCGACTAACGATAGTAACGCCAGACACCAGAGGAAAAGTCAATTTAAATTGTCAGGATTTTCAGAAGGGACCGAAATCAAGCAAATTAGGATAGAACTAAACCTTCAGACGCAAAGACAGCTACTTTTTATACGAATCTCTGAACCCCGTTAAATTTATTAATAGATACAGGCGCTAACCAGTCATTCATTAGCCGGAAGCAGTTGAATCTTACTTTGGTAACGTTCAATTAAACTACGACCCATTCGAAGTTACGAATGTTCACGCCACGAGTAGGAATAACTATTCTATTACCCTTCCATGCTTTTCCGAATTTAATGATTCAGCTATGATAAAATTATTCGTATATAAGTTTCATGATCATTTTGACGGTTTGATAGGAATGGTTACTCACTAAATGGGAAGCGAAATTAGATCTTAAAGAACTTAACTTAGTTACGAAATCAGCATGCAATCCTATACAAATTTATAATTCCGTAATTTAAACCTTTACGAAAACATAGTACCAGCCGAGGTTCAAAATTACTTCGGTTACCGATTAACGCGCCCGGCGGTGAAGTTTTGATAGAGGAGCAGGTTGTGCAATTGCGTAATATCAGAATGCCTCACTACGGTTCGTAATTCACGCGGTATAGTTGAAGTCGTTAACCCAACTAAAACGACATCATATTTTCCTGAATCACAGTACTCAGGCAACTATGTACAATGTTGAGTGCACTCGCACCGAACAACTAACGCCACGCGCAAATGCAGTCATATCGCAATTACGCATGGATCATCTAAATGACGAGGAAAAAGCTAATTTGGTGAACATGTTCTAAATATTCTGACGTATTCTATATTGAAGGAGAGTCATTAACTTTCACAAATAGAATAAAACACAGTATTAGAACAACCGACGAAATTCCGATTCATACAAAGAGTTACAGATACCGTATATTCACCGCGAGGAATTAGAAGTCAGATTAATAAAATGCTCGATCAGGGATAATAAGACCGTCCGAGTCAGCCTGGAGCTCACCAATTTGGGTGGTGCCCAAAAGGTAGACGCCTCAGGAAAGCAAAGTGGCGTCTGGTCGTTGACTTTCGTAAACTTAATGAAAAGACAGTTGACGACAAATACCCATCCCTAATATCACAGACGTCTTGGACAAGCTAGGAAGTGCCAGTACTTTACAACTCTGGACTTGGCATCTGGATTTTATCAGGTTGAAATGAACCAGCCGATATTTCGAAGACCGCGTTCAACGTCGAACATGGCCACTTCGAATTTCTAAGAATGCCTATGGGCCTAAAAATTCTCCTTCGACCTTCCAGCGCGTCATGGACAACGTACTTAGGGACCTCCAAACGTAATATGTCTCGTGTACCTGGATGACATTTGTTTTAGTACAAGCCTTCAAGAGCATATAGTCAACCTGGAAAAGGTATTTCAGAGGTTGCGCGAATCTAACTTTAAAATTCAATTAGATAAGTCCGAATTTAAAACTCGAAACTGCGTACTTAGGACATATCATAAGTAATGAAGGTATTAAACGAATCCAGACAAAATTGCCGCTATACAAAATATCCGTTACCAAGACCTCTAAAGAAATTAAACAATTTCTGGGACTGTTAGCTATTATCGCAAGTTTACACCGGATTTTGCCGCATCACAAAACCCATGACACAGTGTCTCAAAAGGAAATAAAATCAATTTTGATACCAATTATACCAACTGTTTCGAAAAGTGCACGACGCTCCTTACTAACGATCCCATCCTTAAGTATCCGACTTTGATAAAGATTTCGTTTTAACCACAGACGCCTCAATTTTGCAATAGGTGCAGTCTCTCTCAGGGGACTATAGGGTCAGACAAACCGATAGCATACGCCTCACGTACTTTGAATGAGAATGAAATAAATTACAGCACAATAGAGAAGGAACTGTTAGCTATAGTATGGGCAACTAAATACTTCCCCTATCTCTTTGGTCGAAAATTTAAGATAGTAACAGACCATAAACCGTTGCAGTGGGTTATGAACTTGAAAGAGCCAAACTCACGGCTTACACGATGGCGTTTGATGTTAAGTGAGTATGACTTCTCCGTAGTGTATAAGAAAGGCAAAAATAACACAAATGCCGACGCGTTATCGCGAATCGAGATCTGTAACGAGGAAGTCAGCTCTGTAATAGTTAATCAAGTGAAAACCAGCCTCTATAAGTAACTCAAGTACTCTAGCACATACTGCAAACGAAAATCCAATACTGGAAGTTCCATAACTGACGACCTCTGAATAAATTTAACCGACAATTGTATCTGACTATTGTAGGTGACATAAAGAAACGTACAACCGTGACAAAACCATTTGACACTCACACACGTACATCTGTCCAGTTATCCGACTCTAATTTAGAAGAAGATCTCATTAACGCAATCAAAGAATATGTTAACCTGAAAATTCAAACTGCTCTCTTGATTAATCCTCCTCACGCTATGTACAGGGTTATTCCCATTATACAAGATAAGTTTAAAGTTCATCTATGAAATTAATATTGGCTAAGAAGGAGCTGGAAAATGTAAAGACTATCTAAGACAGAAGACATCATTCGCCATTACCACGAAGGAAAAACAAACCATCGCGGTATTAACGAATGTTACTTAGCGTTAACAGCAAAAGTATTACTGGCCGAAAATGAAAGATCAGATTACTAAGTTTGTCAATGATTGTACCATCTGTGGACAGGCCAAATACGATAGGAACCCGATCAGACCTAAATTTAATGAGTGCCTCCTGCCACAAGGCCCTTCGAGACAGTGCACATGGACTGTTTTACAGCTCAAAACGAAAATACGTGACATTTATCGATGTTTTCGAAATACGGTAAGCATACTTACTTAGAGATGGTACAGCAGTCAGTGCATACAAGCTTTATTAACATTCAGCACGCACCATGATTTACCACTCACTATTATTACAGATCAGGGCACCGAATTTACTAACCTGATGTTTTCAGAGTTTTTGTAAAACTCATAAAATCACTCACCATCAAACTCTAGCACACTCTCCGAATGCGAATGGTAACATCGAACGCTTCCATTCTACAATACTAGAGCACCTTCGTATTTTTAAATTACAACACCGTAACGAGCCGGTTATCAATTTAATGCCCTACGCTGTACTTGCATACAACAGTTCTATCCATAGCTTTACGAAATGCAAGCCCTACGATCTTATCTTAGGACATACCTGACCACGAGACCCAACAGACATTGACATGACTGCACACTTGCTTCAACAATACGTGAAAATCACAGAGAAAATATGAAGAAAGTCATGACATTATTAACGAAACATCTTTGAAAATAGACAAGCCCTCATTGAGAACCGTAATGAACCCAGAATCAGAAATAGAATATCAACCCGAGCAACAGATATTTGTTAGAAACCCTTGTGCAAACAGATCTAAATTAGCCCCTAGATACACCCATGATAAAGTATTAGCAGACTTACCTATTCACATATACACATCAAAAAAGAAAGGTCCTGTAGCAAAATCTAGACTGAAACGAGTCCCTAAAACAGCCAAATTGTTACAGGATTCCCATGATGCTGTTCCTGAGTCTGGTACATGCTCAGGAAATAAAACTTGAACCACTACAAGACGGACCAGGACTCTTGCCCTTTAAATTAGGACCGATGAGACTTACGACTAACTATCATATTTTCTTACATTATATACAACTGACGGACATTGAAGACAGTATTAACCTAGTAAAAATTCAACTAACAACCGTTAAAGACCGTCTAGATAATTACACATATGCGCTATATGAATTTCAAATCGATCATCTAAACACTAAATTAGATATTGCTTTATACCGTTTAAGGGCATTAGAGCCTAATCGTTCTAAAAGAGGTTTAATTAACGGATTAGGTTCCGTAATTAAGAGCATTACCGGTAACCTGGACTATACAGACGCAATGAAGTACGAGAATGCTATTCAAATCTTAAAGGATAATCAACATAAAATGGTATCGAGCAAAATCGTCACATTAGTCTTAGCAGGAACTAATGGACGAACACACTTCAATTATTTCAAAACTGCAAAGAATCAGATTCAATTAAATAGAACTATGCATTTTACTTGACACACAATAAAAACGCAGCATACTCTCTTTTAAGGTTTACGAAATTTGCCCAAACATTATCAATAATTAGCGATAATTTGGATAGTATATTAAGTGAATTAACTAGGTTAGAGAACGCATTAGCATTTTGTAGTGAATCGCGCACTCATCATTCTATGCTTAGTTTAAATATGATAAATAATACAATATTTAGGCTTAAGACTTTATATTCTAAGGAGGAACTATTAGATTTAAATTTTAGAGACTACTATAACATTATAAAGCCAGCGTCATACTTCAATGGGAATCGTATAACGTTTGTATTTAAATTCCCAATAGTTTCACCGCTTACATTCTCGTTATACAAATTAGTGATTGTTCCAAATAAGTTTAATCCGGCTATTATTCCCTTCCTTTCCTTACAATCACTGGCGATATTCATGTGTACATGGAGCAGAATGTCCGAAGATAGATGCGTGGTATCTCTGCGAGAAAGAACTTAACCACCAACTGAGGTCATCACCGGATTGCATCTGCAACACCATCACGGGTCACGCAACCAACGCCTGCAAGAAACTACCATCAGTCTGACTAGACCAGCCATGGAGAAACTAGATGACCGCCACTATGCAGTTGTATTCACGAACCTCACTCGAGTACAACTTACATGCCAACGAGACGAGATCAGTTCTCTATCAGGAAGTTTCCTGGCTATCATCCCGCATAATTGCATCCTGCGTACAAACGAGTTCACCATCGCTAACACGAACGACAACCTAAAGGGACAGCCGATGAAGATAAATAGTGTATCAATCGAGCCGAAAGGAACAAGTTTCAACACCATTGGAAATGAACTCGGTAGATCTGAAAAAGCTTCATGAAATTCAAGATAGGATCAAGCTACAACAACCCATTCAAATACAAGAAACTTCAACCTCTACCACACGACTATTCCGATTTATAGCTGGCTACTGGTCAACAATTATCGGCTTCGCATACTCTGTCGACTAGCTATCGTCGAATGAAGAGCAGCAGCGCCTACACTGAACCTGAGGCCCGGAAAATAGAGGCCGCATCTCAAAAGTAAGAGCACCAGCGACATTTCCTCTCAAATTGATGAAATAGTCGCTGCTCTAAAGGAGGTGTTACATCCTACGGCTGTATGGAATCCGCTGACATAGCATCACGCATCAAGCGCATGCATGTCATCATCAACAAATGTCGCAATCCTCAAACGCCGACTCCTTTTCCATATAACGACACTATGGAATCCGCTGACCCGCTGTAAGACAGCGATCGCATTCTTTCCACCGACGAATGTCGCAATAGGAGAACGACGATCCTTTCCATATAACGGCACAATGGAATCCGCTGACACGCTGAAAACAGCGATCGCATTCCTTCCACCGACGAATATCGCTAATAGGGAAGAACGCCGACTCTGCAGCACGGGGAGAACATAAGAACATACGCGAACGGATGGACTTCACTTCTCTTCACACCTCGAAAGTGGTCACTAGTATTTAGAATAAGTTAACTTTATAATTTGCAATTAATAAATTTATTTTAAGTAAATCGGTTTTTTTTGAGTCCTCCTGCGTCGGTACTCGTAATTACCTTATTTAATTGTTTCTTTAGTTACAATTCAGTTTATTTTTTACGCTTTGATACAGATACCATACCTTGACCTCTCAGATAAGTGAAATTCATATTCATAAAACGATGACTACACTTAAAAGTTGCTTTAGCAATAAAGTAATAAAATTAATAGTAAAATAAATAAATTCACTTACTCTTACTATCGCCTCATAGTAAATACGCGTGTCCTAAAATTAGAAAACTACCAGGAAATAAGGCCGGTTCATTTGAAGCAATCGACGGAATCTATTTCCAAAACATTAAAAGTACAACACAGATTGAGCAAACTATTGTGGTAATCATGTTTATATGCAAGTAGAATAGTCTTGTGAACTCAATTACAGTGAACACTTATTTTTAATATTAATTAATTTTAAGTTACACTCGTAAGTTAGTTTGTCGAATTTAAAAGTTAATATTTAACTATTTTTATTTTAAATCTGGATTAACGCGTAGGATTTAATATATTTTAAATCTGGCAAAACTAACTGTTGCGATATAAAATTAATTTAAAAGTTAACTTATCAAACTATTATAATTTTACGAGAAGCGACTATTAACTGCCGATAAAAGACAGAAGTTGACTAAAAGATGTTTGTCGGTTCTGACTTATTTTTAACATTAAAAAATTTACGGGTCTTGATGCACATAATACAAAGCTTTTAAATACCATTTTTTTACCACGCTTTACAATTTTATCATAACTTTGAAATATGTCATGATAGAAAAAAACTGTGAAGATGATTTTTATATAAATTTCAATTTATTTTTTACTTACTTCCCAAAAGAAGAAGATATCACGCTCGTACGTAGGTTTTATTTTATTTTATATATATAGTTATACATTACCAGGTTGCTCCGCTTCTAGTGGTCCAATTTTGTTCATTCTTTTTTAAATGATAGAAATTAGCCGTCATGCGTGCCATTTATTTTAATAAAAAGGATATTAGGCCGCAGTTTTCGAATTAAGCCCCTAAACTACCCAGAATTTAACTGACCAGAACCAAAAAATCTTTTTTGCATAAATACACATACTAGAAAAACAAATAATAGAACAAGAATGCACAATAAATAAAGTGAAGCCCAAATTCAACTGAATGATTAGATCTTTCGTAAAGTTGTCAAAACAACGCTTATAGAAAAGCCTACTATTCTGTTATAAGTTATACTGAGGGGTGTGTGAAAGTTGTTTATATTATGCCCGTGCATATCCCCTGTTAACAAAAAAAAATTGCATATGTCAAATTTTGTAAATGAGAGAGTTTCTTTTTGGTTATTCTCTGGACCGGCCTGAGTTTGTGAACCGGAAGTAAATTTTTGACGTTTGTAATTGCCCAGTAGAGCCTAAATTAAATAAATAATTTAGTTCTATTGCTTGCCTGAATATTATACATTATTAAATATAATGACTTTACGGATTTTATCGCGTTTATTTTACATTTTAAATTCCCGACGTTTCGAACAACTCCCAGCTGCCGTGGTTACGGGGTAGCCCGTGACCACGTATTTAATAAAATAATGTAGACTTGCTGAGAGTACGTTGTCACCGCCTTATATTGCACAAAATGGTTACGCTCTCATTGAAGTCGGACATATTTTTTTTGTAACATTTGATTTGTTATATTGAAAATATTTTGTAAACTCATTACTGTTTTTAAAACAACGAAATTGGCTTAAATATCAGCTTATATTTATCAAACTATATTTAAATGTGCAGCACTTAATCAAATACACAGCTCTCAATAAAATGCACAAGGAAGTATAAAGGGCTTCATATTTCCGTGTTTACTGCATTGATTTTATTAAGAGGATGAACGCGTATGATTCCTAACAATAATATTTTATTCATAAACGTCAAATATTCTAAAATAGGTCAAAATTACAAAGAAGAACTCTCAACGAAAATATTTAATTATTATTAAAAAACAAAAGTAAAATATCTACTCGCGCGAAATAGTTTTATTCATTATAAAATATTTTTTAACTATATATTTTTTTTATTAAATCTCCTTTTACAAAATTACCACTTTTATTGTATTTAAAGTAGGTAGAAAATGTTTAATATAAGGGTCTTTGTTTTCAACAAAGTTAAAAAAATAACAAAATAAAAATACAGCGTAAATTTATTAAAATATTAAGTATTTTATGAGTATTATTGTACTAAAAAGAACAATTCTTAATTTTTTTTATTTTTTAAAGTTATTGACTGAATATTCACAGTATTATTAAAGTAACTATACTTTTGGTTTATTTCCTAACTTTCTGCGTTGTATTGAAATAAAGTGACCTGTGACTGGTTTAATAGTTATATCGATTTTATCGACCATCGCCCGATGATCTCCCCTAATTTGATAACGACGCAATATATGTGAAATCATTACTTTTATGATTAAAATCGCGTACGGCTATCCTAAAAAAGAAGAAAATATAAGGAAAGCGTCTAATGTGCTGTCATAAAATAGTAAGGTGAAAATTCTTGTGTTTTGATCAAATTTATATAAAAATAAGCTTCTTTCTTATTAATTTTTATTTAAATCCGTATCATGAAAGGAAGACTATTACTTGTTACAAAATAGTTTTACTATCTTGTTTTATTAATCCTTTTTACCAATGCAGACCCTCTTTCTAAGACTAAAGGGTACTTTATAAGTTTACATTCTTTGGAAGCATCGTTGGATTCAACCATCTTTCAGGAACAAATTGATCGAATTGTTCGCCGCACATTAGATTCATATGGACGCCGCAAATCGACAGAACGGAAGTATTACCAGCTCGAAGTGTATAGTTTTCTGTAATACAAAGAACTGAATGCAGATCTCCTCAATAAACTCGACCGACTTCTGAATAACTGCATTCGATTCGTTTTTAACCTTCGCAAATATGACCATGTTTCCAAAGGTTGTCAAGGCGTTCATTAAGAACATTAACAACTCGTTAATCTCTCCTAAATTCATCTTCTACTTCATCTTATCTATCTTCCCATTTTCAATATCTTAGCACTGTAAATGATAGAAATCTTCGATCGACGAATAACCGCCTTCTTCTATATCCGGCCCATCGTTCCAACTTTACACACTCCTCTTTTTTTCTACAGTCCATCCTACTTTGGAATGAGTTACCTACTCAAATCCGGTTAGCTCCAAGTTGTTTCGCCTTCAAGAAAAAAGTCCGTGATTACATGTTTAAGAAACTGTCGTCAGGACAATACTGTTTGTATTGTCCTGACGACATGTCTGATTAAATATCTATCAAATGAAATATAATTTACAAAGCAAATATGCATGCCTGTGGTGTAAAGTATTGTTTTTTTTTTTAAGTTTTACACAACGTTACAGTAAGCTTTTTCTTTGTTTCTTTATACACAGTATTGCATATGTTAAACTTCTGAGAAACCACTGAAAAAGTAGTATTTTAATTTAATTATTAGCAAAGTAGTAATACCAGTACCGTAAAATTTTCGAAAGCCCAAAATCATGGTAAACGCCTGCTGATAAATTGCACATTCCTTGGAGATATGTTTAACCACCTTCCAGAGATCTATAATAATATTTTAAAAATATCATGTTAGCAATAACGTTTTTACTGTAACGTGTAAAATACAAACTAATATTTTCTTTTAATAAGCGGTTTAAAAATTTTTGTCATTATACTTATTTTATATTTTAGATATATTTTTTTTAAACCTGAATATTACAGGTTTCACTTTAAGATATAATCTCAACCTTCTTGCAAAATTATGAGAAATTAACTAATGAAAATATTTAAATTGACCTTCCGAAATTCCGTTTGTATTATAGCAAAATAAGTCTTTGATTTAAATAATTTATAATTTTTAAACCGATTTTATTCTCATTCGTATATTATTATTATGCGCTTTGTGTTATGAATTACTAAAAGTAAATTTTAGTTATTATTATATTTTTATTTTTTTGTTATTGTTTTTTGTGACGATTTTAATTTTTGTTATTAGTTCTCAAGCATTTTTTTTTAACTTATAAGACGCTTTTAACTGTTTTATTGGCATAAATACGTCATCCATCATTCCCCATAGTTTCACTGAATATCAGCATTCACGAGGTAAGTTTATGATTCTACACTAGTACAAAATAATTTTATGAAAAGTTAGCTTGACATGTAAGAATTTTTTTTTATTTTTCTTTGTTCCTTCTAATTATTTCAATTCAGTGTTATTTCAGGTGCGGAAATGTGAAGGGTGCCTTTAGGGGTCAATCTTCAAATATGACTGACAAATATCATTTTAAGCAAGTGAGAGAAATGGTGCTTGCACATCAACTTTAACTTTGATTATCGCTAAAAGTTTAAAAGTAACATTATGATAGGTGAAAGCCATTTTGAAATGAAGGGTCATGTTTTATGCGTCATGATACTGCACCATCTCAGGTAGTATTGGTTATATTATATATATGTTATATTATAAAATAAACCTATATATTGCATTCACCTGTACCGGCTGTAGTTACTAATTACTAATTATGTAGTTATGTTTACCCCGTTTTGACCTAATTGTAGAAATAAAACCGAACAGCAGAAGACTATGAAAAATATTCCAAAGAAGAACTTTGCCAAATGTTTGATCACTAGAAAATTTGTTGCCATAAGTATGTCTTAATGGAAGTCGGTACTTTGAAGAGTATGAAAATAAATCAAAAGAATAAATGAAGATTTTGGAAGTTATTCAAAATTGAGGTTTAAATTTTATTGCAAAAATATTTATTGCAGCGCATAATAAATTTAACATTAAAGAAAAGATGCAATTTGTTTTGGCAACGGTAGTTGTAATTGTTCCAGACTACATAAATAGTTAGTGTTCTATACGACAGAAAAGTCCAACAGGTTAGGGATTTTGGACCGTATCCCACAACGCTGGTCCAATGCGGGTTGGTGGGTGGACCGACTTTACATGCCCATCCGACGCATGGATCATCTTACTTTTCAGACAATTGGGTGATGGGCCCAAATTGCCCTAACCAACTAGGAAACAACAATGAAAATTTGTTGAATCCCCGCAGGATTCGAACCCACGACCTCCAGTTTCTAAGGCACACGCCTATACCACTAGGCTACGGAGGCAAAAAAGAATGATTAAAGCTTTATTTTTTAATATGGTATTGAATCTTCGATGTTATTTGACTCACATCATCAGCCTGTGATAGTCCACTGCTGAACATAGGCCTCCCCTAATGCACCCCTTTCCATCAGGGGGTTTTGGACAGTATCCCACCACGCTGGTCCAATGCGGGTTGGTGGGTAGACCGACTTTTTACATGCCCATCCGACGGATGGATCATCTTACTTCTCAGACAATTGGGTGATCGGCCCAAATTGCCCCAACCAACTAGGAAACCCACCAACCCGCATTGGACCAGCGTGGTGGGATACGGTTCAAAAAACCGCCTTATGGATATATATATAATACACCCCGTATTAGGGGAAAGCCTATGTCCAGCAGTGGACTATTACAGGCTGATGATGAATGAATGAAACTAGGAAACAAAAATGAAAATTTGTTGCGTCGCCGCAGGATTCGAGCCCGCACGAGAAAGCACACGCCCGTACCACTAGGCTACGGAGGCAGTCTCAGGAGTCGGAGGTTATATGACTCGCAGTTCGTAAATGAGTTTAGTTAATTATTTCTATTGTTTACGCGAATATTATACATTATTAAATAATGTATAATATTCGCGTAAACTAATTTAAAAATGTAAAATAAACGCGATAAAATCCGTAAAGACATTTTATTTAATATTGAGTTTAATTAGTTGTAGCCTGAGTACATTTTAGTTTACTGCAAATAGTTTTTACAGTAGTCTTATAAAATAGCCTCAACCAACAGACCGTCACTTAGTCAACTTGTATCTGTTATCGTCATCTGACCATTACGTCCGAAAGTTTTGCATACCTAGTGTCAGTAAAACATTTTTCTTTAATGTGACTTAAAACTTAATACAAAATTGGCTTTCTATCGAATGACAGAATTCTGAATGTTTATAATTTAAAAATAGTTTTAAGCAATATATACACTTAAAATTAATAAACAAAGTCCTGATAAAATTAAGCTAAAGTTCAAGCATTTGTATTTACTTTAAAAATTGAGGAAATTGTGAACTGACAACATTATCCATATCGGTTTTTGCAGATTACAATGATATCAACAGCGGTGATGCTGCTCTGTATTCTTATTTTAACGTTTCTGAAAATGTTTCCTTCGAGATTGCCAAACGAACCTCCTGTAATACCCGGTAGTCTGCCATTTATAGGACATGCCCATTTGTTATTCGGCGATACAAAACGTGAGTAAATAATATAACTATCATTAGAATTTTTTCAAATTTGCTATATTATTTTCGAATCGAACAATTACTTTTTCTACAAATAAGTAGAAAAAGTAATTCTACGAGCTTAATATATGGCTGCGTTAAAACTTGTTATAGGGTAGAAATTAATATAAATGTAGTGAAACCTTATAAGGAATCGGTATTTTTTAAATTTAATTTAAGTTATAGTCGGCGTCCGTTCTTTGATAATATAATGCCTGCGAGGGAACGACTTCGCATTGTCATTATTTTCTGGTTTCATCAAATGTAAAATTATAATATCTCGTAGGGCTCGACACTTAATTGCCTCAGCGATTATTTTATAGGTCATTTTATAATTAGTAGTCCGCGGGATATTAAAGAAACCCTGTATATAGAATTTGCTACCATTTCAGTCCTTTAAAACTAATATATGGCATTGCAATGAAATTCCTTGTGAGAATTATTACGTTGTAACAATATTTAATACATTGTTTATTTCATGGAGACAAAAGATGTCTTCTATTTCAAAATGAAAATGAGTGGATGCAAATATGCTCGTAATACTAGTAAGTAATACTTACTTTATTTTTAATTATGTTTATGTAAAATCCTTAAAATTGTGGCGCATAGGTTAAACCAAATAAATTTTGCATAATTAAAGTAAAATAAGCAAATATCTATAAAAAATGAGATTGCTACAGTAAACAATCAGCTTTTTAAGAAGTGTTGTGCATTTTTTATCATCACAAAAAATTTTATATAACACAAGTAAAATTAGTCGTCATGGATTCTTAAGGAATAATGGAGGGTAAAAAATATGCATATTGGAGAAAAATAATACCATTAGACACAAAACTTTGAGTAAAGCAAGAACTCTTTTTGAACATACAAACTTAATTAGAACCTTAAACAGGCATTATATATATATATAAATTTACTGATATTTTATTTGCAATTCCAAAAATGAAATAAAATGTAATAGTACCTCCAAATTTTAATATTTATAGTTAAATAGTATAAATGGTTCTTTTTATGAGTCGAATGTCGATAAGTGATTGACATGTAGGTTACAATTCATCATCAGAACGCAACTCCAGATGAGTAACATTACTTCGTTGCCATGAGTTATTTTGTTTTCGCCAATTCTAAATTTAATGTGTGTAAGCTTTAAAATTTTATTCCTACATCATTTTTTTTAATTTTAAATACATAGTTGATCGATAAGCATTAATCATGTCAATTCTAAAAATTTAAATAAGATTAATTTTTTGGTCCAAGATTTTACATCTTTTAACTATACACTATATAGAGTTATGTCAAGTACAAAAAATGCGCATATGCGTTTTTGCTCATGTAGTCTAACATTACAAAAACAGTAAATATTCCATTTTAAAGGTAAAAAGTGTGAAAGTAATTTAAATAACTGAAAATTTGATAGAGTTTTTAGCTTGTTTTATTTATTTTATTTTCTATGAAAATTCATTAAGCAACTTTTTATACTTATTTTAATTTACTTAGTGTTGTTTTTTCAGTTTATCTCAACTTTTTTTTAATTTGAAACCCATTGGTACCGTACGGTCATGGTTAATGTCACCGAATATTCTTAAGTGTCTTCTCAAAGTCAAAGTCAAAGTCAATTATTTTAATTCAATATGAAAACATTACACTTTCTTATTCAAAGTCAAATAAACTACCACCGACCCAAACAACTATCTCTATTATACATTTATTAAATCCTGTACATATATAATCCTGTGATCCTGTACACAAAGCACAAACCCATCAGACCAGTGTTTAATATATCCTAAATCGTGGTTGACCTTTATTAGAGCTTCCTGGAGTTTATCTTTGTTAGCTTGACATAAATTTGCAAGTCATCAGCATACAGATGATACGCACACTGAATTTGTTGGTAAGAAGATTAATAAAAAGAGAAAATAATAGTGCAGAGAGAATACCGTCTAGTGAGACGCCAGAATGAATATCTAGCGAACTAGATAAACATTCAATAAATGCTATTGACTGCTGGCGTCCCCGAAGATATGACGAGAACCAGTCCAGACTGTCTTCAGAAACCATAAAGTGCGACAGGATAGCTCTAAGGATATCGTGACTGACAGTATTAAAGGCGTTGGAAAAATCAAACAGCACCAAAACAGTGATTTGTTCTCCATACCAACCCTAATATCATCAGTCACTTTAAGGAGGGTAGTGGTTGTACTATGGCCAGGTCTAAAGCCGGATTGATAAGGACTTAGTAAATTGTTTTTAAGCACATAATGAGAAAATTATTTGAACACACATGATTCGAGAACTTTAGAAAGAAAGGGAAGGATAGAGATAGGTCAATAATGAACGAGAAGTGATAATGTTTTTTTTTTACAATTATTATTTTATCGCGATCAAAACAGTCCTAAAATCAATATATATATATATATATATTGCAAATGCACTTGATTACTGTAACGAATCAGTTTTTAAATGTTTGATAAACAAAAATATAAATGATCAACGTGTGTTAAATAAACGATAGAGGCAACAAAATTATTAATTCCTACGACGCGATGTTTTTACCATATCCTAGAGGGTGTTGACCTGATATGATTAAATTTTTTTCAGATTTGTGGACAGTGTTGAAGGAAACCTGCAAATATTGCACATCTAGTCAGCAGGCTACTACAGCAATTTTAGGGTTCAGGAAATATTACGGTTTGACATTTTTTACTTTCTTATTTTCTGTTTTTCTTTTATAAAACAATGAAATAAGCAAAACTTTCACTTGATTATGAATGTCGACCAACTATAAGAATTAAAGGGCAAAACGCTACAAATCCACCATTGACGCCCTGAGTAAGTAAACGAAGCGTAACATTTTCCAGTGAAAGTCCCGTCAAAAGTTGGAAGTCATATAATAAATAAAATTACTCATCTATTTTTCATCATGTATATTTTACACTATTTTATATTGGTATTTAAATCAGGCAGTATAACAGACCTCAGTGACTTAAAACCTATTTCCATACTGCCTTGCGCTTATTAAGATTTTTGAGACAATAATTCTAAACCTTGGCCCTTGCTTTACAAACCGGAGGTCGTAGGTTCGAATCTCGAAGGGAATCAACTTTGTGTTATAGTTGTTTGCTGATTGGTTATGTCAAATTTAGCATGTAAAAATCGGTCCAACTACCAACCCGTATTAGACTAGCGTAGTAGGATACGGTCCACAAACCCTTTTATGGAGATTCCGTGCATTAGGGGAGGCATATGTCCAGCAGTGGACTAACACAGTTTGATGATGATGATAAATTAATTTTGCATTTTAATTCGCATGGTATACTTAATAACAAACAAAACGGGTTAACACGGGGTCCTTCTACAACCGGTGCAGGTGCCCATTTTGTTAAAACTATATATGAGACATGGGAAGGGTCACACGTCGATTTAGGTATCTTCTGTGATTTAACCAAAATTATTTGACTGTGTACAGCATGATACTTTAATCAGGAAAGTAAACCACTACCGTTCCAAAATTGCTGCATCCGACCTTTTCACGTGGGGCCGTTTTTCTTTCTGACCTGTATTAATGAGATACCACACCAAGTTGAAGACAATAACGAAATCGTATTTCTCAGACGGGGTGTGATGTGGAAGTAGATGCAGAAGTGATGGGCCACATAGAGTTGACTGCATTTCTAGGCATTACAATGGATTACAGACTGCAAGGGGTCGTAATAAATGCAATAAAACCTGACCAATCATTCTAGAGATAAGCCAGAACAAAAAGACAGACAGATAGTCGGACAAAAAATATGTTTTGTTTACGTATCCATTATATATCACATTACATTGTAGTATACATTGGATTTATGATGTTAAAAATTGTTTTCGGTTTCGGTTTTGATTGTGTTTAGGTTTTGTGATGTTACAAACGTACTCTTATTTTATTTATTTGTATAGATAATTTATCAACCCAACACTTTGATCAATAAAACAAGACGTAATTTCGTTTAGAAATACGGTCACCGTAAGTTTTTTAGTGGAAACAGTGTAAGATAAGTTTTTTTTGTTTGTAGTTCTAACTGATCCGGATGATTGTCTTACTGTAGCAAATTCATTGCTCCAAAAGGACATCGTGTATGATTTTGCTAAGGCCTGGCTTTCGGAAACGGTTTAGTTACATCTTCTGGTATGGCAGTTACGATTCTTTTCCTATTTATATCAAATCAAATCGATAATATGAATAAGTTGTATAGTTTCGAAAAGCTATTTAAGATAAAAAACCAAATGTAATAGCTTACATCTTTAACGTTTGATTTTTTGCTAAAGCTTCATTTTAAACTCTTTTATTTTTATAAGTACCAATATGGAAACGTCATCGAAAATTATTAAATCCGGTTTTCAATCAAAAGCAAATGCTTGCCTTCTTGGATATGTTTAATCAGCATGCAAAACAGCTAGTCGTGAATCTAAAACCGCAAGCAGGAAACGGACCTTTTGATCAGGGTCCTTATATTCGAGACATAGCAATGGACGCTATCTGCGGTAAGGTTCAAGTAATTACTTATTTTATTTATAATATACCATACGTTACATAGATTTTTAGTAACCTTACGGCTCATATACAGATTGTAAATAAACCCTGGAACTAACGTTCAGAAGAAATCTCGTTAGAGCCATTTTATGTTGAGCCTTCTGAAATAAATTTGATTTGTCTTTCTTTACCATATAATTATTTTTCTTTTTTGTTTCTAAAATAATCTTCGCAAACAGCTACGGCATTTGGTCTTGATTTCGGTGAAAATAAAGAATTGAACGCTGCGTATAATCACGCATCAAGTTCTTGCCTCAAAATATTGGCGATGAGGTTTCAACGGGTATGGTTACACATTAATTTTATATGGAATTTAACCGCAATGAAAAAAAAACTAGATGTGCATATTAATGAACTACACAGTGCTTCTGACAGGGTAGGTTTTATAATGAAATTATAGAATACGTACAGTATTAATAACTGTCGTTAAATTTACATTTTCTCTGTTTCATAAAGATAGTGAAGAATAGACAGAAATATTTCTATACCAGAAATGATACTCTAGATTCTACTGGTAAGTAAAAATGTAAATTTTTATTAAGTCTGTTTTTTAAACATAAAAAAAAATATTCTTAGATATTTTTTGTTAAAAATATAGTTTGTGTTTTGTTAAAAAAATTGTTACAAACTTTCTTATAATTATTTTTTTATAAGAGAGCACAGTAGAGCAAAATCTTCCAGAACTTTCTTTACACCGTAAGGAGTTTTTAAATTTTGGGGAAAATGTTAAAATTTGAATTAATTTATAGTTAAATAACGTAAAGTGTGTCGTTTTTTAACTTTTGGAGCAAATTTGATTTAATTAGTTTTACATTTAATATTATTTTGGTTTTAAATATCTAATAAACGATAAAATATCAAAAATTTTAGAAGTAGATTTTTAATTAATTTAATCTAAATGTGGCTTGCAATTTGTCCTAATCCGCAATTTTGAATGAACATTTCATTGGTTTTTTAAAGCAGAATGACAAGGATTATTAAATAACAAAAATTTATGTAAAAGCAAAAATTTTGTAGAGCATTCCACGATATATCGGGTATTCAGTTTCCACCGCTTTTATAACAACATAATCCCCGTACATTAAATGATTTTTTAATATAAATTGTGCTTGATAGATCCCTTAATTCATAATAAGTTCGTTTTATAAAAAATCTTTTATTTTTCTATTATTTTGTTTGTTTTCCTTACTTATATCTTAGTAATATAGCTATTATCCTAGTGAAATTTTATTCATTTATTTCGCTTTGAGGATATAAAAAACACATTTTAGCATCAAGTGAAGATCCATTTTTGGTTATATGATAAATACTCCAAAAAATTGATCTTTAAAATCTTTTCCTACAAAATATAATAATTAAAAAAGTTAATTTAAATAATTTTACCAGATAAATCTTTCAAGTCATTTTTGGATCTACTCTTTGAACTTAATGAGACGTACGGCGAAGAAGTTCTTTCCGATCAACAAATAAGGAACCATGTGGACACATTTGTTGTTGCTGGCCATGACACGATCGTCTCTACAATGGTTTATGCTTTACTTTTAATCGGCACCTATCCAGACGTTCAAGATAAAGTTTATAACGAGTATGTAACTTGCGTACTTAAAAAAATTATAAAATCACTAATTACTCTAGTTTCTTTCATTTTATGAAAATTTGGATTACCTTTGAGAATTTAGGCAATTTAGAAATATTTTCACATATACATTTAGGAATAAATGTATCCTTGTTGATTGCGACTATGGCGGCCATCCTATATGAGAGATCAGACCGGACTGATGACCAACAGAACAGGATGGATGCATGAAACATTTTACTTTACACACAATTGGGTGACCAGGTTTCTAGCAAATTATAAACAACAACCAAAGGTTTTTGAATTCCCACAGAATTTTAACTCATAATCGTCGGTTTCTAAAAAATCGTATGTAAACATTGTAACCTATGTTCTACATTTATTGACAGTCTATTTTTAGCAACAACAATAAGTAAGGCTTATATATATGATAGAGCTGCTTTCCTCAAAACCACTGACTTAATATATTTGCATTTAAAGGTTACAACATGTATTGGGAACATCTGACAGGGATGTATTGAGAGAAGATTTGCCTCGCCTTGGCTATTTAGACGCGGTTTTAAAAGAAACAATGCGATTATATCCTGCGGTTCCGATGGTAGCACGTAATGTCGAGAAAGACATTAGGCTTAGTAAGTACACTTTTCAATAATATCACTTATTTTTCTTCAATAACTGTAATCAAAACCTTTCTTGACATCGCACCGTAAACAAACGCAACACAATTAAACTTAATGCAATAATTCATTTTAACGAACTATAAGTAATGAGTTATGTATTAATAAGTAAATATAATTGCTTTACTTTTACTGTACTTTTCTAGACTTATGTCTATACTTATTATAAGAGAACAGTGTTGTCTCGGTCAATCATGGTCAATATGTCCAGAATCAATTTCTCTCATAATTTTGTCGTAAAATAGAGAAATTGGTTATAAAAATTGGTTCGAAAAAATCGAGTAACTTAATTATCTTTTTTTTTTACCTTGTTTTTTTAGTATGAAATTAACAACTAAAAAACCACTTTAGATTTCTTATTATTGTCCAGGCTGCCTCCGCAGCCTAGTGGTATGGGCGTGTGCCTTAGAAACTGGAGGTCATGGGTTCCAATCCTGCGGGGACTCAACAAATTTTCATTGTTGTTTCCTAGTTGGCTAGGGCAATATGGTCCGATCACCCCATTTGTCTGAAAAGTGAGATGATCCATGCGTCGGATGGGCATTGGACCAGCGGGGTCGGATACGGTCCCAAACTCCTTAATGATAGGGGTGTATTAGGGGAGGCCTATGTCCAGCAGTGGACTATAACAGGCTGATGATGATGATGGTGATGACCAATCTAGCCTTACTTTTCTTTTGTATATTTTCACCTTCTTTTTTTTTTATTTTTAATTAATACGTATATTATCCGCGTATTATAGAAAACTATACGCTGTATTCTGGAAACACCGTTGCTATAATGATTTGTGGAGTCCATATGAATCCAATGTGGGGCGAAAATATAGACCAGTTCATACCTGAGAGATGGTTTAACCATGCGATGCTCAAAGAGAACTCCAACTTATTTATGCCATTCAGTCTTGGAAAGAGGGTGTGCATTGGTAAATATGTTTATCACTTCATAGTATAAAGCAAATATACAGCGAAAGCGCTCTCCGCCCGTGCCTCCGTATGCCTAAATCTTTAAAACTATGGAACGCATTTTGAAACGGTTTTAATAGACAATTATTATGTATCATATATTATGCATATTATTATGAAGAACGTCTGAACAAATTTAAATGTTTCTAATGTATTATCGTAAATAAACATACAATCGCAGTCTGAACACCACTAGATAAATCACTATAATTTGCCACAGTATTGTACAACTCATAAAGGTTTACTAAGAGGACGCGATGGTAAAGTCTATGTAGTTAAGGATAACTCCAGTAACAATTGTATATCATTTAGATTTTAGACTAAATAATATTAAAAGGCTTATTTCCGGAGCAATTTAAGCAATATGCGGTGTTGCTCCTTCAATAATCTCAACTTAAAATATACTCTCTATTCAATATAAATCAATATGGCGTATACAGCATGTAAATTAATATTTTTAAAGATACTACAGACATCAGCAATGCTTACGTATAAAACCGGGGTGGGTCACTAGTATAAGTAAAAAACAAAGCAATATCTAATTGTTTAATGGAACCCGTTTTACATTTTATTTGAAAAAAAAACAAATCAATAAGATAAAGAATACATCTTTAGATACATATTTAATTTAAGGGAAAATGATAATAATCTTAAAATTTTGATATTGTAGTACCTTTAATTTACCTTTTGTTTGTAGGAAAGACGTATGCAATGTTTATTATGAAAATTATGCTTTGTCACGTATTGCGTCGCTATCGAATAAAGGGAGATCGTCAGGCAGTGGTGGACCAGATAGATGTTCTTCTTAAGCCATCTTCAGGCCATTTTATAACAATTGAAGAAAGAAATCGCAAAGTTTAGATTTAACCAAGTTCAAGTTCTAATCAAAATATTTTACTATAGCTTGTTAAAAATGCATAATATAAAAATTTTCATTTGTACAACAAAACAATATTTAATTAATTTTGGTAAGTACGGGGCATGTTTTTTTAAGAAAGTACCGTTTTGGGATTAAAAAAGTCGTGCATAGATATCGCAAGAATTTTATTTTTACATGAAAGGCTGTACCTTAACCTACTTTTCTACATAATTTTCGTGAATATTGAGGCACTTGCCATAACGTGGCACCAGGTTTTGAATACCCTCCTCATAAAATTCTGCCGCCTGACTTGTTAACCACTGTACCACAAATATTTTGACTTTGTTATCGTCTTGAGGACGCTGACCACACAGGTGTGTTTAAAGTGCAGGAACAAATGGTAATCGCTGGGCGCCAGATCAGGGCTGTAAGGAGGACGGTCTAGAGTGTTCAATTTAAAAGATTTGAGGAGATCTTTGGTCCGTTAGCCATATGTGGACGGGCTTTGTCACACATACGAGCATAGGAACCCTGGCAACGACAAAGGAGACCAGTATCCCAGCCTCCAGCGGCGGCCTAGATATTGGGCTCCGCCGCTAGCACCGTTTCGGCTGCAGAAGGAGGAGAGATCGATGACACCATGCCGAATGTCCCGTCCCTTTGTAGCCCTTCACACCGAATCAACGGTACGGCCCAGCTGAGTCGCAGAAGATAGGGAGAACGAAGGACAGGAAGGGCGGCACGCCTACCTCCTGCAAACCGTCCCTGCACCCTCCCAGCCGCATTCAAGGCCGACTTTATTCAGCCCGTTTGGAGCAGCCTCCTCCACGGCCGGCCTTACACCACGGTTCCTCTTAGCTGCCCCGCGGCTAAGCATGCCGCAGATGCATAAAGTGAAAACCTGTTCGGGGGGATCCTGGTAGTTTTCCTAGTATGAATAATTAGTTGCCATGCAAACATCAGATCAGTAAAGGAAAAAAGTAATTTTGTTGTTATTATTATTATAATCAAAACAACACATTTCAAAAAATTGTCTACTAATAATTATTTCTATTGTTTACGCGAATATTATACATTATTAATTGTTTTTTGTTTGTCTACCCCGTGACCATGGCCGCTGGAAAGTGTTCGAAACGTCGAGAATTATAAAATGTAAAATAAACGCAATAAAATCCGTAAAGTCTTTTTATTTCATTATTGTCTACTATATTATTATAATTTGTGTATTAGACATGGTCAGAACATCTGTAAAATTTTAAAACAAAAATTTAAGATTTTAATTATACAAAAAGGTCAGTGTTTTAAGTTTTAAAATGGAAGGTGTTTTATGGTAATTCATAATAAAATGGATTCGAATATTTTAAATGATAAATAAAAAGATTTAAAGATACTGTGAAATACATATGAAGGTATCAAAAAAAACTTTTACAAATGCAGTAGGTATATTGCCTAATAACCTGTGTGTCAGTGGTTAAATAAAACTTTGTTTATCACGCCTGTCTAATAAACAATGCAATATTTTATTAATTTACAGCTATTATGGTATTAAAAGGTTTCACTGCGTTTCTATATATTTAATATAATAAAAGACATAACAGTTTAATATTTAAAATATTTCTGTAGTTAAGTGTATAAGAATACAAATATGTTAAAACGACAAATTAATCTATGCCACAGAATTCACACGGCTATAATTGATTAAGATTAGACGACGCTAAGTGACCAGTTTTTTTTGTGTGCATTCGTCAATAGTTATGTGCAGCTTAAGTATATTTATTCTATATAACTAATTTTGAATTTTTTTAACACAAAATCTGTTTTCTTAAAGTCTTTCTAAAAGTCAAACTTTAAAAAAAAATAAACGTAATGAATTATCAATATTTTTGGTACTCAAACAGTTAAGTTTTTAAACCATGTCAGGTGATGGGAATATGTTTGAATACATTAGAAGTAAGAGCAAGTGGAGTGAAATAAAAGGCGTAATAAAATCTTTTACAGTAAGTAAAGATCCAATAGGGTCCAAACTTCTCGCTTTCTTCCATAATTAAAATTCAGCACAAGTACCACGTAAATATTATCTCTGAAAAGGTGTATGATCCCATATCTCAGGCTCACGACTTTGAAATCAAAAATAATTACAACGGCACACTACCACATGAAAGAAAATCGCTTATGACATATTAGCTGTTCTTAAACTATATTATTACTAACTGTTACCAGCGACTTTATCCGCGTGGAAAAGAAGTCAAAGTCAAATATCTTTATTCAATACGGGAGCATTACACTTTCTTATTGATTGTCAAATAATCTACCACTGGTTCTGAAATGGAAGCCTCGAACCTGATAAGAACCGGCGTAAGAAACTCAGCGGGACTTTTTTTCTTTCGTTTATTTAAATAAATTTTACAAAATGATCGCATAATACATCACAATTTAATACTTTGAAATAGCCTGGATCGAACAGTTCATCACCAGGGTGTATTATCTATCAAATAATCGTTACAACAATAATATCCTTTTTAATGAAGATATTGTGCCCGTTTTTAAATCTTTGGAAAATAAAAAAACTGTACATCTGTGGGGGATCTCTGTAGGGTTATAAATTTTATTATTGATGTTATCTCTCCTTGCCTGGCAGCTATTTTTTATCATTGTATTACATGTGGTAAATTACCTGACCATATGAATCACAAGTAAGAATTAATAAAAAAAAGTTAGTAAACTTATTCCGATATTTAAATCAGGCAGTACTACAGACCCCAATAACTTTAGACCTTTATCTATAATGCTTGCGCGTAGTAAAATTTATGAGAAAATAATTCTTAACCAATTACTTGTACATTTTAATTCTCATAATATACTTAATAACCAGCCATACGGGGTTTACACGGTGTCGTTCTACAACCGATGCTGGTGCCCATCTTGTTAAAACTGTATTTGAGGCATGGGAAGGATCACACGATGCTTTAGGTGTCTTCTGTGACTTAACCAAAGCATTTGACTGTGTACAGCATGATACTTTGGTCAGGAAATTAAGCCACTGCGGCATTAAAAATGCCGCACTCGACTTTCGGACTTCACACTTAAGCCATCGAACTCAGAGAGTTGACGTGAACGACAAGAGATCTCTCAGGGTGCCGGTAGGTATGGGGGACCCACAGGGATCCATTTTGGGGCCTTTTCTCTTTCTGGTTTATATTAATGACGTACCACACCAGGTTGTGAACAAAAACGAGATTGTATTATTTGCTGATGACACTTCTTTAATATTTAGAATAAAATGACGTAACTTGCAAAATGACGATGTAAAGTAAAATACTGGTTTAGTGCAAATAATTTAATGTTAAACAAAAATAAAACGAAATGTATAAGGTTTATGACTCCTAATGTTACTCAAGCTGGGTGTGATATGGTCGTAGATGGAGAAGTGCTAGACCACGTAGATTCCACTGTATTTCTCGGCACCACAATAGATTCTAAATAGCAATGGGGCCCTCATATTAATAGACTGGCGAGTAAACTTAGCTCAGCGGCTTATGCAGTCAAAAAAATTTGACAACTAACCGATGTTGATACAGCCCGTATAATATATTTTAGTCATGTCCACAGTGTAATGTCTTATGGCATTCTACTGTGAGGTAACGCAGCTGATATAAATACTATTTTCGTAATTCAAAAGAGAGCGATTCGAGCAGACTATAACCTGGGCCCCAAAGAATCGCTGAGAAAAATATTAACTAAAATCAATCTAATGACTGTTTTTTCTCAATACATCTTAAGTATATTCGTAAACATAAAAATGATTTTGTAAAACATTGTGACACACATAGTATAAATACAAGGAATAAGCATAATTTTGTTCTTCCAAAAACTAGGCTCCGAAGAACAATGAAATTAATCATAGGACAATGTATACTTTTCTACAATGAAATCCCAGAAAACGTTCAGCTATTATCTGTAAATAAATTTAAAAAAGTTGTAAAGGAACGTTTGTATGTTAATGGTCCCGTCATTTAAGCTTAAATTAGGTAAGAATCTCGGGATTCGAGATATTCACCTGTAAGGCTGTAAATACTTGTATACCTTACTTGACACCTTAAAAGTTGTCTCAAAACCTATATGGTAGGATGTAAGTAACTTTAAATTTCTTTAATGGTTACTACACCTAATACAATTATTATTTGATATATCTCTTTTACTATGGTTTTTTTGCTATTTGTATTTATTATCAATATCGTGGAATGCTAAATTCTCTACAAATTTAGTTATAAAAATTTTTATACGGTGAATCGTTTTCGAGATACAGGGCGGAGAGCGCGCGGTCACATCATCACTTTAGGTCAACCGGAGCCTCCGGTCGAAAACGTGCCATAAATAGTTGATGAACTATCGATAAATCAATGCTTAAAAATATTTATCAATTTTTTTTATCTATAATAATATATTATAAAGTAACGGTATTTTAATCTCTGTGAACAATTTTCTAAGGGATTCTTTGGTGTCCAGATTATAGACCGCTTGAATAGCTCCTTTTTAGAGGACAAAGATCGTATTAGTATCCGCAGCACTTCCCCACAGTAATATTCCATAAGACTTTACACTGTGTAAATAGCTGAAGTATATTAACCAGGCTGTCTCGACGTCAGTTAATTGTCTGATTTTCTTTTCAGCATATACTGCAAAGCTAAATTTATTCGCCAGTCTATTAATATGAGGACCCCACTGCAATCTGGGTATAACATAATGTTATTCCTAGAAACGCAGTTGAGTCAACAACGTCTAACTCTTCCTCATCTGTAAACACTTCACATTTACTCGGTCTTACATTTGGAATTATAAATTTAATACATTTTGTCTTCTTCTGGTTTAGTAGCACCATAATTTGCTACTAACCTACACCCTAAACCGGTGCGCCACTCTAGAGAGAATATTATTTATAACGTCATTAATTGATTTTTGTCATTTACCTTAAAAAATCAAGGAAGTATCGTCAAATAATACTATATCTTCGTTTTTATTAATAATGTATGGTTTATATAGACGAGAAAGAGGAAAGACCCTAAAATAGTGACATTCTCTTACGTAATTTCCCGACCAGAGTTTCATGCTGTACGCAATCAAAAGCTTTTTGATAAAAATGCTTTTAACGAGCCTAACGCCAGCATCAATTGTAGAGTGACCCCTAGTAAAACCGTACTGTTTGTTATTTATAAGACAGTTACTGTTAAAATGTTTCTTTAATTGGGTTATTAAATTTTTTTTAAATATTTTACTAAAAGTAGGCATAATAGAGATAGGGCTTAAATTGTTAGGGTCCATATTACACCCTGATTTAAAAATCGGTATAACTCTACTGTACTTCACTAGGTCAGGTAACTCGCCACTCTGGATGCAAACATTTAATTTTGTTGCTAGATGAGGCAATAGATGTGAATTACAGTGGTCCTTATTTAGGACTTGTCCGAATATTTTTGTTTGTCCTAAATCTATTAAAAACAATTCATGCCAAGTTATTAGACTGAACTTTAAATTAATAATAACTCGGAAACCGTTAGAGTAAGCAAGAAATCGTAAGATAAGTTTTTGTCGATTGTTTACTTATCTTCATACATATACTGACCAGACAAAATCTGTCCATGACGGATTCGGTTCACGGTTCATGATGTAAAAATTCCAAAGTAATAACAGATTTCGACTAAGAGTATGATTTCTACGTAATTGTACTTCTTAAAATGGTGTATAATAAAGTTTTCAAGCACATATATCTATGGTTTAGGAATAACTCACACTTAAAATGGTTATTTCAATGCAACACATTGTTAAAAATTGCAATTCATCATCAAAAGGCTCATTTAAGGTAATATAGCAGTTTTCATTAAAGTTAAAGCATTTAAAAAATTTTTCATTTTATGTGCATAAAACGAGTAACACATGACATTTTGATGAAATGAATACCTTTAAAGATATTAGAGATTTAAAATGGCAGATATCGCGGTGTTGTCACGATCTTGAAGTCGATAATATATTTTTTGTTAAAATTTCATTTGTTAGATAACATTTTTTACAATTTGGAGATAGTAGAGAGACCACATTTTTTTATAAACAAGGAAATTGGCATAAACATCGGGTATATTTTAATAAACTTTGTTTAAGTGTGATGCACTCAATCATATTAACAGTTCCTAAAAAAAATATAAGGAAGTTAAGAAGATTTAGTTAAGGGTGGTAACCTCATAGATATAAGCTTTTTCAGCAATAGACATATTGATAACTAAGCGGTTTGTAAAATGTATATGAATTAATATAATATTATGCGGCATACTGTTTGTTATTTTCAACTTTTTGCGTTGATTTTATTAGTAGGGAGAACGCATATACTAATTAAAAAATCATTTTTTCACAAACGTAAAATATTCAAAAATATGTAATACTTACAAAAAAAACTGCTTGTTTCTCGCTGTGACGTTATACAGCGAGAAACAAGATTTTAAACTTGTAATTATGATACATGAATAAAGATTTAGGATATCAGATTCTCATGTAATTGAATAAAGAAAAGATGTTTATTTTGTACATTAAGCTAATACAAATAAAATGTTATGAATTACACAAACAATATTAGACACAATGAACCAAAAAGGGTTAACTCTTAACGTAGAATTATGAGTTATATACAACCCAAGAATGCTGGTTTTCAGCAGAACCTAATATACAGATAGATGTCTACTACTTAGACAAAGAATATAAAAGAAATACCAAATATTAAACAATTTTTTCTACAATAACCGGTGGTAGGTCCCCTTTTTACTGGGGACCGTCTGGGTGGGTACCACCGCGGCGCCTATTTCTACCGCCAAGCAGTAGTGTGAAAACCCTACAGTGTTCCGGTTTGAAGGAGACCGTAGCCAGCGAATTTACTGGGTAAACGAGATTTAACATCGTATGACTCACGGTAGGCAGCCCGTTGGTGATACCTGTATTGCCAATGTCTATGGGCGTCGGTGACCACTTTCCAAAAAATAACAACAACTTAAAAAGAAAACAAAAATAAACAACTTTACACTAAAACATGAAATGTTCAAAATATAATAAAATAAGTCAAGATTTTTTTAAAAGTGGTACAATATTGCAAAAATAAAATCACAATTTTGAAATAATACATCAGGCCGTGTGGCTGTGGTCATGGGTGTGTGCATGTAGGATATGCATTGGCGTGTGAACGTATCCTGCATCTGTGTGTGTGCGTTAGAATATAAATATGAACTCGCTTATAAACTCTGAGTGGTAGACTTTTGTAAAGAACTCAAAATTTTTTGTCCGGCGAAGAAATATTATTGTATAAACTAAAATTTACAACATGCTATAAGGTTATGAAAATAATAAAAGATTGAAAAACACGCTATAAAACAGAAAATTATTAAATAATCAATATAACTTAGAAGACAACTGACATTGGATAAATTATTTATAGAAAATAGTGAAAAACGAGCAGAAAATTTATCTAACTATTTCGTTTACTCTCCAAGACCATGATAAGTACACTTGGTATGACGCTCTTACAACTGGACCGAACTATTATTTACTCACAGACAGAACATCGCAGTACTCGTGTAGACAAGAAAATACCATTTTCATGTCTAAAAACGGGGACTCAACAAAATTCATTGTTGTTTCCTACTTGGTTAGGCCATTTTTTGCCGATCACCCAACTGTCTAAAAGTAAGATGATTCATGCTTCGGATGGGCATGTAAAAGATGATCCACCCACCAACCCGCATTGGACCAGCGTGGTGGGACACGGTCCAAAAACCCCCTTATGAATAGGGGTGTATTAGGGGAGGCCTATGTCCAGCAGTGGACAATCACAGGCTGATGATGATGATGAATCGTTTTTGAGTTTTCGTTTAAGAGTTATTATGCTGAAACGATATCTTCCCCCCCCGCCCCTGTTAGAAATTCTAAGACGGTCTTCAAACTCTTTAAACTAAAATTTAAAATTTGAGTTTATGAGCGAGTTCATATTTATATTCTAACGCACACACACAGATGCATATCCTTACACGCACACACGTCAATGTATATCCTAATACGTTCACACGCCAATGTATATCCTACATGCACACACCCATGACCACAGCCACACGGCCTGATGTATTATTTTAAAATTGTGATTTTATTTTTGCAATATTGTACCACTTTTAGTTATTTTGACCATTTCATGTTTTAGTGTTAAGTTGTTTATTTTTGTTTTCTTTTTAAGTTGTTGTTATTTTTTTTTATTGCATATGCAGGCAGACGAGCAGTCGGAGCCACCTGATGGAAAGTGGTCACCGACGCCCATAGACATTGGCAATACAGGTATCACCAACGCGCTGCCTACCGTGAGACATAGGATGTTAAATCTCGTTTACCCAGTAAATTCGCTGGCTACGGTGCCCTTCAAACCGGAACATAGTAGGGTTTACATACTACTGCTTCGAGGTAGAAATAGGCTCCTGCGTGGTGCCACCAGATGGTCCCCAGTAAAAGGGACCTACCACCGGTTATTAGAAAAAACTGTTTAATATGTGTTTTTTATTTTATATTCTTTGTCTAAGTAGTAGCCATCTATCTTTATATTAGGTTCTGCTGAAAACCAGCATTCATGGGTTGTAAATAACTCATAATTCTACGCTGAGAGTTAACCCTTTTTGGTTCATTGTGTCTAATATTGTTTGTGTTATTCATAATATTTTATTTGTATCAGCTTAATGTACAAAATAAACATCTTTTCTTTCTTCAATCACATGATAATCTGATATCCTAAATCTTTATTCACGTATCATAATTACAAGTTTAAAATCTTGTTTCTCGCTGTATAACGTCACAGTGTTTTTTTTGTAAGTATAAACTATTTTTGAATATTTTACGTTTGTGAAAACATGATTTTTTAATTACTATATGCGTTGTCCCTATTAATAAAATCAATGCAAAAAGTTGAAAATAACAATCTTAGTATGTTACAAACATTATGCCGCATAATATTATATTAATTCTTATACATTTACCAAGCGCTTAGTTATCAATATATCTATGATGAATATATGCTGAAAAAGCTTCTTTACTTCCTTATCAATTTTTTTAGAAACTGTGAATATGATTGAGTGCAGCACACTTAAACAAAGTTTATTAAAATATACCCGATATTTATGCCAATTTATTTGTTAATAAAAAAATTTGGTCTCTCTACTATCTCCAATTTGTTAAAAATGTTATCTTACATATGAAATTTTAACGAAAACCATATTATCGACTTCAAGATGGTGACAATGCCGCGATATCTGCCATTTTAAATCTCTAATATCTTTAAAGGTATTCATTTCATCAAAATGTCATGTGTTACACGTTTTATGCACATAAAATGAAGAATTTTTAAATGCTTTAACTTTAATATAAACTGCTATATTACCATAAATGAGCCTTTTGATGATGAATTGCAATTTTTAACAATGTATTACATTGACATAACTATTTTAAGTGTGAGTTATTCCTAAACTATAGATATATATGCTTGAAAACTTTATTATACACCATTTTAAGAAGTACAATTACGTAGAACATACTCTTAGTCGAAATCTGTTATTACTTTGGAATTTTTACATCATGAACCGTGAACCGAATCCGTCATGGACAGATTTTGTCTGGTCAGTATATGTATGAAGATAAGTAAACAATCGACAAAAAACTTATCTTACGATTTCTTGCTTACTCTAACGGTTTCCGAGTTATTAATAATTTAAAATTCAGTGTAATAACTTGGCATGAATTGTTTTAAATAGATTTGGAACTGATTTAGGACAAAGAAAAAATTCGGACAAGTCCTAAATAAGGACCACTGTAATTTACATCTATTACCTCATCTAGCAACAAAATTAAATGTGTGAATCCAGAGTGGCGAGTTACCTGACCTAGTGAAGCACGGTAGAGTTATACCGATTTTTAAATCAGGGTGTAATATCGACCCTAACAATTTAAACCCTATCTCTATTTTGCCAAATTTTAGTAAAATATTTGAAAAAAATTAAAACCATTTTAAGAAACATTTTAACAGTAACTGTCTTATAATAACAAACAGTACGGCTTTATAGGGTCACTCTACAATCGATGCTGGCGTTAGGCTTTGTTAAGAGCATTTTTAAGCAAAAGCTTTTGATTGCGTACAGTATGAAACTCTGGTCGGGAAATTACGTAAGAGAATGTCACACTCACAGCTTTGTTTTCCGAACTCAGACGGTTGATGTAAATGGTAAAAGATCTCCCGGGGCCCTGGTAAATATGGATGTTCCTTAAGGGTCTTTTTTTGGGTCTTTCCTCTTTCTCATCTATAAAAACCATACATTAATTATAAAAACGAAGAGATAGTATTATTTGATGATACTTCCTTGATTTTTGAAGGTAAATGACAAACATCAATTAACGACGTTATAAATAATACACTCTCTAGAGTGGCGCACCGGTTTAGGGTCAATAATTTGCTACTAAACCAGAAGAAGACAAAATATATTTTAAATTTATGACTCTAAATGTAAGACCGAGTAAATGTGAAGTGTTTACAGATGAGGAAGAGTTAGACGTTGTTGAGTCAACCGTTTCTGGGAATAACATTATGTTATACCCAGATTGCAGTGGGTCCTCATATTAATAGACTGGCGACTAAACTTAGCTCTGCAGTAGATGCTGTCTAGAAAATCAGACAATTAATGACGTGGAGACAGCCTGGTTAATATACTTCAGCACAGTGTTAAGTCTTATGGAATACTACTGTGGGAAGTGGATTCTAATTTGATCTTTGTCCTCCATAAAGGAGCTATTCGAGCGGTCTATAATCTGGACACCAAAGAATCCTTAGAAAATAGTTTATAGAGATTAAAATACCTACCGTTACTTCTCAATACAGATTCTAAAACTTAATGGATGCGCAAGAAAATATAAATGATTTTCGCAGGCATTGTGTTGTATAACATAAATAATATTATAATATTATTTTAAAAGATGACAAAAAGGCCCGCTGAGTTTCTTTCACCAGTTCTTCTCAGGTCGGTGGCGATCTATTTCAAACCGGTGGTAGCATCCTTGACAATCAATAAGCGAGTGTTACAGTTTTATATTGATTAAAGATATTTGAATTTGAATTTAAATGCAAAAGTCACTCTGTCTATCTATCTGTCTGTCCGTCTTTCCATCTTTCTATCTTTCCGTCAGGCCGTCGGACGGACAGACGGCACGTACTTATTCAAAACAAACACTCTATTTTTATTATACTTAAAAGTATATTTTTTACACGTCGTACATCATCGTCTCGCTTCCAGACTAGACGACTTGCAGCCACCGAACAAGTGGATTCCGAAAAGGCTTTAGTACCATAGACCACATATCTACGCTGCGGCAGATTATATAGAAAACTGAGGAGTATAATTTGCCTTTATGCTTGGCGTTTGTGGACATGAGAAAGCTTTAATTCTATTGAAATTTGGGCTGTTCTGCAGGCCCTTCAGCGTTGCCAAATTGACAGTCGGTATATTGAGGTGCTGAGGTGTTTGTACAGTAAAGCAACGATGTCTGTCCGACTACAATCCAGTAGTACGAAGCCTATTCAATTGCAGAAGGGTGTAAGACAGGGTGATGTTATATCCCCGAAAGTCTTTACCGCTGCATTGGAAGACGCATTCAAATTATAGGATTGGAAAGGACGAGGTATAAACATCGATGGCGAGTGCATCACCCACCTAAGATTTGCCGACGACATAGTCATAATGGCGGCGTCGCTGGAGGATCTCAACGCTGTGCTCAATGACCTCATGAACTAAGACGTGGGCCTTCACTGCTGGCCGTATTAGGAAGCTCCAAGTAACTCAGCAAGCTATGGAGCGGGCTATGCTCGGAATTTCTCTGCGTGATAAAGTGCGTAATACAGACATCCGCAGCAGAACGATGGTGACCGACATAGCTCGCAAAGTTAGCAAGCTAAAGTGGCAATGGGCCGGCCATCTAGCTCGTAGAGCCGATAACCGATGGGGAAAAAGGTTCTAGTGTGGAAGCCTCGTGCTGGCTATCGCAGTGTGGGACGACCCCCACGAGATGGAGTGACGACCTGTGCAAGTGTGCGGGAAGTCGGTGGATGCAGGTGGCGCAGGATCGTACTTCTTGGCGGCTCATGGGGGAGGCCTATGTCCAGCAGTGGACTTTCGCAGGCTGATATGATGATGATGATGATGAACAATGATCTTTTGATTCATTAACCAAAGCATTTAAATGCGAGTGTCTAAGTTTTGGTCCTAAACAGCTGAATATTAATATTAATTCTATACCCACATCCCAGACTAAGGTGACGAAGGTCAACATAGGACTGGATAAGACAAGACATGTCTCTTCTCATGACACAATCAAAATTTATAGCGATGAAATGGGAAGGAAAATAAGTTTGTTTCTAAATGACAGATGTATGGGGGAATTGGTATCATACTACTGCATGCCGGGAGCAACCTATACACATATAATGAATAAAGCGGTAATTGATATCCATTGCCCTAACACTGTCCTAATTATTCTCATTGGGAGACGGTAGATATAACAACAATTTAAATTATTTTTAAATATTAACTTATGCAAAACTAACATTTCCTTATTTAAGGAATTGCACAGGAAACTACTGTAGGAATAAGTTAAATAGTAATTTATCAATGCTAAATAATAATAATTATATATCCTTAGACTATTCTGACATTGTAAATAAAATACAACTAATTGACATAAATAATATAATCAATTATAGATACTGTATTCTGACTTGTTATAGATTTAACCTATCAAACTTTTATACAAAACAGTTACCACAGCTGCTGTATTATTGTATTATTAACTTGTCTTTGGCTAAAAGTCCTCTGCTTCTTTGAGCAGACATAATGTGACATGTAATGCCTTGGAATATGTTCTGAATAATTTGAATAAAATTTAAGACAACAGAGGCTGTCTCTAGTATAATTAATTATAATAATCAATGTATTAATGACAAAACAAATTCAAAAATAAATATAAGAACATCAAAACATTCAGGAATAGCCGGTAAGGAACTAAAAGTTGAATTTTTTAAACAATTGTAATATAGATATTATAAGTATTACAGAACACTAAGAAACACATAGCGATATGATGATCAGATTATATTTCACCTTAGATGTTACCAGGTTGCTAGCCCGTTCGACAGAGAAAAAGCTATACACGGTGGTTCATAATATTTTTAAAATAATTTATAATGTTGAGCACTTATTAAAAGAAAATATCAAAGAATGTAAAGATAATTTCTTTTTAGTAATGTAAGCGATATAGTCCAGTCATTATAGTAAGTTCACCTCGGAATTCGAGATTCACAGCTATAAGTCTGTAAATACTTGTATATTGACACCCTAAAAGTTGTCTCAAAACCTACATGTGGTAGGGTGTAAGCAACTATTAAATTTCAAGGTCAAAGGTCACAAAAGTCGGATTTTTGCGCTTTTTTGAAAATATCTCGTTTCCTACGGGTTTTTTGCGGTGTGTATTTATTATCAATATTATAGAATAGTAAATTCTCTACAAATTTTGTTCAAAAATTTAAATACGGTGAACCGTTTTCGAGATAGAGGGTGGAGAGCATGCGGTTACCGCATCATTTCATGCAAAGAGGTGCCTCCGGTCGAAAACGCGCTATATGTAGTTGATGAACTATCGATAAATCAGTGATTATAAATATTTGTCAATTTTTATTAACTAGTATATTATATTAGAATTAATATTTCACCGTATCTTTAAATCTTTTATTTATCATTTAAAATATTCGAATCCATTTTATTATGATTTACCATAAAACACACTTCCATTTTAAAATCTTAATTTTTATATATATATATTTTTTTTTTATTATGGCACACGCAGGCAGACGAGCAGTCGGCCACCTGATGGGAAGTGGTCACCGACACCCATAGACGTGACAATACCAGTGGTATCGCCGACGCGCTGCCTACCGTGAGACATAGGGTTAAGTCTTGTTTACCCAGTAATACGCTGGTACGTGCCTTCAAACCGGAACGCATCAGTGTTTTCACACTACTGCTTCACGGCAGAAATAGGCACCGCGGTGGTACCACCAGACGGTCTCCTGTAAACAGGGGACCTACCACCGTAAAATCTACGATGTGTGCATGTATAATACACAAATTATAATAACATAGTAGACAATTATAAAATAAAAGACTTTACGGATTTTAGCGTTTATTTTGCATTTTAAATTCCCAACGTTTCTAACACTTTCCAGCCGCCATGGTCACGGGGTAGACAAATAAAAAACAATTAATAATGTATAATATTCGTAAACAATAGTATATAATAATTAGTAGACAATTTTATTGAAATGTGTTGTTTTGATTATAATTATTATTATATATTATAATATATAATAATTATATTATAATAACAACAATTTACTATTTTCTTTTACTGATCTGATGTTTGCATAGCAATTAATTATTCATACTAGGAAAACTACCAGGATCCCCGAACAGGTTTACGCTTTATCATAGCTTTATAAACTTAGCTGCGGGGCAGCTAAGAGGAACCGTGGTGTAAGGCCGCCGTGGAGGAGGCTGCTCCAAACGGGCTAAATAAAGTCGGCCTTGAATGCGGCTGGGAGGGTGCAGGGGACGGTTTGCAGGAGGTAGGTGTGCCGCCCTTCCTGTCCTTCGTTCTCCCTATCTTCTGCGACTCAGCAGGGCCGTACCGTTGATTCGGTGTGAAGGGCCCAAAGGGAGGGATATTCGGCATGATGTCGTCGAACCTCCTCCTTCTGCGTCATCATCAGGCCGTGGCTGGAGGCTGGGATACTTGTCTCCTTTGTCGTTGCCAGGTTCCTATGCGCGTATGTGTGACGAAGCCCGTCAATATATGGCTAACTGACCAAAGATCTTCTCAAATCTTTTAAATTGAACACTCTAGACCGTCCTCCTTACAGCCCTGATCTGGCGCCCAGCGATTACCATTTGTTCCTGCACTTTAAGGAACACCTGTGCGGTCAGCGTCATCAAGACGATAACAAAGTCAAAATGTTTGTGGCACAGTGGTTAACAAGTCAGGCGGCAGAATTTTATGAGGAGGGTATTCAAAACCTGGTGCCACGTTATGGCAAGTGTTTGACATACAGACTTTCATGTAAAAATAAAATTCTTGCGATATCTATGCACGACTTTTTTAATCCCAAAACGGTACTTTCTTAAAAAAACATGCCCCGTACTTACCAAAATTAATTAAATATTGTTTTGTTGTACAAATGAAAATTTTTATATTATGCATTTTTAACAAGCTATAGTAAAATATTTTGATTAGAACTTGAACTTGGTTTGAATCTAAACTTTGCGATTTCTTTCTTCAATTGTTATAAAATGGCCTGAAGATGGCTTAAGAAGAACATCTATCTGGTCCACCACTGCCTGACGATCTCCCTTTACTCGATAGCGACGCAATACGTGACAAAGCATAATTTTCATAATAAACATTGCATACGTCTTTCCTACAAACAAAAGGTAAATTAAAGGTACTACAATATCAAAATTTCAAGATTATTATCATTTTCCCTTGAATTAAATATGTATCTAAAGATGTATTTTTTATCTTAATGATTTGTGTACTTTCAAGTAAAATGTAAAACGGGTTCCATTAAACAATTAGATATTGCTTTGTGCTTTTACTTAAACTGTATAGTATAGACATGCTGTATAGAGCCATATTGATTTATTTTGAATAGAGAGTGTATTTTAGGTTGAGATTATTGAAGGAGCAATACCGCGTATTGCTTAAATTGCTCCGGAAATAAGCCTGTTAATATTATTTAATCTAAGTTTTTTTACCATAAAATCTAAACGATAAATAAATGTGACTGGAGTTATCCTTAAATACATAGACTTTACCATCGCGTCCTCTTAGTAAACCTTAATGAGTTGTACAATACTGTGGCAAATTATAGTGATTTATCTAGTGGTGTTTAAACTGCGATTGTATGTAAAGTGTTTATTTATGATATTACATTAGAAACCTTTAAATTTATTCAGACGTTCTTTATAATAATATGCATAATATATAATACATGATAATCGTCTATTAAAACCGCTATAAAATGCGTTCCATAGTTTTAAAGATTTAAGCATACGGAGGCACGGGCGGAGAGCGCTTTCGCTGTATTTGTTTTATATTATGAAGTGATAAACATATTTACCAATGCACACCCTCTTTCCAAGACTGAATGGCATAAATAAGTTGGAGTTCTCTTTGAGCATCGCATGGTTAAACCATCTCTCAGGTATGAACTGGTCTATATTTTCGCCCCACATTGGATTCATATGGACTCCACAAATCATTATAGCAACGGTGTTCCCAGAATACAGCGTATAGTTTTCTATAATACACGGATAATATATGTATTAATTAAAAATAAAAAATACTTGAAGGTGAAAGTATACACAAGAAAAGTAAGGCTAGATTAGTCATCACCATCATCATCATCATCATCAGCCTGTTATATCATCATCATCATCATCAGCCTGTTATATGCTATGTCCACTGCTAGACATAGGCCTCCCCTAATACACCCCTATCATTAAGGGGTTTGGGACCGTATCCCACCACGCTTGTCCAATGCGGGTTGGTGGGTGGACCGACTTTTTACATGCCCATCCGATGCATGGATCATCTCACTTTTCAGACAAATGGGGTGATCGGCCCAAATTGCCCTAGCCAACTAGGAAACAACACTGAAAATTTGTTGATTCCCGCAGGATTCGAACCCACGATTTCCGGTTTCTAAAGCACACGCCCATACCACTAGGCTACTGAGGCAGCCTAGTCAATAATCAGAAATCTAAAGTGGTTTTTTATTTCTTAATTTCATACTAAAAAATCAAGGTAAAAAAAAAGAAAATTAAGTTACTCGATTTTTGCTAACCAATTTTTATAACCAATTTCTCAAATGAGAGATTGATTCTGGACATATTGACCATGATTGACCGAGACACCACTGTTCTCTTATAATAAGTATAGACATAAGTCTAGAAAAGTAAAGTAAAAGTAAAGCAATTATATTTACTTACTTTAATACATAACTCATTACTTATAGATCGTTAAAATGAATTATTGCATTAAGTTTAATTGTGTTGCGTTTGTTTGCGGTGCGATGTCAAGAAAGGTTTTGATTACAGTTATTGAAGAAAAATAAGTGATATTTTTGAAAAGTGTACTTACTAAGCTTAATGTCTTTCTCGACATTACGTGCTACCATCGGAGCCGCAGGATATAATCGCATTGTTTCTTTTAAAACCGCGTCTAAATAGCCAAGGCGAGGCAAATCTTCTCTCAATACATCCCTGTCAGATGTTCCCAATACATGTTGTAATCTTTAAATGCAAATATATTAAGTCAGTGCTTTTATGGAAGGCAGCTCTATCCTATATATAAGCCTTACTTATTGTTGTTGCTAAAAATAGACTGTCAATAAATGTAGAACATAGGTTACAATGTTTAGATACAATGTTTTAGAAACCGACGATTATGAGTTAAAATTCTGTGGGGATTCAAAAACATTTGTTTGTTGTTTTTAGTTTGCAAGAAACCTGGTCACCCAATTGTGTGTAAAGTAAAATGTTTCATGCATCCATCCTGTCCTGTTGGACATCCGTCCCATCTTTAAGACTATAGTGTAGGGAGTGCACCTGTGGCTGCGCGGAAATTTGTGAACTTTTATATTTTTTGCGCAGTTGGCTGATCTCTCATATAGGATGGCCGCCATAGTCGCAATCAACTAGGAAACATTTATTCCTAAATGTATATGTGAAAATATGTCTAAATTGCCTAAATTCGCAAAGGTTATCCAAATTTTCATAAAATGAAAGAAACTAGAGTAATTAGTGATTTTATAAAATATTTAAGTACGCAAGTTACATACTCGTTATAAACTTTATCTTGAACGTCTGGATAGGTGCCGATTAAAAGTAAAGTATAAACCATTGTAGAGACGATCGAGTCATGGCCAGCAACAACAAATGTGTCCACATGGTTCCTTATTTGTTGATCAGAAAGAACTTCTTCGCCGTACGATTCATTTAGTTCAAAGAGTAGATCCAAAAATGATTTAAAAGATTTATCTGGAAAAAATATTTAAATTAACTTTTTTAATTATTATATATTGTAGAAAAAGGTTTTATAGATCAATTTTTTGGAGAATTTATTATATAACCAAAAATGGATCATCACTTTTTGCTAAAATGTGTTTTGGCCATAAGTGTGTTTTTTAAATCCTCAAAACGAAATAAACGAAATTTCACTAGGATAATAGCTATATTATTAAGATATAAGTAAGGAAAACAAATAAAATAATAGAAAAATAAAAGATTCTATTATAAAAAGAACTTACTATAAATAAAGGGATCTATCAAGCACAATTTATATTAAAAATCATTTAATGTACAGGGATTATGTTGTATAGAAGCGGTGGAAACTGAATACCCGATATATCATGGAATGCTCTACAAGTACACTTTTAAAGTTTTGCTATTTAATAAACCTGGTCATTCTGCTTTAAAAACCAATGAAATGTCCATTCGAATTTCGGATTAGGACAAATTGAATCCACATTTAGATTGAATTAATTGAAAAATCTACCTCTAAAATTTTTGATATTTTATCTTTTATTAGATATTGAAAACCAAAATAATATTAAATGTAAAAATAATTAAATTACATTTGCTCCAAAAGTTAAAAACGTAAGGTGTAAAGAAAGTTCTGGAAGATTTTGCTCTACTGCTCTCTTTATTAAAAAATAATTATAATATGTATAAGAAAATTTTTTATGTTTAAAAGGGACTCAGTAAAATTTACATTTTTACTTACCAGTAGAATCTAGAGTATCATTTCTGGTATAGAAATATTTCTTTCTATTCTTCACTATCTTTATAAAACAGAGAAAATGTAAATTTAACGACGGTTATTAATACTGTACGTATTCTATAATTTCATTATAAAACTTACCCTGTCAGAAGCACTGTGTAGTTCATTAATATGCACATCTAGTTTTTTTTTCATTGCGGTTAAATTCCATATAAAATTAATGTGTAACCATACCCGTTGAAACCTCATCGCCAATATTTTGAGGCAAGAACTTGATGCGTGATTATACGCAGCGTTCAATTCTTTATTTTCACCGAAATCAAGACCAAATGCCGTAGCTGTTTGCGAAGATTATTTTAGAAACAAAAAAAGAAAATTAATTATTTGGTACAGAAAGACAAATCAAATTTATTTCAGAAGGCTCAACATAAAATGGTTTACGCTTAGGCTTTGCTGACGCTCTAACGAGATTTCTTCTGAACGTTAGTTCCAGGGGTTATTTACAATCTGTATATGAGCCGTAAGGTTACTAAAAATCTATGTAACGTATGGTATATTATAAATAATATAAGTAATTACTTGAACCTTACCGCAGATAGCGTCCATTGCTATGTCTCGAATATAAGGACCCTGATCAAAAGGTCCATTTCCTGCTTGCGGTTTTAGATTCACGACTAGCTGTTTTGCATGCTGATTAAACATATCCAAGAAGCAAAGCATTTGCTTTTGATTGAAAACCGGATTTAATAATTTTCGATGACGTTTCCATATTGGTACTTATAAAAATAAAAGAGTTTAAAATGAAGCTTTAGCAAAAAATCAAACGTTAAAGATGTAAGCTATTACATTTGGTTTTTTATCTTAAATGGCTTTTCAAAACTATTTAACTAATTAATATTATCGATTTGATTTGATATAAATAGGAAAAGAATCGTAACTTGCCATACCAGAAGATGTAACTAAACCGTTTCCGAAAACCGGCTTAGCAAAATCATACACGATGTCCTTTTGGAGCAATGAATTTGCTACAGTAAGACAATCATCCGGATCAGTTAGAACTACAAACAAAAAAAACTTATCTTACACTGTTTCCACTAAAAAACTTACGGTGACCGTATTTCTAAACGAAATTACTTCTTGTTTTATTGATCAAAGTGTTGGGTTGATAAATTATCTATACAAATAAATAAAATAAGAGTACGTTTGTAACATCACAAAACCGAAACACAATCAAAACCGAAACCGAAAACAATTTGTAACGTCATAAATCCAATGTATATTACAATGTAATGTGATATATAATGGATACGTAAACAAAACATATTTTTGTCCGACTATCTGTCTGTCTTTTTGTTCTGGCTTATCTCTAGAATGATTGGTCAGGTTTTATTGCATTTATTTTGACCCATTGCAGTCTGTAATCCATTGTGATGCCTAGAAATGCAGTCAACTCTATGTGACCCATCGCTTCGGCATCTACAACCACATCACACCCCGTCTGAGAAAAATTTGGATTAATGAATGTTGTATAATTCTAATATTATTTTTGTTAACTACAAATTATCCGCACTGAACCACAATCCTCCCTTTAAAACGTTACTATTTTCATCGTTATCTTGCAAGTTACGTCGTTTTATTTTAAATATTAAAGAATTGTCATCAACAAATAATACGATTTCGTTATTGTCTTCAACTTGGTATGGTAGGTCATTAATACAGGTCAGGTCCGATTTTTACATGCTAAATTTGACATAACCAATCAGCAAACAACTATAACACAAAGTTGATTCCCTTTGAGATTCGAACCTACGACCTTCGGTTTATAAAGCAAGGGCCATGGTTTAGAATTATTGTCTCATCTTGTTGTGAAAGTTGTGCTTATTTCATTGTTTTATACAAGAAAAACAGAAAATAAAAAATAAAAAAGTAAAAAATGTCAAACCGTAATATTTCTTGAACCCTAAAATTACTGTAGTAGCCTGCTGATTAGATGTGCAATATTTGCAGGTTTCCTTCAACACCGTCCACAAATCTGAAAAAAATTTAATCATATTAGGTCAACACAACTAGGATATGGTAAAAACATCGCGTCGTAGGAATTAATAATTTTGTTGCCTCTATCGTTTATTTAACAAACGTTGATCATTTATATTTGATTCGTTAGAGTAATCAAGTGTATTTGCAATATATACATTAATATTAGAACTGTTTTTATCGCAATAAAATAATAATTGTTAAAAAAAACATTATCACTTCTCGTTCATTATCGACCTATCTCTATCCTTCCCTTCCTTTCTAAAGTTCTCGAATCACGTGTGTTCAAACAATTTTCTCATTATGTGCTTAAAAACAATTTACTAAGTCCTTATCAATCCGGCTTTAGATCTGGCCATAGTACAACCACTACCCTCCTTAAAGTGACTGATGATATTAGGGTTGGTATGGAGAACACCAAATCACTGTTTTGGTGCTGTTTGATTTTTCCAACGCCTTTAATACTGTCAGTCACGATATCCTTAGAGCTATCCTGTCGCACTTTATGGTTTCTGAAGAAAGTCTGGACTGGTCCACTGGCTGACTGGTCGTCATATCTTCGGGGACGCCAGCAGTCAGTAGCATTTGTTGAATCTTTATCTAGTTGGCTTGATGTTCATTCTGGCGTCTCATAAGGCGGTATTCTCTCTGCAATATTATTTTCTCTTTAATTAATCTTGTTACTAGCAAATTCAGTGTGCGTATCATCTGTATGCTGATGCCTTGCAAATTTATGTCCAAGCTAGCAAAGATAAACTCCAGGAAGCTTTTCATAAGGTCAACCACAATTTAGGGTATATTAAACGCTGGTCTGATAGGTTTGGGTTAGCCGTTAATCCAGGAAAATGTCAAGCCATTGTGGTTGGCTGTTCCAGAAATTTGTCGAAATTCGCCTTCGCCCAGCTGCCACAAATTATCTTTTACGGCTCTCCTATTCCCACACAAATTTTTCAAAACCTGGGTTTAAACATAGATACTACACTTAGCTGGAATTCACATATTGCAAGTATCAGTCTCAAAGTAACCAGTGCTATGCGGTGTTTGTACAGGCTTTAATAAATGTATAATAGAGATAGTTGTTTGGGTCGGCGGTAGTTTATTTGACTTTGAATAAGTGTAATGTTTCCATATTGAGTAAAGATATTTGACTTTGACTTTGACTTTGAGAAGACACTTAAGAATATTCGATGACATAACCCATGACCGTACGATACCAATGGGTTTCAAATTAAAAAAAAGTTGACATAAACTGATAAAACAACACTAAGTAAATTAAAAGGAGTATAATAAGTTGCTTAATGATTTTTCATAGACAATAAAATAAATAAAACAAGCTAAAAAACTCTTACTTTTCAGTTATTTAAATAATTTTCACACTTTTTACCTTTAAAATGGAATATTTACAGTTTTTGTAATGTTAGACTACATGAGCAAAAACGCATATGCGCATTTTTTGTACTTGAGATAACTCTATATAGTTAAAAGATGTAAAATCTTGGACCAAAAAATTAATTTTATTTAAATTTTTAGAATTGACATGATAAATGCTTATCGATCAACTGTCAGCCGGAAGTCAGTCATACTTAATGAAATAACGTACGTATTAAACGCACAATAATGCAACAAAACATTGGTAGGAAATAACTTAGAACCAAAAGACAAATTATGGTATTTTTTGCTACGAAACATAACAAACATATTAGTAATTATTTCTATTGCTTGCGCGAATATTATACATTATTAAATAAAATTACTTTACGGATTTTATCGCGTTTATTTTACATTTTAAATTCCCGACGTTTCGAACACTTTCCAGCGGCCGTCTACCACGTGACCACGGACGGAATTTAAAATGTAAAATAAACGCGATAAAATCCGTAAAGTAATTTTATTTAATAAAACATATTAGTATCAATAAAAAAAATCATACAACTATACAAAAAGTTGTCTTGTTTACTAACAATTAAATTTTCAAGGGCATCCGATTGTCAAAAGCCTTTTTAATTCCATAAGTATCATTGCATAACGTGTAACACTTGGTATTCAGAAGTATTTATGTAGCCATTGACGATAAAATTAACCAATTGACGTCCGTTGTTTCGGCAAAAAAGGATGTAATTAATTCGGACCGTATGCGTGGATGATGACAATTCTAAAAGATAGTGACTGTATTTTTTAGTCTACATATAAGATAGATAATTTAAGATATATTAGGTATTAAGGCTGGCTGTACCTTTTGGGGAGGGCTTAAATTATGTGTACATATTTATTTTGATTAAAACCGTTTTAATGTTAACGTGTACATTTATTTTATATTAAGAAGCCGGATCAAAACAATGATGAAATTGCGTGGCTTAGTTAAATCAAATTGTATACACACAAATGTTTGCAAATTAGTTATTTTATATGGATTTATTGAATAATTTCTTAATATTAGATAAATATAGAAGCGTCCTTGACAAGCAATAAGCGAGTGTTACATTTCTATATTGAAGAAAGATATTTGAAATTGAATTGAATTTGAAAATTTGAACAATTATCGAATGCAAACAACCAATATATTTACTAATACTTAGCCCCAAAATAATTATATTATACATAGTAATTAAATTCTTAAATCCGTGAAACACAAATAATATATTTTTTATATATAAAGTTTCTCCACTAAATATCCTCGACATACGATACACACGACGGCGACACGTGTTTTGTGGAGTATAATGGAAAAAAAATATCTTTTAATACTGAAGTCTTATTTACCGCAAATCTTTTATAATTTAGAAATAGCTGTTGCGCCGAACTTTGTTCACGTGGCAGTATAGCAAAAAGCCTAAGTTAATCCCAGTTACATCAAATATTTTCTAGTGAAAGTCCGTCTCAATCGGACCAGCCATTCCATAGCCAGAACAAACAGACAGACTGATAAATTAAAAAAAATATGTTTCTCTCTCTGTCTGTCTGCCTGGTCGTCTTTACTTTCTAAACCATTAAACTGATTTAGCTGAAATTAAGTACATACACAGAACAGATTCCGAGAAAGGACATAGGCTACTTGTTATTGCGACAAAGTGGTCGAATGGTTGAAATAAGGGATGAAAATTCATTATTATTAAATGATAGTATCAAACCTATGTCCATCTCACATAGCATTATATATGTATAATATGTATTATAAGTCTAACAGTTCGTCAAAAAAGATAGCTTATACCTTAAAAAAAACTTCTCAGAAGAAGGAGGTAGTCGATTCGGATCGTATGTTTTTTTTATTTGTATGTTATCATGTTTGTATGTTGTCCTCGTTGCTCCGCTCCTAGAGCATTGAGGTTGATAAAAAAATAGTAGGTGAGCTAAGGCGTGTTGCTCCATTTTTTAAAAATGGTTTAGTACATATTTAATACAAAATACGAATTTATAAGATTTACGGTGTCAAAATTAACAACCTCAATTATTCAACTAGGAGTACAAAAAATTGTTATACAATTTTGAAGACGCTCATATACTTTCGTCAAATTAAAATTGTACTTATTTTTTACAGAACTTATAACTGTTTTATATTTCAGGTGCATGAAACACTTTCAGTTAACAATTATACTTACTCGGCATCTGACCGCTGCAGTCAAAAATCTTCGCGAGTATAACAAATTACATATTTTTGTATGTATCTTATAATTTTATTTTAAATTACGTTTCATTAAAAAAATCAATTAAATTTTTGATATCCAACTTTTTTAATATACATAAAACACAATAAAAATGTGTTTCTGATTTTTGCAGATAAACATGATCACTACAACGATCTTGCTATCATGTGCAGTTATTTTGCTTTTTTGGATACTGGTGCCGTCTAGAAAGCCCAATGAACCTTCTATGCTACCCCATAATCTACCTATTATAGGACATGCACATTTATTAATGGGCGATACTACTCGTGAGTATATTAATATTATTATTTATTGTACATCGAGTCAAAATACTCTGTTATATTTTTTACCTGATAAAATTATTTGTCATTTTCGTTGTTAATGTTCAAATAAAGTCCGTTGGTGCCTTTAATGTAGGAGGAGAAAATTTTTATCTCATTGTTTTGTTTATTGGTTTGGGCGATATGTTGATAAGGTCACCCGACCATCCCGTTTACCAAAAACTTACGCTCGTGACCATGTTTAGGAATTGTCAAAACACGTCAGGGCTCTCTAGTATCATGATATCTAAGGCTTATCTCAGTACTTGCATCGTGCTTCGTTTTTAAATGATCTTCTTCATTTATGAAACTTGTTTCATATAACAGATTCTAATCTATATCTATAAGCCAAACAATTAAATGATGCAAATATTAAACGACAGTCGCTCTGTGCAGAATATGTTATTCACACTTTACGACGTAATTGATACGATTTTTTCTTTTAAGCAAATTTATTTAATAGTATTATTCTCCAGCAAATAGAACTTATACCATTATATTCGTATCATTGGGGGGACATAATACAATTAAAAAATACTTTTGAAAGTAGATAATATTTAATTATTTTGCTCAATACTGAGATACATGCTTTATAAATCGGTGAAATTTTTATTTGGATTCTGAAAAATAGTTACCATTATTAGGATACGTTATAAATAATTAATAGGTGGTTGTAGGATTTATACATGTAAAATCGTCATGGTCAAGTTTTTAAATTTTAATTTATTATGTATTTGTCAAATATGCAGAGTAGATTTAAAATGAAAACCCTAATAAAACCATTTTTGTACGGTACGTCTGCAATTATGTTAATAAAACGATAAAAAATGGCAATTAAAAACGTAATTATCATCAGAGAAACAGAATACAGAATGCAAAAAAATTAAGATTAATTAGAATACTTTTGCTGTAAGGTTTTATTTTATATTACAAAACTAGTTTAGTGCACGCCGCATTACACTTATATAGCACGGAAAAAGGAATAAATTGATAACTTTGATTAAAGGAAAAGCAAAAAAAACGCGAAAGAATTATAATTGTTTAATTTATATGCTTAAACTTTAACAATACATCTAAATTTTTTTGTGAATTACTTTAGTGAATTAAAGTTTCGATTACCGACTTTTGTGTCGTATAGAACACTAACTATTTATGTCGTCTGGGACAATTACAACTACCGTTGCCAAAAACAAATTGCATCTTTTCTTTAATATTAAATTTATTATGCGCTGCAAAAAATAATTAACGATATACTTTTCAATAAAATTTAAACCTCAATTTTGAATAACTTCCAAAATCTTCATTTTTCTTTTGAATTATTTTCATACTCTTCAAAATACCGACTTCCATTAAGACATACTTATGGCAACAAATTTTCTAGTGATCACAACATTTGGCAAAGTTACCGGGGTTAACGGGGTAAACATAACTACATAATAAGGCAGCCGGTACAGGTGACTGCAATATATATGTTTATTTTAAAACCAATACTACTAGGATGGTGCAGTATCATGACGAATAAAACATGACCCTTCATTTCAAACTTCTTTTCTCTTACTTGCTTATAATGATATTTGTCAATCAGTGTTGTAAGCCGTTCTCATCATAAAGTTTAAAATGTTATTTGAAGATTGACCCCTAAAGGCACCCTTCACATTTCCGCACCTGAAATAACACTGAATTGAAATAATTAAATGGAACAAAGTTTTTTACATATCAAGCTAACTTTGCATAAAATTATTTTGAACTAGTGTAGACTCATGAATTTACCTCGTGGATGCTGATTTTCAGTGAAACTATGGGGAATAATGGATGACGTATTTATGCCAATAAAACAGTTAAAAGCGTCTTATAAGTTAAAAAAATGCTTGAAAACTAGTAACAAAAAATAAAATCCTCATAAAAAACAATAACAATAAAATAAAAATATGATAATAACTAAAATTTACTTTTAGTAATTCATAACACAAAGTGCATAATAATAATATACAACTGTAAATGAAATCGGTTTAAAAATTATAAATTATTTAAGTCAAAGACTTACAATTATTTCTATTGCTTGCGCAAATATTATACATTATTAAATAAAATTACTTTACGGATTTATCGCGTTTATTTTACATTTTAAATTTATATATTAAATATATTACAGCGGCCGTGGTCAGTCTACCCTGTGACCACGACCCTGGAAAGTGTTCAGAACGTCGGGAATTTAAAAAGTAAAATAAACGCGATAAAATCCGTAAAGTAATTTTATCAAAGACTTATTTTGCTATAATACCAACGGAATTTCGGAAGGTCAATTTAAATATTTTCATTAATTAATTTTTCATAATGTTGCAAGAAGGTTGAAATTATATCTTAAGGTGAACCCTGTAATATTCAGGTTTAAAAAAAATTTATCTAAAATATAAAATAAATATAATGACAAAAATTTTAAAACCGCTTATTAAAAGAAAATATTAGTGTGTATTTTACACGTTACAGTAAAAGCGTTATTGCTAACATGATATTTTTAAAATATTATTGTAGATCTCTGGAAGGTGGTTAAACATATCTCCAAGGAATGTGCAATTTATCAGCAGGCGTTTACCATGATTTTGGGCTTTCGAAAGTTTTACGGTACTGGTATTTCCATTTCGATAACAATTAAATTAAAATACTAATTTTTCATTGGTTTCTCAGAAGTTTAACATATGCAATACTGTGTATAAAGAAACAGAGAAAAAGCTTAATGTAATGTTGTGTAAAATTTAAATAAAAAAATAATACTTTAGACCACGGGCATGCATATTTGCTTTGTAAATTATATTTCATTTGATAGGTAATAATATTTAATCGGACATCTATATTAAGAAATTTCTGGGAGAGTTTCAATTTTTAAGAAATATAAAGAAAATATTTTATAATTTGACATTTTTATTTGCAAATATTTTTTAATAACAGAAAATTTTAATAGACTATAAACGTCTCAAGCGAAATCTTAAGGATATTAGTATTTTATAAAACGATTAAGAATAAAAATTTACAGTCCATGCGACAATATCGATCATTTTGAATAAATCATCAAAATACTTTCTTTAAATAGAATACCACAACACTTATTTTTTTTGACACTGAGAGAGATCCATTTCTAATTATTTATCCACCTATTTAAATATTTATATACTCAGCTATTTTACATTACATGGAGTAATTTTTTTTTATAGTATTTTTATAGCTTAATATTTTCATTAACTTACCGCTTACTTTACGGTACTTGTAAACTTATAGCATTCATGGTAAATAATAATTTTTATAGTCGATATTTATATAAAAAAATATTTCAAACAGAATTTTTTTTAATGCATTTTACGTCAAGTATGGACGTTAAATGCACGTCACGGACAAAATGTCGTAAATTTTCGTTTTCTCATGTTGGCAATTTTAATATGATATTTATCGATAATATAGCCGACTTGCGACAGTAAAATTCTGCTACTTAAATTTATAATTTATATCAAAAACTAAAACTCCCGGCGGTTTTGCTTTGCATATTTTTTAATTAATTTTTTTTGATGAGCAAATATGCGTGCGCATATCGTGAACAACCAAAAAAAAATCTTGTGCTCTTTTCGCTAGTGCTAACAGATCCGGAAGACTGCCTTACCGTCGCAAATTCTTGCCTCCAAAAAGACGTTGTGTACGACTTCGGAAAACCATGTTTTGGAGAAGGTCTCGTAACATCTTCTGGTGTGTATTTTTATAAGATTTAATCTCGTTTTCGTAACACTTTACAGCGCAAGCGTTTTTCTAAAAAGTAGTTTTTATGCGAGCGATTGCGCCATCTTGTGTGATCCAGCGCGGCATTTACAATGACAATCAGCTATGCCAATAGACACATTTTTGATGATGTGGATCCAAATATTGGATTTTTGTATACGAAGAACCAAGATCATTTAAAATTATCGAGGTTGTTTTGTTCTGTCAAGGCCAAAGTTATTTTTTTATTACAAGTACCTGTATGGAAACGTCATCGCAAAGTGCTGAATCCAGTTTTTAAGCAAAAGCAAATGTTAAGTTACTTGGGAATGTTGAACGAACACGCAAAACAGCTGGTAAAATATCTGGAATCTTTAGCAGAAAAAGGACCATTCGATCACAATCCTTGTATTCGCCATGTAGCAATGGATGCTATATGCGGTGAGCTACAATAAATTAGTTCAATTATGTGTTCACTTTAAATTTTACAGCAATAAAATATTTGCCTACAGCTACGGCATTCGGTCTGAACTTTGGTGAAAATAAAAAATTAAACGCAGCATATAGACACGCGGCAGATTCTTGTTTTAAAATTATTGTCAAGAGATTTCAGAAAGTATGGTTACACAATAAATTTATTTGGAATTTATCGTCAATGAAAAAAACGCTGGATAATCATGTCAAAGAGCTGCACTCAGTGTCGGACACGGTAAGTATCTTAATTAAAAAAATGTACCCTTCAGTGACTAACTTTAATATATTTTTATTGTTTTTATATCATAAAGATAGTGAAGAATAGAAAAATAAATTATAACTCAAAAGATGCATCTGAAGATTCTATGGGTACGTATACAAACAATATTAACCAATTGTTCGCATTTTTCATAGATACTACTTATTGTATACCATCATAATTTTAAAAATATGGTGAGTGGACCAACTTTTTGCATGCCCATCCAACGCATTGATAGTCTACTTTTTAGGCAGTTTATAATTTTTTAACTTTTAATAAATTGTACATTGCTACTTTATATTATGGATTGTATTAGAAGTACTAAAATGGGTTATTTCAAAAATAAACAAAACATTTATTGTTTTAACGCTATTACAAAATTATAATAACGTAATGAAAGGTTAGAAAAATAAAACTCGGGTATGTTAGAAAAAATTTACTTGTTTTAAGAATTTCAAATTGCTTTAAGTGAGCAAATTCTAACTTTGTGCGCGTACGAGGACTGTTAACAAACAGTATTATCCTGACGACAGCTTCTTAAGCATGGAATCACGGTCTTTTTTCTTGAAGGCGAAACAACTTGGAGCTAACCGGATTTGAGTAGGTAACTCATTCCAAAGAAGGATGGACTGTACAAAAAAAAGAGGAGTGTGTAAAGTTGGAACGATGGGCCGGATATAGAAGAAGGCGGTTATTCGTCTATCGAAGATTTCTATCATTTACAGTGCTAAGATATTGAAAATGGGAAGATAGATAAGATGAAGTAGAAGATGAATTTAGGAGAGAATAAAGAGTTGTTAGTGCTCTTAATGAACGCCTTTGACGGATAGGCAACCACTGTAGTTCTGAACGATGTGAGGAAACATGGTCATATTTGCGAAGGTTAAAAACGAATCGAATGCAGTTATTCAGAAGTCGGTCGAGTTTATTGAGGAGATCTGCATTCAGGTTTAGATAGCACACATCACCATAGTCGATTACAGGAAAGATTAAAGTCTGCACGAATATTACCTTAGTTTCAGTAGGCAGGAATTTTTTAGTCTGTAAAGCAAACGCATTGTATTCGTAACTTTACGACTAACACTGCTTACTTAATCTCTCCAACTTAAAGTGTTGTCGATTATAAGACCCAGGTATTTAACATTTTGGCAAAATGGAATACACGAGTTATGAAAATCTATAGGAGGTAGGACAAGAGAGTTTACAGTTTTCATAAGCCGCGAACCACCGACTATAATAGCTTGGCATTTTGCGGTTGACACTAAGCCGAAAATCATCACCCCATTTTTTGATTATGGATAGATCCTTATTAATTTTTCCAATTGATTCTTGGAGAGTCTCAATTGTACAAATAGAGTTTATAAAAACAGAAAATAAAATAGGAGAAAGAATTCCGCCTTGAGGGACGCCACTGGTCACATCTAGCCAAATTGAAGTCAAGTTGTCAGAAACCTCTGCTTGCAGGCGCCCTCGAAGATATGAGGAAAACCATTCCAGTACTTCTTCGGAAACCATTGAGTAGGAGAGTATTGCTAATATGATGTCATGGCTGACGGCATTAAAGGCATTGGAAAAATCAATTAGGACCTTTACGGTAATCATCGAATTCTGCAAGCCTGCCCTAATGACGCCAGTTGCTTTTAGGAGGTAGTGGTTGTGCTATGGCTAGGACGAAATCCAGATTGAAATAGATATGTCAAATTGTTGCTAAGAACAAAATGAGAAACTTGTTTAAAAACACATTACTCAACTACTTTTGACAAGAAAAGCAGGATACAGATTAGTCGATAGTTAGAAGGAGAAAGGGTTCGAACACTTAGGGAGAGGACGTACAAGTGCATTTCGCCACAATGAAGGAAAGGTGCTAGAATCCCGGGAAAAATTGACGAAATAAGTAATCGCTGGGAGTAGGGAATCAAGGATGTGAATTATCATGCGATTTTATTATGACCAACTGCATTAGATTTTATAGAAAGAATACTTTTTTTGACGGCTTCCGAAGATACCGAAAATAAATAATATGGGGCGCTTCAAACCATTGAAATACGACACCGTTTTACACGTAGTTCAGTGATCCAATGAAGAGGTAGAAGTAAAATGTACATTTATGTTTTATAACTTTTTAAAATTTAATAGTTAAATTCTAGACGTTTTCTAGGATTTTGTTGTAAAAGTGTATACATATTCGCATTAAAGATTTTCTTATTCTTCGCAGTCTAGTAGCTGAGAGAATTATGTTTTTTTAGTACTTATGTTATGTGCATCACAATGCCTGGGAAAATCATTTCTATTTGGTGAACCAACACTACCTTTAGAAATATATAATTCAAGCCGACACGACTTAATTTATATACGAAATCCTAGGGCTAATTATTGATTTAGTGAAAAAAGTCCAGTAAAGTCCAATTAAGTCCTACGATTGTAATTTTTTTTGTTATAACTTTACATACATAAGTAGATAACATTAGTTTGAAGCTATAAAATTAAAAATATTACTAGCCATCAAAGCTTTTTTTTATTATCCCTAAATAATAAATGACACTATCTCAGAAAGATAATGATTTGAATCAAAATTTTACAGATAAAACCTTTAAGCCATTTATGGATCTACTTTTTGAAGTCAACGAATCACATGGTGAAGAAATTTTCTCAGATCGACAAATCAGAGAGCACGTGGACACTTTCATAACTGCTGGTCATGACACTGTTTCCGCTACACTGGTTTACACTTTACTCCTAATTGGATCCTTTCCAGATGTTCAAGATAAACTGTTTAATGAGTATGAACTCATATTTTTTAAAACGCATTATTCAAAATAAAACAGGAATTTGTTTGGACAAAGATGCATTTTAAAAGATTTATTTTTTTAAGGTTGGAACATGTATTTGGAATATCTGCAAGAGATATTACGAAAAACGATTTGCTACGCCTTGTTTACTTAGATGCCGTTTTAAAAGAGTCAATGCGATTATATTCTGTGGTCCCAATAATAGCTCGTCATATTGACAAAGACATTAAGCTCAGTAAGCATCTAACAATTTTATTATAACACAATTTAATCCAAGTTTTAATATTTATTTACTGGTCATTTAAAAAATGGAAAATGGATGCTTTAAAATAATTTATTTTTAATATTTAATCATCATAAGTCACTTTTAGTCCACTGCTTGACATAGGCCTTTCCTAATGCACGCCTTCTCCATTAGGGGTTTTTTTTGTTTACCGTATCCCACTGCGCTGGTCCAACGTGGGTTGGTCGGGCTCATCCGACGCATGCATTATCTTAGTTTTCAGACAATGGGTGATCGACCCAAATTTTCTAAACCGACCAGAAAATAACGATAGCACAAAGATATTTCTCCGCGGGATTCGAACATACGACCTGTAGTTTATGAAGCCTGTTCCCCTAAAAAACAGCAAGAGCCAATACCGCTATTGGCCCTTGCTTCCGGCCCACAGAGGCGATTTTATAATATTTACACAAATATTATAAATAACTTTTGTTGTTACGTTTACTTATGTTTTTTCGTTTATTGTTTATTTTTTTCATTAAATTACAAAAAAGTAGAATATAACATTCAAAAATAATTAGAGCATTTAAAATTAACGACTGGCTGACTATAATGACGACTATACTTAGTATTTATTAGTATTGCAGAATACGCTAATAGACAGAAATTTATAAAAATTAACACAACCTATGAGATAACTGTCATTGCAAACAATGTTTATAGGAAATAATTAAAAACGAGCAGAACATTTATTTAAATATTTTATTTACTCTGCCGTGATAAGTGCCCTTACTACGATGTTCTTACAATTAGTACATACTATTTCCAGATTATTTACTTAAAGCGAGAATATTGCAGTTCAAAATAAATAATTTAGAGCAAAAATGCCAAAATAACATGTAAAATTTTTGTTTATTTTTATGTATTATAAAATTAGGTCATATCTTTACTATCTATAATTTTGTATTACATAACTTTGCATTACAGAAAACTATACACTTCGGGCTGGTAATACCTGTGTTCTGTCGATTTGCGGCGTCCATATGAATCCGATGTGGGGCGAACAAATCGATCAATTTGTTCCTGAAAGATGGTTGAATCCAACGATGCTTCCAAAGAATGTAAACTTATACATACCCTTTAGTCTTGGAAAGAGGGTCTGCATTGGTAAAAAGGATTAATAAAACTAGATAGTAAAACTAATTAGTAACAAGTAACAGTCTTCCTTTCATGATACGGATTTAAATAAAAATTAATAAGAAAGAAGCATATTTTTATACGAATTTGATCAAAACACAAGAATTTTCACCTTACTGTTTTATGACAGCATATTAGACGCTTTCCTTATATTTTTTTCTTTTTTAGGAAAGCCGTACGCGATTTTAATCATAAAAGTAATGATTTCACATATATTGCGTCGTTATCAAATTAGGGGAGATCATCAGGCGATGGTCGACGAAATCGATATAACTATTAAACCAGTCACAGGTCACTTTATTTCAATACAACGCAGAAAGTTAGGAAATAAACCAAAAGTATAGTTACTTTAATAATACTGTGAATATTCAGTCAATAACTTTATAAATAATGATTGTATTTGGCTTCATGTATTATAATTTTAATAAATAAAAAAAAATTAAGAATTGTTCTTTTTATTACAATAATACTTATAAAATACTTAATATTTTAATAAATTTACGCTGTATTTTTATTTTGTTATTTTTTTAATTTTGTTGAAAACAAAGACCTTTATATTAAACATTTCCTACCTGCTTTAAATACAATAAAAGTGGTAATTTTGTAAAAGGAGACTTAATAAAAAAAATATATAGTAAAGTATATTTTATAATGAATAAAACTATTTCGCGAGAGTAGATATTCTACTTTTGTTTTTAAATCACAATAAAATATTCTCGTTGAGAGTTCTTCTTTGTAATTATGACCTATTTTAGAATGTTTGACGTTTATGAATAAAATATTATTGTTAGTAATCATACGCGTTCATCCTCTTATTAAAATAAATGCAGTAAACACGGAAATATAAAGCCTTTTATATCTCCTTGCGCATTTCATTGAGAACTGTGTATTTGATTAAGTGCTGCACATTTGAATATAGTTTGATAAAAATAAGCTCATATTTAAGCCAATTTCGTTGTTTTAAAAACAGAAATGAGTTTACAAAATATTTTTTTTAAATTAAGCAGTTTATAAAATAAAAGATGTTTCTCTTATATCTTCAAAAGTAAATAATGCAATCTAACAAATCAAATAATACAAAAAAAATATGTCCGACTTCAAACAGTACGTAACCATTTTGTGCAATATAAGGCGGTGACAACGTACCCTCTGCAAGTCTAAATTATTTTATTAAATACGTGGTCACGGGCCCGTGACCACGGCCGCTGGAAAATGTTCGAAACGTCGGGAATTTAAAATGTAAAATAAACGCGAAAAAATCCGTAAAGTAATTATATTTAATAATGTATAATATTCGCGCAAGAAATAGAACTAAATTATTTATTTAATTTAGGCTCTACTGAGCAATTACAAACGTCACAAATTTATTTCCGGTTCACAAACTCAGGCCGGTCCAGAGAATAACCAACAAGAAACTCTCTCATTTACAAAATATGACATATACTTTTTTTTGTTAACAGATCCCCTGGTAATAAAAATGCAATGGCAGAATATAAACAACTTTCACACACCCCTCAATATAACTTATAACAGAATAATAGGCTTTTCTATAAGCGTTGTTTTGACAACTTTACGAAAGATCAAATCATTCAATTGCATTTGGGCTTCACTTTATTTATTGTGCATTCTTGTTCTATTATTAGTATATATACCAAAAAAGATTTTTTGGAATTCCAAAATTTAACTGACCAGAAGTCATTTAAATTCTGGGTAGCTTAGGGGCTCAATTCGAAAACTGCGGCCTAATATCCTTTTTATTAAAGTAAATGGCCCAAATGACCGCTAATTTCTATCATTTAAAAAAGAATGAACAAAATCGGACCACACTAGAAGCGGAGCAACCTGGTAATGTATAACTATATATATAAAATAAAATAAAACGTGCGCTCCGAATTAAGTGATATCTTCTTCTTCTGGGAAGTAAGTCGAAAATAAATTGAAATTCATATAAAAATCATTACATATTTACAAAGTTATGATAAAATTGTAAAGCCTTTAAATGGAATTTAAAAGCTTTGTATTATGTGCATTAAGACTCGTAAATTTTTCAATGTTAACATCAGTTTTATAAATAAGTCAGAACCGACCAAACATCTTTTAGTCAACTTCTGTCTTTTCTCGGCAGTTGATCGTCGCTTCTCGTAAAATTATAATAGTTTGATAAGTTAACTTTTAATTTAATTTTATATCGCAACAGTTAGTTTCACCAAATTTAAAATAGCTTAAATCCTACGCGCTACTCAAGATTTAAAATAAAAATAGTTAGATATTAACGTTTAAATTCGACAAACTAAATTACGAGTGTAACTTAAAATTAATTAATATTAAAAATAAGTGTTCACTGTAATTGAGTTCACAAGACTATTCTACTTGCATATAAACATGATTACCACAATAGTTTTGCTAATCTGTGTTCTACTTTTAATGTTTTGGGAAATGCTTTCATCGATTGCTTCAAATGAACCCGCCTTACTTCCTGGTAGTTTTCCAATTATAGGACACGGGTATTTACTATGGGGCGATAGTAAGAGTAAGTAAATTTATTTATTTTACTATTAATTCTATTACTTTATTGCCAAAGCAACTTTTTAAATGAAGCAAGTTTTTAAGTGTAGTCATCGTTTTATGAATATGAATTTCACTCATCTGAGAGGTCAAGGTATGGTATCTGTATCAAAGCGTAAAAAAATAAACTGAATTGTAACTAAAGAAATAATTAAATAAGGTTATAATCTATACATCTAAAAAACAAATAAAATTGTAGTGTCTGTTTTTTAAATGATTACATTGTGATCAATGAGCGATACTGTAAGTACCCGATCTGGCTATTCTCTGATTGCAAACATTTTTTTAAATAAAGATATATTTCTTTTATATAATATTGCGCGGGCGAAGTCGCGGGCAACAGCTTGTATATAGCAAAAATCATCTCGTAGGCTATAAGACTGATAATCGGTCATTAACCTCATTGCTTTGCATCAGAATAAGATTTATGTTTGTATTGTTTTGTATAATATGTTTATGAAATTGAGACGTTTATCAGACAAATACTTTAGAAGTCTTGATAAATCTATTTTATTTTTGAGATCCATATTTTTAATTTATTAATTTAATAATGTTATAGTTAGATGCTTAATTACTTATTTACTATCATGAAGAATAACTACATTTAGGTTACCAGTAAATTAACTAATAATACTACAATTCATAAAATTAGTTGTTCTTTAATTGTATGTTAAAAATAGATAGGTTTTTTTTATTTTTCTATTACAAATTTACATTACCTGCTACGCTGTCATCGCCAGTATTCATGTTAATTGTAAAATTCTTGTCTTTTTAGCTTAGCTGAATACATATTTGAGAATTTAAAGAGATACGTTGATGTGAGGCGATGTCAGAAATTTAGAGGTCAATTTATGATTCTAGCAAGTTACACAGTTATATTGCGCAAAATAGTTGACACGAATAGGATAAACTCAGCCATATTTTTTGTTAAAGTTTCACTTGTTTGAATGAAAAATTTATAGCACTTAAATTTTATTCGTCTCGTTATTTATTTTACATTGGATGGTAATGGAGAGTAGTTATAATCTTTAATAAAAATTAAATTTTATTGCAGATCTTTTGAAGGTGATAAAACAAATCTCCGAACAATGCTTAAACGGCCCGCAGGCGTTCACTGTAATGTTCGGCATTCGAAAATATAACGGTACTTTATGCTGCTTCTAGTTAGTCTAAATAACTATATTTTTCAGTTAGTTAAATATTAATTATAAACTAAAACGTCCCTTGTTTATAGTGCTAACTGATCCCGATGACTGTTTTGCAGTTGCAAATTCATGCCTACAGAAGGACGTCATATATGATTTCGCAAAACCTTGTTTTGGAGAAGGCTTAGTTACATCCTCTGGTTGTTATATTGAGTATTTTAATATTTTTTTTACAATTTTTTGTCATCGAATAAAATTATTTCATTGCGTTCACTGTTGTTGGACAGTATGTCGCGTTACTATAACCGCTGATAAGTGTGCAAAACGTAATCAAATCGTTAAAAAGCTTTTCTTATATACTGAGTACGTTGATTTAAATATGCTTAAATTATTCCGTTCCAAACTCAAATAGTTTTTTTTTATTTAAAAATCTCAAGTGCCCGTATGGAAACGTCATCGGAAGATGCTGAATCCACTTTTTAATCAAAAACAAATGCTTGGTTTTTTGGGAATGTTTAATGAACACGCAAAACAGCTCCTAAAAAAATTTGAATCACACTCAGGAAATGGACAGTTTGATCACGACTCTTATATTCGTCATATAGCAATGGATGCCATATGTGGTAAGCTTCAGTTAATTACTTAGTGTACCTTATTTTTCTTGAGTTATTTAACAGTAATAAAATATTCTTCTTCAGCTACGGCATTTGGTGTAGACTTAAGTGAAAATAGAGAATTGAACGTGGCTTACAGGGACGCATCAAATTCTTGTCTCAAAATTTTAACCCAGAGATTTCAAAAAGTATGGTTACACAGTAATATTTTTTGGAATTTATCGTCAATGAAAAAAACATTTGATATTCATTGTAATGAACTGCATACTATTTCTGATAAGGTATGTGTCATGATTTAAATTCATATTTTGTAGTATAGTGTTAATTTGCTTTCACATTTTTTTTTCATATTTCGAAGATATTGAAGAACAGAAAAAAATACTTTAAAAGCAAAGATGAAGATAAAGAATTTTTAGGTATGTATTGTTTTATTTATTCGTAAAAAAATTTAAAAGTTTTTGTTTTAAATAATATATAAATAATTTTTAAATAATTATTAAAGGGTTATTATTTACAAAATTTTAAAGATAAGTTAATGTAACTAATAATTTTCCTAGATATCGCGTTTAAACCATTCTTGGATCTTATGTTTGAACTTAATGAATCATACGGAGAAGAGGTTTTTTCCGATCAACAAATAAGAGACCACGTAGTTACGTTCATTTTTGCTGGTCATGAAACTGTTGCGGCTGCATTGGTTTATACTTTGCTCCTAATTGGCTCATATCCAGATGTTCAAAATAAAATTCACGATGAGTATGTATTTTAATGTATTAATATAATGCGTAAATAATTCTTTTAAACTGGTTTATTATAAATAAATAACGAGCATATATTGATAAACCTATATAGTAAATAAAGATTTTAACTTTGTAATTGGTCTTTTCTCAAATGCTAAATGGGGGTACCAAAGCTAACAAATTTACGATAATTTGTAGGGTGGGGTGCGGTGTCCCCACCGCGCAAAATTTGGGTTTTCCCGACCTAAAATACGATTTTTTGCAATAAAAACAAAAAGAAAAATCAGCAAAACTTTCCATAACAAGTATTCTTATAATTTTCCCGTAAGTGTCCCAAATCGAAAAAAACGCAATTAAAGGTCGTAGTGAAAATATGATTTTCGGTCTTCATTCAGGATTTTTATTAGTTCTATATTCAAAATTAATATTTCTAGGAATATGTAAAAAAGAGATCAGCTGAATAATTTTTTAACCATTTTTCTCACCTCCCATTCCGCAGAAAGGGCAAGAATTTTTTTGAGCTAATCTTTGCTCATTTCAGTAAATTTCATCTCCTGACAAAACAATTGACTTCGAAATTTAGAATCACTTAGTTTTAAGATAATATGAAAATAGGGAGAAAAACAGTCCTGTTCTATTTCCATAAAAAAATAATTAGCTTCTAAATAGTGCCAATTTTTGATAATGAAAAAATAATAAGAATACGTAATATTTTTATTGAGTAAGTATTCTTATTATTTTTATACTAAATATTTTTTGAGATATTACAAAAGATAAGTATTTTCGGTAAGAAAAACCCTAATTTGGGGAGGGGGCGGGGCACAGTTAAACCTAACATTGTGCTTTCTGTGTCTCTCTTGCAAAGATCTATAATTCTTTTAAATTTCATTTTTTAAAGGCTAAATCTTGTATTTGGAACATCGGACAGGGATATAGCAAAAGAAGATTTACCTCGCCTTGGTTACATAGAAGCCGTTTTAAAGGAAACATTGCGTCTATATTGTGTAGCTCCGATTGTTGGTCGAAGTATTGACAAAGACATTAAGCTTAGTAAGTACATAAAACTTTCATTTATTTTTATAATCTTTTATACTCTATTTTAGTTCACTAGTTAAAAAGATATTAAAGATATTTTGTTTATATAAATAGTCATTTAAATTTTTTTGCATCATCATTTTTCTTTTGTGTGAACGTATATAGAAATATGCAATTATTTTTATATATTAAGAAAAAAATTATAGACAAAAGCAGTAATCAACTAATTTAATGTGATTCGATAATTTTTACTGTGATTAAAAGTGATGAACTCTCAGAACGTTAACCTAACGTCCATGCTTTTAAGAATAATAAAATATACTATAACATAACGATAAATGACTAACACATAACTAATTCGTTAATTATTCGGAGTCCCAGAAGCTGCCTATTTGTCGATATGCTTTAATCGGCAACTGTTTTTATTTTACTTACCTTTACTTACTTTGGAGCGTAAGCACGACGATGCTTAAACGGATGGTACAAGTAAATTACTTTTGGAGAGACTACCAAAATATGTTTATCGTAATGTTAATATCGTAATATATATAACATTACGATAACGAATGATATACATATATATAACTGTATGTATTTCATTATAAATACATACTGAAGATGAATTGCCAGATCAACTTTCAACCACATGTTTTTTTAATTGAAAATAAGTAGCTTATATCATTTAAATTTATTTACTTTCTGTAGGTATGGATTATTCTAATATTTGATTGTATTTTTACCGTACATTACAGAAAATTACACACTTCATTCTGGGAACCCCTGCATTCTAATGATTTACGGAGTTCACATGCATCCAATGTGGGGCCAAAATTTAGATCAATTCGTGCCTGACAGATGGTTGAATTCAACGCTACAAAAAAATAACTCAAAATTGTTTATGCCATTCAGTCTAGGAAAGAGAGTGTGCATCGGTAAATAGGTCCAATTAATTTATTAAATAAAATAAACAAAAACTATCCATAAAATGATATTGAGAATATTTCATGATGTACTAACAATCTTCATTTTTTAGGAAAAACGTACGCGATGTTAATAATGAAAGTTTTTATCTCACACGTATTGCGTCGCTTTCGGATTAAGGGCAATCATCAAGCAATGGTCGACAAAGTGGACGTCATCCGTAAACCGGCTACAGGGTATTTTATATCAATTGAAGAAAGAAAATTCAGTAAAAGATGTGAATAAATATAATTGCGGATCATAAATAAATTTCTAATTTAATTTAACTGATTTTGTAATTGCTCACAAAGGCAGACGAAAAGTCGGGGTGAATAGATGGAAAGTCGTCTCGGACCAGAGGCCAGCCCGTTCACCATTGACAAATTTACATCCCATGATTTTTTTCTTATTGGGTCGTTCTCAAATAAAAAGTGTATTCAAAGCTACTTATGGGGATAACCAAGTTTCGTAAACGAATTTCTCAAACATCAAAGACTTAATGTCTCGAGGAAATACCTAGCTAATATGTAGAATTGTTATTTAAAAAGATTTATGCGTATATTAAGGCTGATGAACTTTAAAACATTTGTTGTTATCTTCATCATCATCATCAAACTTTGATAGTCCACTGTTGGACATAGGCCTCCCCTAATACACCCCTACCCATTAGGGGGTTTTGGACCGTATCCCACCACGCTGGTCCAATGCGGGTTGGCGGGTGGATCGACTTTTTACATGTCCATCCGACGCTTTTCAGACAATTGGGTGATCGGTCCAAATTGCCCTAACCAACTAGGAATCAACAATGAAAATTTGTTGAGTCCCCGCAGGATTCGAACCCACGACCTCCAATTTCTAAAGCAAACGCCTATACCACTAGGCTACGGAGGCAGTCAGTTTGTCGTTATAAACAATTTTATTTTGAATATTACTAACTAAATATTTTTAATAAGAGTTGTATCTATATCGCTCGCCCTTGGCCAACATTTCCAGTATTTTTTATATATCTCATCATCTTGTCGTAACATTGAGAACTTACAAAAAAATTTGTGAATCAAAAATATTTTAATTGTAATTTTTGCAGGCGAAAAACTGCAAGCGTTTTTAGGAAATAAAGTATGAGAGGATTGATTTTAGTACAATTTTTATCAAAGAGGATTTTTGTACAAATATATAAAAGTCATATCGCTCTGTGACTTTTTTTAAAAGCTTTAGAAAGCGAGCTTTGTCTACAATTTGTTTTATAAAGTGACATAGATAAACATAAGTTTCGACTGTTTTATAAGGCACTGCTAAAAGTATTTAATTTTGTTACAAGCTCTCCGAGCCGGCTTCGCCGATATCCTGCATTTTAAATCTTTATTAACTTTAAAAATATTTATTTAAACTACATTCTGTAAAGGGCTCAATTAAATTAACAAAATTTTTTCTCAGGTTATTAATTGAATAACGATCAATGCTATATTACTTAAAATTATTTCGTAAATGAGCCATTTTTCCCGTAAAATTTAAAGAATGAAAAATTCTAGGTCATTTTTAAGTGATAGTAATGTATGAGACTATTGTAAACATTTTTTGGACATTTTTGTTTGTACAATACTGTAGTACATGACTTGTTTTATCTGTTACTATTAGTGTTTATACATAACATCTCATTCTTAACGTCTTAATATATCAGAGTTCCTCGGCAATATCACATATGTAATATCAGTTTGAATCTTTCTTTGAATCACTATATGTATTAAAAAATATAACAGTTCAAATCAGTTGCGTAGTTTTATAAATGCAGCTAAACTTTGAGACCGATAGACAGCGCAATTGATATTACTTTATAATATGTACTGATAGTTTTTTTTCTGATTTCTAACTTAAGTACTACTGCTGCACTGACATAAATAACTGTGTTAAAATCTTATTATTAATAAATCTATGTGACGTGTGTTCATGTGACCTTCTATGTTTCCTTTTTTTCGTAACCTAGTCAATTAAGTACAATTAAAGCAATAATTAAACAATACAATTTTCCAATTGTATTTGTAATTTGGTGCAATTTTAATGACAGCGATTAAATTATGGTCAATAAAATCTATACACGAAGAAATGATTGTACGTTCAGCAATTTTACTTTGCCTGATTTCGGATAGTAGCTCATTGCTTATAAGCACATACTGAATACAATAATATTAATATCTGGACATTGAAATAGCTATTTAGGTGTTGAAAAAGTTTAATGATGCTAATATTAAAAGATAATACACAATGAATGTTACAGAGAATTTTAATTTTACGGACGTAAATACCGGAGATATTGTAAGTACATTTAAAACTTTAGATATAAAAAAACTACAGACCTATGGGGATCTCTGTTAGGTGATAAGTTCTATTATCGATGTAATATCACCTCACCTAAGCAATATTCAAGTCAAGTATCAGAAGGGAGGAGTTTCCTGACCTGATGAAGCATAGCAAAATTATTCCGATATTTGAAATCAGGATGTAATACGGACCCTAATAACTTCAGACCAATATCTATACTGCCTACTCTTAGTAAATTATTTGAAAAACTTTACTAAATCAATTAGTTAAACATTTCAATCGCAATTGCCTTTTAAATAACAAGCAGTATGGATTCACTAGAGGTCGCTCAACAACCGACGCAGGCATCAGGCTAGTCAAAAGCATTTTTGAGCTTGGGAAGCATTCACAGATGCTTTAGGCATTTTCTGTGATCTCAAAAAGGCTTTTGATTGTGTACACCATGAGACCCTGGTCAGGAAATTACGTCACTATGGTATAAGAATATCGCACTCAACCTTCTGTCTTCGTACTTGAGCCATCGAATTCAGAGGGTTGACGTGAATGTAAAAGATCTCCCGGGCCCAGTAAATATGGGGTCCCACAAGGATCCATTCTGGGCCTTTCTCTTCCTCATTTATATAAACGACTTACCATGTGTGATAAATAATAGCGAAGAGATAGTATTATTTGCAGATGATACCTCCTGATTTTTAAAATTAAACGACATACGTCAATAAATGACGATGTAAATAATACTCTCTCTAGAGTAGGAATTGGTTTAGTGTTAATAACTTGCTATTAAACCAAAGGAAAACAAAATGTACTTAGATTCATGACTCCTAATGTGAAACATGGTAAATTTGAAGTGGTTATAAATGGGAGGCGTTAGACGTAGTTGAATCAACTGTATTCTAGGAATAACTGTAGATATGAAACTCATGTAATTCTATATTAATAGGCTAGCAAGTAAACTAAGCTCTGCAGCTTACGCTGTGAAAAGAATTAGATTATTAACCGATGTGGAGACAGCTCGTTTAGTATATTTTAGCTATTTTCATAGTATTATGTCTATGGCATTCTACTGGGAAATGCGGCAGATACTAATACGATCTTTGTCCTCCAAAAACGCAATTCTGCAGTCTATAACCTGGGCCCCAAAGAATCATTAAGAAAGTTGTTCACTGAAATAAAATAATGACCGTTAGTTCTCAATACATATTTGAAAATTTAATGTATGTGCAAAAAATGAGATGATTTCCTAAGACATTGTGATGCACATAACATAGATACAAAGGAACAACATAATCTAATTCTTCCAGCAACTAGACTGCGAAGAATAAGTAAGTCTTTATGGGACAATGTATACGTTTTACAACAAAATCCCAGTAAACGTTCAGAATTTAACTATTAATAAATTTAAAAAGGTAGTCAAGGAACGTTTATGTGTTAAAGGTTATTACGATATTAATGAATTTTTAAATGATAACACAGCCTGTAATGGAATGCTCGCTCCAGGTCTTGTTTCAAAATTGCATAATATTAATGTCCAATTATCAAAATGTTTGTTATTTTAAAGATGACATAAAAATAGCCCGCTGAGTTTCTTTCGCCGGTTCTTCTCAGGTCTGAGGCGTCCTTTTCCGAACCGGTGGTAGTGTGTTTGACAATCAATAAGCAAGTGTAAACTTCTATATTGAATAAAGATATTTGAATTTGAATTTGAATTTAATATCAAATAAATATGAGAAATAAAAAATATATGGAAGCGTAATAGGAAAATCTAGTAATAAATAAAATGTAGCCAGACCTCGTAAGGAGCGTCGCCTACAACCACTGAAGATGGGTTGATAAGCAGAAACCTGATCATGTTTACGCAAATTAAAACCGAATCAAATGCTACTACTGCTAGTTACTCAGGAGTCAGTCGAGTTGATGGGGTGATCTGCATTTAGGTCAAAAGAGCACAAGTGACCACATTTGATAAGCTGGAAGATCAACGTTTCCGTAGTTTACGTTCGTCTGAGTAGGCAGAAAGTTCGTAAGCTTTTTGCACAGTCCTCCTCGACCCCCTTCGGTGGTAAATGTTTACTGCAATAATAAATATTTATCAATAAAATTGGAGGACCACCACTTACTTCTTTACTACGCTTGCGATTTGAGGATTCCAATTTAATGCTGAGTAAAATTACAGAAGAAAAGTCTTAAAAGGCAATTGTTAAAAGTGATTGAAGTGAGAGTGGTATTGCCTGACAATTTTTATACCCACCACCAACCCTACATCAATCACAATAAGTTATTGAACTTTTTGAGAGCGTCCTCGTGTACCATAAGGTGAGCAACAAATTTTTCGTTTCCTAGTTAAAAAGAGCAAAGCGGGCTTATCACCGGACTGCCTGTAAAGTGAGATAGTCCGTGCGTCGAATGGGTCGATATTAAGAGACTATCCTGCGACTCCGGTCCTGTCGGTTTTCCATCTCCTCGGACTATGAGAGCATAGGGGAGGAGGGAGTGCACCTATGTCTGAGTGTTTTGTTTTTATTTTGTATTACCTACAGGCAGACTAGCAGTCGGGCCACCTGATGGAAAGTGGTCACCGACACCCATGGACATTGGTAATACTGGTATCACCAACGCGCTGCCTAACGTGAGACATAAGATGTTAAGTCTCGTTTACCCAGTAAATAAGCTGGCGACAATGCCCTTCATCGTTTTCACACTACTGCTTTGCGCTAGAAATTGGCTCCGCTGTGGTCCGATTGTCCTACCACCGGTTCTTTTGCGTACTATAATGTCTCCTGTGTAATTGGCTGATCTCTAATATAGATCACCCACCATGGTTGAAATAGAGTTATAGGACATTATTTAGGTGTAAAGGTCACTATTATTTTGTATTACAGGAAAAGCACGCTTTTAAGCCGGAAAAATATTTTTAGACCTCATTATATTCAAATTAAAGTATTCTTTATTAAATTTTAGCTCCGTCGGGATCTTATGAACGTCAATCTACAACTATATTATGTAGGATTTTCTATTATATCATTCCTTTTTTCGTTTACTAAGAAGTTTATTAAAGATTTTCCATGTTGCAGAAAAACTTGAATGTTTGGGACAAAATGGCCAAAAAATATTCGATGTGTGTGTACAAAAGCCAATTTGTCATTTGTTTGTCTATATAAATAGAACAAAATACTGGCCAAGTAAAACCTCAATTATAGAATGATACTAGCGTTGCTCGCGTCTTCGTCCTCTTGGAATAGGGACTTGTACTCGCATAACAGACTGAAAATTTAAACAATTAAGATATCTAAAATGTAAATGTCTATAATGTGACACAATCTTTCATAGTATTGTCTTCAACAATTACTTGTTTCACATGGATTTTCATCTCTGAATTCCAGCCCCATTTTATGTTTCCGTACAGTCAGAAAATACAAAATTTCTAGGACAAACAGTTTTAGCTTTGAGTCAAGTATGTAGAAAAAAGGTCTTTTTATGTTCCACAAACAATGACGAATTTCCGTTAAAATTTTTGTTGTTTTTGTTTATACGAAAATTCATCCTTTTATGTTATCGCGTTCAAAAATAAATTATAAAAAGTAGTATTAAAAAGCAGGGGTTGGCTATAGAAAATTTAAGGTTGTCTGTATTTTTCAATGCCACATAATAAAAGAGTATTCAAACATATACACATCAAATTAAAGACAGTTTTGGTACAATAAACAAATAATTTAGTCATTATATTGGCCGTTCGTGCACAACATCTTAGCTATATTTTTGCTGGTATCGTAATTCTACGCTTATAAAATTTTCCGTCTTAGTTAACAAAAAACTGATCAAAGCGGTTTTTGACCTCCTCATTTAATGTGAAGTTTTTACCGTCTAAAAATTTGGAGTGGCTAAACAAATTGTAATCATAATTTTGGCACAAATACTTTAATTTAAATATTTGACTATTTCATTTTTTTTTGTCTTATACCCATCCTTAAAATGCAAACATATTCTCTTTACTAATAATTTTTAATATTATTTTAATTTTAAGTTATTTATATTATTTTAATTTAAAATTTGCCCATACTGCATTCAATATTTCAAGACCAATTTACGTATTCAAACAAATATTATTTGTTTTTAATTACATTCAATGATACCGCTTCTGCACCTTGATAATATTGGCCCTAACCTTCTCTAACCAAAAAGTTCTAGATTCAAATTATGCGAGGAAACCAGTTTGTACTATCTCTGTTTTCTTGCTGGCAAAAAATAGATGGGTTCAAAGATTCGAATGTCTCAAAAGCTAGGTAACCCTGATGGTAGAGAATCCTGATGATGTAAAAAGTCGGTCAGTCAAATATCCGTCTTTCTAATTTACTGCCAACTAATCTCTCCATAGGATGCAGTCCACTCTTAATAACTAGAGCTAAAAAAAGTTTTTATAAAACATTTTCATTCCTAAGATAAATCTTTCTATGCGAATTACTTTGTCTAGATAGCTTTTCCAATTTTGAAATTGAAAAAAAATCATATCAGTGTGTAGCTCCTATGAGTAACAATTTTATTTTTAATTAATTTTATGTTATTGGATATAAACAACATATAGTACAATATTTTTATATTTAAAATCAAGATCTAGAGTGTAAAAAAAGTTTAATGATATCGCAGGAAGGTATTTTTTGCTTACTAGTCAATAAAAAATAAGATTGTCTCAGGTTTTTGTTTTTGTCTCAGATTTCAGCACTTCATAAAAACTAAAAGCAAAAAATAACAACTGTGGAAGAAGATATTATTTAATCGTATTCACGTAAATTATTTTTTTGTTTCAAAAAATAGTTATTCTGTAATGAAAGTAATGTATGCAGTATTTTTAATATTGTTTTAAAAATTATTAAAGTTCTGTTTGAAAAGGAGATGTTTTTGTTGTTAACGATAAGATGAGCTCTTTAGCATATAAGTTTAACGCATACGGATTATAACTTAAGTGAAATATCTCCAAAGCTATATATATATATATATAAATATAACAAATATACAGAGCCCCCTGAAGTCTATCATACCTTCCTAACCTAGTAAAATTTTGCAAGGAAGTAGGTCCAAATTTTATACGAGGCCATTTGGGGTGGTACCACCACGGCGGACAAGTAGCGCATTGGTGATATCCTTGGTATTGCTGAAGTCTATTGGCGTCGGACCATTTAGCATGAGATGGTCCAATTGTTTGTCTGCCTTCGAAGGCAATAAAAATAACAACATTGTAGCCCATATAAACTACAAGTTATGAGATTAAGCTCTCTAAACATTTCGTTAAATATATCGCGGTCTAGGTAATGTACTTGGAGCTGATCCTAGATATTAGTAGATGAAATCCAAGGTTTGTGTTTGATGGTGGTATTTCAAGAATTATGGGTGTTGTATTGAGAGGCACTTGAGACATTAATGTATACTTTCTCCACAAGCCTCAATCTTTTTATTTTTTTGTAGAGAAAAAATATGTCTTGCAGTGTTTCACGTTTGCTAAACTGATCATCCTAAAATGTGGTATGCAGTAAAGATGACCATCTGAAAGATACATTTCGTCATGAGGAAGGTAAGTGACGAGTGAAAGCACTTGTATGGTTTCAATTCTTTGCGATTGCGTAACATACGGTACGGCGTTACATGTCACCCTTGCAAGGTAGCTTCTTACTAAGCTGTTATTGTGTACTATTTTTGTTCTTGGTATTTTAAATGATGTTGCTTGTCTTTTAAATAAACCTCACATTTGTTTAGCTATTTGGAAATGTTATATTAAAAATAATAATGGAGAATTCTAGCTTTAAATCAAGAATGACATCGAAATCTGTTTTTTTTAAACAAAGTTTGGTATTACAAATGTTACATGATGTGTCGAAGATAATTTTATAATTCGTAAATTGATATTGCGCTTAGCCTCAGTTAACGGCATAGTATTATCGTTACTGCTGCCTCCGTAGCCTAGTGGTATGGGCGTGTGCTTTAGAAACCGGAGGTCGTGGGTTCGAATCCTGCGGGGACGCAACAAATTTTCATTGTTGTTTCCTAGTTGGTTAGGACAATTTGGGCCGGTCACCCAATTGTCTGAAAAGTAAGATGATCCATGCGTCGGATGGGCATGTAAAAAGTCGGTCCACCCACCAACCCGCATTGGACTAGCGTGGTGGGATACAGTCCAAACCCCCTAATGGATAGGGGTGCATTAGGGGAGGCCTATGTCCAGCAGTGGACTAAAACAGGCTGATGATGTCTGATGTCATAGGGAAGGAAAAATTAACAAAAACCGAGCAACGAATATTTCGAGAGATTAATTATGTAACTTTCTTTGATTTTTCATGTTTATTATCATGGAATTGATAACTGTAAATTAGCGACTTTTTTATCATACACCAATTGTTTTAGTCGTCTGGATGAAAATGCATCTTTAAATATTTATTTTATTACGTGTTGAAGAACTGGCAATATACTGTTGTGATCAAATTGGAACATCAATTTTGTTAAGTATCGAAATCTTTTTTGTCCTTTCGAATTATTATTATTCTCTTTAAAATACCCTGCACTTTGGTTGCGACATACTTATGACTATTATATATACTATTTATACAACTAATTTTTAATTAGTATAGAAATAGGTGTTTTTTGAGATTACTTCATAATCAGAACGAGCCGCTACAGGCGTATTCGATATTTGTATATTTTTTGGTTAAATAACATTTTTAAACCAATGCCACGGATGTGGGATAGGGCATTATCACGACGTATAAACCAAAATATTTCGACGACTTCCCTCACAGTTAAAGATGATTTACAAGCCATTACCATTACCATTATTTTGTGTTAACGTGATCTTCGTCAGTCAATGTTGTTAGCTGATATAATTCTAGCTGCCAAATTACCACTGCGGTGGTACCGCCGCAGACGGCACCCTGTTAAAAAGGGACATACAACCTCCAAAATTATGTCTACCTTCAGTAATAAAATATTTGCCTACAGCTACGGCATTTGGTCTGAATTTTGGTAAAAATAAAAAACTTAACGTGGCGTACGCAGCAGACTCTTGTTTTATAATTATAGTCCAATAATTACAAAAGATAAATTTCAGAAAGTATGGTTACGCAATGAATTTATTAGGGATTCGTCGAGGAATCGTCAATGAAGAAAACGCTCCAGCGTTTTCTTTATTGACGATAGCTTTCTAACATGATTATCCATAATCATGTTAGAAAGCTGCACAGAGTGACTGACACGGTAAATATCTTCATTTTAAAAATCCTACCCTATACCTTCTGTAATCATCATCATTATATCAGCCTAGGAAAGTCCACTGCTGGACATAGACCTCTCCCATGAGCAGCCAAGAATAACGATCCTGTGCCAACTGCATCCACAGACTTCCCCACATTTGCACAGGTCGTCACTCCATCTCGTGGGGGGTCGTCCCATTGCGATGGCCAGTACGAGGCTGCTACTCGAGAACCTTTTTTCCCTATCGGTTATCGCTAAATGGCCGGCCCATTGCCACTTTAGGTTACTAACTTTGCAAGCTACCATCGATCTGCTGCGGATATCTGTAATATGCACTCTATCCTGCGGAGAAATTCCGAGCTCCATCCGCTCCAAGACTCTCTGAGTCTGACTGATGAGCTCTCTGAGTGACTTTCTCATCCGGCCAACAGTAACTTTGGTCATCACTAGCAACACGCACTGGTTGAAGACTTTAGTTTTCAGACTTTGAGGGATATCGGACAAGAGGATACGTCTAAGCTTCCCGAAAGCTACCCATCCGAGTTGGATTAGTCAATTGGCCTCTGCAAAGTCAAACTTCAAGTTTGACTTACCTAACTGGACTATTTGTCCAAGGTTTATAAATTGGTCTCCCCGAACAGGTTCTCGCTTTGTCGTATCGTTGGGGCTCAGTATCTGCGGCTTGGGCCAGCCGCGGGGAAGCTAAGAGGAACCTGACCGGCCGTGGTAGAGGCTGCTCCAAGCTGGCTGGAGAAGCCAGCTTTGGATGCGCCTTAGAAGGTGCAGCGGACAAAGGAGGGTGGTAGACGCGTTGCCATGTCTGTCCTCTGCAGCCAGGAGAAGTCACGGGGGAAGAGGAGTGTCGGTGTTCCGTGGGCCGCTCTCACTATCTTTCGCGACTCGGTGGGGCCGCACCGCTGATGCAGTGTGGAGGAGCCGTGGGAGGAGGGGACATTCGGCATGGTGTTATCGATTTCTCCTCCTCGACGCACCTAGAGGGAGGCAGATGGCCGTGGGGCCAAGATGGGACTGCACCAGTGGCCAGCGCTGGTGGAGTTGCAGATGATTGTAAGGGCGTTCCCGTGACCCCACTCCTTATTTACTGTCAATTTTTAATAATAAGCAGATTACTATACATCATTTTTAGCCATGTAGAGCATGAAAAGTTCTCTTGCCATGAATTCCTTCAAATCAAAACATACTATTTCACATTATTCACTTACATGAAGAAAATCGCAGTCATAGCCATTAAGGCTTTAAAAATACGACGTATAATAAGAACTCTTCCGCCTAAAATCATTTATATTTACATATTAGCATATATTTTCAATTAGTAATCTAGCGTCTAGTTTACTCAAGTATCTAACGTCTAGTTTTATATATAACAGAAAACTAATTTGTGGAGTCCGTATAAATCCAATGTGATGCCAAAAATTTGGATTAATTTACTCCTCAAAGATGGATGGAGTGTAACGATGCTTCCAAAGAACTCAAACTAATTCATACCCTTCAGTCTTGAAAGTGTGTTTACTGGTAAATAAGTTCAATTTAACAACCCAATAAAAGGTTATTTGGTAGCAATAAATAATTGTCTCACGATACGGATATAAAGAAAATTTAATAAGTAAGAAACTTTGGTATGAATTTGGTGAAAAGCCACGAATTTTTAAAATCCTTTTTGTAACGGTATCCAGTTATTAGAGGCTTTGCTTATATTTTTTTTCTTTTTTTAGGAAAGTTGTTCGCGATTTTCGTCATAAAAGTTATAATTTCAAATATATTACGTTATCAGATCAGGGAGATTATGGGGCCATGATTGACGAAATTAAAATATCCGCATAAACAGTTTCAGGTCAATTTTTTTAATAGAACACTGACAGTTAGAAACTAAATCAAAGGAATAGTTGTTTAAATAATAACTATCTAATTAACTATTGTAAAATGCTATAAGATTGTTGTTATAAGAAATATGAAAATCTAGACTTTTTTTCAATCAAAAGTTATGTTTCGTGGTCTTTGATACAACCAATAACAATTATAAGATGTTTCCTTTTTATTATATGTACCCAATCTTTTTTCTTATCTTACTTTGGTTACTTAATACCTTTTCGTAATCAAATGTTTCGTTGACAACACCAATTATTGAACACGCTTTCTTGTTAAATACTTATTACACTTTTATAGATTTATCAATTTAATTATAAACATTTTAATACTATAGACATGATAGTTACATAAAAGTAGTTTTAGTATAAAACAACATACTTTTGGTACTTTTTAAATTTTTATACACACAAATTTTTTCCAAGTCATGAAAATTAATTCCATATTTTAAATTAAAACAAACTCGAAAAGTCTATAAATTTATTAACACAACTTAAAATTGTTATTACTACAAAATATTTAAGCAGTTTTTTATAATCAAATAAAAAAAAACTAATAACCTAATGCAATATTAACGTAATATTAATAAAAATGTAAGATCTTAATCTCTTCTTTTGGTAATTTAAGGACTACAAAAAAATCAACGCAGAAAAACATAACCTTTATCCTTTTTTGCTTTCTTGTATTTTTTTGTGAACTGTGTATATGTTACTATTTACTCAATATTAGGGTGTAAAATTTTGCTGTTTTAAAACAGAAATGAGCCTTAAATTAATTTTTCACCAAAATATAATTAGGATAGACGCATATCATTATCAAAAATATAACCGGTTATAATTGATAAAAATGCTCAGGATGCAATACAATATGGCAATGTTACATTGCAAGTTAATTAACGTAGTGATTTAATTACTACCGAGCATGAATAAACAGTTTTTTTTTATATTTGAGTTAAATAGTTTAATTATATATATTTTATGAATTACATACATAATCAAATTTTAAGGTCTTTTATAAAACTTTTAGGTTGCATCCTGTCATTGTAAAACTCAAGATACCATGCGTACGTATATGAGAAATGTTAAGAAATTGTTTACATTGTTATCTATTATTATAACTTATTCTTTATACTGTGGTACGATACTATAATGAGTTACTTAAGGGAAAAGAAACATGTATTTTTGAACGTTATAATAAAACTTTAATAACATAATAAACAATATCTGAAAAATTTGATTAAATGTTTTTATGTGAAATTTTGAATAACATAATTTGTTATATATTATGTTGAGCAAGCTTCTTTATGAAAAACGTTTTACGGTTTTCAATTGTTTCGGTTAAAACGCCGCGCAACGAGCATACGATCGATATCGGTCCGAAACAAACCGCGCATTATTTACAACTCTAGGTCAGAGACCGCATAAAAACTTACCGCGAGATATCGTGACAAAACCTAACGGAAGAGTTTGAGCCATCTGCCTACTGACAATTGGCCCGATACCTAAAGTTAGGTTCACGCGATTTAACTATCCCGATATCCCGTCCTAACGGTGGCTTATTAGTCTTAAATTATTTTGAAAAAGTGGAATGCTTAGCAGACACACTAGAGTTACTATGCACGCCATCTTGCGTACACACCGACACATCTCACCTTGCGGAAGTAGACCGTGAAATCGGCCGTAGGACGGTCTTATCACCAGAGGTTGAACGGTTAAAATTAGTGACCCCGTAGGAGGTCAAAGATATTATTAGGGGTCTTAAACTCCAATCCGCACCTGACCCAGTTCGTATTAGTAATAAGGCATTAAAACTTTTACCAAGCTCGATTATTTTTCTACCAGCGAGCACTTAATCAGTGTCCTCATAGTCACTTGTTACCGGCGTACCAAAACTGCGTAAGCCACTAAACCAACCGACGAGTTATCGTCCAATCAGTCTCCTCAACTGTTTGAAGAAATTATACGAACGTGTAATCTTGTCGAGGTTAAATGATTACGTTTTCTCCAATGGCCTCCTACCAGACGAACAATTTGGGCTCTGTCCCAAACACTCCTGTTCCGATCAAGTTTATCGCCACAGAGAATACATCCCGACGGGCCTAAGCAAAACAAAATCAGGCCTCAGATCCCATTACACGAAGGCAGTTCTATTCGACTTTGCAAAGGCATTGCACATCATACAAGCCTATCTTTCGAATCGCCCTTTGCGATATCGAGTAGAAGGCGCCCTCTTAACCAGACGCTCCCTGCTAGCGGGCGTGCCACAAGGTTCTTTCTCCTCTGTTATTCATGCTATATACCAGCGATATTCCTAATGTTAACCTTGCGCTTTAGGAAGAAGAAATCGTCCTCTATTACTCCTCTTCTTCACGATCCCTTATCACCAGTAAACTCCAATGCGCAATAAATAGCCCAGGGAATTGGTTTTGCAAACGAAGGAATTATGGGAATCCCGTTAAAAGATATACTTTAATCGGTCTTCTGTCAGAGCTGACCTCACTCGTCCTACCACATGTCCCTTCTAAAACACCGCACACAATGAACAATGTAAGCAAACTCTCGTGCAATTGAACCTCTACGGCAAACTGATTCCCTGGGAGAAGAAAGCCAAATATTTAAGAGTTACTTTCGACGGTAACATGAGTTTCAAAAGTCATACTAAAGAGGTTAGAAGAAAAGCCGCTTATGTCTCGAATAGTTTCTTCTATCTTACTAACACTATGCAAGTAATATACAAGTAATATGCGTCTTAACTACATGTTCTCCAGTCTTTTATGCATATATTCTCCCACCACCTTAACTAACTACAAGCCGTGCAAAATAAATTCTTACGTTGTGCCACAGTGGTATCAAAGAAATGTCGACTTGCACAGCGATTGCAAGATGCCGACATTACGCGCTCATTTTAAAAACATTTTATAATATTTATATGAAAGAATAGAAACACAAAATAACCAAAATAAGATGTTAAGCGAATTATCACGCAGATCCAGATGCCTATTGATGCTAGTAAGAACAGGCCTCTCCCGTATTTGACAAAGACCCAGACAAATAAGATATAACACACACACAAGTAGATATAACACACACACACATTTATGTCTACCTCGCTCAAGAGCACGACGAGACCACACAAGAAACACCCGCTTCACGGGGTGGTTCTCAGCTCTCAGCAATCCATTAGACAGTCGACCGATCCTCGGCACCTTAAACCGTATACGGAACGTCGATGATCCTTAGGCGACTTCTGAAATCAGCCCACGCATCTTAAATGCGTGTGGCCATTTCTTTAAATTTGTGGTGATTAAGTTCGAGAGATCTCGCAACACCCCGAGTTCAGTGATAGATAAAGTTTCACAGAGTGATTTCCCAATGACAATTATTATGACGACTACTATAATGCATGTGAATAATGAACACGCAAAATGCAAACTCTCTTTTCGGGGCGAACATAAATCACTTTTTTTTCAAAGCGGCTGTTACTGTTTCTGGTTATCACGTTTCACTAATTGCGTTATGCATCGTGTATGTATATACTATATACACATGTTTCTTCTGTATGTGAGAACATATTTTAATTTACGCTACAACAGTATCTGAACAAGATCCTTACAAAAATGTGGAAGTACGCGAAATAAACTTCTATTGAAGTGCCTAGTTTGCGTATCATATGTACACCTTATTATGAAAAATTAAGTATTTAGAATTATTTCATAAATCGGTACAGCCGTATGGTATATAATTTGGTCTGCGCTCTTATTCAAATGGAGTGGAGATTCCAGACTATTTTTTGTACTCAGTGTATGAAGTTTTTCCAAATTTGGCACATTCATGGTAATAGGTTCTTGTTGCAGATATTCTTGTTTTTCAAATTGCGGCATTTCCATAATTTTAATGGTATGTCCTTTTACGCGATCGTTGGAATTCGATATGGTGGTTCTATGAGTCTTCAGATTACAATTTATTAGTATAGTAGCTAAGTAACTTCCGTATAATATTTGGTACGGTTCCTGTCTACATGTTATCTTGACTTTAGTCGGGGTAGGAAAATTTAATGTATAGTGCTTATCGTCCAGTTCTTTGAGGGCTTCTCTTGTCAGATTAACTCGAGTCCGCTTGCAGGTTGTCATGAGTTCTTGGTGGTCTATGAGGTGTTGAATGCAGTTAGTCTGATCATGTGTAATATAGTTTTGCTTCGAGTCACATAGATACAGCGAATTTACTTCCGGACATTCTGTCTCTATGTACCTAGAATCTGTACCAAAAATTGCTATAAAAGGTGAGGTGGGGATAAGGATCTCGTGATTTTTGTTCGGGACAATGGCTAGTTTGTAGAGTTGGAAGGTAGTAGAGCTGACAATGGGGACCTTAATGACTATTACAACTTTACCGCTTAAGAAATAGTAACCTAATTTAATTATTTCATAGAAACTTCTATAATCTATTTCCAGAATCTCATCGTTTGAATATAAGATCCTTAACTTACCTACAATATTTTTAATTTGTACTAAACTAACTATTGAATAAGGAGCGCTCGATGCGCGTACAAATGATAGAGCGTTCTCTAAATTATTGAGCTCATCTGAAAGGTCTTCAACAGTATCTCCTAAAATAAGGAAATGTTGTGCTAAATGTGCGTACTTTACAAGATCTGTATCCCTTTTTGCATCGCTTTCTATAATTAAATTCAACGCACCGCCTATTTTCTTCTGATTTTTTGCTATAGTATTGATAATTTTGGAGGCACGTGTGATCCAATCTTTATTTAAGCTGACATGCGAATTAAATTCAGTTTATAATTTATGTTCATTATCCTGTAAGATCTGGAACGAGTTTTCGTATTTAATTGCATCTGTTTAATCTAGGTTACCGGAAATACTTTTTATAACAGATCCTAGACCGTCAATGAGGCCTCTTTTCATGCGGCTTGAAGCAAAAGAATTTAGACGATTTGACATTTTATCGAGTTTGCTAGAAAGATGTTCAATATGAGGATCAAACAGAGAGAACGTCTTGTTATTTAATCGGGATCGAACTTGTACTTATTTGATTTCGGACTGATTCTACTTGGTTTTGGATTAGTTTCAAGTCAACGTATTCTAGGAAGGAGTGGTGGTGAGTAACTATTTTTGTCGGTCCTAATTTGAACGGTAGCAGTCCAGGTCCTTTGTCAAGTGAGTCAATTGTTCGATCTTGTCCGTAGGTCAATCGCAGGAGTAACGTCAGCAGGATTATCATATAAGTGGTATGTGGGATTTTTAGGACTAAGCTTTGTTCGTGACTTAGCAATAGGTCCTCGTTTCCGTATAACGTGGGGCTAGTTTTTGTCTATTTGCTAAAGGATTGCGGATAAAAATTCGTAGGTTAGGGGTATAGTCCTTTTCAGGTTCTCTGTCTTTGTTTCGATTATCGGTCAGTTTTGTTCGGTCATGCAGAGATGTATCATTAATTAGTTCAAATACTTGTCTCATCCTATGCCCATGGTCGCGTGAATACTGCTGTAATAGGTGATCGAAATGTCCAGTTATTAAGTCTATTGGTCTACATCTTGTAAAGCTTATGTATGTCATAATAATGCTAAGAAGATTTTGGCATTTTTCATCAAATTCCTGTGACGTCACGGAGCTTTGAGTTAAAAGTGCCAAAACGTCATATAACGAGGTCTCATCGCGTTGATCTGCAAAATTGTTGACTAACGCATTTCGTATACCGGTCCAGGTCTCAGGGATTCCATTTGAGTTTATAGTCCTAGCTGCGGGTCCCGTGACCTTATTTAAAATTCCGTTGAGTAATGCTAAATTGCTTAAGGGGTAGTTGGGATCTGCTCTCATATATTGCGTTACTAATTGGTCGCACAGATTAATAAACCTTGTAGAGAACGTTTGGGTTTCACATCAAATTCTGGCAACAGTCTAAGGGCTTTGTGAATTTGGTCTACCAGTGCATCGCTCATTTTGACAGAGTTTGATGCTATTAGATCGTATGAATCAAAAATTCACTATCTTCTAAGAGTACGTTTAAATTTCTACTAGCGACTAATTGCAATATTCTACGAGAGTTTCCTAACCTAGGGGTCTAAGAATTTCGTGGATGAAAAATCTTGGATAATTAAGGAAAAAAAGATGGGAAAGAAACTCTAGTAAGTTCTAGGTACTCACCGATGCATCTGCACTTTTCTGCTGTATCGATGTCTGGATACTCCTCCCGGCAGCAGCTCTTGTAGGTTCTGATAGCCAGCGTCAGTGATCTATTCACTGAATTTACTTGACTATCCTACCAACTGAGCCAATTACGAAGGCTACAGCCGAAGGTTGCAAAAAAACGCAAATATAATTTATAAAGTAATTTAATTAAATCAATTTACAATTACAAATACTATTACTAATTAAAACTAAGACGTGACGATTGCTCGACGATTGAACAAAAAGTGACGTTCTTCTTGAGGTGCATCCAGTATTAGTAGTATCCAGTACATCCAGTGTCCAACTTGCTTACTGTGTAAGCATTCCGAACCGTGGGACGGCGATGTCGAAACATATCGCTGAAGAAGCGATATCGTGTGATCAGAATGTGCATAGGGGTGGTCATCGCGTAATCGATTTCCCGCAAATGTGAATGTGTAACACGTTAGGTTATAAGTTATTCAATGCCAGCTAGTTTTACAAAACATAAATTACCTTCTTTGGTAAATCTATGTTATGGTTTATTATCTTTTCTATTATTGACAGACAATTATCGTTTACAATAAATCGATTCAGGACAGCCTCCTTATCATCAAAGGCAAGTAAGTCATTAAGGTGAAGCGGGAACTGAAAATCTTCTCAAATCAATCCTTGAGGAACACGCATTCGCGGAACAACTCGATACAGAGGCATTTTCGGTTACGTATGTTTTTCATTTATTATTTATTAATATTTAGTGAAAAAAACGAAACTTCTGTTATCAATTTAGGTCATGGATGGATGGCCGTGATATGACAAACTTCACTAAAAATACAGCGTCAGTATCTGCAGCATTTCATAATACAAGAAATTCGGTTGTAGGAATAATAAATTCACTTAAAACAAATCAGAAGTTAAAAACTCCTGATCTTTTCAATGACAAAAACGTGATGGCATACTCATGAAGATTGTGCGTTGATATAAACTCTAAAATTTTTAGACAGAATATTATTTTATGTATAAAAATTGAAGTTTGTGTATTCAAAGGAGACTTGCCGAATGGATACTAGCAGCTTTTTTATAGATACAGAGCAGTTTGTTGTCTACCGAAATGAATTTCAAACAACGTTATCCTTCTTTTCTTTTATTGCAGAATTGTCTATATTTTAACCTTGACCTATAAGATATTCTTTCAGTTAATAATTAAATTTATTTCGTTCGCCTTTAAGTAATAGCGCAGCAAAGCTTAAACTGTATTACTTTGCAGCGCAACGGAACACCACTCAATTAGAAAACTATATATAAAATATTATTTATTAATAAGTAATAGTTGATGTTAGAAATAATAATATGTAATATTATTAATAATATATGATATACTTGAGGAGAAAAATTCAATGAAAAAACAGCTTTAAGTTATATTAAAAATAAAATATTAAAATCTATTTGTTTAAGAGTTTAATTAATGTCGCAATGGCCGTGTAATCTGGCGCTACCTTAGATCAGTTGGTGTGCGCAAAACAACATTTCTTTTATAATATTTATGTCATAATAAAGCAATATTGTAACTACGCAATTACTAGTTAATAATTAGTTATTTACTAGTCAATAATCAGTTATTTACTAATTAATCGGAATTTTTACAATATAGATATATAAATACAATGGGAATCTATACTAGAACTGGTGGTGTTCACGCGAAAAATTTTAAGGCGTTCTATTTCATCTTTAGATCAGAAGTAAATAACTATTTGGTTTAAAAACGTATATTCGTATTGACGTTACAGTTGCTGTACTTGAAGCTAAGAGTATCCTTGCACGAGCCACTTTCCTTGAGACGTTGTATGAATATGCAACTTCATCGGCATTGAAATATTTTTCGTAATAAAGAATATTCACAAAGATTGATTTTTGTAACATTTAATCACGAATCAAGGAGATAAAGATCGTGACATTCGTTTAATACAATGATAGATTTTATGCAAAAACCCTTTGAATGTCAGATGCAACCCGACCTCCCATGAATGATTTCCATCACGCTGTAATTTTTATAAAGATATATGGATATGCCTATACATCTCTACTAAAAATAAACCTTATTATTATCTTAATATATACTTACCTATTATTCCGTTATACAAAAGAATTTTTGGTTTTTAAAAAGAAAGCCACGTGTTAATCGAAGTAAGTGTCGTAATTAACCTAAAACCTCTTTTTTGTATAAGACATTACAATGATCGTACTTCACTGTACTTTATTCAATATATAATTATGTAAATGACGCAAGAGTGCAAATAAATGGTTTGAGAGAGAATGTATTACCTAAATACTAAATACTAATACAGGTAAGTAATAATAATTATCAACTATTGGATGACATGCAATGATAAATTCAAATATGAAATGCAACAATAGAATACTTTATTTAACTTTAAAACCCCCTAATAGAGTGGGGTGTATTAGGGGAGGCCTATGTCCAGCAGTAGACTATCAAAGGCTGATGATGATGATGATTTAACTTTATGCAATTGAGAAGAAACTTTTTCTGCAACATTCAAAAATTAATTGACTTGATTCGATTGATTCGAATAAAATTATTATATTCGAATCATTCTTAAATAATATTATTTATGTTTTTTATAATACAGCCGGTATTTAAAACTGTGTTAAATTTGACACACATTTTTGTTTTATGTTTAGAAATAACATGTTTTAAGAAAAGTATGAAACATGACTTGATAGTATAAATATAAAGTTTAATATTTACCATATGTTACTTTATGATTTGATTAATGTTTTTATAACGGATTTAATATTCGAATCAAATATTCATAGGCAAACTGTACTAAATGTAAATTTTGTAATAGTTAGGTCAGTTTTGTTAATCACTAAGTATATCTAGGTCAATATAGCTCATGCAAATTATTAGTCAAAACCACTCATTACGTTTATCAGTCAAGTAACATGACCGGCAAATCTCCATATAATTTACTTTAATTTATCATTAATAATTATTAGGTGTAACTTTTGTAAATGTTCGTTAGTTACTCGTATATTTTGATAATTCAAAATGAAAATTAAAAAACTGGCCTACAATTATGATGATAATATAAACTTAATATGATGCTATAACAAATATAACTCTCTAACAAATATAAATCTGACTCTCGTTGTTCCGCTCCTAGTGCTTAGATTTCGATCATTATTTTCTTAAATGGTGTGTAGTTGCTGTCACGTGGTTTTATTTTTAAAATAGTTTGTAATTAGTATTCTAATAGACATTTAAGAATAAAAAAAAAGTTATGGCATAATTATCGCATGCGGTTAAATTGCAAACGTCTTTTTTTACCGTGGGGAAATGCCTACTCATACCCGTCCTTGCGGGGGCAAAGACGGGTTATGTCGGACTTGGACCGACTAAAACCGTCACGTTGTTTCTTTTTGACGCCTTAGAGATGGGGTCACATGAACTTTTTGGCAGTCTTGGCCCTGGCCTATGGCCCAATCCAGCTCTAGGCACGTCGGACTAACGAGCTCTTTGTCTTGGCCCATATACACAGGTAACATACTCCCCCGAATCTGTTATTCAGGGGCTATGGGAGCAAGAAGTCCACAGTCCACGCAGAAACAAGACTCCCAGCCACGAGCGGCGGCCTCGGCGTTGGGCTCCACCGCTAGAACCATTTCGACCGCAGAACGAAAAGAGACCACATGCCAAACGTCACCTTCTCCCACGGCCCCTCCATACCTCATCAGCGGTGTAACACCGCCGAGTAGTAAAGGATAGGGAGAGTAGCCTGCGGAATTGTTACACTCCTCTTACCCTACAACTCCTCCTTGGCTGCAGAGGACAGAGATGGCAACATGCCTGCCGCCTTCGTCTCTATCCACCCCATACCTCTAGGCACATCCAAGGTGGGCTTGTTAAGCCCGTTTGGAGCAGCCTCCACCTTTTCGGCCTTTTACCACAGACGGGCCAGGTTCCTCTTACCTTGCCCGCGACTCAGCAGACCGCGGGTACTGAGCCACGCCACAACAAAGCGAGAACCTGTTCAGCGGGAAATTTTAATCTGGGTCAATGTTAAGAGATAGACTAAAATTGTGTTTTACATAATTGTTATTATGGAATTGGCTTGTAATAAAGTCCGCTAGAAAATATACCTATAACTTAAGAATAACCTACAATAACCCTTTTAATGTAAACATTTTTAAATATTACTAAGAGCCTATTAACAGCTTATTTCAGGTATGATTGTTAAATGTATGAGGTTTATGTCCCATTCAAAAATATAACTTCAAATTAAGTTAATGCGTTTAAAATTTGATGAACATAAAACACGTTACACACGGCATTTTTCCTGAATATATGGTGATTTAAAATACTGTGGCAGAAATCGCGGGCTATTTAACTTTATATTACCCGCTTGTATTATGCATAACAGTAATACGCTTTTCATAAAAAAATAATTGTTTCTAAGATATAAATTAAATATGTTTTACGATAAAAGTCAGAATCCATCAAACCAAACATTTCTTTGCTAATATATTACAAACATTCAATATGCTGATGATATAAGTGTCGTTAACAAGACTATGAACAATTTTATGTTATCTTAAATGTAAATAAAATAACATTTTATAATCATTTTATTCCTTAAATAAATAAATTTTAGCTAAAGAATATAACCAACTTCAAGCAATGTAGAACTGTTTGCGGAATACAATGTGCCCTAGGCACGAAAATGCTCCGCGTTATATGTTTAAAATGAAAATGGTATGTATGACCCGTTTTATGCACATTTAATGGAGATTTATTCAAAACGCATTACCTTTATGTAATCTTACAGTGTATTACATTAAATACGCTTTAAATATGCCTAATTGGTTTTTTTAATTGTTTACAGAATACAACGACATATGCCTTCGCTTTATTGTAGGCCAACTCCAAAAGCACAATTATGTAAAACATTGTTAAAGTCTATCTCCTATAGTTGAGCCATCGTTTGCATTTAATAGCATGAGGTGGTGATTTGCCACGACGTATTTTTTTATTTCTTAAACATCTATTAAATTATTTATCAAATAATTATTAAAAAATGGGACCACGTCACAGCCACTACCTAAAAGAGTATGATTCTTTCGAATTGAACTGAATTTAACTGAACTGAACTGAAGCAATAATAATTCGTTTATGAATCGTTAACGTATACTTTTTGTTCTATTGAAATAGAATGCCCTTTAAATGGCTTGAGAATCAAAATGGCTGAAATTCTATACTGACGTAATACTTGTACGTAACATAATAGGACTGAAGGAGTTCCAGAAGAAAGCGTATAAGTGTATGTTTAGGCGAGCTAGTTTAAGTAGTTTAAGCAACGTCTAGAAATTAAACTCTGCCATTCCATTTTGAATAGTTTTAATGATAATTACAGTTTTTTAAATATGATTTTACTACATACAGTCTTGACTTGATAAATGTAACAACGTTATACATATATATGTGTCTCTATTATAAAAATAAAAGAAGTCATTACAGTAGAAGTAGCAGTAGTTTAAGGAACTGAATTGATCAAGTACAAAGTAGTGAGGTACATAAATTGATAGGGAAAGTTATCAAATTTATTTTAAGTATTTTGACATCGGATAACTCCTCAGCAAACGGTTTGTGCAAAGCAGTATAAACAACTATGCAAATCAAAATAGTCGACAGTTCAATTACGTAAAAACAATTTTAAACTTTGATAAAACCCATACTTTATATTTAAATATTAAATTTAATCAATGCAATCAATTTAAATATTAAATATAATCAATCATGCGGGTAGGTCGCCTTGTTACTGGGAACCGTCTGGGGTGATCCCACCACAGTACCTAATTCAGCCGCAAAGCAGCAGTGTGAAAACATTACTGTATTCTGATTTAAAAGGCACCGAAGCTAGAATATTTACTGGGTTACAAGGCTTAACATCCTAAGTCTCACGGTAGGCAGCGCGTTGGTAAATCCACTGGCATGGCCAATGTATAAGGGCGTCGGTGACCACTTTCCATCAGGTAGCCCGATGGCTTGTCCACCTGCGAGGCCAAAAAAGAAAAGAGAAAAATGTGATATCAGTAACGAACAATGTAATACGTACGATAATATAAAATTAATCAATAATGCTTCCTCATACTTTTTTCGGAACATCTCTTACAGTTAAAAAAAAAACAATGTAAGTCTACAAAAGAGTAAATGCATTTAAACAATCTTCATTCTATATACACAAACGTGTCATAGACGATATATTGATAAAATTGATAACTCAAAATATGTCAAAAATTTTAAATGCAGTGCGCAGAAATCACTGAATTCACACGTTTCTTGTAAAGAGCACGTTGCTATCCTCTTGTATAGGAAAAAATAGTTTTTGGTTTGTTATTTTTCTGCTTTTTTTCTTTTTATCTATTAAATCGTCTCCTCTGACGAAATGCTGGATGGACTAAAATTTTCGTTTAAAAATCACATAAGATCAGACTCCGTACTAAATGAAGTCCTTTTATTAAAAAGCTTAATATAACATATAACATTTTCAGCTGAACCCTCTTAGGAGATTTTATAGCAAACCTTTAATCCGCAAAGTGTATAAAGGTCACCTATAGCATTATCATAAATCAGTGTAAAGGTTGTATCTGTCTTTGCTTAGACAATACAATTTTATATTCATGGTTGTGTCAAGAAGAATATCGTTATCAGGATTACTGAAAAACTATCAAAGGAAATATTACAACTATGTTGTTAATGCATATTTTACATTTTTTTCAATATTACATGTCATAATTGACATTGTGTAATCACAATGCTACTTAGTCCCAAAGTAAGCAAATTATGTTTGTCTTACAGTTTAAATTTCGACATAATGAAATTTTAAATGTTAAAAACTACTTTTAATTATTTAACTAAACTTTTTTTATATTAATATAAACAGCGAGACACAACGAAAATTCTACGCTTGTCACATATTTTTTCCACAGTACGAATTGACGTCCTTTAATGTCCGAGTCACAGTCAGGATCAATGACCACTACGTCCAGCGGTTCGTTGAAATATTGCAAATTATATTACTGTGCGACAGTGAGGTTGTAAAGTACTTAATGATGAAATGATAACAATTATCATAAATTAAATAATATCGTTACGAAAACCTTACACAATAAAACAGTAAATAAATTATTGCTTAAACATATAAAAAGAAATATATTTAAAAGAATGGCAATTCTGACCATGGATCCTGGAAAGGGTGACCCATGGTCAATAATCACGGGAAAGAAAGATGTTGAGCATCATCGTTATAGGGAGGGTCAATAATCACGGCCGAGTAAGGTGTTGTGCATCAAATTATCAAAATTTAACGCGGCTGCTGTAGTTTGAAACTTTATTATTATTTAATCCTATTTATGCATTCAGACTGGACATTACCTCATTGTCTAATCGGTCTATTTGTAAAAGTGTAGCAGTTTGCGTGCTCACTTTTAATTCGAATATTTAATGATTCGATCCTAAGCAGTTGGTAGCACCCAATCATATTTTATATTTAAAAATATTTATTTGGCACAAATGCAAGAAGAGTTTTACGCATAAAGTTAATAAAAAATGTACCAAATTGGTCTCTATTCGGCATAGAATCACAAAGTTACCTAGAACTTCGTGGATGATGATTTTTAGTGAAGCCGTGGCAAATAGTAGCTGTCGTAACTATGCCAGAAAAACGGGTTGAAGCCTCCTAAAAAATATAGTTTAAAAATATAGGGGAGACCGGTCCAAAACCGTATGCCTAAGCAGTAATGTATATAATTGGCGTAATAATACAAATTGAAGTTATCAAATCAACACATTTATTGACCAGTCTTATCAGGTACGTAATTGTAAGATCAAATGCTGAAATATGTAACTTATCTATAAAATAAACCTATTTAAAAAAAAAACCTTCGACGGTTTTACCCCGGGCACCGTCCAAAACCGTACACCATATACGATTTAGCCCCAACAGTCACACCAGACATTTGGTGCATAAAAAATCATCAAGATCATCGGAATCATAGCCTGTACAGCCATCATTGGCCCAACCATTACAGGAAGTACACTGTACCCAACCCTCAACCATGCGATTGTGACCGTATATTTCTAGACAGTACAGGGAAAAATCTTTACTATCTCCTGTTTTACTCTGTAGCTTATCCTTGTGTTTTTTCTTGATTTCTGACAGATCCATCTTTGGTTTTTTAATTTTCGATTGCAAGTTACTTAGAAGGTCGTGTTTATATGGAGATGATGTAATTATTGATGTTTTACCTCTTCGACGGATGGTACGTTTTGTGCTGATTTCTACTCGAGCCAAAGGCATTATATCCGACGGTGATACAAGATGTTGTGAACCGGCTAGTCGGCTACCCGGTGCCGTGGAAATAATACACGGCATATTGCTTATAGACTCTGTTTGCAATTCCACGGGTGGGTGGAGTGTCGGAGAAGTAGTAAGGGAAAAGCTGAAATTTGTTCAAGTGATGGCTCCAGAAATTATGTCGAAGGCAAAGTGTTTGTGACTGAAGATTAAGAGGCATTTTCTTCTTGTAAAACCATCTCGAGTTGTTTCAGCAGCTGCAAAAGCTGCATCACTAAACAAATTTCGATTTGTAGGGTATATGCCAGTCTTAGAAAAACCAGAGAGGGCATTGTGCATTGAAGCTGCCCTGGCGTAAGCTGCACCAAATGGTCTGACGTCTAATGGTTGCAGCCTATGGGTGCAGTGTGAAGGAAAGCTTAACATAATAACTCCATTGTCTCGGGCTTTCATTATAATTGGAAGGTTTTTTGTATGAGTGAAATGTCCATCCAGCATGAGTAAGACGGGGTTTTCTTTCGTTGGCTTTATAGATACGATCAGATAATCTGACCATTGAACAAATATTTCACTTTGTTCCACCAATTTTGATGGTACACGGCTATATTACCCGGTGGAGCGCCATCAAGCAGTTCAGCCTTCATGCACATTCTTGGAAATATTAGCAACCAACTTGCAACTTCCCTTTCAAAGCAAAAATTCTGCTCTGTCTTTTAGGCACGGTAGTCAGCCCAGTTTCGTCAATATTGAAAACGTGAGTTGGTGGAAATTTCTTCTGATTGTTTTGTGTCCATTAAGCCTTCAAGCAAATGAAAACACTTACCTACGCTGACCCTATTAAAACCCATCGCTCTTGTAATAGAAGTCGGCTCAGCAACACGCAGTGCCAGGTCAGGGTGTCTCTTTATAAAACCAGATAACCAATCCTCTCCAGCTTCTTTCCAATCTTTATTAAAATTAAGTTTGCTGCCATTGGCATCAGCGAGTTGGTAAACTAATTGTCGCAGGTCTTTGTATGTTAACCCAAGCAAACGTTAGTTCAACAACAGAACGTGCTGAAATAAAATAGCTTCATAATCAGTTGTTGTCATTAATCAGTTTCAATGTGCTTTTAGGCACACCGTAGACTTGAGATGCTTTGAGGTACCCAAAAGTTCCTTTGGTCATGCTCATTACGGCTTTTTTCATTTGTTCGACATCCCAGTCCTGTCTAGTAGTTATTATTAAATAATTGCGCGGCGTTATTTATCTATTAACAAAAGAAAAACTTTCAACAGCCTATCGTGGTATAACCGTATACTAACCGATTTTACCCCATACGGTTCTGCCCCAAGGTAACCTCAAACGAACATTTACACACCACAACAAACAATCAGATTCGGTTAAAACAAACACTCAATATACCTAATAGAAGGAACACATACAATGATATGGTAAATTGCGTACTTACATTAAATTCCATTAACAATACACACTTGAAGTGGCTATTTTGAGAAAATTAGATCACAGCACCCGAAAAATAATAAAACTGTTTAACTTTGCAACAAACGTAGCGGTACCAACAAGTTTTTGTCGACAAATTACTCTGATTTGTAGATCACATTGGCAGAAGTTTGAGCGCAAAATTCAAACAACCACAGCTATAAGGAGAATTTACGATTTTACCCCGGTATACAATTCTGGACAGGTCTCCCCTAGATAAAAAAGTAAAAACAAAAATTAACATCAAAACAACAAAGGAAAAAGGTACATACTATAGAAGTCCTGTGCGTGTTATTGCTTGTGTATTTGTATGTAGTATGTTATCGGTGGTCATTTGTGAGGGTTTGTGGCTTTTCAAATGTTATTTAATGGTTAGGCTAACTGGGCTTTTGCTATACATGGGCAAAATGTTTTTATAGATATTTGTTACATAACATTTTAAGAGATTCTAATGCGAGTTTTGACAGATCTCTTGTTCTGGACTATGTAAGAAACCTGACACAGTCCACCTTGTAGAGCTTCTGGGTCTAAGATAAGAAGAAAGAGAAGAAATGAGAGGAGATAAAAGAAGAATGGAGAGAAAGGTCTCAGGTGCATAAGAATATTGCACTTAAAACAATAGACCGGTGGTAGGTCCCCTGTTTACAGGAGACCGTCTGGGTGGGTACCACCGCGGTGCCTATTTCTGCCGCGAAGCAGTAGTGTGAAAACACTGCTGTGTTCCGGTTTGAAGGGCACCGTAGCCAGCGTATTTACTGGGTAAACGAGACTTAACACCCTATGTCTCACGGTAGGCAGCGCGTTGGCGATACCACTGGTATTGCCAATGTCTATGGGTGTCGGTGACCGCTTTCCATCAGGTGGCCCGACTGCTCGTCTGCCTGCGTAAGCAATAAAAAAAAAAAAAAAAAAATAGACAACAAAACTTACATTTTTTTTTTGACTTGAAGCAATTTTATAGTGGGAGTAGGGCAGGCTTTGCACTTAATTATAAATCTGTAATTATATGAGTAAGTGCGGTTAATATAAATTAAATTATGTTTCATGAGGAGCCTAAAATTATAAAAATATTTAAAATATCAGGAACACGTTAGATTTAAAAATAACACTCGATAAGAAATTATATGTAAGAAATAAAAGTAATAAATAATTATATGTACTTGAATATTCATATTTAAAAAAAATATTTGCATTAAAATATTTAAGTCTATCAGTGTAGTTATAGTCTAGTAGCACCTTAGTAATTTTACAACGATCACAACAGTTTCATTAATAAAACTCGATCTGCAAGAATGTCACTCAGTCAAATTAGATTCTTGGACGGCATCAGACCGCTGCTACTTTGTTGATGCTAATAATTTAAGTAATTAAATATATTTAAAAATACATATAAAAGTTTTGGTGATTGATCTAAAAACAAGAGTATAATTCTTTTATTTAAAACAATAGTAGGTAAATGGTGAAATTTAGTTGAACAACATTTTATCTTCCAACAAGCAAAATATTACTTTTTATTTATAATTTTGATTGTAAACCTTAGCTACGTAATATGTTTTAGACAATTTATAACGAATTTGCTTATTATTTTACAGACAATGATTATAACTACAGCGGTACTTATATTCTGCGTAATTGCTTTGTTGTTTTGGAAAATGGTTCCATCAATAAGGTCAGACGAACCTCCTATACTATCCCATGGTCTTCCACTCATAGGACATGCGCATTTGTTCATCGGCGATACTAAGCGTAAGTAAGTTTATTCAATACATAACAGCGCATGAAATTTGATAATTATATTTATTGCTAACATGCAAAGAAAATATCAATATCCGTAAATAAAAATGTCACATAGTTGCTATAAAACAATGCAAATTATACATATTTGTTTTCAAGCCAAGAAAAAGTATTTAATAATTGTATTACAAGCTTACTAATATTATAAATTTAATACTGTAAAAGTTAATTTACGGTCGTTCTCCACGTTTACCACTATTCTATAATGTTAGTAAAACAATAACATAGCTTATGCATAAGAATAACTTATAGGCTACCATCAGATACTGCCACGAATTACCGTAGGGAAGATTTTTGTTATGTTACATTTTAGTAAACTATTTAAGGATAGAATATCCATCACGGTGACCACAATGCATTTTAACAAGGATGACATTCGTAAAAAAGGTAACGATCTTCAATACTAATTTTGTTTGACCGTTATCCATTAATACGATAAAATTATAATTTACAAACAAAGAAGTAAACGTTAACGCTGGCAAAAAAATCCACTGGTTTAGGATTTGAAGCCGAAAAAATTTGAACACGGTTGATATTAAGCAAAAATGAATGTTAAGGGATTTATTTCAAAATTTATTACTGTTTTTATTCAAGTATATGACAAATAAATATATTGCAAAGTTGTTAGTATATTAAATGATATTTGAATGAGTTAGGTAGTGCAGATAGATAAAAGCATTTAGCAAAAAAAAATTAACTATTTAATATTATAAGTGCGCAATTACGAATTGAATTGAGTTAATCAAACCATCCCACAGATATCGCCATCTGACAGAGTCGTTTGGAGCCTGTAGATAATTGTGACTGTCAAATATTAGACAATTTTTTTTCAATAAAATAATCTTGCGTCTATTAATTGATTGCTCACTAATCTTGCAAGTTGGATCAAACTGTACACGTCATGCACATTTTATTAAAAAGCGTTAAGTACTTTAGTTTATTTCAATTTTATTGTAGTCCATCGAGGACATACAACCTGACACGCAATTAATAAATACAAAGAAGAGCAGTCATCCATAATGATATAGGTAAAAACTTCGATAGAGAATACGCGCATATTAAATATACCTTATGACAATGCTCGGTCAATGCCAAAGGTTGCACAACAAAAATACATTTACCTGCTAACCAAAATATCGTGCTTATTTGGATTACAATACAAAAAAATAATAACTTGAATTCTGTAAGAATATAAAAATACTAAATACCTACCTAAAGATATAAGTTTCGGTTTTATAAATATATATATATATATATAAGGTTTTATAAAAATATTTCTGTTTATGTATAAAATTACCCTTTGGATTAGAACCGACTCTTGTTAGAATATGTTCAACTGAAGCCGGGATACAGCCCAGGGAGATCTCTAATCATTTATTCTCTGAATTCGATAGCTCCAATATGAGGTCATAAGGTCAGGTTCGGCATTCTCGAAATCGTATTGGTTCAATTTGTGAATGTGCTTAACCTAATTTTTAATCAAATCTTGGAAAAAAAAACATATCCATGCACGCTTTAGGAGATTCACTCACTATATTATTATAACTATGTACTTTGCTGTGTCATTGTCCTCATTAAACTAAACGTAAAAATTAAATTAAACGTGGGTTACAGAACAAAAAATGCATATTTTTTACATCTAAACAATTCATTTTAATTGCACGTAGAACTGTTGTATTGCTGAATATGATAAACGCAAATCCTTTATATTAAATAAGAGGTAATGCATTTTTAATTATACAAACATCTTTAAACATAAATATTTTGTTGATTAAGTTCCTGTAAAAGGGGGAGTATCAATTCGGTGGGTATAACTTTTTTATATTGTGACGTGTGGATGGAGAGGAGTGAAATGAATCAAACGGGCGTGGAGTATACACTGAATTTATTTAGGAAAATTCATCCCTTTTATATAATTATAACAATAGGTTAATAATGTGCCAGGTTACAATGTTTACATTAGGGTCTAGTTACTAATTAAAGATAATTAATATGATATTATTAAATATGACACTGTTTATACTTAAAGTCACGTATAACCTAAATTCCTTAGTGATATGTCATTAAAGTACTTATACATACACTACAATATACATGTGTTACCACGTTGGTACCACGTTGCTCCTGGCACTCCGGTTTTACCTGTACGTTTATTTCGGTAGGTAGGTTACTTGGTTTATTTTTTTAGTAATTTAATAATAAGTAACACGTATTAGAAAACAAATAAAATAACCTTCATCATCAGCCTGTGATAGTCCACTGCTGGACATAGGCCTCCCCTAATACACCCCTATCCATTAGGCGGTTTTTGGACCGTATCCCACCACGCTGGTCCAATGCGGGTTGGTGGCTTATACATATTTGTTAAGAATAACCAACAGAAAATATTTTAATGATTAAAAAGTACAATAAGGCATGTTGAGGGGTAATTAAAGAAGTGTTAATTAGTATTATCTGAGCAACAGTTCTATTCCAACAAGAAACTATTCTTGACCATATGCTCTCAGATATAGTTTTATGTTTATTTAGTAAACAACGCGCTTACTTCCTTTTATTGGTGAACCTTAAAATAATTATAATTTGTCATATATATGTAAAACTTTGTAATGAAAACTCATAACCACTTTTTAAATGTTATTCTGCATGTTGTTGACATATAGTCTAGATGATTATTGCGTGTTGAGGATGACATTATATTATGATTATTTTATTCCAGATTTCTGGAAGGTGTTAAAAGAAATTTCAAAACAATGTTCGACAGGTCAGCAGGCGTGCACTGCGATTTTAGGCTTTCGAAAATATTACGGTATACTATTTTCTACCTATATGTTTTAACTATTTGCTACCTTTTCCTAACCATTTATTTTCTGAAAAAATAATGCATATCGCCTAGAGTTTGACCATTACAACTGAAAGGGTAAGACATTACTACATTCGAAGGAAGGATAGTAAGTACAGTGTCCTTTAACGACTGCTACACGGGTTTTTAAAATCGAATGATCGATGAATATTTTCAGATTAAATAAAATATAAAAAATACATAAAAGTTATTTGTGATTCTAAGCACTTAATTCAAGTCACTTCTTCGTATTGGAGGGGCCAATATCACTCAGTCATAGAAGCTGTACACTATTTTCTACCCCATTTATGTGACACGTCAACAACCTTTAAGTACTATTAATTTTTATAATTAATTAATTAAAGATTAAGAGGCTATCATCATAATCATTTTGCTCAATAAGTGGAATGTTTTATTTGTAAACATATATATCCTAATATAGGTTTGCTAGCTACAATTAAAGCCGGTGACAAATAAACTCAAACTATAAAGTGCTTTTTCCTAGTTCACTTAATATATCGCTTATGCTATAGAGAAGTATACTCTAACGCCTGGATGTTTTTGTGTCCTTTTTGCTTTACGAAGTTCATATGCATCCAATGTGGGGCAATGATTTGCAGAAGTTTGTACCTGAAAGATGGCTAGATCCATCATCACACCCGAAAAACCATAATGCATTCGTACCATTTAGCCTAGAAAAAGAGTATGTGTTTGTAATAATCAGGTAATTGTTGTAAATATATTTTTTTTGTTGTTATTACTTAAAATTATAACCGTCAGGGTTAAGGCAATAGATAAAAAATACAGATAATCGATATTTTTACAATTTCTTATGTGAAGATTTTTTTATGAAGACCGACGAGGATTTTAGGCGATGATCATAAATAATTAAGGAGTTTGATGCCATCTTCAAATCAGTTAAAGGGCATTTTATTTCCATAGAATATAGAAGTAATAAAAAGAGTCTAATATTTCTTCAACGCTGACCAATATACAATATCTTAAACCAGCTATGTCTAAAAATAATATTCTAATGTATAAGCAAAATGAATTACGGAGCATGTTTTTTAAAATATCCACTTTTATTTCAATATTAAAAAAGTGATAAGTCAAGAAAAATACAAAAGTCAAACAACAATATAAGGACAAAATTTACAAAGACGGTTGAATTGTAAATGGAAACTTGCCAAAATGCTATCAAGAATATCTCATTGAACTTTTTCAATACGTTTATAAAAATGTCACAAGTCCCTCACAAAGCTAACTAAATTAGAATATTCTAGACAATTTTAAAATTAATATAATGGAATTGTCTATTGATGTACAGTAAAACTATAGTTTAATGGTTAAAATCATAAGGAACATCTACGAGTTGAGGGTAATTTACACTACGACAGCAGAAAGAACGAGTCCTGATGTTGTCTAGAACAGTCATAACTGTTGCTGCGTTGTTTTAAAGTCCTTTATTATAATTTTTTTGTATTCAATTGTAAATATTGAGTCATCTGAAATTGTTTTACCTGTTATTGTTATTCGTTGAACCAAATTCGTAACGTACGTTTTTATATATGTTATCTCGTTCCTCCGCTCTGTGTAATTAATTTAAAATACGCTGGCTTGAATTTAGAAGATATAATATCTACGTTTTTATAAATCAGAATAACGTCCTTAAAAAATACATTTAATTTATTTTTTCATTATATATTTTTATTTATAATTTAAATTATATATTTATAATAATTTAAATTTTATTTAAAAGTCAAGAAATACAAGTCACACACAATTACAATTTTAAGAATACTATGACTATTACATATTTAAACAAATATAGAAAGTCGGATTTTTCTTACAGTATAAATGTCTAAGAAACTAACAAGCAAATTTTAACAAAATCAACTTTAATGTAAACTACACTATATTACCTTGAATGAGTTTTGAATATGCCTCATTACATTTGTAAACAAAGCACAGCGGAAAGGACGTTTGCTCTTATACCTGAACGGTAATCTCCTTAGTGCTCTATTATGTACTAGTTTATTTGTTTAATATGTACAGTATAAAAAGCATACTATTATCTACACGGATAAAGCCTAACTTAACATAGTCGTTGATTAAAGTAAATAGCCTTTTAAAGTATAAATAGGCGTGATATTATTTCTAGTACGTATAATCATCATCATCATCATCAGCCTGTGACATTCCACTGCTGGATATAGACCTCCCCTAATAAACCCCTATCCATTAGGGGTTTTGGACCGATCCATCACGCTGGTCGATGCGGGTTGGTGAGGTGGACCGACTTTCATGCCCATCCGACGCATGGATAATCTTACTTTTCAGACAAATGGGTGATCGGCCCAAATTGCGCTAACCAACTAAGAAACAACAATGAAAATCTGTTGAGTCCCCGCAGGATTCAAACCCACGACCTCCGGTTTCTAAAGCATACGCCCATACCACTAGACTACGGAGGCAGTATAAATTTTATAAATAAGTATAAATTATACTTACTTATTTATACTAAATTTTATTTATTTTAAAATAAGCGGTGAAATAACATAAAAGAAGTCACAGATTTTTATGTTTTAAGGTCAGATAAGATAAATATAACATTAAGATATTGTAATGGACCTAAAGTCAAACTGTGAATATGCTTTAGAGCGGGTTATGCTTGAAATTTCACGACGAGTAACCAACATATCTCGCAGAATTATAAAGGTGAAGTGGCAATGGGTCGGCCACATAGTTCGTAGAATCGGTAACTGTACTGATCATCGCACGTGCACGAAGTCGGTGGATATAGGTGGTGTAGGATCGTACCTCTTGAGGGCTTACAATGATGATGACTAAACTAGTTACAGCTATAACGAAAATTTATTTTCAACTTACGATTTAAGCGAGCGTATAACGAATATCGTTAAATGCTATTAATTTTAGAAATCAGTGAAACAACAATCAAATTGAACTTTATTGTCATTATAATAAAAATTATGATATTGACGTGGACCTCAACATGACAGTAAGCAGATAAGAGTAGTTTAATTTTTTAAATAAGAATTTGTGCACTAAGGAAGCAAATATTTTAGAAATAGAAGTTAAGATAGAAAATGACCTGTAACCACTCTTATTTTTTCATAGTGTAGTTAGTAGTTAAGTTAACGAGGAATAGGAATAAATTAAATACACAGATATTTAATAAGGAATAAAAGTATCTGTTTATCACAAATTATTGCTATGTTTATTCATTCATAGGTATACTTAAACGCAATTTTGACGTGTTTAATAATTGTTAAAGGTCACTTCTGCGTTCTATTGAAATGAAGTGCCCCGTAACTGGCTTGAGGATGGCATCAAACTCGTTTATTAATTTATGATGATCGCCTGTAATTCTATACTGACGTAACACATGCGCTAGGACCGTTTTCATGAAAAACATTGAGTACGTTCTTCCTGAAATAAAATATTAGACCAATGTGGTTAGTTAACTTCGGCACAATTTATGAAATTTTGTTTGTCATTACTTCGTTGCCTTCGAGGCTAAGCGGAACTGGCCTTGCTTTGAAAACCCGAGGTCAAATCCACGGAAACACAACTTTGTGTAATTGTTAATTTTTCAACTTCCAAATTTTCTGACAAATGACACATCCATCTAACACAGTTTTATCTAGGGTTGTGGAGGTTAAATCCTTTGTTGCCCGCCAAAACCTGGTTTTATGTAAAAGGGAACGGGGATTACAAGGCCAACCCTCTGGTAACAGAAAAGGTGAAAAAGATTAACAATTAAAAGTAATTATAAAATAAGAAAAATGTGGTGTTTGATTTATTCAACCATACCTAAATTGCCAATTATTTCAAACTATGTCCTAATGTCTTATTTTCATCGCCAAGATGGTCCACCTTTGGACGTAGACCTCCTTCTAATATACCCCTATCCCCAAAGGGAGGACCATTAATGCCCGTCCGCAAGTGGATTATTTACCATTTTCAACAATTGGGTGATCGGAAATTGCCCTAAACCCAACAGGAAACCAATGAAAATTTGTTGGGTCCCATGATTCAAACCCCGACCTCCCCAGGGCGTCCTTTTGGGAAAGGCACGGGCTGGAGGTTCCCTTAATATATTTTTTAATTATGCAATTTTTTCGGGTGGTAAACTTAAAAAGGGATAAAAATTGTTTCGGGTTTATATTTAAATGATACCTCTTTTTCCTAAGGGCTGAACCAATTTTGAATGGTTGGGATTTTTTGGATGTGATAATGTATCCAGCCATCTTTCAGGTATAAACTTTCCCATATCTTGCCCCCAAATTGGGTGCATATGGACTCAGACAAAAACAAGAAACAAGGTATTCGAACGTAAGAGTATGGTTTTTAATAAAGTTTATAAAAAACAAAAAAGTTCGTGTGCCGAAACACAATTCCCATGTCAATTTATAAATCCATTTGAGTACTTTAATTTTCAAACAGAATATCTCCCTTATACACAAAATGTTAAAAGTTATAAAATAAATAATTATCACTTTGTTATCTAGGCGAGCGGATGACGGCTGCAAAAGATAAAATAAGGATACGCTGGGGAATCTTTGAGGGTGATTGTTTGGGCCCAATGCCTCTCTTTGAATCCTGTAAACACACCTCTGGAGGCTTCAGGCGGAGGATTTCAGATTCGGAAAAGAGGGACAATGGTGACCTACTTTTTCTTCATGATTGATCTCAAGTTATTCGCTCATCTAATGGAACTGCTAAAGATGACTTTTGATTTTAGCAATTCAATTAGAATGGAGTTGGGAACGGATAAGTGTGCGTTTCTCCATGTTAAAAGAGGTAGGACCCACACTAACGGGGTTCATTCAACTTCACCAGTTTACATTAGGACCCTCTGCGAGGCTAAAACATACCAATACCTGGGTATGTTACAAAACATAAGTGTCGACGAGGCCCGTGTAAAAGAATCGGTTTGCGAAGTATTTTTGGACGCTGGACAAAAGTGCTAAATAGCTTTTTGTCGGGCGTATATGAAGTACATGCGTATAACGGTTGAGTTATGCCCGTCCTCGTTTATACTTTTGACATTCCCAGGTGGTCTCAAGCTGAGACGCCATGGGCAGAAGAGTCCACACCATTTTGACGTTACACAGGATCCACTATCCGAGATCGTCAGTGATAAGGTTGTTCTTGCTATGAAATCATGGTGGGCGGGGCTTATTAAGCGCCCTTGCTATGCATAACCGTAAAGTGTGCAGCCTCCGTAAGTACTTCCTGGCGAAATCGGATGATGCATTCTTAACAGGCGTCATTGAGAGTGATAAAGGGCTTACCGTCTATCCTTAGCCAGCGAGCAATGGCAAGACCTAGCAGTGCTAAGCATATCCGACCGTGAGACTGTATGGAAAGAGAAAGAGCTATACGGGCGGTTCTACAAAGGTCGTCATGAACAGTCAGTAAACTGGCTTAGTTTCAGTAATCTCTTCGGAGAAACCGAGGGTTTTGCCTGTGCAATACAGGATCAGGTTATTAAGACCAACAATTATAGGAGAGGTTACATTGTTAAGGAGGGCACCACAGACGTTTATCGAGCCTGTCGCCACCCTGGTGAGACCCTGCGGCATATTATCTCCGTTTGTTCGGCTTTTTCTAACACTGAGTATTTGTACAGGTACAACCTAGCAGCCAGGATACTCCATTAAGAGCTTGCTCTGAAATACGGTCTCGTTGAACGGAGATTTCCGCATTACAAGTACTCGCCCTATGCCGTGCTTTAAAATGATCGCGCTAGGCTCTATTGGGACCGGTTCATCATAGCGGACCGAACGATACTGGCTAACAAGCCTGGTTCCTCTACCTTTCAACCTAACCCTCGGCCGTTAGGCCTCCCCTGCCGAGGGCTTCCATCAGGCTGAGATGTATCTATATATTTATTGCTTTATTATTGCTATATACGTAATATTTTATTTGCTGTTATAAATTTTCCTCTCAGCTAGATGTAAAAATTTATTTTAAATAAATCCATAAATTACTATCAACACTTACTGAGTTTAATATTTTTTTCTACATTTCGTGCTATCACCGGGACGGCAGGATATATTCGCATTGTTTCCTTTAAAACTGCTTCTAAATATTCAAGGTTTGGCAAATCTTCTTTTGTAACATTCCTATCAGATTTTCCAAATACATGTTCCAATCTATAACAATGGCCAAATAATGTTTCACGCCACAGTCGTATAACTTTTCACAATGCGTTTGCATTTTAAAAAGCATTTGATTTTTTCTCCGGCTTTTAGATTCATTGCAGTTTATGAAATGTGTTGACTAGATGAACATTACACCTTTCAAATTTCAGTATGTTATTGTTTAGATATTCGAAAAACAATGATTAAACAAACAATACTTACTCATTGTAAATTTTGTCTTGTACTTCAGGGTATGTGCCAATTAAAAGTAAAGCATAGACTAATGTACTGGCAACTGTGTCATGTCCTGCTACAATAAACGTGTCCACGTGTTCTCTAATGACTTTATCCGAGAAAATCTCTTCTCCATATGATTCGTTTAATTCAAAAATGAGATCCAAAAAAGGTTTGAACGGTTTTCCTAACCAAAATATTTTCTATTTTATTTATTTATTTATTGTAGTGCAGTGCTTTGGGTGTGTGTGTCATGAATTGTAGTGCTTTTATGGCTCTGAGCTTAATATCTATTCATTTATTTTATTTTAATAAACTTAGGGTGATACAGGAAGCGTATAGCAAAATATAATATATGACTAGCTGTTATCATAAAAGTTCTGTTAGAAAAGAAGGCGTGCCCGCGTGGTGTTAACAAATACTTATACTGTATGATAATAAAAATCAGATGTTATTATAATGTATGTCTATAATTAGAATTTTGGCAACGTTTCACGGATTAATCTTTAAAAATAAAGCATTTATCTATTTCTTCTCTTCACATTTCGAAACTGTTAAATTGGTAGAAAATAACCTCTTACAGCTCATTCCATGTACATAGACACATTCTAGACAGTTTTATGTTCAATGACTAATTTCAGTCTTAACTTTCAATCTCTATTTCAACCCTTCGAACTACTTTTATTTAAATAATAATAAGCGTATGTTATTTCTTGGAATATTTTCTATGTATGTACCAAATTTCATCGAAATCGTTTTAATGGTTTAGACGAAAAAGACGGACGGACAGACAGATAAACAGGCAGACAGTTAGTTTAGCATTTATAATATTAGTATGTAAGTATTCGGCCTAAAACCCGACTGTAAATAGTAAAAAACCTTTACAAAACGGTACAAAAGCCTTCAATTAATTTAAAGTGTGGGATAGAAAGAGAACAATCAACACCATAATAAAGCGTATGATCTAATTAGGAGTAGATATTTTGCCGTTCAAGCTTACACTTCTGGAATGCCTTACGAAGACATGGTAATAGCACCTATAAAGCTATATTAAAGAGTTTGAAAACAGTTATCATTGAACGGGTACTAAGAGATAGTTTTTAAAGTATAAGTATAAGTATATATGCATAGTTTGATTTCTCACAATATATACCAATAATATAACTGGAGTGTCTGTCTGTAATATCAAAATAAACCGTTCTTAAATGATTTGTTCTCTGTCTGCCTGTGAGTGCATGTGCGTAGGTACGGTGATGTAATGACGTATGTATAAAATGAATGTACATATTAATAAATATATTTATGTATGTTTAATTTTATTATTTTAACAAGTTTTTTTGAGTTTTTATTTAAATATTACACCTTACTGACAGGGTTGACTGGGTGAGAATGCCCAATGGTATTCCGCCTCCTGTAAAACAATTTTTTTTTGCAATCACGAATGTGACTAAAACTTTATTATGTGCAAAAGCGTAAGGAAAATGAAATATAAGATAGAATCTATTTGTGTATCCGCTTCTAATTCTATTACCTTTGACTACATCATATTAAATAGTAACTTCTTGACTCTTTTATCTCTTCATTGGAAAAAATGGCTAAGAAGAGGTTAAAGGTACGTCTAATCAGTAAAAGAAAAATTTGGCAACACGGAAAATTTGTCGATTGAAATGAATGAACTTTCACTGGTGCCTTATTCTACGTACCTGCGCAATCCTCGTTTTGAATGTTGCCAATCTTAAAAGATTCTTTTCTAATCTTAACAATCTGTAAGATAATTTATAACAAAATAAAATGTTCTGATTACGCCTCATAATTTCTTGTTTTTAAATTTTGCTTACCTTGTTAGAAATATGTGTAGTTTTTTAATATGCATGTCGAGTGTTTTCTTCATATTTGTCAGATTCCAAATAGCATCAAAATGTAACCATACTTTTTGAAATCTTTCGGACATAATTTTAAAACAACATTTAGAAGCATGTCTGTACGTGGAATTCCAGTCACTGTTTTTACTTAAATCCGTACCTAGAGCTGTAGCTGTAAAGTAAACTTATAACTGTAACTTTAAATTGTTATGAATTTTTGAAATTAGTTTCTTGTTCATAATTATACATTACTACAAAATTTATGAACAAGAAACAAACAAATAGGTATTAGCTGGTTCATAAGATTGTACCAGTTAGTTACAATACTTAAATATAAACGTTTTTGTGCAATTTTAATTTTTTTCACACATAATAATGAGAATGTCATAGAAACGAAAATTGTTTTTCTTTTTCTTCCGCTTATTTGCGTTTGTAGTTTCTAGTGAAACCTTAGTTAATTTATAATATATGTTTGTTAAACTAAAGTTTATTAATAAAAAATCTTTAGCCTTTTTTTTAAATCAGAAAAGAACTTCCAGACAAAATCTCTTTATAAAAACAGCTTACCACAAATTGCATCCATTGCTATATGATGAACATAAGGCTCATGATCGAAAGGTTGACTTCCAGCTAGTGGTGCTAAGTTCTCGACCAAATTTTTTGATTGTTCATTAAATACACCCAAAAAACTGAGCATGTTTTTCTGATTGAACACTGGATTAAGTAATTTCCGATGGCGTTTCCACACAGGAACTAAGGGGTTTAAAAATAGTAAACATGTTCAGGAATGAATGAGGTGTATAGCATCTGGTTGCTATCACTACAGCTGGGTTTTAAGATGAGGAGGAATGATTTTTAATTTAAAATTTCTGTCTTTTCTGTTATTTTGTCTAGAAGTGGCGGTATATTTAGATTTGAATTCTTATACAGTGTATCTATTTTGAAATTTTTAAGTTTTATTTCTCTTGAGCCTCATGGCTGACCGTTTTTCAAGGGTCTGTTTGTTTAATTATTCGTAATATTACATTTTAATTACAAATAATTAAAGGAACAGACCCCTGGTTGATAGTATTAGCGTCAATAGAAAAAAAAATGTTCTTGAAACTGTCCCAAATTTCACATTTTGCTAAGTTTAGTACATAATTGTTAATTTATACCTTTTAATACTGTATAGACAATTGTTAATAATATTTTGAATTTTCAATTTTAACTGCACCTTAAGACAATAATTTAAATACGTTATTTTATAAATATGTATGGAATAAATAATTGAACATTATACCAGACGATGTAACAAGCCCATCGCCGAAACATGGCTTTGCAAAATCATACACAATGTCCTTTTGTAGACAAGAATTAGATACGTTGAGGCAATCATCAGGATCGGTTAATACTGTAAATAAAATAATAGCAAAAATTTACAAGAGCGTTACAACTGCAATTATTTTTACCGAATATTTCGATACTCTTTAATGTTATCAAAGTACAATTGATAATATTGCTTAAATACAGCAATCTAAACATAAAGTTTTAAGTTATAAAATATCGTCTAACGAAAAAATTAATTACAGTAGTATTTTCGAAGGCCGAGAAACATAGTGTATGCTTGCTGAGCGTCTGAACATTCTTTAGAAAGATGTTGTATAACTTTCCAGAAATCTGAAACAAAAAAATATACGACACAAACATTCAACATAAGCAAGCAAGTTTAGAGTATCATTACATTCCGATGAATGTACCATTTTAGGTCACACAGCGTTGAACTTTTTGGTTTAACAAAAGCCATACATTTGTGAATACAGTTATGGAAATGAGTCTTTATCGAAATGAGTGGTACTTTCGTATACATTAAATGAAATTTGATTGTTGTGTCCAATGTTATTTTATGTTCAAAATTAATTATGTCATTGAATAATATAGAGAGGATTAGGTCCTTAAGCTATTTGGGAGACCACGATAAATACGAGCTTTTAAGGAAAATTACGTAGGAAAATCTTTTCTTGCTATATCTATAATATTCTGTAAAGAGATTTGGTATAAGCATAGACTAAACAATGTTTATGATAACTAGGTCTAAGAAGTTAGTTATCGCTCACACCCAACTGAGGCAGGATCACTTTTTAATATTTGTGTATTCTTTAGTACCCTAACCAAGTTAAAAAAAATTAGACGGCTGCTACTTATTGTCAGCTTTCCTAGATATAAACCTTATGTAAAATGGATATAGCGCCAAAGACAAGACATATATTATAAAAATTTAGAGTAGTATAATGAAAGATGAAGATATCTTAAGCTGGTAATTGTTGATGTTTTTTTTATATAAAAGTTGATTAACTTACGCTTTGTGTCGCCAATAAACAAATGCGCGTGTCCGATGAAGGGAAGCCAGCCAGATAACCTTGGAGGTTCGTGGGGCTTTACAGTGCTAATTTTCCAAATGATAATAAAAATTATGCTTGATAGAAGTAGCACAATCATCGTATAAACCTATAATAACGAAATGATATTTGATTTGGCCTGGTATAGAAATATTCTGCCTGCCTAATAAACAACAACGTTTTAAGCTAGTTATTGTAAAAACTGTTTAAGTTTTTGATTAGTTGGAAGTCACTATTGTTTTTATTATCTATATATTTAACGATTAATGAATATAAAAAAATAAAAAGATATCAAATAAAATTCTAAGCTGTACCAAAGTACTGAAATAAACGGTCAAAAGATTTTGAAAATCGCAGCAGACTATTTAAATTCCTATCGTAAGTGTATCTATAGTAAGCTCGTAATATATAGCTAAACTTTCTTTGTCACTTTTATTCACTTTCCTGACGCAGTTTTCTAAAGTAGTTTTATTTTGAGAATTAATTTAAAAAAATGATTTTACAACCTATTGATTCAATGTTTAATATACAACTGAGAAGTAATTTGTGTTGGTTTGCCTATAAATTCATAATTGCAAGTATTTGTAAAAACTTAAGCTTATGTCAATCAAGCTAACCTGACCTAAGGTACAATTAATGTAATTATACATTAATTATACCTATTCGTATACAGCAATTGTATCCTGGCCTAAGAATTTAATAGCTATATTGATTATAAAAATATGCCTTCTCAGTGCCATTCAATAATTCCTTCTAAGCTTCTTTGACTGCTTGCTAATGACTAATTTAAAAAGACTATTATCATCTCGTGTCCAAGCGCGATGATTTATTTTCTTAAAAGTAAGAGCAAGTAGACTTACATGAATTTTAAAATTATTTAAAAATTTTGGCCTAGCCACGGGAGCTATGTATGATAATGAAGAGATATGGTTGGCTTTTATTTAAAAAAAAAAAAAACTTTAACCATTTCAGACGACTCTTTTCGTACTTTTTAGAATGATGCAAATGCTATGCTAATATACGATGTATCACAGGTCTTTAAATTGCCTATTATAACGCCCAGGACTTAGTACTTCTCGAACAGATAGCCTTTAAAAAGTTCTGTTTGGCCTCTCTGGCCTGTTACGATGTATACTAAGAAAGAGTAAAAAAGTTGAAAACTAATAGAAGTTTTATTTTAAAATACAATTTTAAGGAAATTTTCTACAAACAGAATAGACTCATTCATTCGTGAACATGTTAAGGCCACTGGCGTTAATGAGATTGGCGATGACATGATTAATAAATGAACTTGACACGACACTGTTTCAGGTCTGGAAGATACACCGTGGAATCAGAGCTGCCAACCCGCGTGTATTTATTGATATTTTTCACACATAATGAACAAAAATAAAACCAGTTTTGTTTATTTATTTACAAAACATTCGGGTATGGCTTTTGCCGTATTCAGAGAACAATGACTCGTGTCGAGATGCCTTAATAATGTTTAGAACGTCATCGAGAAGTAGCGGTGCATTGGTGCGGTATTTTTAATTTCGTTTCAGTTCAGAGATAAATAAAACTTGTGCCAATGAGTTCTGAGAGTTTATCGTTACTACACAAAATCTTAAGAAGACAACGACGAACAGCGACTGAAGATAAGTTGCAGTTGGCTTAAAATATTTGACACACATCATAACAACCATTTCTATAGAGGGAGTTTTATAATTATGGGAGTAGATCGAATCTATCGAAAGACGTTATGCCTTATTTGTAAAAGAAATATTGATTAAATAAAAGAACTCATTAACTGCTAAAAAAAACTATAAGAGTTGTGGTCGATTTACGATTATAACAACTGTACAGAGCTATAGACTCACTATAATTAGAAAGAATAATTTTCAATTTAAATTTTAATAAGCAAATATGTCTTAATGATAAAATAACAAACTGTTAATTATTGCAGTTTATTAAATCAGTTAAACACAGAATATAAAACTATAGATTAAATAATAGTCATTAATTAATTACAAAAAATAAAATGATTTTTTAAGTATCTAGTTATCTTGGAAAGTTAACATATAAAACTGAGATGGGTAAAATGGACGTATACACAAGAATTTCTGGCATGCAAGTTGCTGTTTTTATATGATTATGCCTGTGCTAATTGATCTCAGTAATAATTATATCAACACGACAAAAACAATATAAGATCTCACACAATCATTGTTCTAGATAATCTTTTACCAATTAGTACCTAGTTTTCTTTGAAAGTAAACATTCCTATATAATCAATGAAATTACTGCCTATCAGTAAACGTTAAATAATTAACCAGCAATTTCAGTGTTTCGCCTCTTGTACATCCATAAATTTTGAATGATAGTTTAAGATACGGCGCATTAATTTATATTTTATTGTCAATATCAATGTCTGTACCGTTTTTTTCTAATTCATCAAGCATTTTCGGGGACATTATTTACTTATAACACGTTAGTTGCTTCACTTACACTGTCTTAAAATTATAACTTTTGTGAATTCTCATAACCCTAAAAATAATTTGTTATCCAAATTAGCTCTTCAAACATAAAAATAATTGTTAACTGCTGCAAAAATTGTATTTTTTAAAAACTACTTTACTCGATACTCTCCTCTTACTAGTGTCCATGGTCGATGACAATGATAGACCGAGTGGAGCCGGCCACAGTCGAACAGGCCATTCTGCCCTAAGTTTGAGAAGTCACTGACAAAATTTGCTACTACTTGAAAAAGTCCTGCATAAAAACATATTTATGGCCACCTAGAAACATAACTCAGTTTCTATCATCGCCAACTAGGAATTTATAAGCTAGCAAGGAGTATGGCCTCTCTTACAAAGGTCTAAAAGATCTCTCAGGACAAGTATTGAAGAACAGATACCTGATGTGAAGCATCGATGGTTCAAGAAGTCTGTAGTTTGTTGTCATAATTTGGAGCAGCCTAACCATTACACAAAGATTTGATAAACCACAAACAAGCACACAAATACACAGGACCTCATGATACTGCATAAATATGGATAAGAAAAAAATAACGATGGTCTAAATTTCAATGAATACTAAAACAGAACCCGTGTAAAGCAAATAAAAAATTGCCTTATTTTATAAAATGATTATAAAATAGATATTGCTTTTTTTTAAACAATAGTTATAGTTCTGTTTTTTGTGAATTTTATAGAAATATTTTTAGTTTAGAAACTCTACTCGTATCTTAATCGAAACCGTATTTGGAAAGTAGGTATAAAATGTCTGTATACACGCAAGTGATGCTTTCATGCAAGTTTTAATTGTCACATCATTTTGTTAGTCTTAATTGGTCTTAACAAGAACAATTCTTTCACATTTTCATTGTTTTAGATCTAATTATTACCAAATGTAACCTTGTTATCATTGGAAGTAAAAATTTTTTAGTAATTATCAATAGTACTGACATTATAGAGACGATGTTAGAGAAATTTATGTTTTTATTATCACTTCATGGAGAATAAAGTACAATGACGGACTGAATGCCAAAGGCCTTCTCTACCAGTTAACCATTGGATTGATGAACCATGGTTAAGAGAAAGTTGAATAGGTGGTATCATAAAAGACGAGAAAAGACATTCATATTCTAAAACTAATTTTAAATATATTTAACGACAGTGTATTACATTAATACACATACAAATACTACGATATGCATATTACATACACATATAATGCATAATTTAAATATGTATGTATGTACATACAGAACTGTAAATAAGACATTGATGCAAACGATAATTAGTTGAGCAATTTTTTTGCTGACTTCAAATAAATAATGAAGGGTGGGAGTAGCAGGTGAATGTATAAAAATGTGAAGAGATGTAAGCGCCCGTAATTGGCACTGCAATTCAGCGCCAACTCGTGGTCAAATTTACGTTTTTCAAAGTTATTTTGAAGTCTATCAAGCTTATTGAGTTGATCTACATTCAGGTCAAGATAACAAACATATACCAAAATACACCATAGTCGATAACAGGAAAAACCAAAGTCTACACAAGCAAAGTTTTTGTAGGAAAGGTTAATGTGTGGTGGTAGTGGTTGCCCCTAAGTTATATTGGAAAGCAGAGTGTTCCAAACTAAACCACGGAACGTCAACTTACAATTTTATTGGAAGGAGTAGCAATCAAAGTATAGAGAAGAAGGCAGTTCCAGAAATAATGGAATAGAGTAAGCAGAACAGTGAAGGCAAATAACGATGTGCTCGTGCGTGGCCTGTCAGTCGGAGAGACGTGGTCCTTGTGTGACTGGGGTCTGAGTACTGCCATTCAGTCGTGCCAGGCCGCCTGTGCCCTTCGGTGGGGGAAAGTCGTCCGACTGGTTAACGCGGGCGCGCATCGCTTTCATATAAGAAACAATAATTTAGGAATGCTTTTGTATGTTTGTACATAATACATATTTATAATAAATATTTCTTATTAATATTTATTATAAATATACAAAAAACAAGTTAGAGTAAAATATTTTAGATATCAAGTAATAACTTTTGTATAAATCAAATAATTACAATTACTTATTTATAATAAATTCAAATTCAAATATCTTTATTCAATATAGAAGTTTACACTTAAACACACTACCACCGGTTCGGAAAAGAACGCCTCAGACCTGAGAAGAACCGGCGAAAGAAACTCAGCGGGCTATTTTTTATGTCATTTTTTAAAAATAACAAACAATTTAATAATTCGGCATTACATATTATGCAATTTTGAAACAAGACCTGGAGCGAGCATTCCATACATTGTCCCATAAAAGACTTACTTATTCTTCGCAGTCTAGTTACTGGAAGAATTAAATTATGTTTGTTCCTTGTATCTATGTCATGTGCATCACAATGTCTTAGGAAATCATGTCTATTTTTGCACATACATTAAATTTTCAAATATGTATTGAGAACTAACGGTCATTATTTTTATTTCTGTGAACAACTTTCTTAATGATTCTTTGGGGCCCAGGTTATAGACTGCACGAATTGCACGTTTTTAGAGGACAAAGATCGTATTAGTATCTGCCGCATTTCCCACAGTAGAATGCCATAAGACATAATACTATGAAAATAGCTGAAATATACTAAACGAGCTGTCTCACAACAGTTAATAATCTAATTCTTTCACTGCGTAAGCTGCAGAGCTTAGTTTACTTGCTAGCCTATTAATATGGGGGCTCCATTGTAGTTTTTTATCTACAGTTATTCCTAGAAATACAGTTGATTCAACTACGTCTAACGCCTCCCCATTCATAACCACTTCAAATTTACTATGCTTCACATTAGGAGTCATGAATCTAATACATTTTGTTTTCCTTTGGTTTAATAGCAAGTTATTAACACTAAACCAATTCGCTACTCTAGAGAGAGTATTATTTACGTCGTCATTTATTGACGTATGTCGTTTAATTTTAAAAATCAATGAGGTATCATCTGCAAATAATACTATCTCTTCGCTCTTATTTATCACACATGGTAAGTCGCTTATATAAATGAGGAAGAGAAAAGGCCCAAGAACGGATCCTTGTGGGACCCCCATATTTACCGGGGCCCCGGAAGATCTTTTACCATTTACGTCAACCCTCTGAATTCGATGGCTCAAGTACGAAGACAGAAGGTTGAGTGCGGTATTTTTTTATACCATAGTGACGTAATTTGCTGACCAGAGTCTCATGGTTTACTCAATCAAAAGCCTTTGAGATCACAGAAAATGCCTAAAGCATCCTGTGATGCTTCCCAAGCCTCAAAAATGCTTTTGACTAGCCTGATGCCTGCGTCGGTTGTTGAGGCGACCCTAGTGAATCCATACTGCTTGCTATTTAAAAGGCAATTACGATTGAAATGTTTAACCAATTGGTTTAGTTTTTCAAATAATTTACTAAGAGTAGGCAGTATAGATATTGGTCTAAAGTTATTAGGGTCCGTATTACATCCTGATTTAAATATCGGAATAATTTTGCTATGCTCCATTAGTTCAGGAAATTCGCCCCTTCTGATACTTACATTGAATATTGCTGCGAGGTGAGGTGATATTACATCGATAATAGAACTTATCACCTTAACAGAGATCCCCCATAGGTCTGTAGTTTTTTTTTATATCTAAAGTTTTAAATACATTACTTACAATATCTCCGGTATTTACGTCCGTAAAATTAAAATTCTCTGTACATTCATTGGTATTATTTTTTAATAGTGACTTGGCAACTGTTGGAAAAGATAAAAGTGACTTGGTAGTAGAAACTGGATTGTCCGAGAAGAATTTTTCAGAAATAAATATACAATATCTTCGTCAACTTCTATATAACGGTCATCAATATTTAGAGTTATATTAGAGTTGCCCTATAGATACCCTTCCAGTTTCACTGTTGATAATACTCCAAGTCATTTTATTTTTCTGATGAATTTTAATTTTTTTATAATTAGGGATTTCGCTGACAGTACAAACTTTTTTTAAAATTTTGAATAAGCACTGACATTGCAACAAAGGTCTTATTATGATTATATATTTTTTCACTGTAAAGCTCATATAATCTTTGCCTGCTTTTGTGAATTCCAACTGTTGCCCATTCACTAAAAGCTACAGAACCATTTGATTTAACCGTTTTAGAAGTAAATATTTATTTAAATTATTGCCTTATAAAGTGAATAATGTATTATACAGCACATGTGGGTTATCATCATACTCTAAATAGTCAAGTTTTTGTAATATATAACTTTAAACTTCTCAATACGTTTTTTATACATGGGAACAAACATAGTTTTTTTAATTGTATTTTTGTCTGATATTTAATTTAATCTAAAAGAAGCAAGCTGGCCACAGTGGTCAGAACTTAATTTTTTAATAATTGACTTGTTTAAAGGTTGACAGTTTGTAAATATATTATCTATACATCTTGAAGTCCCTATTATTCTAGAAGGTTCAAGAAATAAATTGATAAGGTTATATGAACTTAACAATGATCTGAATGTAATTGTGGTTATAGAATTATCTAATAAATTAATTTTGAAGTCACCACAAATTATAATTTACTTATTAGATTCAGACAGCTTTAATAATATTTCTTCTAACACAACTTCAAAAGGTTCATATAACGAAGTGGGAGGTCTGTATACGCATACAACAATGAAATGCTCCAGCTCTGCACAGGCTATTTCAATAGTCTGTTCAATAGAGAGACTCACAACATCTTTACAATTTTTATTTTTTAAAGCATAAATAATAAATATTAAGGATCCACCGCGTATAGCTTTATCTCTACTGAACAGGCTAGCATCCAGGTGACATCCAAAATCAGGTATAAATTGATGTTCTTGAAGCCAGTGCTCAGTTATACATAAAACATCTATTATACAACTATTTAAGAATAGCTCAACTTCATGTACTTGTTACTTGCATTCCCTGTTTATTTTGATGTACCAGATTTATACAATAGTTGTTATTATTAAAAGTTTTATTATTTAAAAATACATTAGTTACTTATGAAAATTTTGATTTATTGTGCAAGAGATTACCTTTTGTACATTAAGTTTATTTAGTTTCTCTTGATAGTACAGTAGGTTTAGTCTATTAACATTTCCCCTTCTACCAACCAAAATAATTAAAATAGTGTTGGGGCAATGTGTATCGGTCAAAATAAACAAATTTATTGGCCATAAAAGTAACAGATACGCTACAGATATACAGTTTTTAAGCCCATACATAAATCGTATAGCCCTGGCGCTTGCGATGTGTTGTTTTTAACACTATGACCTGTCAGATAATAGCTTAAATAATGATAGCTTAAATTTTTAGATGATAGATCTTGCTTCGCCCTATCAAAAACTTCGAAGAGATTATCTATGGTTGCTTATATTTGCAAGTCATCAGCATATAGATAACACGTTCACTGAAGCTGATTTTTTTTATGCACCTACCGTATTATTTATGACTATAAAACTTATATTGATAAGTTTAGTTTGTACTTATAATGTTAAATAATAAAAAAAATCGAACAAAAATAAAGATTCTCTTAATTATAGTTATAAGGTCGCATCATATCTATATAAATAAACAAAATTATTACAAAACATGTCATGTATGATTAAAATAGTGGTAGCGAATAACTAAAATTAAAACTTTACATATAAATATTTATTTTATCTAGGCGGGGTTGACGTCACCCGTGACGAGGACTGAACATCAGTTATATATAATTGTTTAACTTGAAGTCGGTAATTTTTTTTGTAAAATTTTGCTTTTCTTAATGTTAGGTTTAGTTATTAACTGTGTTCAAATTTTGTTTACGACAGTTATTCGTTGTTCAACGTTCTATTAACGTAATAGATCACTCCTTCGATCTATTGAAATGAAATGCCCGGTGACTGGTTTGAGGATGGCATCAAACTCGTTAATTAAATTATGATGATCGCCTGTAATGCTATATTGACGTAATACGTGCGAGAGAACGGTCTTCATAAAAATCATCGCATACGTCCTTCCTGGAACAAATGATAGAATCAAATTTGTTGGTTGACGTGTCCTGAACAAGGATGATACTTGTGAATACATATGAAACACATTGGTACTTCATGCAAACTTTTACACTTAAATACAGTCATAACTGCCTTTGTTCGTCCTTATTATGTAAGATTTTTAGTTTGAGTGTTATTTTTGATTTTTGAAATGTTTTTTCCCGGGCTTAAATAGTCAACGTTATACAAGGAAAATAAATTTTAATTTCATATATTAGTAAGTGGAGGCTTATTATTGTTTATAAAGATATCTTTCCTCGTTAAAATTAATATATAAGAAAATCTTAAATTTGGATAAAGTAACATGTAAGGCAATAGATAAATGACAATCTCATAATTACCAATGCATACTCTTCGTCCTAGACTGAATGTTACGAATGCGTTATGGTTCTTTGGATGTGACGACGAATCTAGCCATCTTTCAGGTTTAAACTTTTCCATATCATTGCCCCACGTCGGATGCATGTGGACCCCGGATAGTAATAGAACACAGGTGCTTCCAGATAAAAGCGTGAAGTTTTCTGTAACATATTAAATGTATTAAAACGTAAAGCTGCTTCTTCTTCTTCTTCTTTTAATTTTTGTGGCTTCACCGAGAGACTCTCGGTTATTCTGAAACGTAAAAGCTATTCCTAATTTAAGTTTTTTTGTCAGTAATTTTACTCCTACCCCATAAATCTGTCACTATACTTTTATATACAGATAAAACATTTTATTTACTTGATTATTGATTTTGTAAAAACGTAATTTTAAAATAAATATAAATATAATTCCAACTTACTGAGATTAATATCTTTTTCTATATATCGTGCAATAATCGGAACTGCAGGATAAAGCCGCATTGCTTCCTTCAAAACTGCTTCTAAGTACTCAAGGCGCGGTAAATCATCTTTTGTTACATTCCTGTCAGATTTTCCAAATACATTTTCCAATCTATAAAATCAAGTACTATCAAATATTGTAAAAATTTAAAGAAAGAAGCTTAGTCAGAAAATTTTCCTATCATTTGCATTTTATTCTTGTCAATAGCTATTTCATTTAATTTTAATTTTATTTTATTTCATATAAGATAATTTAAGGCGAACAATGTGTTAGAAACACCAATATATTTCTTTCGCCCAAACGGTAGTTCAACCTCATTCATTTTATTCAATGAAATTGCTTAACGATTTTTGTTGTTTTGATGTAATGCATCAAGGGTAAAAAATGTGGTTATCTTATTTTATTATATACTATATTCGGCTTTATTAATAAAAAAGTTACTTATTAGAGGACGGACCCAGACAGGTTCCTTGTAAAAAGGGACCGTCTGGGTCCATCCTCGTGTTAATACCTCCGCGGTGCCTATTTATACCGCAAATTCGTAATGTGTAAACAATACTGTATTTTGGTTTAAAGCACACCGTTGCCGCCGTAATCACTTGGTAAACGAGACATGTGATCAAATGTCTCGGGGTGGTGAGGCAGGAAGGTATCACTTACAACCAGGTGAACGACCTCGCCTTTAACTAATAAAAATAAGTTACTATTCATTAGAACAGTTTTTAAGGACCACCTTAAAAATTATATACTACCGGTGGCCCTATATCTGCCTCGAAGCTTTTGTTTTTATTAGGTAAAGACTCTACCTTATAAGATAATACGTCCAAAGTTTCTGGGCAGCAAGCGTGATGCTTAATACTGCACTTAGTATAAGCAGAGTGTTATATGATAAGACAAGCAAGTGTATATCTCTAGGTGATACACCTGCTTGTCTTTTTTTTTTATTGCATACGTAGGCAGACGAGCAGTCGGGCCACCTGATGGGAAGTGATCACCGACGTCCATAGACATTAGCAATACCAGTGGTATCGCCCACGCACTGCCTACCGTGAGACATAGGGTGTTAAGTCTCGTTTACCCAGTAAATACGCTGGCTACGGTGCCCTTCAAACCGGAACACAGTAGTGTTTTCACACTACTGCTTCGCGCTGAAAATAGGCCCGAGTGGTACCACCAGACGGTCTCCTGTAAACAGAGGACCTACCGGTGGTAGGTCCTCTGTTTATACATATTTAAAAAAAAAACTAATAAAATCATATTATACATATTTAAAAAAAATATTAAATGAACCATACTTACTCAATATAAATTTTATTTTGAACATCAGGATAAGTGCCAATTAAAATTAAAGCGAAGACTAATGTACTGGCAACTGTGTCATGTCCAGCAACAATAAAAGTATCCACGTGTTCTCTAATGAGTTGGTCTGAGAAAATTTCTTCTCCATATGATTCGTTTATTTCAAAAAACAGATCCAAGAATGGTTTGAACGTTTCACCTAAACAATTTTTTTTAACTTCAAACCAAGTAATTTCACACTGTAGTTACTTTATCAAACTGATAATGTTTAAACTCATAAAACGTTGTTTTTAATTAAATACTTTTATAACCTGATTCTGAATTTGTTAAACTATGCTTGAAATACTTTCGAAGATGTCTATCTGTCTTTTTTTAACATCTAAACCATTGATTTAATTTCGATGAAATTTGGTACATGCTTAAAATACATTTCGAGAAGGACATAGACGCTTAAATATTTGGATAAACGTGGATTAAGGGGTTGAAATATGGGATAAAAGTTTTTTATGGCAATCGTCTCTGTTGAACATGAATCGATAAAATTTTATGTATTTCGAAACTAGCCATAAGTGGTGTTTTTGCAGTTACAAATGGTACGGGGTTGAATAAGGGGTAGAAATAGGTTTGAAAGTCTACATTGAAATTTGTCATCGCGTAGCAAAAAGCCATAAAACTGTGCCTCGAATGATAGACACATACAAAAGCTACTAATTTGTATTGTACTATATAGTGTATTTCAATACATCATCGCGGATATTTCTCCTATTACACGCGGACGATGTCGCGAGTAACAGCTAATATGAAATAAATTGTTTATTAATTTGTTGTCAGACCGTATATATGAAATAATATAAAAAAAACCGTATTTAACACACCTGTACAATCCTGATTTCGGTCGTCGTTGCTACTAAATGATTTTTTTCTATTTGTCACAATCTAAAAGATAAATAAAAGCTATAATATAGAATATTATTGCAATTACTATTGTTCTCCATTGTTTGTGCTTACCGTATTAGAAATATTGTGTAGTTCATTTATATGCATATCGAGTGTCCTTTTCATTGACGACAAATTCCAAATAAAATTATTGTGCAACCACACTGTCTGCAATCTTTCGGATATAATTTTAAGAATTTGTTTTGATGCATGCCTATATGTGGAATTCCATCCGCTGTTTTTACTTAAATCCGTACCGAGTGCTGTGGCTGTAAATATTTTAACTATAATTTCACACTTTAAAATCATTAAAAGAAAAGAGTTAACAGATTTCTAGAATCAAACGGTTAATGTCCACTGAAAACATTCTTTACTAAAAAGAGAGTAATTATTAATTATACCTTAGATCACTTTGTATAATTAAAATGACATAGAAATAAAAATAATTATTTATCGTGTCGTTTTTGTCTTCCTTCTTAGAAAATATTTATAATAATAAAAACAAAGTTGTATCACTTCTTAATAAAGAAAATTTATAATATTGTTCATCATCATCTTAACTAAATGAAATTGAAAATATATTATACAGATTAATTGATTAATTTAAAGTAGGGTAAGGGAGATATATTGGTGATATAAGTAATTTGGTGATAGTTTTAAAACACTGTTGTATGAACGCGTTAGCAATTGCTACAAGTGTAAACGGTATAAAACCTTTCACTCGCTCCGGTAATTTGTCTCAGCGTTTGTCGAACAAAGCAATTCGCTAACGCGGTCACACAACAGTGTTTTAAAACTATCACCAAATTACTTATATACCAATATATCTCCTTTACCTAGGTCAATTATAGTGAGTTGAGTGTAAAAATAAAATTAATAAAAATACAGACAAAAGTAACTGAATGATTTCAACATTAGCAACTTACCACAAATTGCATTCATTGCTATATAATGAATGAAAGGGTCATGGTCAAATGGTTGACTTCCAGCTAGGGGTGATAAATTTTCGACCAACTTCCTTGATTGTTCATTGAATACGCCCAAGAAACTAAGCATGTTTTTCTGGTTGAACACTGGATTAAGTAGTTTCCGGTGATTTTTCCAAACAGGAACTAAGAAAGAAAAAAGAATTATCTTTAAGTAGAAATTAAATATTAGAGTGCACAAAAGAAATGTCTCAAATATGGGTCACTTTATTGAAGCACCTTTTTCTGTAGATATTTAATTTTATGGTTATGTTAAATAGTTTGTCTTTAACTAAGCTAAAGTTAAGGACAAATTATAATTAAAGACTAACTTTAGTTAAGTTAAAAACAAACAAACTTATTGTTATTATATATATCTTTTAATAAGGGTATAGTTTTAATGTATAGTTCCCTAGCAACTTTTATTCAACTTTTTGTTTTAGAGTTCCTTTAGGCATTTTTAGTTAATAAAGATAATTATAATTACAGTATCAATAAATAAGTTGAAATAGTAGAATATAATACCTGATGACGTAACTAAACCATCGCCGAAACATGACTTTGCAAAGTCATACACGAAATCTTTTTGTAGGCAAGTGTTTGATACATTGAGGCAGTCATCGGGATCGGTCAATACTATAATTAAAGTAATTATATTAAGCTAACAAGGCGAGATTTTACAGTTTTATATAAAGAACTGGCAATGTTTTTTTTTATAAAACTCTAGAACAATTGTGCGTGATTAAAAATATATTTTTATTTTAAAAGTATTGAAAATTTCAAAATTACGTAAAATTTTATAAATATCTTCTAATGATAAAAATAAGTACCGTAATACTTTCGAAGTCCCATAAAAATGGTACACGCCTGTTTAGCGGTTGAACATGCTTTTGAGACTTTTTGTATAACTGTCCAGAAGTCTGAAAATAATTTTGTATGATTATAAGATAATGTTCTTCAGCCGATTACGACTACGGCGGCCGATCTATATTAGAGATCAGCCACCTACGCAGGAGATATTATAATGCACAAGTGTACGCGCAAACACAGGCACACTCTTTGTTCCTTTATAGTCAAAGCCCGATGGGATACCCGATACTACCGGAGAGAGTAAGGCGCATAACCGACTTTGTACATACCCATCCGACGCATGGATCATCTTACTTTTCAGTCAATTGGGTGATCAGCCGAAATTGGCCTAACCAACTAGCAAACAACAATGAAAATTTAATGAGTCCCCGCAGGATTCGAACCCACGACCTCCGGTTTCTAAAGCACACGCCCTAACCACTAGGCTATGGAGGCAGTTGATTATAAGATAGTGATTTGATATAAAATGTATAAGATAAAGTTTCCATTAATTTAAGCCTTTTGAATCGAAAAAGTTTTATACATGTTTATTTGTCTATAAAATTTTTATATTTGTAGGGTTATATGAAAAAAAAATATATTTTTTGACTTACGCTTAGTGTCGCCGATGAATAAATGCGCGTGCCCTATAACAGGAAGACAGCCGGACAGTCTTGGGGGTTCATGCGGCTGTACAGTGAAACATTTCCAAAGAAATATGAAAAATGTGCATAATAGAAAGAGCACAATCATCATTTTTACCTTAAATAATTAGGTATTGATAAATATTTAAAGTAATTCGGCACCGAATTAATAATTCAATCTGACAAATATTTTTTTTTGTAATACAGTGCAAATTACGTTTTGTTTATTTTTTGATGCTTGTTTTAAATGTTCATGAAAAATTTTTTTTTACAAAATCTTCTTTCTCAGATATATAAAACGCGAAAGATTTGAACAATGGTTTATACGCAACTGAGAATAATTTCGTAATGACTTCGTTTATGAATTCCTATTTAAAAAAAGGTAATTGTAAACGCTTACGATAAGTGCAATCAATCTTACTTCCTATAATCACGCTAAACACGCTAGCATTTTAAATTTAACTTGATCATTTGGCGGTTGCTTTAGAAACCGGAGGTCGTGGGTTCGAATCCTGCGGGGACGTAACAAATTTTGATTGTTGTTTCCTAGTTGGTTAGGGCAATTTGGGCCGATCACTCAATTGTCTGAAAAGTAAGATGATCCATGCGTCGGATGGGCATGTAAAAAGTCGATCCACCCACCAACCCGCATTGGACCAGCGTGGTGGGATACGGTCCAAACTCCCCAATGGATAGGGGTGTATTAGGGGAGGCCTATAATCCAGCGTTCTACTAACAAAGGCTGATGATGATGATGATGATTTGGCGGTTCGCATTTTGAAATCCTGATTTTTAATCTAAGACAGACTTACTCTTTGTCAAACTGCCATATTACTGCAATTAGTATTTATTTGCATAAAATATTGAAATGTTCAGTCAGCGCTAATAAAGAGCTGCACTTTCTTACACAAACTCAGCAATACATTAGAAATGCTGATTCTTTGATACTTTACCACGTAAGCTGCTGAGATGTATTTACTATAAATCTAGTTAAGCCGGAAGCTTATAGCAATATGACAAGGTAGGTTGTTCCCTTTTTTTAGTGTCAAGGAACGCACACGTTTCGATTTGTATAATATTAAATTAAATAATTTTCTACATATTAAACTGAATATAAAGTTTGGTATTTACTTAAATTAGTGCAAATAAAATCTGTTGTAGGCTATTTACAAAATGTATTAAATAATCGTGCAAAAATCAACTTAAGCATAACCTCTCCAAGTGTCCTGACTACGTGTACTACCTCAAAACATCGTACTGTTCAACATAACCGGGCGAGTACCGTTGTATTTGTTACATACAAAGCTATAAATTAATTAATCGTAGATATTAACATTTATTGTCACATACTTTACACTTCTCACATATGTGAGTAATGTCTATCATCACAAACACTTGGCTTGTTATGTTGATTTTGCTTTGCTTGACAATCAGCCTGGATAGTGAACTTAACGCAACCATTTGCACTCAGAGCACGATTCTCTCGTTACATTCTATATAAAGTATCTTTATATTAAACAAATAATTACAGCTATTGCTATCTGTAGTGCTCAATGCTTTGATTTGCTTTCAGCAACATAATATAATCGCTCCCGCAAAATGATGACACTCTAAGCAGCGATCAAGAGCTCAACTAAACAGCTACTGAATGAACTTAGTGCATCAAAGGCTATGCTCCCAGTTGCTATAGGAGAGAGAGAGAGGATATTAAAGAAGAAATCTAACTTATAATAAGAAAAAATAATGAGCTAAAATCAGAATTAACAAACCTTTACACCCAATACGTGGATACTGTGGCCCAAAATGACAAACTACAGGTAACTTTGACAAATTTTGACCAATGTAGTGTAGTCCATACTAAGGCATTACATAGAATAACTCAATTAGAACAGGAGTTAAGTGACTTCTCTCAGTTCGTTTCGTACAGGCTTCTTAAACAGTTAGCCCATTATAATAAAGATGTCACAATGAAAAAGCAAAGCCTACATGATGAGCTATTGGGCACTAGCTCCAGTACTGGTTGCGTGGGTTTGGCTACACAATAGATCTAACAGTAGATGATTCAATATTTAGTATTAATAAAAATAGCCAATCAATAATATGAAAAGGTACAAAAAAGTTTGTAAATTTATTAGAAAAAATCATGCAAACAAAAAACAAAACATAAATGCTATTATCAAACAAAATAAAAAGCTAGGATCTAAATTAACATTGCAAAAACATAAATTTAATAATATAGTAGAATCACTAAATTCAGAAAAAATAAATTACAAGACAATAGTACCAATTTGGAACAGTCATTGCAGAATTTGTCGTTAAAATAAGAATGTGCTATGAAATAAATACAAGAGCATATTATTTCATTAAATAACTTAGTAGACGGTAGTAAATTTAATGCAGAATGATTTGAATCCCTAGTGAATGGTCATTTTTATTCAAATTGCATTTGTAATTCAGGCAACTCAATAGAAACTAAGTCACTAAATAGTGATCCAATAATAAAGCACAAAGTTGTTCAGACAGGAAAATAGTGTCCCATCAAAATAATCATAATACGTTAGTGTTTAGTGATAGCATTGGAATAGGTATTGGTGCAAACTTAAATCAGCTCCCCACTAGTAGTAGTACCGTTATAAATCACTGCCTGCCGGGGGACACAATACATAAAATAATTGACACAGTATTAAAAATTAAAATGAACAGTGACACAACTCTTTTTATAATGATAGGTAATAGCGCTCAAATTAAAAAACATGATTTGATTTACAGTTTTACCCAATTGTCAACATAAAGGTTAAAAATGATTATATGGTGTGCGTTCCCATACACAGTGTCCATTAATGAAAAACTCAACAATGAAAAAATATCTAAACCATTATTTTATATTATCTTAACCACCATTACCTTAACCAGTATTAACATCAATTGACTTTTTTAGTAATGTAAGGTTGACAACAGAGAACACAATATCTAATTGTATAATAATTTTTTATCAAAACATAAATCGCTTCTCTGGCAAAATTCTAGATATAGAATTATTAATTGAAAAAGATAATGTAGATGTTTTGTGCTTTACTGAGACATAGCTCAAAAATGTGTCGTTTGCCTTAAAAAACTATTCAATTGCCAGTATATTTAACCGACTGACTGCTATTGTAGGTGGATGCCTTATATTTCACAAAAATTGTTTTAAATTTAAAGAAAGGACATCGCAGCATACTCGGTTGAACGACAATGCGAGATTGCTTGTGCAGAAAGTGAACAGTACATTTTTATGTGTGTATAGACCTCCCTCTGGTGATGTTGGAGATTTTTATATTATTATGGAGGATGCTCTGAGTAAAATTATTAACTCAAAGAAGCATATTGTTGTATGTGGAGATTTTAATATAGACATTCTAACTGATTCACCGCACGCATTGCAATTTTTAACTCTATTTAAAAGCTTCAATCTTTAATGTGTGTTTAATGAACCAACTAGATTAACACCATCTTGTGTCTTGTATTGATAATGTGTTTGTAAATTGTAAAATTATAGATCAGGCTATCTTAAACGGTATTCGTTCAGATCATAAAGCCTTAAAAATACAGATTCCTTTAAGTACTCCTATAAGTAACTTTCCTATCTTGTATAGACCTATTACCCGGAACAGAATAAAACAATTTAAGTATAATGTAAAAGCTAAGTTTCCAAACCTAAAATTGACTTTGGATTCTGATAAAGACTTTGGAGCATTGTCTAATATTACTTCCAGTGAATGCAATGCTGTTTTTCAAGTAATAAAAAACTGAATTTCAGTGACTGGGCTTCTAAGGGAATTAGGCGTAGCAAGGATTATTTATATCTATTATACGATAAAAAATCATTAACATCTCATGTAAAATTCCATAACTATGTGAAAACATACTCAAAAATATTTAAACAAGTTTGTTTGATGGATGGTTTAATGTATTTAAATCATAATATAAAGTCATCCTCTAATAAAATCAAGACTACCTGGCATGTTATAAATAGGGAAACAGGAAGAAACACAAAACAGAGGAATGACCTAGAACCAAATATACAGGGTAAAACTGTTATGGAAAGGGCTGAGGTAGCTAATGAGTTCCAAATTTTCTTTACAAACATAGCTCATGAAACTACAAAACACTTAAATTCTAGTTCTGATTCAGCCTTATCACACCTAAAACAATTGGATAGACAATGTTTTCCTGATTTTAATTTTTGTAATGTTAGCCCTATAGATATAGTGAGTATAGATATAGCTAATATTGAAAATTATAGGCCAATCTCTATACTGCCAGCACTTAGTCTTGCCAATTTTCGAAAAAATTATGTTAGAACAACTGTTAGTACACTTTTGCAAACATGATGTTTTAAGTGACCATCAATTTGGCTTTACCAGTGGTAGATCAACTGTAAAAGCTAGTATAAAGTTGGTCTCTCATGTTCTACGGGCGTGGGAGGATCGCTGTGATTCTATTGGAATCTTCTGTGATCTTTCCTAGGCCTTTGACTGTGTGGACCATGATATATTAATCAATAAGCTCAAGTACTACGGTGTACGCGGGTTTGGTCTTGATTTTCTATCTTCGTACCGACGCAATAGAAAGCAATATGTAAACGTAAATGACACTCTGTAATCTGACTCCCTTGTGCAGATGGGTGTTCCTCAAGGATCAACTTTGGGATCTTTTCTGTTCCTGGAAAATGACTTGCCTCTGCTAGTGGAGAGGCTGTCCGAAGTTGTCCTTTTTGCAGATGACACTTCTCATGTGCTAAGGGTAAAAGAAATTACCATAACCGTTGAGATACAAAATGAGGGCAATTGAGATTGTGTCAAACGGGTTTTGCGTCCAATAACTTGGTACTTAACGCGAACAAAACCAAATGCTTACGTTTTACTCTTTTTAAGTTGCCGGATTTTCAAAATATTAAAATTGACGATGAGGTCATTCCTACGTAAGCTCTACTACATTTCTTGGATTTTCTATTGATTCCAAGATGCAGTGAAGCAATATTGACAAACTCTCTAAGAAACTAAGTACAGCAATCTTGCCATATGCAAGATTAGGCAGCTGACTGACGAGGCAACTGCAAAACTAGTTTGTAACGCGTACTTTTACAGCCTTATGTCCTATGGATTATTATTATGGGATCTGCAGCCGGTTTGAACTACAATATTTATACTACAAAACATCTACAATCTGGGTTCAAATCTTTACGTGAGGTTTTTATAAAACTAAAATTTTATCTTTACCCTCGCTATACATATTTGAAAGTATTATGCACGCGCGTCAAAATATTCATATGTTTGCTAAAAAACATATTAGGCTACGCAAAAATCGTTTTGAGCCCCTAGAGCTACCCAGATTTAGACCGACCCGAACCAAAAAATTTTTCATGTAAAATAGTATAAGAATGTATAATAAATAAAAGCCAAAACGCAACTGAATGATTCGAGCTTTCGTAAAGTAGTTAAAACAACGCTTATAGAAAAAGCCTACTATTCTGTTATATATTATATTGAAGTAGTTTATATTCTGCGCTTGCCAATCCCCTGGTAACTTAAAAAAATAAAATCTATTGGTCAAATTTTGTAATTACTAATATTTAAAAAAAAATAGGCCGCAGAGTTTCTTGCCGGTTCTTCTCTGGACGGGTCTAAGTTTGTGAACCGGTGGTAAATGAATATTTTTTGATGTTCATAAGTGCTCAGTAGAGCCTAAATTGAATAAATGATTTTGACTTTGACTTTACACCGCGGCACCGCCATGATAATTTCTAAGTCAGTAAACCGACTCAAAAAGTAACACCGCCGTGCCAGTATCTGTCACAAACCAGTAATAATAAAACACTTCCGCACCGATGTCAGCACTATTACATTATCATTAGCCTGTGATAGTCCACTGCTGGACATAGGCCTCCCCTAATACATCCCTTATCCATTAGGGGCGTTTTGGACCGTATCCCATATACATGTCAGCACTATTACTGAATAATAAAATGGTAACATCCCATCTCTCAGGGTTGCAGTAGACTTGTGCCAACATACGCTACATTTCTTAAAGGTAGAGCGTTACTAGCAGGTGAACGTCTTGGTGTTTTTGTCACTTCATTAAATAAATATATATAGTCCTCCCCATCGATTTTGATGACGGCAGCCCTAGAAGTCACGGATTATTTTTATTTATCATTTTTACTTATGTGATTCGTTAGACCGAACTCGGTTTTAAATATTCTAATAGGTGGTTCCTATTGGAGTACAAAGAAATACATTTAAAGAAATAACATTTGATGCTGGTCTCTTCATGACCACATCACACTTTATTAGGATTCAAAATTGTTCTACTTTATAGAAAAATAATCATTACATTTACTTTTTCATAGTTAAATATTGATATTTTTAATATCAATATAAGTGTAGTAAAAGGCTCAAGATTATCTCTAGGTTTACTATAATAATATTGGTAATCGGTGAGGGAGTTGGAATACATTGCGTGTCTTGCATCTTTTGCAGTCAAAGTGAAGTTGTGGGTGAAAAGGTGTTGCGCTTAACTTTTTAGAGCCACTGATGCGAATAATAGTAGTTTAAGATGATGGGAGATTCAGTATAGAGTAATTGGAAGTTTTGCCTACACTTCCTAATCTTCTTTATGTTTGGCCTATCGCAACATTTCGACTCCTTGAAGAAAATGATACAAGATATTGATCATTTTATTACTGACAAAAGGAAACACATATTTTTATCCAGAATGCCCACGATTCACTTAGAGAGTTGTTTACTCAAATTAAAATAATGACCGTTTATTCTCAATACATATATGAAAATATAATGTATGTGCAGAAAAATAAAAATCGTGTTTAAGGCATTTGTATAACACATCATGTAATTACTAGGAACAAATATAGACTAATTGTTCTAGCAACTAGACTGCGAAGATAACTGAATCTCTTACGGAACAATGTATACGTTTTTACAACATAATCCCAGAAAACTTCCAAGATTTAGCCATTAATATATATTAAAAAAGTTATAAAGGAATGTTTGCGTGTTAAAACTTATTAAAATGTTAACGACAACAATCTGGTAATGGAATTTTTAGTGAGATCTATACACATATATTATTGTTTGTTTATTGTATTAATCTTATTTTAAAAGATGGCAAGGTCTTGCCGAGTTTCTTTCGCCGGTTTTCCTCAGGTCAGAGGCATACTTTTCCGGACCAGTAGTAGCATTCTTGGCTATCAATAAGTAAGTGCAATGTTTCTTTGTTGAATATATATAGAATTTAAACGCGGGCGCACACACTAGACACAATGATTGTATACAATCTAGTAAGTCCGCCCACGCCGCTCAAAATAGGTGTAGGAGTCCTAGTATTTGTCGATATAGTTTATTTTGCTATTAATTTGTATGTTAATACTATTCGCGATGATATAGACGTCCACAGATGAAGAAAAGTTGTCAACGTCATAAAAGGTATCTTGATGACAATTATATTGCTGCAATTTTATTCTCCTTATTTTCTCTCGTTCAAGCTGTTTTTTTTTTCACCTAATTATAGCAGTTTTAATTGGCCTTTGACACAAGAATGTGCTTCCACTATCATTGTTTCATATTTTTTTTCCAATTATTGACTAGTTATCTTTGAAAGTAAAATTCTTTAGCAATCAGTAAAATTACTGTCATTAAATTAACCTTGTATAATCACACCTGCAATGTTAACGGATTGTAATCGATAAAATGAAACTTCTATGCATCATAGACCTTGTAAAAACAAAAGAATTATATTATGTTTAAATATTTACAAAAATGACATAAAAAATCCGCAACATTTTTCGCTGGCACTTCTTAGGTCATGGGCGTCCTATTCAAAACCAGTGGTAGCCTAATTTTTGACAATCAATGAGTAAGATATTTGGATTTGTTGCAGGTAAAATTTTGTTGGTAGATTACAATTTTATTGCAAGGTATAGAAAAAGTAAAATACATGGAAAATGTTACCAATATGTTTATTGATTTAAAACACATTAATTCAGTATTTTTACAGTACAATAACATAACAAATATGGCCGTCTCCTGATACTTGTAACACCGAGTAAAAGCAGAGAATTAAAACAAAGGATTTTCTTTAAATATTTTAGTATTCTTAGTGCGCAACTTCTGACAGTGAAATGTACATAAAACTTTGTATTCTTGTTCAGTTTGCATCCCAATATACAATATGTATTTTTTCACTTATAAAGCTACCTTCTGATATCATTTTGCTTTATTTCAGCTGTTTCAACATCCCTTGTACTTGAAACTTTCATTAAATGTCATAATTAGTTTTTTTGCTTCACTAACAAACGGTTTACAAATATAATAACAGCCAATACCACCAGGAGACGAATCAGTGAAGAGATGTAAACAAAATGGTGCTTAAAAAATTAAAGGCGGATTAAAATACTGTGAAAATCCTTTAACAACAACACTACCAACTACGTTTAAACGCAAGGGATAAAAATGAAACTTTTCTGAATATCTAATAGAATTTACAATAGTTTTGTTACGCTGTAATAATTAGTGTAAACGTAGTCTATGTCACAACATTTTTAATCTACTTCATAGTCTTAAATTTAAGCAAAAAACACGAATGGAAGTGAAAGCAAGAGTGTAAATCAAATTTTATTAGGAGTATTAGATTTTTAAGTTAACCTAAATAATAAATAGCACATTGCACTTCAGTAAATATAAAATAATAAGTAAGGACTAATCAATAACAGTAGAAATATAATTTGAAATAAAATAATATACATTGTATCGATTACATATTAAAATATTGCACGTCGATTACATATAAAGAAAATAATGCAATAAAATAAAATAAATATTTGGTTTGCGTTTTTTCCTTTTACATAAAAAGTATTAACAAAATAATCACCAAAAAGGTATAGTATTTGTTATTTAATTAAAATAAACATAAATTAGCAAATGGTAACACAATATTTACGCGAGTGATATACAAATTTCGCGTTTAGTGATATTTGATCATATGCTGCCCGCAATCATTGACCCTCGAAAGTGTTGAAAAAGTATAAAATAGAATATACTCAATTAATGCGAACAATCCGTAAAACTGAATATGTGATGTGGATTATACCACATTAAGTAAAATTCTCCATAACTTATTTAGACCATCTAAATCAAGGCGTGACGTGACTTCTTAGAAGTAATAACCAAACGTAAAGGTTTTGATACTTGAAGTCATTTATAACAGGATACTCGAACGAATCCATTGTTGTTCTATCAATTAATGTGCATCATTAAAATAAGTTATTTTAATATGTTTATCAAAAAAACATTCTAAGAATGTAATGTATCAATCAAAACGACTAGCATCGTAATACTATGTATTAATACTCATAATAATTTCACTACAGCTAATAAAATTATATTAGTGACAGCAGTAACATAAATAAAAATATGTAACACGTAAATGAATAAAGGAGCTTAGTTTAAACATCCTAACTCATCCTACCTTTATAGTCTCACCTAAAATCTTTCCATACAATTTATCTCACAGGCCAAGTGACGAAGATTCTATTTTAAAAATGTATTAATTTCTCTGACCCCAAAAACTCTTTCCACTTCACTTAAAATTTAACACCATGTACATGAAACGCTTTTGAGTAGTTTTTTACTATTTATCTTTATTGTTCACTTCAAGGTAGTCAGTTTTAGAAGCATTTTTATATAGTGTACATAATCATAAATTGTGGTGATAAAACTTAAGTGGCGCTAATTAAAACAAAGGATCAAATTTACAATTTAATGTCCCATATTTATTGAATGACGTTAATTAAAAATCATTTATAATCATTGATATCACGAACAGAATCAAACTAAATAATTTTAAAATAGAACCTCGTGAAGTAATTCTAGATCACAGTCTATGTAAAATACATTAGTAAGATAAATATTTACCTAAAACTCTTAAACATGAAACATTAAGTCATCGTCGAAATGACATAATTAAAACACTACAATAATTAATAACACTTTTTAAAAAGTCACCCGACTGAACTGTACTTTTAGGAAAATTTACAGAACCCTTTGCTAAAGCTAAAACTATTTGCTTTGAGAGATTAAATTAAGATTCAGATAATTTGAAGTTTTTTTAGTATTTATAACCATTTCTTGTATGTAAATTGTAATAGACTTGTACTGTTCTTATTGTAGGAACATCTCTTGTTATTATTCTATGTGGCATCAATGCAAATAAACGTTTTGTTGTTATGATGCTCCTATGGATCCTATCGTGAAAATGGTTTATCTTTTGAGTTGGAATTATCATTTAGAAATTATCGTTCTAAATCCACTCTACGCTGGGTTTAACTGTTAATATTTAACTACGTTACAATGTATATTAGTTCTTAATTAACATGTATCTCAAAAACTTGCTTAAGAATTAATGCCTATCTCCTGCAAAAAATAAAGAGATCTCTAAAATTACTTGAGTAATTTTTTATGTCATTTCAATGGTAGATATTTTATTTGTCAAATAGTATTGCAGACTACATCCGAGCTACAATCAAAAATAGCTTACTGTTACATAAAATATTTCGCAAAAGTTGGTAGTTTTAATTTATCTGACTTTAAAGAAATGTTTGTTATTGGAAAATAATTTGAAATAAGTATGTTCAGCCGGGGGGGTTGAATTACAGAGTCATAAATCGCTAAACAATTTACAGATTATTTTAATAGTAGAAATATGAAACCTCGTAGTTTTCACTGAACCAAGACGAAGCAGAAGACTTGCTGACAGAACTAGTCAATCGACTTGGACGGCTTGATTTTGTCCTTTTTCTCTGCACTGCTCTGGCTAGTCCTAGTTATGAAAATGAAATGAAATTATTTAAAATAATAAAAAGTAGGCAAATTCAGTTGTTTAGTTTAATAAAAAGTCTTAAAATCCAAAAAATTATACGAGTGGTGAATTTAGATACCATACAGTTACTATTTCTTTGACCTGTTTTCCAACAATAACATTTTCCTTTATTTTAATATTTATAAAAACAAACTTTAAACATAACAGGTTCTATTTATACTAAATGACTTAAAAAATTCACCCTTTTAGCTAGCTAGTCAAAACAAGACAAACAATGTTTAAGAAGCAATATTCAATTTCAGAGATATGAATAGATTTCATAGGAACATATTACGGAAAAGTCTTGTGTCTTTGTAGTAATTTTGCTCCATACGGTGTTTTTTAAAGTATAATTCTGTAAGTAGGAATTTAAAAAATGTAGGAAAATTAAAAGAGATACAAGGTCATTATATGCAAAAGTTTACTAATTATATTTTAAAAGACATCGAAGATAGATACAATAATATATTCTGTTCACTAACCTTGTTCGCAAGTCATTTTCCTTCATGTGCATTGTTTCTTACCGTCTCTTTATATTTTTACGAGGATTTTCAATTTTTCAATTACTAATATCACAAGAATTTTTTAGCTACATTAACTTTTTATATATGCAAAAGTAAAGTTTAATATTTTCCTTTATTCAGAATAAAAACAAATATCAAAAACACATAGCAAAGCGAGTATTTTACGGAAGGCGACCACTATCATTTGCAGACTTTAACTTTTTATGCTTTTAACTTTTTTTTTTGTAAAATATTTTAGTAATTTTAATAATAAATGAAAAGTCGGCTTCTTAAATTGTTATTTCATCAAGTTACAGAATAAACATCCTCACCAGTGAAAACTTAACCGTCACAACATATGACACAGTCTGCCCTTATGCTTCGAAGACTTGCTCGCTTGCGAGGTCTGCTCTGCTTCCGTCACGACTGTGCAGTGGTTGTTCTTGTCTGTCAGCACCGTTGTCAGAGTCTTCTCTCTCTCTTTCTCTTCGCCCTGGGAGTTTGGCGCGTAGAGGGATCTGCAGGAGGCTTCAGTTTCATTTTGTTTTAACCACTATCCACTCAATTTACTTCTTAAAGTGTTTTTTACAACTTATAATTAGCTATGTTAGAAAAAATAATATCATTATACATGTGATTATTTAATTTTTGATGTATTTTTTTATCATCGAATTTTGGAAAATTTGTACAAGCGTGATCAAGGCATATTTGACTTTGAATGAACATATTATACTTATTTTATTTGTTTACGTAATTAATCATTTTAATTGTGTTTTTAAAGCATTTAATTGTATTATGTTAATAGAAGTCTTGTAATGTTAATAAAATGCATTACAAGGCTACCATTTCAGAAGCTGGTAGGCATGTTCGGCAGGCATGCCTTTTGACACCAATCTGTTTTTGTTAAAAAGGCAAATATGATTATAATTGTGTATATTAAAAGGAACTAGAAAATGTATATATTTCCCAAATTATAGAGTTATCCGCCTTTTCCTTTAAGAGGGTATTATTATACTAAAACTCCAGATCCTCGAAACATATTTTGTTATTTAATTTATGTATAACGAATATAAAATCTCACCTAGTGAATTTATTCCTTGGTGGTCTTGCATGAAAATTTCCAGTTTTAGGTCTTCTTAAAGAATATGTTTTCTTAACAAGGGCCATGCTGCTTGTTTCAGGTAGAGGTTTGGCGCAATTAAGCGTTGTGACCGTGAATTCAACGTCTTTTATTGCTTCATTTGATGCTATAAATATAAAAACTAAATTAATAAACTATATAACTTTTAACCACCTTTTAAAGAAACCAAAACTACAAATTCTATTTTAACTCCATCTAGCGCTGTTAAGTGCTTAAAAATTTTGCAATAGCTCATCTAAAGTATATTATTTAGATACTTGATAAGAGTCTTTAATCCAAAATTTCTAGCCACACGTTATTATATATGTTAATTGCTATGTAGTTTAATTATTGTACCGTAACACATATGAAATTTCTCACGTAATACACGGCCATCATCGCTTAAAGCGACATCTTTCGGTAAGCCCCATGAGCTGCGAGTAATATTTCCTTATTATTAAACAAATTTATGAAAATTAAAATGTAACAAACGTATTTGTTATTTAAATCGTAATAAATGAAATAAATATTATGTTAAGTATAAGACAAAAAAGATAGTGAAAATATAAATGTAAATTATAAGGACGTTATAAAGAACAATGTATTATAAAGGTAAATTGAAAATTGTTCCCAAATCTAGGATATGACCCTATTTATTAAACAGGATTTTGTGTAATTGTGATCCCGAATTTATCTTTTGATAGTTTGAGTACCGTACCAGTAAACTCTTCGATTGGTTTATCAATAGTATCGTGGTCAATCCAAGTTAGGCCCATCTCTACTTTTTCAGCCAGATCTTGCCATCGCTGTCTGTTCTCCATTGTTCCTGTGTACAATGGCTGTATCCATGGGAATGTGTCGGAAAGGACCTTGTAAAGGGGTAGACAAATCATGTCGATGAAGCCTACTTGCATCTGCGGTAGCTCATCCTTTTTCTCTCTGTAAAACAAAAAAGCATTTCGGAAATTTGTTGCTTGTTCACAAGACTTAATACAAGAGAGATTTATAACCTAACAGATGGACATTAAAGAAGTATTTTGGATGATCCATGTGTAAATCTCTCTATTCCATGATTTTCTGTGTCAAAGTCGTAATAGCCCTTGCTTTACGAACAAATAGTCGTGGGTTCGAATATTGCGTAGAAACCTCTTTGTGTTGCTTATTTTGTAGTTTTACTTTTGTTAGAGTTTTAAAAATTAATACATTTTGTAACGAAACGTTAAAATGTTCATTCAAAAGTACCTGTCCATCATTGCGATAGGCTGCTGGTTTAGCTGTAGTTTTTCTAAGTCGCCCTGGTCAAAGAACTCGTCAGCGACCAACTTGGCAACCTTGTGCTGAACTTCCCAAGGTTTAGCTATTGCTGATACGTCGCAAGCAGTCATCATCATTCCACAAAGTACTGAAATAAAATGCATTCATTTTATAGATCTTTTGTACAAGTCAATTCTTTTACTAAATATTAAGGAATTACCAAAATAATTTTATCAGTTCAAATTAATAATATGACATGTATCTAGAAAATGGGCGTTTTAATTTTAGTCTTTTTTGTACCAGTTTTTATTTGATAATTATTTTATTTAACCTTTATTATACATTATAAGGTAAGAAAACAATAAAAATTCTGTAGACAATCCATAAATGTACAAAATAACACGCTTAAAATGAATTGAATTGAAGTTTATGTTTTATTCAATATATGCTGATAAATTGAAAAAATCTTAAATATCTGTGAATTTTTGTAAACATATGTAACTTACATTCCTTCTTTTCAGGGCTTTGCCAATCGAATTCGCCATTGTCGACCAGCTCGAGGAATTTTGACTTCTTCTTAAAGTACATGGCCAGATCTGTAGAGAGTATTGCGGTTTCTACAACTCTCATAACATTCTTATAGTCACATGGAGACAATGCCTGAAAAGTTTGAAACAATGATTTTAATATGTTTATGATTCGTATTATTGATATTTGTTTTGAAATAGTGACTTTTCTATTTAATATTTCTACTCTACTTAAAAAAGCTTCAAGTGTAAAGTTTATCTAATAAATATTACTTTATGGGTAAGAGCAAATATGTGAATATCTTTTTTATCTCAATATATAATTAGTATCATTAAGACAAACGTCTAAAATCAAAGGAAATTAAAACGCCACTGCAATACAACTTATATAATTCAAAAGAGATGATTTGTATTTTTTTAGTTGATTGTTTTTTAATAACTTAATTCAAAAAAATGTTTAGGAATACGTAATTCAGACACCACCATTACAGTAGCAAAGCAGTACATTAACTATTACAATACAATTTTATAAAACTTTTATCGAAAACTCACTTGGAATATGTTATTGCTTTCACTATTCAATATCATGACGCATTGGTCAAAGTGATGATGCTCCATCGTGGAGGTCGAATATAAGATCGCTAAAGGACTCTCTGTTTTCGTCTGGAATGCATTGTTAGTGCCTCTATGGTCCAGGTCGTGACAAAGGCACGCGACCAGCAAACCCAAAATCTCAAGATCTGACATGAACCTCTCCATTTTACCGGTTTTCAGCATCGCAAACATCGTTTGGGCGACGTTCAGCGCGTGCCGCCAGTTGTGGTATTTTACTGGTCGGTAGTTCTTCTTAACACTCAGCGTCCAACGACAGAGCACCTGTTTATAGTGAAATTTTTCAAATGAGACATATGCGAATTAGTCAGATTGTAATTATGATGATTTAACCACAAATATTTTGCGTTGGTTAAATATATACAGTAAAATGTATGTGTTTTGATATTATGGTTTTTACTAAAAATATTTCTTTAATAATGTTTGTTTTTTTAATTTTATATATATTTTGATAGAATAGTTTAACAATCTCTAAAATGGTCAACTAACTTCGAGTATTTATTTTATTTATAAAATAAAGTCATATGGGTTATTGGGATGAGAATAAAATTTCGTTTGATTAATTCACATATCTTTGAACCGGACTTCGGATAAAACTTTGACATAAAACAATCTATACTTACATCGTACGGTATGTGAAATTTCTCAACTAGGTTGCATTGAAGGAACATTCTCAGAGTTGCTCTGCATGTATCTTCATCCGATAAATCAAAGTCTGAAATCATATTATTTCATTCTTGTTTAGCTTCATTTTTTAAAATATATTATATATTCCCTTTGCACTCTTATTTATATATTTCTCTTATTTTTATATTTCTTTAATATGAAGTGACATTTATTTAAATAATTAATATCATATTGATTAAATTCATGAAGTATCTAGTAAACAAATCATTTGATTTAGTATATCTTGGTTCTAACGTCTTTTTACGGAAATATACGTGGGAATATCTCTAACGCTTTTCACATGTGTTTGATTAGTAATGTAAATTAAATTTATACAGAATACTATATTACGTATTTACCATGAAACTTGAAGCTGTAAAGATTGTAGCTCTCTGCTGATGGAATTATGTCCTGACTTAATTTATTTGTGTCCTCTGCTGAGGCTGTCGCGTGATATGATAAACACTCCAGCGCAACCTGAAATAATATGTATTTATCTTTAATATACTTTAACAGTTATAGAATTAACGTTACTAATATTAAAATCATATTTCATAATCTGAATTATAAAAATTGTATGTGGTCAAACCTTTTTAACCAAAATGACCGATGAAATTAACCGAAATTAATAATTTCTCTACAAATGCCTATTTAAGATTATGTTCAAGAGTATCAAATAAATAATTTACGGATTTTTCGCATTAGTTATATACATTTATTCCCGACGTTTCGGATTCTTTCCAGCATCCATAATCACGGATAACTAGTTTACCAAGTTGGTATATGTCTGTATCTCAATGTTTTTAGAATAACCGTCAACCGGTTTTTATTTAAAATTGACATATCGTCCCATTCGTAAATTAGTGGATTTGATATCTATAATAATCGCGTAAATGAAATGTTCAAGAGTATTTACAATAACAAGAACACGAACCTTTTGTTTCGCCATAAGTTTACAAGCATTCTCATACATTTGAGTATTGTGGATACCTAGGCCGCAGAAAATAGCAAATGCTTCAAATATAGATATATCTCCATCTGTAAATTGCGAACCGTTTTCCTGAAAATAATAAGATACAATAAAATTTTAATTTTATCAAAATGAAATTAAAATAAATATTTTTTCCCTAATAATTAAAATCTATCCATGGATTTGAAATGATAGTGCCTATTGAATTCTTACGAAGGTCAATTTTTCTGTACACATAGGTGTCGTCTTACTGCAAATCGACAGTAAATATATATATATATTAAAGAACGAGTGACACAGCCAACAACAACACGTTTTTCAGGTATAGGATTATTTGCTTAGATATTTAAAATAAAATATTTTACGGTTGACCAAAGTATTTTTAATACGTATCTGAGACTGACATACTAAGTTTTTTAGTAACATTTTCTTATTTTTCAAGAAATGTTACGATCAGTTATACTATTCAACAAACAAAATCAAAACTTGACATTTCAAAAAAAAATCACTCACAACCTCTTGCTTGTAAAATCATAACTATAATATTAAATGCAGAATCCCTCAAAATATTGATTCGATTGCAATCACACTTCGTAGAAATTTACTAACCTTATTAATAAGCTGCGCAACTCCAATCACGTCCTTATTAGCATTAACTATTGGCATGCAGAGCATGGTTCTAACGTTAACAGCATCATCTAGATTTACGTCTGCCAAAATCATTCCATTCTCTTTCCTCCACACATCAACATCCGAAATGTTCAATGCTTTGTTCGATTGTGCCACCTGTAGTTAAAATGCATTTCAGAAATATTTTTTTTTTGTAAACATTTTTTTATTTTTTATTGACAGTTTTCATTCACTTCGCTGCTGCGTGGGGACGCTTTTTCATTGTCATTGTTTTTTTTGTTCATTTTTAATGAAGCTTTTATCAATCATATATTCTACAAATGGGGGAATCCACGTGAAATCGGTATTTATACCGACTAGTAGGTGCAAACCTATCGGAGGTCCTTCATCAGGACGCGGGTAATAACTTCATCTTTACTACCCATCTCGCACTTGCGAACTGATTTTTCTCTAAAAAGTTGTTATTATTTACAAGCTTTTCCTGTCTATATATTCTTTTTATTTTGATATTAAATACGTAGATATGGTAATTATTTTGCATTCCTTTCATCGTTGTGTAATAGAAATTAAAATTCTGTTAGAAGTTTACCCAATTTATCTTGAATAAAGTTAAATTCTTATATGCAGTCATTTTTAGCGTTAGATCATGAAAATTCTTTCAATTTTGATGAGATTAAAACTAATCAATCAAACATAAAACTTACCGCAAGAGCAATAGAGGCCAAAGTGGATCGGGTATCGTGGCGAGGCGTTAAAGTCGTTTTCGAATGTTGCGCACCCAATTCGAAGAGCGTGTGAAAGCGCGTAGGGGCAGGGGGTGGCAAAGCCAAAGTGCCACTTCTTTGACCCCCGGGCCGTTGAACTATTCGTTCGAGATGACTCTGTAAAGGTAAAACTATTATTTTGAATGGGTATACAAGGGTAACTACGGATACGGCCAATATCTACGTAATGAAAAAGTTAATAAATCCATTAACGTCCTGGTATGAAATCCTGGAATCTGCCTTTATTGTCATCAATTCAATAGTTTAAATTAAAAAAACGCAAATTTCAAAAAATGTGATTGTTGACATCTTTTTTAATTTATTTCATGGTCTTTTTAAATTGTGATTTTACGGCTAATCTGTCTATGAGATGTATCAACTAACATATACATAAATATAATATTTGCAAACATTACGCTAATATAACACATGATTCAAATAACGATTTGACGAACAGATTCCATGGTCACAGGACAGATTTCTTAGTATAATGTGTCCGTTTCTCTGACTTTGGACATGGCTATGTAATTCAAAGAAACTTGTAAGGTTTTCACGGTAGTCTGTTTTATTTCTTCAGTTGTCGTGGTAAGTGGTCAGTATTAAAAAATATATGCGGTGAATATAAAAAAACGGTCACAAATAAAAAATAATTGAAAAAAAAACAAAATAATCCATTTTCTAAACTGAACTTACAACACTTAATTATTCACATACCATAATTCATTTAATATGTGAAAACAGAAATATATAAATTGTGTACAAACGTGCTCTAATTGTCAGAACAGGCAGTACATGATCTAATGATAGCTTAATATTAAATAATATTAATTTTGTACATCATTTAAATCTGAGACGGGATTGCCTTATTAAGTAGTATAAAAACACTACAGTGGTTGAAGGGCACCGTAGCCAGCGTATTTCCCACGTAAACGAACCTTTACTATGTCTCACGGTAGACAACGCGTTGGTGAAACCCCTGGTATTGCAGATGGCCATGGACGTCGGTGACAAATTTACATCAGGTGGCCCGATTGCTTTGGAAGGCAAAAAATTTAAAATGAATCAAGTATTAAATTTTTTTTAACAACTTACCGATTCACAATGATCAGTGTCCAAAAGGAACACTGCGCACCTCTCGCATTTCAGCAACTCCCGCGCCTCCGTCATAATCTTTGTTACCAGACACTCCAAGTTGCTCTGTTCCTCAAAAATGCTTCTAGCTAAAGCTAGAAGTATCTGATTCCTTTTGTACTCCAGCACTGACGACTCGAAAAGCTGCGCGTTCTGAATACCTATACCGCAGAACGTGAGATACCGTCGGAATACTTCGACATCCCTCGCCGAGAATTCCTTTGAGCCTGTTCGCGTAGAAAAAAATCACCTTTACATTGATTGGATTTCTTGTAGGTGTTTGAGACACTTTGAGACACAGATTGTAGGGAATTTTATACTTTCCTGCGGTACGATATTTGTATTTAATAGTTTTTTGAAGAACGTTTGCTAATAGAAACGTCAAAAAATATGTAATATATATTGAGGAAAAATATGCTATATATTTCAAGTAAAAGTGTACACGCTATTTTATTCCTGATTTATAACTTTTCCTGTTATAGACTTCCAAAGTACCGTTTCTAAGCAAGTCACGTTTACGCGAGTTTGATATTTCTAATTCGACTGAGGATTTATTGTAGGATTCAAAAAAGTAATGAAAATTGTGTGCTCTCCTTTTATGAGAAAAAAACAAAAATAACACCTTTTTCAATTAAAATTTTTACTCTAATACCTTTTTTAATGTAAGGGCACCTAAAGTAGGTAAATTTGAAAGCCTGTTATAAAGTTTTAGCTATTTTTAAATAATTCAAATTTATGTTTAAATATGTATTTTTTTATGGCTAATTTCTTTGTTATTATAATTTGTGTCGCCTAGTACATTATCGTTCTGTGAGCTATTTTCCAAAGGCTTCTAATTTATCCAGTATCATCATCGAACGACACATTGTACACGGAGCGATTCGCATATGGCATGGTAAGTGCATTTACGAATGGATTACTTATCAGAAAGGTTGAAGATACTTACAATAGGGATAAAATAATTGAACCAAGGAGGCGGTTCAAACACAATTATTTATATCGTTATTATAAAAATTACCGTCTGTTTTATTTATAATTTGTGCGACACCGACGACATCTCCCTCGTAATTGCATATCGGCATGCACAGTATTAGCTCAGTCTTGTAACCGGTGCGCGCGTCGATTTCACTGTTAAACCTGAAAGTTGTTTTAAATACATATTCATAAAACTATTTACAAATATACAAATTGTAACTTGATCCATAAGATTTAAAATTAGCTGTTAGTGGTAATTATAAAACTCGAAGACTGTGCATAGATTGTTAAGGAAATACTTCTCGTAGTAAACTAAAATTTTTATAGAAATATATGATGGACGTTTACTTGAAAAAGGGACTTAAATTCCATATATCTATTTATGTATACAGTTATTATTACTAACTACAAGAACTAAAGCGTCTATTCGCGACGCTAGATGGCGTTGAATTGTTGTTTCCATAGACGGCTCCTCAAAAACATGAAGCTACTGCAACATAAAACTACCTTGATAAGATCATTTACCACCCGTTCTAGTCTACTCCTTAAAAACGGGATTTCTGCCACATTAAACTATCTTTTTATAAAAGAATAAGTTATTACCTTGGATCCGCGTATGCATTTTTGATATTAATCGGATGTTTCGTCTGCGCAGCTAAGCCAGCAACGCCGACGCCAAACGGTATTCTTATTTCTTGTGTTCTCGCTGTTCTCAGGGCCTCGTATAATTCTAAAAAAAATTTCTATTTAAAACAAGATTTAAAGGTGAAACCTAATATATATCAAACAACCAGAAGAAATCTGATTAATCGATGCAATGAAGTTTTTTAATAGACGTAAATTTAACTGATTTTGTAGCCTAGTACTTGCGCTTTAAAAACCGGAGGTCGTGGAATCGTATCGAACGTGGACAAAAAAAATCATCATTGTTTCCTAGTTGGCAGAGCAATGCGAGCTGATCACCTGATTACCTGTAAAGTCTAAGATCCATGCATCGGGTGGCCATGTAAAAAATAGTTCCCACGCCTTATTTCTCTCCGGTTGTGTCGGTTTCCAGTCCCATCGGACTATGAGCGTATGAAGAACTAGGGAGTGCATGCATAAGTGTGTTTGCGGGTAAACACACATGTGCACCTACGTAGTTGGTTCATCTCTAATTAAAGTCGGCCGAGGTGGTCAAAATAAACTTAGAAGACATTATTAGAGCATTACATTACGCTCAGGGGTATGTAAGTAACATTTATGTAACATGAACTAAACCAGGTTTATATTAATTATATATTTTATGATTGATGATTGAATTTGAAAGTAAAATAATTATCATTTTGGATAGCTTATCGGTACATATAACTTATATTTAAATATATATATAGTTTAAGTAAAATAAAATTAACAATTACCTAACACTGACATGATAACAATATTAACAATTCCGAAATACCGTGTATGTATTAGAAAATACTTACTAAAAACCTAACTTGGTTCTCGTTTGAAGGTTTTAACTGCAATTACTTGTGACCTTTGTTAAAAGAAAGAGAAAATAATAGCGCACCTATTTTAAGGAGCGATTTTTAACTTTAACCCCGGCAACACTGACTTTGAAGATTTTAATCACCCAAAGTGGGTGATTAAAATCTTCAAAGTACAAAATGAATTCAAACTTGCATTCACTGCCTCTTCAGGAATAATAAAAAAGAATCTCTTGCTGTTGAAACTTTTGCAGTAGACTATTTTAGATTTAACGTGCCTTCAAACCTTCATAAATACCAAGTCAGTTCTAGGAAATAAATATGAGCAGTGCTCGAGATTAAAATAATTTTGCGACATTAGCCTCTACTCTTCTGCAGTAAATTTTTTGGACCTCAACTCTGTGATTTGCCGCTATATATGCCACGTTTTTTTTATTTGTTAAAGCGATGGACTTTCATCTGACGGTAAGATTAAAAAAACTGTGTAAGATGCCCAAAATCTGCCCTGAAACGTGGGACATGTGACTCCTTCTGAAATTGGTAAATGCAATTTAATTACGGTGTCTACAGTGCCCTTCACACTATGAATATGCACTGCAGTAGTTCAACCACAGATCACTTGTAAAAAGGAGACTAACCACATTCAACTTGTATTCATTGCTCATAGATATAGCTGGGGCGAACAAAGAGGACTGGGACCGCATAATAGGAATTCGGGAAAAAGCTATGTTACTTAACTTTCTTTTTTTCTGTTCGTGAAGCAAGGCAATTCCACCATGCCATGAAAAAAAAATTGCGTACTTTTCTTTTCAGTTTCTTACTCCATTTGGTTTAATAAATGTAAGCGTTTATAATGACACAGTTTAAAGCACAGTGTAGCAGGGATATAAGTATATCCTTGAAACCAAATATTGCTTTTGCAAAAAAAAATTGACCATACGGAAATTTTTGGAAAAATTAATTGATTTACCTAATTTTGTTAGTAATGTCAACCCGCCATGAATTATTTTGTGATATTACAAGAAGAAGAAATTTGTAGAAACTTATTACCTAATATTCTATTTTAAATTATTCATCATCATCATCATCATCATTATCAACCTGTGATAGTCCCCTGATAGACATAGGCCTCCCCTATCTATTAGAGGGTTTTGACCGTATCCCACCACGCTGGTCCAATGCGGGTTGGTGGTGGACCGACTTTTACATGCCCATCCGACGCATAGATCGTCTTACTTTTCAGAAAATTGGGTGATCGGCCCAAATTGCCCTAACCAACTAGGAAACTGAAAATTTTTTCGGGTTTCTAAAGCATACGCCCATACCACTAGGCTACGGAGGCAGTTGAATTAATATCATATTTTAAATTATTATAAATCGTAAATACAAAAGACAGCTTCAATTTATTCTTCTTTATTCAATGGTATTAATCAGATTGTAATTTAAGCAAACTACGTAAGTCAAATAAATGATATTCAACAAATATTACGATCCTAATGAAACTGGTAGCTTATTACTATACTACAATTTCTGAGTCAAAGTTTAAATTCCGTAAAATGCAAATATTTTGTCTTGCGACTAAAACTTTCCAACTGAGGAATTAACATCGAGTTAGTTAAAGTTGTTTGACTAATTTGCAATTCGTATGTGTTTAAAACAGACAAAAATGGCTTGCTTTAATCTCTAAGTTATTTTTATTTTCACAAAATAGATAATATTCTTTGTACCGTCTCCGTAGCCATAGCGGCCTTGCTTTATAAACCGGAGGAGGGTGGTTTAAACCTTTAATCAACTTTAAATAAAATGTTTAAATTATTTAATAACTATGTAAATTTATTGTTATGTATTCTAGTTGGTTAGGACAATGTGGGCCGATCATCCAATAGTTATAACAATAAGAAAATTCATGCGTCGGATGGGCATGTGAATATACAGTCCTGGTTGTGATGACTATCTTTGGCATTCGTTATAACATGTAAGATCCCTAAAAATGTACTGAGAACATATCATCTTTAGAATGCAGGTTTCCCTTTGGATTGTCAAGGTCATATGCTTGTTGCTTTGCGTAAAAAACTGTTATTCAGGTGAATCTGGATAGAAGCCCATGATAATTTGGGAAAATGGCTAGGTGAAAAAAAGGATAATATTCTTTGAACCTTTACAACCTTTAACCTCATTTTACATTTACTTTTGAAGTATGTTATCATAAATATTGCAAAAAAAAAAGTTATTTCTCTTTTTTTATTTTTGTGTGTTTATGATAGGTAAAACATAGATATTAGTTGCATTATTACAGTATACAACGACAAAATCGTAATATTTATAAGTTAAAATTTATTATCTGTTTTAACAAACTCAGTTATAATTGAATCATTGTACTGTAATTTTATTTTCAAAACCCATTTCCTGGCCTTTGTGAAATAAAAACTGGGTTATTGTTCTTGTTTTGTAGATGTCAACTGTATCCTACTTTGATAATTTGTCGTATTACAATCAAAATCATGTTATATAATTTAATACATGTACTCAATTTCAGCACCACAAACTATATAAAGTTAAATGAGAAAAATAATCCTGCAAATTGCTGTTTTATTAAATAATAAAAGTCTACTCCATAAAAGTTCATCGCCACGTCTGCACTTAAAGGCGACAAGCTCCCTTTTTAAGAAATTTACGAGTGAGTCCAATTTGCATAACATTCATTTCTTTACTGACATTCTTTCCTTTATAGAGTATAGTGCACATCTAGAGAAACCTTTTATTAAAAATGGCAGCATTTGCGACCGCTAAACGAATAATAAGATAGAAATATTATTTTAAAATATGAAATCGCATGCAATATTAATGTAAGACTCCGGAAATTACAATGTTCTTTGACCGCTTTTCCAACTAATGTCTTTAATATGTATTTTGTGTCTCAAACAATACTTAACTACTAACGAAGTTAGTTCTGTTTAGTCTAAACTAACACATTTGCAGTTCTTACTGCATATTAAAGATATGTTATCTGTTTACAGTATGACAAGATTGTCTCAAAAATTTTGCATCAAAAATGTTTCGGCTTAAAGCAGACTAGTATACCATTGGTTATATTTATACATAGCATAAATACAAGAAATAGGCATTTATAATTTTTTGCAATAATAAAGAAATCAGAACGAAGATATTTATAAAAAGGTGTCAAGGAGCCTGTATGTGTTAAAAGTATATTAGTAAACTATTGTAATAGTAGTAAACTATTTTTCCCAAAGTTTATCCCATAAAGCAAACATATTTAAATTACTAATGCTATGAGATAATAGTAATAAAAATTAAAGCTGCAAAGCTAAATAATTGGAACAAAAACTTCATAATTTTCTGCCATGAATGGCGTCGAGAATTATAAACATTTAAAAACTATTAACAGGGTGACTGCCAAAACTTTTAGGATATAAGTTATAAAATTACATGAAGCAATTTTAGTATTGCTTCATGTAATATTAAATATTGTAGATATTTAATTCTAATTGAAATCACATTACACTTTTATGTACCTTAATCGAATTAAAATTTAATTGCAAAGAGTTCATACAAAAATAGTCCACTCAGTTTCAACGGCCAGGTCTTTTTATGTTAGAGGAGTCGTTCCGATCTAGTAGTAGCGATTTTGGCTATTGATATATTAGTGTAACACTAATGATTTAATATAATTGTATCAGGGCTACTTTATAAAAAATCGAATGGAATAAATTTTTTTTTTTATTGCATACGCAGAGCAGACAAGCAGTCGGCCACCTGATGGGAAGTGGTCACCGACACCCATAGACGTGGACAATACCAGTGGTATCGCCGACGCGCTGCCTACCGTGAGACAAAGGCTGTTAAGTCTTGTTTACCCAGTAAATACGCTGGCTAGGTGCCCTTCAAACCGGAACGCAGCAGTGTTTTCACACTACTGCTTCGCGGCAGAAATAGGCACCCGGTGGTATCCACCAGACGGTCTCCTGTAAACAGGGGACCTCCACCTTCCTAATTATCAGGAAGATAAAAATAATTATAGAAATTACTGAATATTAATCGCGTATTAAAATAAACGATTCACATTCGTATTATTTCATACACAAATTTTGATGATCAGCAGTTGACCTACCCTTCTTCGCTTAAAAGGATAATGTCAGATTATAACTTCTAAGTCTTCGATAATTCTATTAATATGATGGCTAAATTGCCTTGATGAGAAATATTTCCTGCTATTTATTGACTACGGAGAAATGTGGGACAAATTAAATGATAATAAAATTAAAGCAGTAAAAGAAATATGAAAAATTTAAATTAATAGGGATTATAAAATACTACACATCAAAATATGCAATAATAACTAACTATAAAGCACAAAATCTTTTCATTTATGATTAAATTTTTACAAGAAAAGAGTTAAAATCACAAATCACAAAAATCGCTAAGAAAATTGAATTATTTTAGGTAACTCCATAGTACGGGCCGACAGAAGCGGTTTTCCTTATGGTTATGGATTCATAAATTTTTCTTAGCAGAGATAATAAAATTGCCTTTTTACTTTTTCTCTATATTTATATTGCGCCGATGGTTCTCTAGATAAAATTAAAAAGACTTTTAAAGTGTTAAACAATGTTTCTTGTTATTTTGTTTATAAAAAAACTACGTTTTTGAATTACATTAGATAAAGACTTCAGTGCAATGTTTTTTTACTGTTTGTTGGCTTTTCTTTTTTTTATCGGTAAGAGCGATGAAGCAAACAGGACGTTTACATGATGGTAAGTGATACAAACTGCCTCCGTTGCCTAGTGGTATGGGCATGAGCTTTAGAAACCGGAGGCGCCGGGTTCGAATCCTGCGGGGACTCAACAATTTTTTATTGTTGTTTCCTTGTAGGTTAGAGCAATTTGGACCGATCACCCAATTGTCTGAAAAGTAAAATGATCCATGCGTTGTATGGGCGTGTAAAAGTGGGCCACCCACCCACGCATTGGACCAACGTGGTGCGATACGGTCCAAAAAACCCGTAATGGAAAGGGATGTAGGTATTAGGGGTGGCGTATGTCCAGCAGTGGACAATCACAGGCTGATGACGTATGTTCAGCAGTGGACAATCACAGGCTGATGACGAAGATGAAGTGATACACCCTGACCGTAAAAAAGCAGCGTAAGACGAGACAAATGTGCTAACGTAATGAAAATTCAGTGAATTTTACTTCTCAGTAAAAAAAATTCTTTTTGTTTTTTAGTAGTCAAAAACACTGAAGCACAGTTTATCAAAATACCATCACAACAATTTTAAACGTTAACAGTTTTTTGCCGTTGGAAGACATACTTATGGAGTGAGGGATTATCGTCATCTGACGACTTCTATCTAGAAGTATTGGCAAAAATATTTAAAATTCCTTCACTAAATTGAAAGGTCAAAAACAACCGGTCTACAACTTAATAACTATTCTCCGTTTTAATGTCGTTTTGCTATTCTTTTAATTCAATTTCAATTTTTCTATTTTTTCTATTTCAATTTAGGTAGCGTACAGTAGAAACAGAACGGCCCTTCCCCTCAATGTATAGAGCATATAGTTATACGTATCATCATAAGTTAATACATATCTAAAGATAAAATTTAATTACTTATTTTTTTTAAATCGAATGTGCTACAAATACGCAAATATAAGTATTAAGTGCTAGCTGTTCTCCGCGTGGATAATATAAAAAAGAAAACTAATAATTTTTTTTTTCTAAAAAAAAGTTGCCTTAGTAACACCAAGCTTAATCATTTATTATTTTCTAGTTAAAGTCTCTTCAAAATCAGACCAGTATTTTTAGAGATAAGCAATAACAAAAATACAGATAACATAAAAAAAGGATATTTTGTTATGTTGGTCACTTTAGTGTTACCATCAGACGCTCCAATTTAATTTATTTGTGTAGATTTAAATATACTCTTTATCCTCTTTGTTATACTTCTTATTCAGTTCAATTATACGAACTTTCATACGAAATTCGACTTACGTTAAAGTTACGCGACGTTTGCAATATTTTTCCCCTGTTATAACTTCTTTTAATATTTTGTTAAGTGACTCTAAGCGTAGATAATAAGAGTCAAATAAGTAAGTTCTAATCATCAATAAGAAGTAAAATTTTAACGAACGTAATCTGTTAAAATATGTATATTTGTTGTTACTTTGTGGCTACTTTACAATGTTCATTTCAGGCTCATAATTGTATTTTATACGTTAACAATACTACTTTTACAAATTTTTAGTAGTGAAGTATCCATTTCCGCTCTATTGTTAGTGTGACTAACTTAATGAGTATCAAATGGTGTGTGATGATCTTAAGTAATTAAAATGAAATTTTAATGTAATCAGTTACATATTTTTCTGATGAAAATGAGCCCCTTCAATACATCTCCCTCCCTAAATTAAATTGGTTACAATTCCAAAGATTAAATTATAATAACTGAATGAAACTCATAAAAAGTTATATATTTTGTAAAACATGTAATTATGTTAAAATATATCTTTTTTATAGATTTATAAATAAATGGTTGGTTAATTTTTTAGGATCGACTTGAGAATGGCTCCGTTTTGTGTCGCCGTTGTCTAACGTCTGATATTTTGTAATATATTGAAATTTTTTAAAGGACATTTTTATTTAAATAAAGTTGACAATTTATCTTATATTATTTTTTCTTCAAGTTTGCCCGATAGCAATCTACCAGGAGCCGCAAACAATATTTTAAAAGCAATAAAAATGTTTACACTCGTAGACAACAACCTCATCTTTTTCGGAAATCGGCTATTAAATAACAGGAATGGTAAGAACAGTACAAGCAACGTAAAACACGATGAAATCATCAGCTGTCAATTATCCTGCTGGCTTTGTTCAATTATTTAACGTGTCAAAAGAATTTAATGAGATGCTTCGTCGATCATTACTGCTTATTTTATGTTCGGCACTGACAAATCCGTAATGTGCGGTTACAAAACTGGCGGTTAAGAGGTTTCTATGACGCATTGTGTTCGCTGTACCTCGGTCCATTGTGTTACAACTCGTAAACTACGGTTATTGAATGGTCACATTAAAATTTTATACGTTATCGTTTCATCGAAAGCTATTCCTAGGCGTGATTTAATTCGGCCACACTGATTTTTCAAATATCATTACATTTGCTTCATGAAGAATCGCAAAAAACTTTTGTTTTTAATATTTATATTTTTCAATATTCATGTGTGCAGGGAAATACTATAATAATTATTTTTGGTCACCTTAATATTTTGATTTTCACCGTTTTAACGTAAAACAGGATGTATTAACAACAGATAGTTTGTTTTTAATTAACAATAATTAAAATCAGTCTTATTACCTCCCATTCGACAATAAATACAGATTTATCTAATTTTAGTAATTTAAGTATACCAATGATTTCTGCTTTATCAATGGATACTGCGCATTTTCCAAAGGCAGAAAAACAGATCTGTTTCACATTTCACCTTCTGATTTTATAAACCACAAAAAATTTAAAAGAGGATAACATAAAAAAACTTTAATTTGCTTTATAAATACACATAGTTATTAAAAAAGTTGTAAACCAATTAATAACTTACCAGTATCTCTTGTGACATCGAATAACTTCGCTTGAAGGTAACGATTTGGAGGCATCCCCTTGGCCAGGAATAAGCTGCCTCTGTCGGCTGATGTCAGCAAACAGACGTTGACTAGGATCTGTTGATTACAAATAAAGCAAATTATTAATTGTAGCGAGACTATCGTCTGTTATTCTAACGACAATGAAAAACAATATTTGGTAAGGAAGAGTAGCTAGTTATAATAACCCATAAAAACCGCGGGACTTATATGGTAACCTATAATAAGTCAGCGTAATATATTCCATTTTGAATTTTTATTGATTAAAGCGATGAGGCAAGCAGGAAGTTTGCCTGATGGTGACCGATACGCCTTGACCATAAGAAATGCAGCATAAGACGAAAATTAACTCGCCGCCTTGGGACATGGGATGTTTGGTGTCGTTTATTCAGTAATAACATTAGCTATCGTGCTCTTTGAGCTGGAAGACAGTACTGTTTAATAACAGACAGTACGGTTTGCGGCAGAAATGTGCAATGTGGTAGTATCCAGACCAAAATCGTGGGTGGCCCCATGTAAAAAGAGACCTACCGCCCTAATACTCATTTATAATATACACTTTTTTGATCTGTGCTTAATATTTAGCATTTAAATTCGTTTTTAACTCACGGGTTAATAAAAAACTTGCCACGATTATGAGTTTTTAAACTTTAAAATAAGTAATGAAATATAAATTTTTCGGGTTTTGATGTCGTTTGATTATAAAAAAAATAGATTCTTTGACTTAGAACTATTTGAAACGGCTTTTAAAGCGAAGTGGTGAACTCAATTTCGAACTTTTCCTATAATGCCGTTCTGCTGGGATTCTAGCGCAAGCCAATTTTCATACGATATCGTCGACTCCGCTGAAAATGCTAATCGGGTACAATCCATATTAAAATTCGTTTTTCAAAAAGTAACCTTGTTGAGTAAGGGTAAGGTTCATTTTTGTTTAATAGCGAAATTTTTAATATCAAACTGCTTTAATCGGAACAATATTACGTGGCCGTATTGCAGAAAGCATTGATTTGGATAAAATTGATAAACTTTTCCGCTTTTCCGCGCTCTGACCATACGTTGTTACAAACGTTGCTAGTACAAAATACACACTATTGTTGAATGGTGCAACCACTTTTACTTTTTAAATTATATAGCGAGATAAATCACAAGGAATATTTTGACTTTGCTTCACATTTTACATCATAATTATATTTTTAAGTCTATTTCAATTAGTTTCAGTTGGTATCAGCCTATAAATAATTGAAATGATTCAACAAGAAATCAATTAAAGCGATATGGATAAAATATAAGTTATTCGATCAATAAAATTCAAATTCAAATTCAAATTCAAATATCTTTATTCAATATAGAAGTTTACACTTGCTTATTGATTGTCAAACACACTACCACCGGTTCGGAAAAGGACGCCACAGACCTGAGAAGAACCGGCGAAAGAAACTCAGCGGCTATTTTTATGTCATCTTTAAAAATAACAAACATTTTGATAATTGGACATTACATATTATGCAATTTTGAAACAGGACCTGGAGCGAGCATTCCATTACCAGGCTGTGTTATCATTTAAAAATTCATTAATATCGTAATAACCTTTAACACATAAACGTTCCTGACTACCTTTTAAAGTTTAATATATCTGAAACTTATTTAATACGTAAAGTAAGTAAGTAAAATAATTTTTACGGTTAACATGTGATTGAGATAAATATTGTCAAAATAATGTTTAAGTTTTTTTCAAATTAAAACAAGCGCGTTTTTTTTTAGATCGCCTCCGAAGCTTAACGATATTTGCACTTGTTTTATAAACCGAAGATCGTGAGTTCAAATCCAGCGGAAACAACTTTCTTGTAATCACTATTTTTTTGGTAGGTTACGATAATGTGGGCCGATTAGATAGAAGAGCGTTTTATAAAATTATAATCATCATCATCACCATCGTCAGCCTGCGTTAGTCCACTGCTTCCATTTGCACGCCTTGTCCATTAAGGGTTTTAGACCGTATCACCACGCTGGTCCAATGCGGGTTTTTGGGTTATATGAGATGATAAAACATAACTACGCGCACCTCCTCTGTGGCCCAGTGGTATTGGGCCTTGCTTTTTAAACAGGAGGTTGTGGGTTAGAATTCCGCGGGGAGACAACTCAATGCAATGACAATTTGGGCCGATCACCCAATTATCTGAAAAGTAAGATAATCCAAGCGTCGGATGGGCACGTATAAAGTCGGTCCGGCCACCAACCCGCATTGGATCAACGTGGTGGGATACGCTCCTAAAACCCCCTAACGGAGAAGGGGTGTATAAGGGGTGGCCTATGTCCAGCAATGGACTAACACAGGCTGATGATGATGATGAATAAAAAATATAAAAACGAGTTTGACCACATTAGCGTGTGCGCACTACCGATAAATCGGTGTTTAGTAAAAGATCATCTCGTGAAATTACCGATCGTAAATCTTGGTTTAAAGAAAGCATTACGTTGTCTTTTCATTGATGTTCTTCACAAAGAGGACTATGAAACTATTTTTGAAAATCGTTTCATTTTAAAAGGACGCTTTGAATAGCAAGAAGCAATATTGAACGCGCTTCTGAAGTTTACAAGCCATTAAATTACACTGTAACCGTATATTGAAATTGCAGCATCTTCGTTGAAGGGTACATCCAAGTAATATCTTGCAGTCTGAAAGGTTTCTACTATAATAAAAGACCTAGGCTTAATGGGTTTTTACAACTACTTTTATGATTATTAGCTTTGCCTCGCGGTTTCACCTGTTTGGTGATTGTATTTTATGATAATGATCACTTCACAACATACTTGTAAGCCCGAAGTATATGATAGTTTTTACTACATTTTGAATATTTCAATAAACATATATAGATGTTTAGTGTGCCTGTAAAGTAATTCATTAAAATACATAATGTGCTTTCTGTAGAAAAGAGTAACAAAAATATTTTCATTCTTAATACTTTTGTATTTGTAATATTGATAGGATAGGATAGGATATTAACGCCACTAATTAACTTATTTAAGAGAAAACATAAAATAAAATCATTAAACAAAATTGTTTTCAAACTTTAGAGTTTAAAAAGTTCCTGTTCATTGCTGGTGCATTCTGTGAAATGGAAAATATAACGACTAACAAAATATCTTATTCGTCATTGGTGTAATTTATGTTTTATTTTTTTATAAACTCACATCATATAAATGACATGTCAACATAAGTTTATTGCTGAAAAGCAAAATAGTACATGTACCGATAAAATTGTTTATTGCTTGTTAAATATATTAAATATATAATAGGTATATACATATATCTAAATTTGTTTTGAGTTGTATAAGAGCTTTCGCAATCGAAGTATTTTTGATATTTTTTGAGGGAATTTTATTAAATCTCGCTTCGTTATCAGAGGCTTTACATTCTCTTCGACGCAGTCTTGTTGAGTTGCAAAAGAGCCGGAGAAGAGCAAATGTAGAAAACCAACATTTATCTACACCCATGACTTTGACTTAGCAACAGAATTCCATAGTACGTCTGTCACCTTACACCACCCCTTCGCACCCTCATTGAAATTATTTTAAAAGAGGCTACATAGGCTAGCTCAATATTTCTTAAATATTATTAAAACGACTATGATGTAATCGACAAGAGAAATCATCTGCCTCTTTTTCAATTTGAAAGTCGAAATGTTGAATTCGTTATAAAAATGCATTTATTAAAATTTAAACAATATGGAAGCTATGTGATAAAATTCCGCTTAATTTTTACTTAAATTTCGGTTTTTCGAGGTGTTCGGGCTTTCCCTAGTTACCCTTATACGATGCTTCATGGTAATAATGGTATAAAATGCTGGTTGTAGGTCCCCTTTATACAGGAGACCGTCTGGATTGGTACCACCGCGGTGCCTATTTCTGCCGCAAAGCGTGGAAAAGCGTAAAAACACTAATATGTTCCAGTTTGAAGGGCATCGTAGCCAACATATTTACTGGGTAAACGAGTAGTAGCGCGTTGGTGATACCAGTTTTGCCGCTGTCTTTGGGCGTGGGTGACCACTTCCCATTAGGAGGCCCGACTGATCGTCTGTCTGCGTAGGCAATAAAAATAATAATAATAAACATGTTTATAAATACTGAAAACTTAAAAAAACTGATTATTATATGTAACAAAAACATGTAATTATTATGGCACAAAAAGTCGCTTTACAAACAGAAACGAAACGAAAAATGAAACAGATATCTAGTTAATGAAATTTTAATTTCGTAATTTCGTGCCTATGCCGTTAAAATAATGAAGTCTCTTTGTATGCTTACCGTGTACGTCGTGGGCGTTGTTATGAACGAGTCAGAAATTCTTTGATTTCAAACATATAGCAATATAATGTATTTAACGCTCATATAATACATTATTAAATAAAATGACTTTACGGATTTTATCGCGTTACATTTTTAAATTCCAGACGTTTCGAACACTTTCCAGCGGCCGTGGTCACGGGGTAGACGGGGTAGATGTCATGCGTCTTGTTGCCAGTGCTGAAGCAGGGCTTCCAGATCTTAATTTAAATTAAGATCTGGAAACCCCGCAAAGTCGTAAAGTCATTTTATTTAATAATGTATAATATTCGCTCATATAATATGCTCTTGCGGTAATGATTTTTCCACTACATGGTAAATTCGTTAATCATGGACCTAATAAAGGCATTCGCCATTATGAGGCCCAGAAGCCAAATGACTTGATTAAACTTTAAAATTGGGGATGTAAAATATTGTAAAGAAAATTAAAAAGCGATTTGTAATGACCTCAAAAAAATTAAATAAATACCTATACATTCGTACTAAACTCCTTCACAGACCATTTCTTCAACAAGGTTTGAATCTATTTTCGAACAACATAACATTATTTATGTATATTTTAGTATGTAATAATATATTTAAATTAATCACTTTCCGTATTTACTACGTCATGTCTATAAACAATGCCTAAATAAATAAAAATATAAAATAGGGATCTCCTGGTTACCGTAAACCAATAATACCGTACCGTATTAGCGAGCTCACTAGTTGTAACGGAATTAGGCGCAAACACTACAGTTTTGTAGAAAAAATTATAACAAACCTAGTGCAATTACTTTATGAAATATTGACAATGCTCATATTGAAATTCACAAATTAAAAAAATTAACTTAGCGTAACATATTGACAGCAAATTGGAACCAGACAACATCATATACATCACGCCATATCATACAGATGAAGGTAAAATAATAAAAATAAAAAAAGGCGCGTTATTGAAGCACATTATTAAAACATGGAGCACATTGAGCCTAAACTCAATCCCCTCAACGCAAGAAGCAATTTGCCTATCCACTGCGTGTATAGGCCCCCCTGTGTGTCTTTATAAATTGAGAAAATTGACACGAGACAAGATGCTTGCTCATAAAAATACGATACGAAGTAATATTATCACATAAATATCACTGACGTAAACATTTCAGATCGGCATTGTTATTTAATATGTACTTTTTATTGTTATTATTTTAGTAGCACAAAATGAACCTTTATAGGAAATATATTTGTTATCTTTGTATAAGAAGTATTACTTTTTTCCATTTATTCTTGCAAACCAAACTAGGATTTATATAAATATATACAAGATGACTTAAACATGAAACAAACATATAAAATAGACGCCGCTGTTAAACAACACACACTGATGTTGTTTTGCAAACGACACTACGACTATTATATATACCTATTTAATAAATAGCCAGCATAATTTCCCCTAACGAAAAATTCATAGATATATTTTTAATTATTTTTAAAAATGCATTAATTAAACACAGATTAGCAAAAATAATAAATATGGCCGTTATGGTTTTAAATTTCTTTATAAAAAATAAAGTAAAATTTAAGAACATAGAGCTGGCAACACTTATCTTGAAATAATAATACAGTACCATATCTATGACAAGAATATCTAAATCCCAAATAAGAAAAAGATTATCCTGGGACAGCTATTTAGTTTAAATTTAGCCTTTATTCTTTAGATTTGCCTATCTATAAGATATCTTTTTTCAGATCTGAGATCAGTATACCTGTTTCACACAATTATTTTATATAAATAATTGTTTGATAGCTCTGCATTTAAAACATGTTCAACAATAATTTTATCAATTATCGAAAAACCTCTATTATTATTATAACATTAGCTGCTCAACCCTCTTTTAATTAATCAATGTATTGTAGTAATCTTTATTTCTCGTGAGTTATTTCAATATAAAGTAGTAATAAGTCCTAGTTGTTCTCAATTCATTGCTGTCAATATTAACTTTATATGTACAGCGAACATAAATAAACTGGTCAGTGAGTTTTTATAACAATATTTTTATACAGTTTTCGATACATATTCAAACACTTTTATTTCATACTAAATAGGTAAATATAAATATTGAAAGAAGAAAATTAAAGGCCAAAAATAGTGTTTACGTTTCAATTCTCAAGTGGCATGGCTTTGTGCCCTTAAATATTTTGTGATTTGCCAGCGTATAGTGTAAAAATTTAAAAAATACCTTTTTTACACATTTCATTATTATAAACATGTTCCAACCAAATATTTGCTAATAAGCCATAGTCGTTACGAATCGACGAATTTTGTTTTAATTTATGTATAATTTTATTGTAAACACATGTATTTTCAAAATATAAATGATGTGTGTTGACTTCTTTATTGCTAAAAGAGGAAAATGTACCGATAAATTTGTTTTGTACTTGTTTCATGTATTAAAAAATTATGTCAGACTCACATACAACCATAACCATCAAGTTATGAAAGTCTTCCTTAACTCCTCTAGAGTTGAATACTGAAAGGTTTTCTTTTGAATATATAGCTCGCTTCAATTATTATCGTAAACAACAATTGAATTAACTTACGAGTCACGTCAACTAGAATAACCTAACTATGATAGCAACACTATTCTCTCCATATTATATCACACTTTGGGTTATGGTTTTCCTACTCTCTTTACAACGCAACCTCGTTGAGTCGCTATAAACTAGAGTCTTTAAGAACCTGCACTTATCTAATCCAATGACTTTAAGTTATTTTATCTGTAACTGGTCAACAATCCCTCCACCCTCAAGGTTGCATTGAAAAGTGGACTTACACTAGAGCAGCCCTTAATGTGGCTAATTTCGTTTTAAGGTTCCAGACTATAATCAGCCGCAGGTTATAGCAGATTTAGCCTTAAATTATTCCAATATATAAGTAAAAAATTGTAGCTCAAAAAATAAACTTCGCTTACTGCACGCAGTTAAGTTAATTTGACCTTTACTTTTCCGTTCTCGCAATTTGCCCAAGTTCTTGTAGACTCGGCATCTAATCTATCTAGATTTACTAGAATAACAGGTTTTTCCCTGAGCAATTGACTTCCCATACCCGAAAAGCCTATTGCATTCGATGAACGGATTAGTTGTCAGGAAATTTTAGGCACTGACGACCTATTACAATTGCCAAAGATGGACTTGACAAACGGGAAACGTTTTGCATATGCTCATCCACGCATGAATCACCTAAATTTTAATACAATTAGGCTATCAGTCCATATTACCTAACCAACTAGAAAATAAGGAAGATAGAAAATTGTTTCTCTGCAAGATTCAAGCCCAGACTTCCAGTTAGTAAAGCAAGTCCCTGAGTCTTGGCCAGGAAGGCGGTAGTACGATAAAGTATAAATTACTATCTAAAGGCGTCGATGTTTTGATTAAGGTAGACTAGGAAACACCAACCCGCATTATACCAGCGTAGTGGGATATGATCCAGAAACCCACTAATGGAGGCAGCAGGGGAGGCCTATGTCCAGCGCAGGCTTATAATGAATGAATGATAATGAAGGGAAACTTTAACGCGGGGTAATCCCGAACACATTGGTTCTTGTGCGTTAGATATATATGGACGTACGTATTGTAATTTGAGTTATTTTGGAGAATGCCTGCAACAAATCGAACACTGTTGTTGTAGTAACACTCAATATCACGGGAGACGCGCACGCCTTTACCTGCCGAGGTATTCGTATTAGTTTCAATATTTTACACGTTTGCGATGTAATATATTTTTGCTAATCTAATTTTTTTTATTAAACAATATTTATTTTAAATAATTAAATGAGATTGACGAAATTGACTAAAGAAATATCACCTAACGTTATGTTTCTTAATTTGAAAGCATGAATGTTGATTAGTGAATTCATTAGACCAAAAACATTTCGTTTTAAATTTAAACACTGCACATAAGACACTTTAAGGTAATAATGCTTTTACAGTACAAAAATATATATTAATAAACATTTTTAAAATATATGTGCAAATCCACTTAAAGGCTGATTATTGTATAAAACAACAACATAAATTTATGACAAGAAAAGACAGACACGAAACGAAAAATGAAACAGATATCTCGTAGATAAAATTTTAATTTCGCAATTTCGTCCCTGTGCCGTTAATATAATGAAGTCTTTTTGTATGCTTACCGTGTACGTCGTGGGCGTTATTGCGAACGAAACAGAAACCTTTGACTTCTAACATATGGCAATCATAACGCTCATATAATTTGTGCCTCGGCTATAATTTTTTCACTACATAGTAAATTCATTAATAAGTGACCCCATATTTGCCTTTATGAGACCCAGGGGCCAAATGAAATATTTAAATTTAAAATTGGAAATGTAAAATATTTAAAAAAAATGTAAAAGTTATTTGTAATACCCCAAAGAAAGCCAATAGAAAATTTCACAAACAAATATTTGTACTAAATTCCATACCAGATCATTTTCTGAACAAGGTTTTAGTTTATTTCCTAACAACTATTGACATTAAAATTAAACACTTTCCGTATTTTCTTTGTCATACCTATTAACAATGCCTAAATAAATACGAATAAAAAATAAGGGTCCTGGTTACAGGAAACGAATAATATCGTACGATTGGGGGAAAACAGTAGAGTATTGCTGTATAAAAATTTAACCATACCTGCTGCAATTACTTTAAGAACGATTGAATGCTCATGTCTAAAGGACTCAAGTGGGGTAAAATCCTTATGCATTTCTTGAAAGCCGGTAACCCTAATAATGTAATACACTTTCTGCTAGTCATTCGAATTTTAAAAAAATTAGCTCAACCTTGTTTACATATAATAATATTATGATTGCTCAAGGTGGCAGGTAGCTTATATTTTCCAACACATGTACTCACAATTAAGAAATTGCAAATAAATAATACTATTCCAATTAAAAACACTGAGCAGATAATTTTAACAGCAAATCAGACCCAGAAAACATCATATGCGTCATCACAAAATGATACATCATCAATAATAAAAAAAGGAGCGTTATTGAAGCACATTTAATGAAAATGGAGCACATTGAGCCTAAACTCAATCCCTCAACGCAAGATGCAATTTGCCTACCCACTCCGTGTATCAGATCCCTGGTGTCTTTATAAATTGAGAAAATTGACACGAGACAAGATGCTTGCTCATACGAATACGGTACGAACTAATATTATCACATATTTCACAGGTGGTAGGTCCCCTTTTTACAGTAGACCGTCTGGGTGGGTACCACCGCGGTGCCTATTTATGCCACGAAGAAGTAGTATAAAAGCACTGCTGTGTTCCGGTTTGAAGGGGACCGTAGCCAGCGTATTTACTGGGTATACAAGACTTAACACCTTATGCCTCACGGTAGGTAGCGCGTTGGCGATACCACTGGTATTACCAATGTCTATGGGCGTCGGTGACCACTTCCCATCAGGTGGCCCGACTGCTCGTTTGGCTGCGTATGCAATAAAAAAAACTGACTAACTGCCTCCGTAGCCTAGTGGTATGGGCGTATGCTTTAGAAAGCGGAGGTCGTGGGTTTGAATCCTGCGGGGTCTCAATTTTCATTGTTGTTTCCTAGATAGGCAATTTGGGCCGAGCACCCAATTGTCTGAAAAGTAAGATGATCCATGCGTCGGATAGGCATGTAAAAAGTCGGTCCACCCACCCGCATTGGACCAGCGTAGATAGGGGTGTATTAGGGGAGACCTATGTCCAGCAGTGGACTATCACAGGCTGATGATGATGATGATCATGATGATGATGATGAAATATTACTTAATATATTTCAGATGATGTTGTTTAATTTGTAATTTCTTTTACTTATATTTTGGGACCATGAAATGGACCTTTAAATAGAAAATAAAATAAAATCTTTTATATCTCTAGGCAACATATTTGTTACCTTTGTAAAATAAGAATAGAGGAAAGTCTATTTATATTTTTAAACCAAATTAGGAGTTTTTCTATATCCTATGGACTCAGAGCATAGAAACAAATTAAAAAGTGCCGGTGTCAACCAACACATATGTACTTTTGCAGATCGATAAAGTGAAGGATGTCTATTTAAGATGGATATTATCAATTTGGGTATAATAAACAAAACTGTACATCTTGAAATATTTTCAGATATAGTTTTATGATATCCAAATTTAATTTACTTTAAATGTGACTATCCATGTAGATTAAACAATAAGTTTCTTGATATTCTGACTCAAAAGTGAAAAATGTCAAAAAAAGTCCAGGCAAATGGTCTCCCATTATGAGATATTGGTCGCTAATGATGAGATAGTGATCCTATATTAGTTCCTTTTATTTAAGGGTTAAGAATGAAAAAAATCAATATTAATGTCCTAATCAATATTTTATCAGTTAACTTATTAATTAAATGTTAAAGACAATATCTATATTCAGTAAAATGTGAATGTTAAAAAACCAGTGAAGCTGGTTTCCTATTTATAAATATAGGTGCAAAATATATTGTTGGTTCAAAAAGTTGGCGATTGCCACTGGATCATATTCTTTTACTCCAGCAGCAGAAACTGCTTTAGGAGTCCTAAAAGATAATGTAGGATGTCTACTCCAAAATCCAGGTAGCCCTTTTTTTACCAGGATAGCTTTCAGCCAAACTGAAAGGATGCCTTAGATTGTTTTTAATAGCCAATTAAAACATCATGTGTTTCATGTCCCTGCAGAGGTAATCCATAAAATCGTCAAACCATTTCTTTGCAATACCTTTTACCAGCTTCTAAATCAATAGGTAAGGCTGGTCGTTTCTCCTATACAAATCTGGACAAGATCTCCTGGACAGATATCCTTTTCACATAGCGCTCAAGGGAAACCTTAGGAAACCCAAATCGTTTTGCAGCTCTTACTTAACCCATTCCTTTCCTTCGTACTGTCTTAACAGCCTGAACCATGGCAGTGTGGGCCTAGGACTTCCTTTTTATGGAAAGCATCTTAAATAAAAAAAATAGGATTTAACCCAACACCTATAAAAACAACTCTTTTGGTGAAGCACAATATGAGATATCCCAATTTAGGAACCCCAGCATATCTCTTATTAGGAAAACAACAGTTTTTCAAGTATAGGTGCCTATTTCTTGTTTCTGAAAGGGAACAAAATTAAACAACTTAAAATTTATGATATATGTTATAATCAATACATATATAAAACGCGCCAAACGTAACGATAAAGGAGTTAGATACCATGTAAACATTTATCAAAAAAAATTGGTTTTACGTTTTTGTAATAACCTGTCATGCACACATTCTTTCATCGCATTGGCCGATACGCATTAGCAGACGTTAACACTGTTGCCGTGTCGATTCGAGGGATACTGCAGCCAAATGGCTGACGTAAATAGTTTAACCAATATGTTGGTATCTCATATTTAGCGCCTATCTGATAATAGGCATCCTTACCCTACTACGACTAATATATATACATTGTTTTTAATAAATAGCTATCATAAATAACCTTAGGAGAAGTGGATTTAATGAACAAATTTATAAAAATAAATAATGCTGTTATGATTTTTAATTTCTTCTTAAAACAATAAAATATTGCAATGACACTGAACATCACTGATCTCAGAATACCATATCTGTGACATGAATATCTAAACTATAAATAGGAAACAAAAATAAAAGCTTATTACCGCTAAAAGAAACGAAATATATTATTTTTTTTCTGGAAGTGGTTTCGTTTACATAATGAAGTCCTTTTGTACCCTCAATACATACAAAGTGGGTGTTAAGGGTCGAATGATATAGAAATCTTTAATTATCCTCTTACGGCTTTTCTTCTCACAAGTATAGCGTTAAAAGTAAATATTCCGGTAAATGACATCCATCCAACATCCAAAAAATCTTGTTTGGTCCAACATCCAAAAAATCTTTCATACATTATTTACAATCATTAAACAATTATACTTAATAACTAAATAACCCTAGAAGATATTGTTAGCTTACTTAAAAGAACTTAAAGTAAGCTAACAATATCTACTAGGGATAATTTGTTTGTATTGATAACATAAACGAATAAAAATCTTAAATTTTGCTTTACAATTACTTATAAAAAAAATCGACATGTCATTAAGGTACATTTTGTCCTTAAAGCGTTAAACATCTCCGCCATTTCGGTACACCGTAAGTACCACCCACGCACCAAACGCCCTTATAGCATGGTGTTTGTCACTCTAGAGCGCACTAAGGAGGGTAAGCGAATTTTCGAAGTCGAACACATCTGTGGGATCGGTCCTTGGACAGTGTCACAACTACTAGTTAGACGGTAACGCTTCGCGTAATTATTTTGCCCGCCCTCGTTGCGTTAAATACCTCGGGAATCAGGGCACTACAGATTGCCCCAGACCAAAGGAATTAGAATCCCGGCCATTCGGCCAGCTGCCTCGGCTGCTCTAAAGTGCCAAAACACAGACTCCCTTGAACCCCAGGGAAGCCTCTGCTAATCCACCACCACCTAAGTCATCCAACGGCACCGCCTTTCCACCCCTCCATCTTTCCAACTCCTGGCAGTTCCGCTCCGCGAGGTAACAGCCAGCGCCGAACCCGACTTCGAGCGCACAGCGGCCCGCTGCCACCTCAAACGTTTATTATGCTAGCCATAGTAATGGCTGCATTGAGCAAGATGCTTCGGTATTTATGAAGTAGCTTAATCTTTTGATCTTGACAATATAAATAGTGCCGCGACTGAAATCGCTGCCCCAGGTAACGCGATAGCTTGTGTCAGTATTCCTGTTAAATACCAGAACTTAGTTAACGCCCTTAAGGACAAATAGGTTGCGACACCCACGCTGTAGTGATGCACAACCTACACTTTTTGTAGCAGTCTGCATGGGCAAGGTAAATTAAAACAGTTAAAGCCGATCTCATCTTAAAAGTTCTGAGTAAAAAAACGCTGTTAGAACGCGAAAAAATTAGATTAGAAAAAATCATATTTAGATTTTTGAAACAAAGCAGATAATTTTCTTGAGTAGTTATTCGCTATTTTTGTCACGTACTATTTATCTGTTATTTAGTTTACAGTAATATATTGTTTTCCCGAAAATCAAGTCTTTTCTAAACTCACATAATAAAATAAAAATGTAAACTACCTATAATAATTAAATTACAGTGAAAGCATTGACTAGTTTTTAAAGTAATAGAATATTTGATAGTCCTAGATGTAGGTAGTCAATTTTCAGAAATTATTTATCTATAGAAAACATATAAATATCAGAACTGAAAATGATGTAAAAAAAATTAGGAATGAAAATTTTATATATATCTTGAATTTTATTTAAACTTATCTTATGTTTTTATTTAATTTATATACTTATAGTTAGATTATTTTTTTAAATATTATATAACTTGATTATTTCCAACTCCACAGTAAAATATTAAATTGGTTTTTGAAGCATTTTTTACTAATACTGTATGTACTTTTAGTTCATAATGATAATAAATTAAATGATAAATACAGGGTATATGTGTCTGTCAATCACGCCTGAGAGCTCTCGTCTCGTGTGAACTGTGAAAACGATGTTCACGGATAAGCCTGAGCAAACAAGGATTACTTAACCCTTATTAGTACTAACACATCAAGAAAATTGGATTTTAGTACTCAAATGAAATGTAAGCTTTAATAGCCATTATTGTAATACTATTTGAAGTAGACTAAATTGTATTTCTTATCAATCACGTAAGATATTAACTAATTTATTAATGATATTATATTCTCAGTAGTCTAATATTGTTATCTTATAATATATATTTTTTACTTATATTACCTTAGTGAGTAAAATCAGAACAAGGTAGATAATCTATGGCATCCAAAATTTTGATAAATGCAGTAGATGTAGTAAAAGGAAAAAATACAGTTAACTAGAAATTAAATAATTTTATTAGGCCTTATTTCCTTTATTAACATTATAATACCAAGACTCTTTTGAAATTAAAACATAGATAAAAGAACAGCTTCTTAACCTTTGATACAGCGGTTGTAGTAGCTCATCATATATCCACGCTTACTTTGGCTAAAGTAATTCTATATTAGGAAACAGTTTAAACATAAGGTGTAAGCGACCTACCTTGTGACACAGCACGTCAATATCCAGCTCATTAGCGACATCTTTGATCAGGTCCATGAACAAGTCAGCTTCATCAAGCTGCCTCTGCGCTGAGCTGCTTGGCGAACGCGACCGCTGGAAAGTAAATAAATATCAGTCTGATATATTCAATGTAAGGACTTCTATATATTTAAGAAAATCTTTCTGTCTCATAAATATTTACCCAAGTTATTCACCTGAATTGTTGGGTAAATATGTATTGGGTAAAAATAAAAAAGTTATGCAGGTGAATAACTTGGGTAAATATGTAGCTCTGCTTTGGCTGAATTGATCTATTGTCAGTTCATTTTAAGGCACTTAAGTTCTATAACGACTGCCTAAGTCAATCTTGATAACCAAGATTGTAATCTTACGTGCCCTACCAGCGCATGAATCATTGATTTCTTAACCAATTGGCTGACTGGCCCTAGTTATCCTAACTAATCAGAAAACAACTATAGCTCAATATTATCTTTCTGAAAGATTCAAATCTACACTATTCGGATCGTAAAATAAGTGCAATAACTAGGCCATAAAGGAGTTCATTTGAGTTCATGGTGCGGTGGCGTTTACAATATGTTGTTAGCAAGAATATATGAAAAAAAATAGGTATGTATTAAAACTCATAAAAATTAGGTTAAATAAACAAATTACACAATATAGTAAAATAGCTTCGCACCCCGGTTTCACTCACGTGGTAATTGTGATTTGAAATAATAATTACTAGACGTTATTTTTCTATAAACCCAGTGCCAGTGCCAGAATAGCTCGCCAATGGCGATTTTTTTCTTCTTACATTACAAATTTTATTATAATTATCTTGAATAAGGTGAATAAGGTATATCGACACGACACGGTATAAGCTCTATTAATGCACCTAGTCGTTTTTGAGTGAAAGAGCATACATCCATACGTACAAAGTTTTTCATTTATAACATTAGTCGGATTATAATATTAATGGGACGACAACAGGACTAGATAAATTGCAAATTGATATTTGAAGTATTTTTATTCATTTTCCTGCATTGAAATATTAAAAGCTGCCAAAGGCAGGTATGTTTGTACAGAAAATAGTTCAGAACACCGGGCCATATCCAAGAACAATATTGGTCTGAGCATCGCTTAAGTTCAGTGCTCTATCATGCATGAAGGCGAACGTTCCTAGAAATAGCTAGAGCGGAAGATAAGCTTTTAGATACTTAGTTGATATATCCGCTATAGTGAATTTGTAACCTGAAAAGAAATGAAAATATTAACTACTAAAAAATTGTAACTCATGGTTTTATTTAGGATATGAAAGCAAATAAAATTTTACTGGCAAATTTGGTTGTTATTTTATGTTGGCAAATTTTCCATGCGTCAGATCGACATGCAAAAAATCTATCTTGGTTGTCAAATCATTCGATAAAAGTCATTTCAAGACGCTAGTGTTTAAAAATAATTATCATCTATTACACCCGTCGACACACACTTCGTGTTGTGAAAGTCACTCTGCCTAAAAACTTTTCTAAAAGTATTTGTTAGCTAAGGGTGGAAAGCCATAAATTAGACCCCATTATCATCGTCATCATCATTAACAAGCTTTTATTCATCCACTGTTGGGCATAGGCCTTTTTCAATGAACACAAAGACCGCCGATCCCTTGATACTAGCTGCCAACTTAAACCGGCTACTGCACAGAGATCGGCATCCCATGATAGCGACAGAAAATGGTTTTGAATATGTAAAATATTTGCGTATACAACGAAAAGTATTTTGGGACATTATTTATCATTACATAATGAAAGTATAACCTTCAATGAAACGTATAAATACGTCACTATTTAAACTTTAAACGAAATTGTTATTGTTAAATATAAAAGTAGTAGAATCGGAGCGAAAAAGAGTAGATAATTTTCAAATATACTAATATTAAATTATTAGTATATTTAAAATTTATTTCCTCTTTTTAACTGACTTAACTTTTGAATTAACTGCCTAACTGCCTTCATAGCCTAGTGGTATGGCCACGTGCTTTAGAAACCGGAGGTCGTGGGTTCGAATCCTGCGGGGACTCAACAAATTTCCATTGTTGTTTCGTTGGTTAGGGCAATTTGGGCCGATCACCCAATTGTCTGAAAAGTAAGATGACCCATGCGTCGGATGGGCATGTAAAAAGTCGGTCCACCCACCAACCCGCATTGGACCAGCGTGGTGGGGTACGGTCCAAACCCTTTAATGGATAGGGGTGTATAAGGGGAGGCCGTTGTCCAGCAGTGGTCTATCACAGGCGGATGATGATGATGAATATTAAATTCGTGAATGTCAATACAGATTCCATATACCGATTGATTTGGAATCGGTAAATGATAATGTAGAAAATATAATTTGTGTGTTTGAACGCGAAACTTTTTCTTTAGTGCAATTTGCGAATGTCGTCACTCCATCTTGCCGCAGGGCGTCCTACACTACGTTTGCCGAGCCTCGGTCTCCACTCCAGAACTTTCCGACTCCAGCGGTCGTCAGTTCTGCGGCTTACATGACCGGCCCACTGCCACTTCAGCTTACTAATCCGGTGGGCTAGATCGGTGACTCTGGTTCTTTGGCGGACCACATCATTTCTGATGACATCATTTCTGGCGGCTTTAAATTTGTGGACCAGTCGAACCGTAAGCGTCTAAGTCTCGGCACCGTAGGTCATAACGGGTAGGACACACTGACCGAAGACTTTCGATTTCAGGCACTGTGGGATGGGTGACGAGAAATTCGACGAAGCTTATGAAAAGCTGCCCAGCCCAGCCGAATCCTTCTGTTGGCCTCCCCCTCAAAGGTGTCTGCCTAGTTCGAGCATTTGCCCTAGGAAAACGTACTCTGAAACTACTTCGAGGAAGGTGCCATCATATGTGATCGGTTCCGGATCAACGTGCTCGTTGAACATGACAACGGTTTTACCTGAGTCATCCGTAGACCGATGCGCGCAGGAGACTCAGCCAGGCTTTGCACCATTTTCTGCAGGTCCTTTGCGGTCTCAGCCATGATGACGATATCGTCCGCAAATCGCAGATGTGAGATGTACTCGCCGTTCACATTTATGCCGTGTCCTTCCTAGTTGAGCGGCCTGAACTGTCCTCAGCGCGCGAGAACAATTTCGGAGACATGACGTTTCCTTGTCTCACACCGCGGTGCAGGGGATAGCTCACATACCCACTTTGACTGACAGGACATAGTGGCGGTATATACAGACATCTCAGCATCTCGATATATCGCAATCAATCTGTCACCGCTGTAGGACTGGAAGGACCGTCGACGGAGTCAAATGCCTTCTCAGTCCACAAATGCATGCAGGGCTGGTATACTCAGTGTCTTCTGATAGATGGGCTTCGGCTGTAACCCTCCGAAACCAGGCCTGTTCTCGAGGGCGACTGGTCGAGTTTCGTCAAGACGATTAGAGATGACCGAAACAACTTTAGACATGACCAGGAGCGAAATTGGACGATTCTTCTTCAATAGGGTTTTATCACCTTTTTTGAAGAACTATACGACCAAACCCCTATGCCATGCCTGAGGAGTTCTCCCGGAGAGAAGGGCAGAGTTAAATAGACGACAGAGTCTCTTAGCACCGGTTTACCGGTTGGCCTTCAGAAGCTCCGTCGTGATTCCGTCCTCTCTCGGGGCTTTACCATTTTTAAGTTGCATAAGAGCCCCTTCGATTTCATCTAGGCCGATTTCTGGAAGATCCTCCGACACATGGCGGGTAAGAGTGGCTCGAAATCCTTCTCATCCGGCTCAGGGTGTGTCGAGTGCGACGCGTATAACTGGCTGTAATAGCTTTCAACCTCCGAGAGAACCTCTGGCCTCGAAGCGACGACTTCTCCGTTCTCTTTGGTCAACTTCGTTAGATGGATTCTTCCAAGATGTTGTGCGAAGACTTTGGATCCCCGGTTTTGCTCAAAAGCTGTCTGTATTGAGAGCGTATTGGAGTAACGAAGGTCGCGCCTAACCAGCTTGGAGATGGTCTTGTTAAGAACCCGCTGTTCTAACGAAGTGACGGTTGGATCATTTCGTCACTTCTCCATGAGATCCAGTGTCTGTCCCGAAAGTTTAGACTTTTTGCCCGCGCGTCGCAGACCGCAGAGTTTTGCACCCTCGTCCCGAAGAATTTCTACCACTCGATCGAGTTCCTCGTCAACGTGCACGTCAAGTGTATTTTCCAAGGCAGAAAATCGATTTTCCAGATTAATCTGAAATGTGCCAGGATCAATGATAGACTGGAGCAGATGAGGCCGGAGCGTAGATTTTATCAATCGGGACCGTTCAAGCTTCAAATCTATATTCAGGATGCCTCTCAGAAGTCGGTGATCACTTCCGGTCTTAAACCTTGTGATCACTGAGACATCCCTGAATATGCGCTTTTTGTCCGATATGATGAAGTCTATTTAATTTTTAGTCATAGTATTGGGGCTCTGCCACTTCTATTTGCTTTGGGGTTGTTTCTTAAAGAACGAGTTCATTAAGAACAGCCCCTCTAGGAAAGCAGCTCTAGGAAATTCGCGAGCATTTTCCCCCTATGATTTCTGCTTCCGTAGCCATATGATCCCTGCATCAATTCGCTGCATGCCCGTACTCCTACTTTGGCGTTGAAATTCCCCATGACAACGTTGAAGTGAGCCTTGGTGGTGTTATATTTTTTTATTGCATACGCAGGCAGACGAGCAGTCGGGGCGACCTGATGGAAAGTGGTCATCGACGCCCATAGACATTGGCAATATAGGAATCACCAACGTGCTGCCTTCCGTGAGACATAAGATGTTAAGTCTTGTTTACCCAGTAAATACGCTTGCTACGGTGCCTTTCAAACCGGAACGCAGTAGTGTTTTCACACTACTGATTTTCAGTATAAATAGGCACCGCGGTGGTACCCACCCAGACGGTCTGCTGTTATGTAAGGCTCTTAAGATGTCCTCGTACATGTCTTCGACATCATCGTCCGGGTATGTCGACGTTGGTGCGTATACTTGGATAACTTTTAGGCTGTATCTCTTAGTCAGTTTTTTCACAAGATACGCAACCCTCGCCGACACATTGGTAACTTCAATATCATTGTCAATGAGGGTTTTATTGACAAGGAACCCGACTCCGCCCTGTGATGGATTTTCTCCCTGCCCGAAGTACAGAAGATGGCCCGATACTAGGGTTAGAGTATCCTCGCCCTCTTAAAGGACTTCACTCAATCCCAAAACTTGCCATCTTATGCACCTTAACTTCTCTTCCAGAATCTAGCCGTAGCGTGTAGCGATGATCAGTTGGTTTTGGCGGCCTACGTACTCCCGGGGATTCTCAGCACCCCCCACCCTGCCGTTATCGTGACCGCCGCCTTGGCCAAGAATAGCAGGGCTACCGGGAACTGGGGTCCGGCGCGTTTTTCGTCTCATCATTAGAAGGGTTTAGACCGTATCCCACCACGCTGGTCCAATGCGGGTTAGTGGTAAAACTTATAACAATCTGTATAAGGTGGCGTATCATAAAAGTTGTCATATAATACTTAAAAAATTATTAAAATGTAAGAGTAGCAAGTACAAATAAGGCATTAAGGGACAATTTTAAATGTACATATAGCACAAACAGTTGCCGCTTACACGTGGCCAATTTCCTAGCAATGTATGCGTAACCTGTGAACGCGCAATAACACAAACAGTAGGTGGCACGTTGTGGGTGAAACATAACAAGGGAAACACGTCATAATAAAATCACGCTGCGTACAAGACCACATATCGCGTTGACCTAAAAAGCTTGATGTGATTTGTACCAATTTGTAAAAATGTGTCGGTTTTTGTCTCTCGAAAGCTTTGTACGTGTTCACTTTATTTTAAAACTACGCTGGTCGAAATAGTTGAAACTAAGGTTATGTAACTGTTGATAGTGAAGTCATGTATTGTAAATTTCCAAAAAAATTGTATGTGTGTTTTTGACAAAAAAACCCAAGATCTAAGCAAAATTAGGCTTATGAATGGTGACCCAAGGTGACGCAATGCCATTATATATTTCAAGTTGAGAGAGGTGTGAATTCATCAATAAAAAGCGTCATGTGTTTAATGAAATGCTACCCAACTTATCCTACTTAACATATAACTAAACCTACTTTATTGTACTGCGGTTATTTCAGATCTTTCTCTTTTTTGGGTAACATTAATCTAAAATATAAAATATCAACAACAATATCATAAAATTATCAGTCTAAATGATAAAGTCTTATCTCATCTCACATCTCACCGAAAGCATCATCCTGTAAACTAGTGATAATATTATCTAATTTACAAGGTTGTTGGCTTTCTGCGTCATGTAAGCGATGAGGGACAGTTTTTCGCAGTACCCCAATCTGCAGTTTGGAGTGGTGATAAGAAACTACTGTTTTGCTGGTTAAAAGGGCGTAATTACGATGAACTTGCTGAGCTTTAGGGTAAGGTGAGACCAATTTGGGTAATTTTTACATTGCACAGAGTACCTACCCGTTTTGTCTCTTCATTAAAGTAAAAATTACTTATTCACATTTATATGTACTGGTTGTCAGTTCCAATAGAAGATAAATAAACTGAGCAACAACTGGCGACCTGACCAACTCAACACTTGATATCAAGCGATAAGTTTTGTCCAACGTTTATTACGCCCGTCGTAAACAAAAGTGGTAAAACTTCGGTGCCTCAGTATGTGAGAGCTTGTTTTAAATGAAGTTAGAACGAAATAAAATGCTTAACTTAATACAAACATAAAATGCTTCTGTACATACAATTTTAGCTTTTAGTTTAGATTGATATCAAAATGGAGATGGCTTGGATAACAAACGATTGCTAAATTTATTTCTAATTGTAAAGATTTTACTTTCGGCACAGAAGCAAGTAAATCTTGCATTGTTGGTATTGTTTGTTTACCACAACACAACAAAAACACAGGATAACACGCACTGTTGTCGTAGCCTCTATATTTATATTTATTGTGTTAAAAATGTGTCAATTCCCATCTCTCTAATATGTAATTTGTTTATTTTTAGTTAATGTGATTCTATGTCTTAAATGTTTCAATGTATAACACTTGTTATTTTTTCTATTTTAAACATTAACGGTGTAAATGAGGCTATGTAATTACGTACTATACTCCTGTTACACATATATGCTCACTATTCTCCACTGGTTCCTTTGAAAATAAAATTTCATAAATTGAATAACTTCATGATATTATGCTGAGTGGAAACCATTTTGGTGCATTAATATTTTGTGGTCTTTTTTGTTTCTATTTGTAATTTTTAAACACACACACACACATCATCAACCTTTGTTAGTCCACTGCTGGACATAGGCCTCCCCTAATACGTCTATAAATTGCCCTAACCAAATAGGAAACAACAATGAAAATTTGTTGCGTCCCCGCAGGATTCGAACCCACGACCTCCGGTTTCTAAAGCACACGCCCATACCACTTGGCTACAGAGGCAGTTTACGGGTGCAATTTTTAAACACTTATTTTTATTATTTGGTACCTAATAAATGTTTTTTTCTTTTTCTTCTTTCTTTCTAATTCAATTAAAGTTATAAATTTGGTAAAAAAACAGTATAAAATGCATCTTCAATTATTGTCCGAACATTTTTTGATTGACTACCCAAAAGGAGGTATTGTATATGATATCTTTTATATTTGTTACCTCATTCCTTTACTCCTCATAGAAATAAAACGTGTTTTACAAGATATTTTTATAAAAATTAGGAGTTTAGTGCAAAAGGAGCACTTTGTTATCCGCTTAAATGTCGCAACAAAATCATATACTGTTTTGAGTCGGTTACATTTTTTGTTAAAATTCTACATGCATTGTTTAAATAAAATTAAACGAAGACACAAATAAATAAAGAATATGAAAAATGTTTACAAAAAAATATATTGCACTAGCTTTTCATTATTTTTAAATTTAAAGTTTTAAATTAATTTTATAAAGAACCACCGCAAACATTTCCCTTGTGAAAGAATTTAAATATTTGCTACGAACTGAATACAATTACGCGCTATAAAGCGCAACTATTTCTCTTATTGCTTTCCTACTATCTCTTAAATTTTAAATGTTATAGTGTTTTATTATAAATAAATCCAAAACGTATTATTAGAAATTTATGTATATATATGGGATGGATATACAGAATTGTAACAACATGCTCATTCTTTCCATTATTAAGCTCTTGTTCGACCGGGATGCAGGCTTGATAGGAAGTGCCGTGGTGGAGTAGCTTAGTAACGGTGTAAACAAACCTCTTAATATTTGCATTACACATACACATACACATACACATCATCAGCCTGTGATAGTCCACTGCTGGACATAGGCCTCCCCTAATACACCCCTATCCATTAGGGTGTTTGGACCGTATCCCACCACGCTGGTCCAATGCGGGTTGGTGGGTGGACCGACTTTTTTACATGCCCATCCGACGCATGGATCATCTTACTTTTCAGACAATTGGGTGATCGGCCCAAATTGCCCTAACCAACTAGGAAACAACAATGAAAATTTGTTGCGTCCCCGCAGGATTCGAACCCACGACCTCCGGTTTCTAAAGCACACGCCCATACCACTAGGCTACGGAGGCAGTTATTTGGATTAACTGTTATCCAATAACAAAATGTTAAAAAGATCGAAATTTCATTGCGGCGTTTTCAATGTAAACCTTTTTTGATTCAAACCGAGTCGATGCGAGTCATCAAGACACTATATAAGGGTAGGAGAATGTGCTAGAATATTAAAAGTTGATTGCTTGATTTCTGGAATGCCACTGGAATGTTATTTTGATATCATTTGTTTATGTTTGATTATTTTTTTTATAATATATAGTGATTTTTTTAAAGCATTCTTCCTCAAAAGGAAAGGAACATATCGTTGGGAACGTTGTTTCTCTTTTCGAGGAAGAATGCTCTTGAAACATAATTTACCTTTAAAAAAATGAAAATGCTGGATTTTCTCAATGTTAACTATAGGTCCAAATCTAAAGAAATAAGCGTTTTTTTATGTAATTCAAATTTATCATTACTTAAGACCCATGTTAAAAACACCGTAGTCTCCCTAACGTATATACAAAGTTAAGAATAATTGTTTAAATGAAAGAAATAAAACAATAATTATGGAACAATGCACTTATCTTATAAAATATCTCTCTAATTAATCATGTCAGAGTCTATGAGAAACTCCGCTTTAAATGGTCTTAAATAAATAAGATATTATTAAGACTACAGGAAGCTCGAATCAGTTACAAAGGGAAGTATTTAACTCACTTTGGACGGAAAGTTCTCTTGGAATATTGTTCTACGCATAACGTTAATGTTATTAATGAATGAGGTCCTGGTTTACCAGGACCTCATTCTTAACATAGTAGTTCAGCAGTAGCTGTTTCCCTATAAACTTAACATATTTCAAACTTTATCTCTATATAGATTATAAACCTAATAGGTAGTGTTATGCTTTTTATTTTGAATTTTAGAACTTAAATAAAAATAATAGTCCCCAGAAATTGATAAAACTTGATCTTCATTACTTGAAGTAAATTTGGTACTCTTTTCAAAGGATTAGCAACGCCTAACAAGATTAAATTTGATCATATTATCCTTATGAAGGTGAATATTTAATAACGTGCACTAATATGAAAATTTTGATACATTTTCAATAAGTACCTAATCCCGTACGTTGTACCTAATCTAATAACCGAACCCTAAAAACTTTACTCAAAGATTACGTAAATATCAAAAGTATATAAAAAACATTTTTATATTTCTTTTTGGTCTAATATAATTCATATTTTACATATATTCAAATTAATTCAAAAAAGAAACGACGACAGCTGCACTTTTTGCGTCTCATTGATTTTTCATGGCATTATAATGCACGTCATATAAATACTAGGAACAAGCATAGAGTAATTCTTCCAGCAACTAGACTGCGAAGAATGTGTAAATCTTTTATAGGATAATGCATTCGCTTCTACAACGTAGTCCCTGAAAAAGTTCAAAATTTAACCATCAGTAAATTTAAACAATTATCAAAAAGTATGTGTTAAAGATTTTAATGTAAAATTATGATTTCAATATAAGGTTTTATTCAATAAAATGAATTCGATTTAGGTATTGTTAATTACTGATATCTAGATGTAATATGTTTTTGAAACTGTTAGGTTTGTCAGAAGACTGAACCAAATTTTCATTGTTGTTTCCTAGTCTAGTCGCACTTTGCCGATCCATAGTACTGTTCTGAAAAGTAAGATGATCACTTCGATGGCTGAAAAGTATAAAATCTATCCCAACGCATTGACCAATCGTGGTACGTCAAAATCGCCAATGGATGAAGTGTCTTATTAAGATGAGTATTGTTGCAGTGTTAGGCTGTGATGATGTATTTAACTAGTTTCTCTAACTGAGCTGCCTTCCGACCAGTAGTAAGGGCGTTGTTTAGTAAATCTAGGATTGAATTCTATAGGAATTTAAAATTTTTCATTGTTTTTCCTAGTCGGTTAGAGCAATTTGGACTGATCACCCAATTGTCTAAAAAGAAAGATAATCCGTGCGTCGGATGGGCATGAAAAAATTAGGTCCAGCCACCAACCTGCATTGGACCAGCGTGATGTGTTAAGGTCCAAACAACCCCCTAATAGAGAAGGCGTTCATTAAGGGAGACCAATGTCCAGCAATAGACTAATACAGGCTGATGATGATGTGATTCAAATCCAATGTACTGAAAACGCCGTTAGCGTGTTTGCGTAGGTGAAATTAAAAAGGTTCTTGCATATTATGTTTTTTAAGTACGCGTATTTTCTCCACACAAGGGACATTTAGTTTACATAAAACAACTTACACATAGAAAACGGTTAGATTACTAATGCAAAGCGACGGTCAATGGAATCTTCGTAACACTAGGTTCTATTAAACAAATAAGGAATTCTAAATACCTAGCTGTTGTTAGTTGTGAGTAGTGTAAGTTGACTGACAGATCTAATTAGTACAGATCCTTTTGACTTCATACGGAACCCTAAAAATTGAGATGCAAGCTGAGAGCCAGCGACACTACTCTTATAATACCCCATAAATATTCTAGTCACGCAAGCAATGGCGGAATCGGGGGAGGTATTCAATCTGCGCAGTGCGAATGTAATCCGAGCTTCGCTCCGTTCACGGATTACGTTATGCACAGATTTTGGAGGGATGAAAAATAACGTACGTAATGCCTTTTCGATTCTATTTTTAGCTTCATTTTACCTAAATATGACTACGTAGGAAGTAGATACGATAGCAAATAACAACAGAATGCAACTAAACTTGATGTATTATATCATCAAGTATTATAGAATTGAATGAAAAAACAAGGTTATAAGTGTATTCATAATAATAAAAATTTTACGTTTTCTCTTTGTATTTTATATTTAATATTTTGGTGTTCTTTATTAATAGACAACGTAACACAGGTAAGAAAAAAGACGCATAAAATATCAATAACTTTATTTGAAAAGGTTTCCTTATTCATACATATTTAGATACAATTTTATACATGTTTATATGGGACGAAAACGAAAAATTATGTATTTACTTCTTCAGCGTATTCCCGTAGGATAATGTGTTTCAATTCATAACGCGTAAGAGCGTTATTTTTTAGCTCTTTATTTTTTCTTTTCCTGCTTTTTACGTCAGTTCCCGGTAGGTTTATAAAAACATTTCCTGATAGTAGGAAATAAAAAGTAGAGACTTTCGTAAAAACAATATTTATTTATTTAAATTGTTTTTATCTTTTAGGCCTTTATAGTGTTTTACATGTCTTTTTCCGCTAACTGCTTGATTTAACTTATATAATGAGAGTGTGTCTATTTAATGATTAATGGAACAGTGTTTTGTTCAAATCATAATCAGTCAGCAGTACAATTTTACGATATATATATATATATATATATATATATATATATATGTATGCATGTATATATATAAATGTATACAAGAATCATATACTGTTAATGGCTATTGATCTAAAGCTCATTTAATTTAACTAATTATGGTTTAGAATTGTTTATGAAAGTCTGGGAGGTACAAGGTTAACGAATACGAAAAAATGCTTAGAATATAGTTAAAATATTAAAATATGAACTCCCTGGTTTGGGTTTTTAAAAAATGTCGATGTTCGATGATTAACTCGTCGTTCAGATATCAGAATCATGTTAAATCTATAATTTAGTTATAATCACGACATTTAAAGATTATTAACATAACAGTATCATATATCAATATTTTAATTAAATTAAAAAAAAAAAATTATATATTTTTATTTTAATAAAAAAACTTCTTATTTAAATAAAATTCGTTTTTAACAATTAGTTCTTGACATTTACAAATTTGATCGAATTGAACAATATTTGTCATCTATAATATTTACACACTTTGGCGGGTATGTGGGAGCAAAGGTAAGTTATAATTGAGGATTTTTCTGTTCTGAAAACATTGTGCGATTATCAATCAGCTTTTATATATTAAAAGTACGGCGGGATAAAGTTTTCCAGGTCGACTAGTTTGTAATAAAAAAGATCACTATTACAGCGATTACTTAGTATCCAAGAACTATGCTGTATTACTTTAATAAGTTCTAATTAAGATCATTTAGCACAGTATCCGGAACGCAGATTCAGAACTTTGGATAAAGGAGCGCGTACAACTAGCAAAACTTTCAAATGGAAACTCGGTTCAGAAGGTGCCCTTAAGGTCTTTTTAACTTGATTGGACCGTATTTACATTAAAGCAGGATGCACAACTTTATGTTTATGACTTTTTCTACGAATGGCTTCATAACCTTCAAACAAATAAAAAAAAGCATTTGCTATACACGGATAATCGTATAATGGTTATGCTACTAATAGGTTGATAATTTCTCCATCCTAGATATTTTCCCAAGTTATCATGGGGTCGGTGTCTATTCCATTCAGAATAACCTAAATATCAGTTTTAACGCAAATTGACTGACATCTGACGACTTTGATAATACAATACGTAAAATTTGACGATATATTGACGTCTTGCTTATAATATAAGCAATGAGTAACATTGTTTAACATAAGCAGAGTTCAATTATCACTTGTATGTATGTGGTCTTGTAAACAAAATATTTAAACAGACACCATTAAAATCTTTCTAACTAATTTTAACATGTTAATCCATTTAAACACACATTCTAACATATTATGTTAGCATAATGATGGAGTTTTTTATTCACAGACCACAAATTACATTATATTCACATTCAGACAGAAAATTTTACCGACAAAATTTTCAAAGACATATTTCTATCAACTGCCTCTGTAGCCTAGGGGTAAGAGCGTGTGTTTTAGAAACCGGAGGTTGGAGTAAAAACTCAGTTCACCTACCAGACCGCGTGGTGGGATATGGTCCAGAAACCCACTAATGAAGAAGGCGTGCCATAGGAGAGCCTATGTCCAGCAGTGGACTAGCACATAGATTGATGTTCATGATTTGTCTGTTAGGAGTTCTAGCTGAGCATGCATTAATTAATTGAACTTTTTAATAAATCAAAGTTAATACTTTAAAGGAAGAGTATTAACACCAATTAGGGCATTATAAGTTAATCCAAGTCGTGGGAAGTCGGGCTTAACACCCAGGCAGCGACGTAAAGTAATTATCACATATATGATACTGCAATTTGAACTTTACCTTATTGTGACATAGTTGCATTTTCTACACCACATGATATGTTAGTGATGGTATAATATTTGCTGGCCTTGCGTTTCTATTTCTCGGCTAGACGCAATACGCAGCGGGTGTTTCGTGACACGAGATTATTCCTAATTAAGTTGGTAACTAGTCCAGGCTATAATTGAAATATATTAAAGTAGAGAAGATTGTAGTTATGAACGTTTTGTAAAAGATTTTTTTGCTTGTTAAGAATTCTTATACCTTTAGTAATTAGGTAAATCTAAATTTAATTCACTCAAACGTTTACTAATAAACTTAATTTGTGCTCTATCATAATTTAAATTTCAATGTTAAGTTAAAAATGTAGAATTTAATATACTATTTGCTTTCTTTCCAATAAAATAGTGTTTCAGCTAAGGGGAATTTTAATGAAATCCGTGAGTAGTTTTCTTGTTGTGTTACCAACCATACTCATAACTATTTTTTGTAATATTAGTAGTATAACCGACCCAAAAAAAGTTAAGGAACATGAAAAAAATTAATTAGAACATTATTTAACAAACATTTGAATGATTTTTAAAATTTGCAGAGAGACAAGCAGGTAACTAAGGATCAAACTTGTCACATCGTCCATATCTGTAAAAGTTTTCTAATTCAGCCCGACGGAAACCGTGAGTCTGTTTTACTATCTTTTCAATAAAAATTTTAAACACTTCATTATTGATTTAATAAAATAAATCTTAATCACATTCAAAAATGCATTTCAAGATAATGATTTACCAAAACGTTCACTCTATCAATACAAATTAGAGTTTCTTCCAATTTTGTCATCTTTAATAATTTCTATAAGATAATTTGCAGCGGCCATAAATCATTGTTTATAGCAAAATGGCCGCTCTATGTCACTTCATAATTCAATATGGCGGGTATCCGCAAGCTAAGTGCATATATGCGGCAAGCAAACACAATCACTATCATTTGTCTATTCTCTACACTATAAAGCTGCGTTCACAACCCTATTATATGGTGCTAAAATAGTAGCTAATATTATTTATTACATTACAGTACGATGAACGAAAATAGTAATAAGTTATTTTGATGATACTCTCAACTATTTTAAGTATATGAAATTTTCTTTGTAATTAGTTGAGTTCTATTTTGTTTTTAAATGGCAACCAACTTTTATTAAATGCTATTTAGTTATCAATGAACAACGCGGTACCGAAGCAAAATTATTTGTAATGATGATTGTAATGTATTGATATACATGAATATAACAAAGAAAATGCCGACCGCAAAGTTTCTTGCCGCTTCTTCTCTAGAGATAAGTTCATAAGAGCTTGACTTAGCCTGAATTGAATATAGAATATTTGAATTTAAATTTTAATTGCACCTGTATTTGAGATAAAAATATATTTTCTTTCAAACCTATTCAGAAGTTTTTTTATTAAAGCGACGAGGTGAGCAGGATGGTCACCTGATGGTATGTTATACGATTAGTCAATAACAGTAGCAGAAATGTTATCAATTATTTAATACAATTATTTTTTTATAAATACCACATAATACATGTGTATTTTTAATGATTGTTTGTAATTAAATACCATTTTAAAGCAAAATTATCCTCACACCCATTTACGGAGAATAAACACCAACGTGTTGTACAAATATTGTCTTTATTCAATAGCTTCGTGGAAATTACCTAAGCGTAAGGGGACTATCGATTACTCGCGAGCATGTTGCCCTGGTCGGAACTTAATTATTCGACTATTGGATCAGATAAGAAACTCGATTAAAGCGCCTTTATATACTACGATAAATGTATATGTACTTAGACGATCAGTTTATACATAAATGGAGACTATAAAGCGATAGGATATACGAGAGTTAGTCTTATCTTTGTCAAGTCGTAAACGACTAGAGCATATTATGCGAGTAAACTTATGATATAATATAATTTAAACTTTTTTGGTTTCATAAGTTTAGCACGTTATTATAAATAAAGTAAGGGTAATGTACGTGTTTGTCCTTTTATGCATGCTGTAACTACATCTATGTGGAATCATGTTATTTTTATTACCAAGTAATTCTTTTGTTTGAATACAAAGCAACATATTATTCTGTTGGTGGTTTTTCGAAATAAAAAATTACACGTTTGTGTATTTATTTATCCCTAAACTAATATTATATCCAAATTATATTGAATTGGACGAACCTAAACAAAGCAACACAACTTATGTAATGACATAACTTCAAAGAAATAAGTGAACAACTATTCATCCTAGTATTATTTTAAAGTTCATTTAGTTAATTTGGATCATGACAGTAAGCAGAATATTTTACTATCATTGCATCGATGACATAAATACATAGCCGGTAATCTTTCCTGTTTGGACTATCAAGTGTTGTATAAAAAAACGTTTGGAACTAAACTATTTTACGGCAAGTTGTTTAGCTAGATTTTTTAAAATGAAAACCTAGCCCGCATAGTGGTGTTAAATTTGCCTCAAATACATTATATACTGTATGTCAATGAATGGTAATCTACAAATTTCCTGTAGACAAACTTTACCTATTATTGTATGAATCAAAAGCACATTATAAGTTTTACGATTATGTCGTAGTGATAACATATACATTGTCAAAAGACTAAACGTATTAAATTAATAAGTTTTAACAAAAAAAAAATGACTGACTTTAAAATCAAGCAGTGCATAACTGTTTGACGACCTTGATGAGATTACTAGTAGCCCTGAGTCGCAGATAATTTATTAAATGTAGAAATTTTTATTTTTTTACTATTTAAAATATTTTGATCGATGTAAAATTAACACTGTGATTAATTATTTATCAGGATCTGTATTGAATTTTACATTTTTTTCTACATTAAAACTGTAATTCTAAACTATTCATATTAGATAGACTTGTACTATTGACTTACGTACTTATCTATTGGAAACAAATTTCAACTAACTTTTAGGATTAAGCCACCATCGGCTATAAGCGGATGTGAAAGCATTTTTTGCACAAAACTCACCCACGGCTACTGATCACGACTTCTTTAATCTCTTATACGTTTTAAGATATTTTTTTTACTACAGTTGTGTATGGAACGTGTGTTTTTTAATAAAATGGAGAATTGTGGAACTATAGACATCGAAATATAATTGCCATAAAAGGGCCTTAAACACACTCCTGTTGAATTATATTAGCAATTCAAGACGTACAAGTATATTAAATATTGTTTCAGTCTATCTCTTAATTTTTATCTAGCATTTTCAAATTAATCGCGCAGGCTTGGATTTTGGACAAAGCATTTTTTTTGGTAAATTAGTTCTTTTGATATTTTATTCTTACGATAATTTTAAAGCAATACATTATTTATTAGTAGTTTATCAGTATTTTTAATGTTGAATTGATTAAAGTTAGGTGTATACTATTACGACAGTTCATTTTTGGAATAAAATAACCTATAGTCTTGTTTACACTTTTTGTGATATATTTTAATATTGTTAATTTATATACAGCTGGATGTTTTATTATAATTTTCATAAAGATATAAGAAAAGGATTAAAGTAATAAGCCTAATATTTTTGAAGTTATAGTTTTTTTGGTGTATTAGGGAGAAATTATGTGAGTAAATTTTTGCGATGCGCGCTTAGACTGTCACGAAAAATAGACACCTTAAACTTAGCCATAGTCAACTTACTAGAAATCAACTGTATTAGAAATAAATATCGTCACGCAGTAAGACAAATAGAAAACGACAAACGATAAAAATTTAATAAAAGACTTTTATCATATTAAGCTCAATAAGTATAACTTCTAAAGCGTGTACATAAGTACACACATCCTTTTTTTGTTTAAATAAATGTCATCATCATCAGCCTGTGATGTCCACTGCTGGACATAGGCCTCCCCTAATACACCCTTATCCATTAGGGGGTTTTGGACCGTATCCCACCACGCTGGTCCAATGCGGGTTGGTGGGTGGACCTACTTTCTACATGCCCATCCGACGCATGGATCATCTTACTTTGCAGACAATTTGGTGATCGGCCCAATTGCCCTAACCATAAATGTATTACAACCTATGTTAACCTATTTTACAAATCCAACATCGAATTAGACGAATTGCCTGAAATAAGAGCAAAGTTAACTGTTTTTATTTTGCAAATTTATCATGGCCAAATGCCGCTCAAACTTCGTGTGTTTTTGAATAATAAATCACGCAAGAGTGATACAATTTAACGGATTTAATACATTTCTTTGCAATTGTCAAGGCATTTTAAATATGCCGATAATGTAAATTAATTTTTTGCCTTAGAAGTTACATGTATATAACAAAGAAATATAGAAATATATTTTATTATTTCGGAAATATCTAATTATATAAAGTGAGTGTTTGCTTTTTATTGATCAATATTTTTTAGCCTATATCTTAGGATCCTATGTGTACATCATTGACGGAACATTTAATTTTTCCAATACAATTGTACTAATTCAATAGAGCAGATTTTTTTTTAATTGTCAACATAGTCAGATGAACAGTCGGGCAACGTGTGGAAAGTAGTCGCCAACGCCCATGCACAGCGGCAATACCAGAGGTATCACCTACGCACTGCCTACGTAAGACTTAGTATGTTACGTCTCGTTTACCCAGTAAACACGCTGGCTACGGTGCCATTTAAGCCAAAACACAGTAGTAATTTATACACTACTGCGGTAGAAAAAGCCATCGTGATAGTACGACACCAGACAACCCCCTGTAAAAGGGGACCTACCACCTCAAAAACTATAATATCTCTTAAAATCTATATATACATCCGATAATATGCCCTTTCCTTATAATGGTCCAGACTAAATACTTACATGAAGATGCAGAAACATAACATAATAAAATACATGTTAAAAGTACACTTATATGAATTTGATTTTGTTTGATAAAAAAACCTTTTACTACAATGTAAATAATTGACTGACTTCCCAAAAGAAGGATGTGCTCAATTCTGGTCGTATGTTTTTTTTTACCTCGTTGCTCCGCTCTTATGAAATTTAGATTCATTAGATGAAAAGAAACAAGTACAGCGCCAATATCTGCAAACGCTCGATAAACTGTAAAAGATAGACTTGAACTATGTAATATCTTATTGTACTTCTTGAAATGGTGTAGCGTAAAGTCTGGAAGCGCAAATATCTATAGCGCAAATATATATAAGAATAACCTACAATAACCAAGTAAACATTGTTAAAAGTCTAAAAATAAGTCTCATTGAAAGCTCAATTATGGTAATACAGCGTGGCTTAATAAAAGTAAATACATTGAAAAAGTTCTTCATTCATGAACATGAAACATGTTATTGACTATATTTTGATAAAATCTCTTATTTATTTTAAAGTTTCCTTTCAAGAGAGAGATTTACAAGCGGTGGCAGAAATCGCTGGTCAATTACGTGAAGCGAGCAGGTTGTTATCCACTGCGCACATGGTTTATATATAGTTTAAATCGGTCTTAATATTTAACAATTAAAACCGACGTTTTGGACTTTCCAAAGGTCCATAGTCAAAATTTGCAAAACTGGATTATATATCACAAATACAATCCGCGTAAGCAATAAACAGAAAATATTCGATAAAGTACATATTATTGATTTCTGCTATCACTGCTATCTTCCGTTAATATAACACCGCTTTCTGTAATATTATCTTCGTTCAGAAAAGCAGATCAGAAATATAAAAGAAAAGTTCAAAAATTTGCTCATAAACGTTCGTACCGAATTCTAATATACGTACGTACAATTAATCGTAAACTCTACCGAGAATTGTGAGCGTAGGTTAACCTGATACGAGAACTTAATTTCCTGTGGGACGTTTTAACGTTACGCGTTATTCCCGAGTCAGTCGCTATCTCATTTTGGCAGTTGCCTCAAAGAGACGAAATGTCGGAAAGTAATAAAATTACGTTAGGGATGGATAAATTGCGCACGACGAGAAAGGAACGTTGTTGAGACGAGAAGACAGTTTTCTTAGAGATTTATTGTATGTGTTTTCAACTTCAAGTGACGAATGTGCTTGCCATGTTTCTTACATGCCTTGATGCACTTGAAACCGGAACATGACATTGTTAAGTGAAAATGTAACCTTTACTTTACTTTAAAAATATAAAGGCGATTGGAAGTAGCTCCCTCTTTTAAAATAATTAAACTAATTTAAATCTTTATAAATTCGTCCTTGGTTGCAATTAACGTTCCCAAGTGAAGTTTTCGCAATGTAAACTAACTTTAACGCGTTAAACAAACTTCTATTGAAACATCGACTTGAAAACATCTCTGCATTGCAGTGAATCATAGCCGGTGGCTGCAGCTCAAGCGGTCAAAGGTTTCAAGACTGTTCAATCGTGTAAAATGTTCAGGTGAATATAAATCAAGTATTATTAAGACTATGTCATGGTAACGCAACAAAAGTTACATTTCTAACTAATTAAATGAGATTGTACAGTGACCAGAACCAGTCCAGATCAGACCACGCTATAAAATCTTTTAAATGTAGTTTATCATCATCATCACCTCATCACATGTGTACGTCCACCGTTGGACATAGGCCTTCCTTTAATGCCCGCCTTCTCCATTAGGGGGTGTTTGGGCCGTATTCCACCACGATGGTCTAATGGTGGGTCCTTAAGTAACACTTTATGTAAATAAATTGTACAAAGGCGTACTTAATGATACTGATATTGCTACCAGTCAACCTTTAAATATTTAAGAGATAATAAAGTAGGCGTACACTTTTACAAAAGTTGTACACATTTGAGGTCTGTATTAAACAAAATATCATACTAAAATATATGTCAAGTTTTAGGATTGTTCTACATAGAAATTATGCCTGAATTAATAGAGTGATTAGATTTCGATCTATTTTCTTGTTTTTTATTCCTATTACAGACTAGTGACGCGCCCCGGCTCCGTACAAGTGCAATATTGATGGCAAATCTACGGAAAAATATATAAACTTATCAGCGTTTCCTTACAATATTTTACATGAATAAGCATATAAACCTTCGTCTAAAATCGCTCTTTATATTAAAAAACCCCAACAAAATACATTGCGAAGTTTTAAAAATGAAAGCATACATAGGGATATAGGGAGAAAAAGCGACTTTTGTTTTATACAACGTAGCGCTATTCGGATAGAAACATAGCTTTTTAGTTACGGTATTTTAGGGTTATGTTATCCTTTGGAGCCACTGCTACTAGTTTGTATATGGAAATATAGAGCAATTTTATAAATAATTTATTAGGAATTACGAGAACACTTAACATTTCTGTGGTAGTAGATTTTTTATATCTTTCTTTATTTAATCTATAAAACATTCGAAAAATGCCGAGAACAGTAGAGGTTAAATGTCTTGAACGAAAAGAGTAACTAATATTATTTCTCGGTAGACATGATAAATTATGTACTTCTTACGTATTAATTATTTATGGCTACTGATATATTCGTCGTGTTAATTAACATAAATACCCGTATTTCTACTATTTACATTTGTATGGCCTCAAATATTCTATCTATACTCCTTTTGTTTTGCAAAATTTCTAGTCAGTAGGTAACATAATATTCGAGAAAATATAATTGTACTTTTTATCGGCATTGCGCGCAACCCACATTTCAAAACGTGGCATATTTGAATCGACCTTTTTAACATACATGTAACAAAGAAGTCTTCTACTTTTATAAAATGAGATATCTTTTTACGCAATGTTTAATGGATCTTGAAGTGGGTTTTACACTTTTTTTTTGTTATTTTCTTTATAAGATGGCCCTAAAAATATCTTACAATGTTGTCTATACATACAATTTAGATGTATAAATCGTGGTTTAGCTACAATTTTGTTATGTGGACTAGAACTTTATAAAAGAAGTACGTGGATACAAAACCTACTAGGCAAAACGTTTTGGTGTGTCGCATCCTGTTTCAGTTTCAGTGATTGGGCTTGATTTTTTGACTAATAACATTAAATTATCGATTAATCTGGTAAAATTTTAGTAGTGGACAACTTCCTTCATCATAAACAGTTCAAACAGGTAACATCCGTCCTCTTGTGCGCTTATGCTGAAAAAGCATTTCACTTTTGAGATGCGCCTGAAGTGTGATAGTGAGCCGTGCCATCAATTAATCTACCACCGGTTCGAAAATGGCAGCCAGAACATGTCTGAACCGACGTAAGATATTGAGCAGAACTGTTTTATTTCCTTTTCGATAAATTCTTTACAAAATAATAAAACAGTATAACATATTTTTCTGCGATTAAAATTGCCTGGAGTGAACAGTTCGTCACCACCAAGTTCATTCATTCGTATCAAAACATATGTTGGCAAGTGACTCGCAATAATGCTTCTTCTATTTTTTTACATGTACAATATTTTAACACTTATGATCTATTTCTTGAGAAATTTCTACTATAGTTTTGAATTGAGTTGTTCTATTTATAATTTGTTTGCATATGCTGTGACGTTCTTTACTCGGGTAGTCTGCGAGAGTTTTTTCTGAATAACATAAAGAAAAACGTACTAACTTATAAAATTTATATACATAAATGTTTTTTATGATTTACTCAAAAAAATTGCTTATTCAAAGTTAAGTTTTCCAAATGAAACCGATTGGTACAGAAATACACACGGACCCTTAACTTAATAAACATTCTGATAGTAAATAACTTAGGTAAACAACAGAACATTTACTTTGTACAAGTTGTCCCTTATTTAATACCCTACGCAACGCGATGTTTATCTTAATTAGCTACTAATTCATTTCGCAGGATGACAGTGCCTACTTGAAATAAATCAAATTACGTCGTAGGAATTTAGAGCAGTTTATTATACAAATATAATTTATTAAATGTCTTCATTAATAAGCTGTACTTATTAATGACATTTAATTAATTATTTTATCTGCTACCTCTTACATTAAGGTAAAAATATTAATGTTGAAATTATGAGTTGCTGAACGTACATAAATCGCTGCCAGATCAAAATATGGCAATTTTACTACCTTTTATTAAAGTTTCCTTGTTTAAATTTCTTATATGCTAAATATATAATTAATAAAACATCTTGTACAAAAGTATGCAAAAATTAACAAAATCTGTAAGGTAACATATATATTTTATATTATTAAACCCTAAAACCTTGATGAACACAATACTTCAAAAAAGTTCAAAAAATTCTGACGTTAAACAAATGACATTATGTACGAAACAATATCATTCCTATAATTTTGAAGTGTTATAAATATAATTTACTTCATATTAAATATATTGCTGTGATTTAAAAATAAATGCCGCAGAAGGATGCGACGTCACAATACAAAACAAGGTCCTCCGAGTGACTAATGGCGGATGGGCTTAAAATGGCTCTCATTAATTCTCGCGGGCTCAAGGGAAATCTCTTCGGCTTTAAACTCTCGTCGGTTTAATCGCCGTGAAAGGGGTTATGATACTGACTGCACGGAAAATTACGGCTTACTTAAGCGAATCGTAAAGGCTAACGGAGTTGGGATTAATATATAGTAATCATAGGTATAACATACATAACTAATAGGTATGACTAACTTTAACCTATAGTTTTAATAATAATGTAAAATACTTATAACCGCCTCGATGGCAAGCTGTACTGGCCCTTGATTTTAAACCGAAGGTCGAAGTCTCAGAATCCGCAGGAATCAATTTTGTTATCGTTGTTTTTTCAATGGACATTATCGTAAGTAGACCATCAGCTCACAAGTTGTCAGAGATGATTCATGTAAGGAGAGTCAGAAATAGTCAGTCACACTATTCTAAACTGATATTTTAAAACATTCAACTTTGTGGTTATAACGTCCAAAGCTCTAATGTCTCGCTAAAGCTTATGGTGAGCTCTTTGATTCATCAGTGACTAGAACTCAGCTTGTATAAGATGATACTAGAAAAATATTTTGTAAAGGTTCGATACTGAATATTTATGTCCTTTTTAAACTATTACAAGCATTTCGGATTGTAATGTATAGATTAAACATTTACAAAAACAAATGAAGACCGCAGAGTTTCTTGCCGTTTCTTCTCTGAGTAGGACAAAACTTCCGAACCGGTGGTAGATTGACGTTCATAAGAGCTCGACAGAGCTTTAAATTTTATTAACCAATGACATTATCGGTAACAGTAGACCATCAGCTCAAACAAGTTGTCAGAATGTTCAAGTAAAAGGGAGAGCAAAATACTGACACACACATTCTAAACTGATATGTTTTAAAACATGTCATACTTCCGTTTTATAACCCAAAGCACGTAATGTCTTGCTAAACTTACTGCTGATCAAGCTCTTTACGATTTCATTCAAGCTAGAACTCACTTGTAATTAAAAATTATCACTAGAAGTATTTTCTTCGTTAACCTATACTAACATTATAAAGAAAAAAATATTTGTTTTCAATAGGTTCTGAAACTACTGAAACGATTTGAAACATTTTTTCACTGCTTGAATGCTATATTACTCTTGAGTAACACCAGAAACTTACCCCGGGAAATTCCATTGAAAAATCTTAAAATAATACGGGCAGGGCTGCAGACTGACTGCTATTTCCTCATGAAGTGTTAATGTCCCAACATTATATTGCTAGTGCTTTAACTATATGGTTTAAGATATCTTCAACCCCTAAATATTTGCCGAAGAACTGTGTTAGTTTTGATTATGTAAAAGCTCCTTTACCGACAAGTTAATCAAGAGTCGAGCTTTGCGTACTATAGAACATTTCATGATCTAACATAGAGCCTATCAAAGCTTTGTAGTGAATGTGTAACTTGTACTGGCCGGTGAAGCACTCAAATTGATTGCTTGCACTTAAATAGTTTACATAGATCCTAAATTATCTTCATGGCAACCATATAGTATATAAGACAGATGAATTTGATATATATATATATGTTTATATTACATACTTATACAATTTATAGGCAAGACTAAAATGTGAGGCATACATTAAATCTACAATTTTAAATTGAAGGATATATGAGTTATATTTATTTTCTAGTTGGTGATCATACAAATGATTCCGCGTTTGCTTTATAATTAAATATTTACAGTTTTTACAGCACTATAAGTTTGTATATTTAACATAATCATTACAATAGTTATTACAAACAAATAAATATAAATGTTCTCCATAACAGACTTACTAACTTTCTGCATAACGTTAAATCGCTAAATACCTAGCTTTAAATTATAACATCACAAATTGGAGAATATTAAATGTACTTACTTTAACTATATATTGTATTACACTTATTAATTAAACTCTACAAACTTTAGTCATAAAAGAAATATCATTGGTTTTCAATAACTTCTAATATTATTATTACATTTATATAAAATTTTAATTTAACCAACACTACTTTTCGTCGAAGATTTTTCGTATGGGCGTATAAAATGATGCACTTATTTCAAATGTTCCCTTTTATCAATGGAAATAATAAAGAGGAAACATTTTAAAATAGGCGAATCATTTATTTATAGTCCAATCCGGCGTAGCCCGTTGCCCTCGGTTTTAGCTTTCACGCTAAACGGAGGGAGGTTGTTCAATTAAATGTTCACCATAGAACGCGTTCAAAAAGCTTTCAGCAGGGCTGTCTACATTTAAATAAATTAACAAGTTTGCTTCGACCTAAAGCATTTTAGGGCTAAAATAAGCAGAAATTAACTTAAAGAGAGTCTTATGCCTTTGTTCTTTCGACGCCACGACGAATACACATTGGCCGGAAATCGTGGTTGCAATCCATTGGGAGGTGTAGACCAATCAAATCGCATTAGGATTTGACGTCATCAATTTAACTTTAGACACTGTTGTTTTGTTCATACATACATACATACATCATGAGTTAGTCCACTGCTGGACATAGGCCTACCCTAATGCATGCATCCCATGCATTGCACATGCATAATCGGCCCAAAATGTCCTAACTAACTAAGAAACACGTTTAGTATCTACGTCGTTATTTAATTTGGTATAGTTGTCATACTAGTCAGTTAGTTTGATTTAATTGCATATTTTCTACTTCTTTATTCATGCATAAAATAAATTCTAAGCATATATATCTAGGTTGTAATTTATAGTTTAAATTGAAGTGAAATATGTAGCAATTGTCTACTTTTTAACGTATCTTAAAATATTTAACAATGCATTAAAAATAAAATATCATAAGCATAATATCTTCACGGTTGTGTCAATTTTGTAAAGTTTTAAAAAAATAAATGAGATGACAATATAAAAAGATTCGAAAAACATGTCTAATTTTTTAAGGTATTCTTTGTTTGGCGCGTTAGGAAAAAATTGGTAAGTAAATTTGTACTTGTTTCCGTACACTGTCACAAAAAAGGTGAAGTTATACTTAACATTTTATTTCTTTTTTGTTATATAAACAATTTTTTTGTAACCAGATAATGAGATAAAATAAAAGTTTCAATGTATTAAATACATTTTTTATATTTTTCCCAAAGAAGTTATTACTTCTAACGCTCTACAAAAATATAGGTACACTTTTTTTCAGAATTACCTATTAACAACTTATAAAATTATTTCTTATACATAAAATTAACTCACTTTCAGCGATATTCTTTTTAGACTTATTACAAGTACCACAGTTTATAATAGGTCGTCAAGGGTATTTTACAATAATAAGGGATCTTTTTGTTAATTCTTAAGTAGTGATGTCTAACGCTCTTGAATTTTTATAATTTCATTGGATCTACTAGAGGGCAGATAAATTGAAGTCAAACATTGCCTAGTTATCGGAATAATAGGTAATAAAATTGTTTGATAGAACTTTCTTATTTTTTTTTATTGCCACCGAAGGCAGTCGGGCCACCTACGCCCATGGACATCGGCAATACCAGGGGTATCACTAATGCGCTGCTTACGTGAGACGTAGGATGTTGAGTCTCGTTTATCCAGTAAATACGCTGGCTATGGTGCCCTTTTAACCCGCCCACGGTAATATTTACACACTATTGCTTTTGCTGCAGAAATAGGCACCGCGGTGGTACCGCCCCAGACAGCTCGCTGCAAAGGGACCACCACTACCACCTTCATTCACCTTCATTTTTGTAAAATAAACGAATAAAAATCGCCAATGCCAAAATAATATGGAAGTTATGTAAATAACGTTACGATTAGCAACTTTTATGTAGTCCGTAGTACTTATAATCTCTTATTATTATAATATTACTGAAAATCTGAGAAGCTGTTTCCGAACAAGGGAGCGATATTTAAAACGCAATGCCCTTTTTCTTGGTCAGGACGATAATAAACATACTAAATTATTATAATCAGACAATAAAAAACATAAATATACCACTATTTTGTAATACATTAAAAATAATTTAATGAGAGTATCACAGCAAAAGATTAAAAACCTTGCTGACGATGAAGACTTCAATCAGGCTTGTCAGTAAAACTTTTTAACCATAAATTTCTACTCATTTATCATTTGAGATAAATTTGAAAGATATTACAAACATTTATTTCTATTGACAGAACATTATTTTTCCACAACTATCGGGAAATACGAACTGTTCTAATTGCTTTGATTACACTTTATACAGTCCGTCCGTACCCGTTAATTATTTGATTTTTAAGGTATTTTTGAGTCCTTGTCCATAAATACGCTGCTAGTCTTTACACCTTCCGCAAGATATTTACATTTAAAATTGTTGTGCGATAGCATGGGTATCAACATAGTAAACTCTGAGATAAGACTTATGAGCTGTCGAACTTACCGCAAATTCCGCCATGTTATCTAGTTCGGATAAATTGAAAGATATACAAACATTTATACATTGACGACTTAGTTTCCTAACTTACAATTAACTGTTCTAATTGCTTGATCACTTTACTGATCTCGTGCACGCTCGATACGGTATTATGTTGATTTAAGGTTTTATCCAATCAAATCTAAATGATACTTGTACTCCGAAATAGTTATACTTTAAAATTGTTAGGTAAACGTATCGTATTAACATATAGGGAGTAGCGTATATGCTATAAGTTGCAGAACTGAAGCGAGTTGTAATACAACTCCATAATTCAGTTTTGATTGTAGCAGGTCGATGTAATTGCGAAGGTTTACAAATCGAATGATGCGTTCAAAGTAACTAATAATTAAACTGTGAAAACTTATATCATTATAATAAATACAATTTAATCACACCTATAGTTTGCTATTATATTGAAATAATATTTTGTATAGAATACGTAGGAAAACTTTAAATATTAAAATAAATTTTGATAACCGATATTAATTCTATCAGGAGAACAAAAAATGTAAAAAACATAATTACAATCAATTTATTGTTATTTTAGCTCGGGTTTCATACACTAAGGTGAGATAATTAACAATTTTGCAGCCCTGAAACATTGCATACAAACTTAAGCTTACTTTGAAACGAGAAAACTGCAAACGTACGAATACTATGCAACAATTCCCTAGAGCTTTTGGCCCCAGACATAATGGAGAGATAATGAATCGAGGCGGAAATGGAACTCATTGGAGAAGAATTTTCGTGCTGCGTTTGTTTTTCTAATTATATATTTATTTATAGGTATTTTTTTCTTATGTAAGTAATATCAGTTGTTAATATTAGTATAGCTATGTTTAGAGTGAAGTTGATTCAGCCAGGAACTATTTAATTTGAATGACACGACTGTTATCGATGCATTGATTTGTTATATAGTTATGTATACTATTTGTAATATGTACTCCCAAGATGTTTTTGGTATTCCTTTAAAAATTAATGAACCTTAATCATTAAACTTATTCTCATTTTTTTAACTGCTTAACGTTTTAAGTTTTTAAAGCACACTTTAGAGTTGACATGAATGTTATTTTTTTTAATTTAAAGCGTTATCTTTACCAAGCCGATTTCATTCACCTAAATAATAAATTTTAAGTTGAGCGTCTGGCATCTGACAAATCAAAGTGTATTACTGGCTGTATTGGTAACTGTATTTGATGGGTTAGTTGTCAGAAAATTTGAAGGCTCTAACATCTTATAACAACTGCCAAAGATCTTGACAGCTTGAAATCGACTTTTCAGCATAGTATCGACTGACATTCCTTAAAAACTTTATATGGTGAAACCTTACTCAATAGACGGGCTATCTACTATTAATTTTATTTCATTAGAATCTATATTTAATAAAATTAAGGCGTCAGCAACAGAACAATTTTTTAACATTATATTACTGTATTTATCCGCGAAAAGATTAAAAGGATTAGTCGGGTAATCTGTAAGCAACACCTAGAAATATTCTTATAGATCAAATTTGATACAGTATATATGTGCCTAAACACACAATGAATATAATCATCTATGTCGTACCTTTTAAAACATTAGTCATTTGCGAAAGCTTTTAAGCGACCGGGAATATATCAGTCCATTACCCGAAATGGAACATTTACCAAATTAGCGGACGGCTATATGCGTCAATCCGGCACTAACTCAATCATACGTTTCGAATTTAGTTAATACCAATTATGTGAACCGTTGATGGGCGTAATTAATAATATAGTGAATTATACTACACTAGATTTGTTCCGCGGATTCGCCTGAACGAATAACCGCCATGTAATGAAATCGAAACGAGTTAAAGACGTTTATTTAAACTATATTAAGTACACATTATGTTTTTTACCAATTCTTTAACAGTATTACTGCATACTCTATAAAAATAAGTTGTTAATCGCAATAATTTCGGGATTTACCTATAGGTTTCTAAGTAAATATAATGCTCTTCTTAATAACTGTAATTTTTTTCTAATGCTGATTTCCGTCACATATATTCAGTAATAATGCCGACTACTTAAGGTTTTAATCAAAATTTTAATATATAGTTCCCTCACGACGTTTTTCTTTTAAGACAACTCAAATAATTTTCGCTTGATTAACTGGCTGAATTAGATTAATATACATCATCATCATCAGCCTTTGTTAGTCCACTGCTGTACATGAGCCTCCTCTAATGCACATCTTTTCCATTAGGAGGGTTTTTGGACCATATCCCATGTCATAATCACGTCCCATATTAATTCGATTCCCATGTTTAAAAAAATAATCTCACAAAAACACTAAACGCTTTTTTTTGCTTCAAATAGTTAATATTTCATTTTATCATTAGTAAACTACTTGTGTAAGTATGAGCTTTGCTCAGTTAATGATGATATTTATTATTTGGAATTTTGTTTGCTCATTTACATAATTAGAAAAAAACTGTTTTACCATCACGAGTTTATTTTTAAATATTCTTTCCTGTACGTTTCATAGATTTCGATAACTTGTACATTGTTTATTTGAATAGTATCATGGAATTTATGTATTGTGTTTACGCGTAATCCCCACATTCAGCCGAGTACTTAAGATAGCGTCGATTGAAACGCCTTCACGCCTGCCCCCGATAAGATAGTTCCATCAAATTGATTCGAAGGCCGCCGTTTACCAGTTTCGCTCACAAGTTTCGTAACATCATGTAACGATGGTCCAGTAATTCGTTATTTTTTTCGTGTGATAACAAAACCTAAAAGAAAACCAAAAAGTATATTTCTGAACTTTTACTTTTAGGTTATGAAAAAGATTTTTCAAATCAAATCCAGCATCCATAACCACGGGCAGATCATAGATTCTGGAAAGAATCCGAAACGTCGGGAATAAATATATTTAAGTTACGCGAAAAATTCGTAAATTAGTGGATTTGATTGTATAATAATCGTAAATAAATAAAAATAAAGATTTTTCAAAGTCAAAGTCAAAATTATTTCTTAATTTTCTACTAGCACTAGTAATTGCAATATTTAGATTTAAACTCAACTTCAAGAGAAGCCAAATTAAATCTGCAGTGATTTTATATTTGTTTGTGATATATTGATATTAGGTTTACACATTTAACAATGCATCTTTAATATAATTCATCAGAATAGTAGATATTTTATAACGTTTTCACCACTTGTCCTGAATAAAATTAGTTGCATTGAGTAGCTTTATTTATAAGCGTTGTTTCGACAATTATATACTCTAAGAAATTTTGTCATTGGCAGTCATTTAATTTTTGTACATTCTTATGCTATATATTACCAAGGAAGATTTATTTCCGTTTTAGAAACATATGAATATTTAACGCGTACGAATACTTTTTAAAAGTAAGTGAGGAAATATTTTAGGTTTATAGAATTTAAATGTAAAGACGGAACAGATTGTTGTTTATTAAAAACTGTTTTAAAGATTCGAAGTTTAGATGCCTTACAGCTGCTTGATGATATAATTTAGAACACAAGGCAGATCCCAGATAAAACTAGTTTGCAAAGGCTAATATGACGCAATAACTATGTTATTTAATACTAGTACTTATAAGTCTTTAAGTTACATTAAGTTACTATAAGTTACATTAGAAGTTCACATTAAGGTACTTGGTAATCACTTAATTAAGATTTTAGTCTTAAATTAGATTTTATAGCTCTTTTCAATTGAATAAATTCCATCAAATTTAACATAAACTACTCAGTTACTTTCTTTAAAATAAGTAATTTTTTTATTAACTGCCAGTAATTTTAATTTCTCCTAAAGTTATCCCAGTAGAGTCTTAAACCGTAGATCTTGGAAATTCTCACATGAAAATTATCAATTGAAATTATCAATTTGAAGTGATATCTTTTTTCAAGAAAATTAAGTTTTTTTCAGAAATTATATAGTTAATATTTTGATTTAAAAATACGCAAATCATATGAGGTTAGGCATTGTTTCTATTGTTTTATCAACATTTAATAATGATGTTTATATAAATTTGCTTTTGGTTAATACAGAGTACATCTTATTGCACTTACACCACTTTCAAAATAAACGGTCCTATTTTTACCAGACAATTTTAATTGACGATAGGCCAATACTCGACTATTAATGTAAGCAGATATCTGTACAAAAATGCGTTTCTAGTTTTTTACATAAAGGCTTGTACCAGAATCTCCTGTTAATCATATTTCATGGATTTTGTTTAACACAAATAGATAAACATCGACAGACCAATCAGTTTAATATAAGCATGCTAATGATTCCAATTTCTTACACTTACTTCCTTTATGGACATTTACGTAGCTCAACATTTATGAGGATATAACATTGCACTCATAAAAGTGACGTAATGCACAATGAATACTACTCGAGTGGCTTTTAACTTATTATCTGACTGAACACTCGAATATAAACCACGGTATAGATACGTTATCAAATACATCAATTCCACTGTATCTGTAGTATATGGATTCTACATTTGTATAAGTACATTTATTGGAAGCATTATTAAGTGCAGAATTGATATTAACATTACTGCACAATACAAAGTACTAACTAATGGAAGTTGGTTTTATTCCACAGCTGGACATAGGCCTTCCTTGATGAACGCCTACTTCATTGGGGGTTTATGGACCGTATCCCACCACCCTGGTCCATTGCGTCCAATTTATATGCCCATCTGACGCATGGATCATCTTACTTTTTGACACTTGCGTTTCAGTCCAAATTGTTCTAATCAACCAGAAAACTACGATAACACAAAGTGGTTTCACCCAAGGATTCGAACCCACGACATTGGGTTTATTATTCAAGGGCCAATACCGCTAGAAACAAATTGAGATATTATTCAAATTATTTTATCATTATTTGATCAAGTTTATCGTTTTCCTATCAATTCTTTTGACATCGTCTTGCTATTAAATTGTCATAAACAATTGCGTCACAAATTATGCCAGTTAGCGGGGTAATAAAAATTTTACTACGCACTTAACATTAGCGCTTACCTTAACAGGTGATGACGACAGCCAAAGTTGAAACAAGTCTGACGTCACAGATGTACTCCGTGCCTCGTGATGTGGCCTCGGCGACAACGGACCAGCTGAAGTTATATTGTGAATCCGGTTTAATTCATCAGAAGTCGCACATTCCCTTAAATACCTCTCTAACACTTTCGGCTTGCTCTCCAGTAACTTTTTCAAATCTGCCAACTCCTCATCAGTACAGTCTGGTGAGGTCCTTTCTATCACTTCGTTGAATTCATCAGTACACTGCATTATTACTTCACTCGTCACTGCGCTATATGCATCAGGATTTGATTTACAATATTCTTCACTCTGTCTAACCTCGCCAAGTTCACACCCGTTCTGCTCAGTTATCTCTACAATAGTTATCGGTGGGTTCTCTTTCAACATGTTCACGCTTATCTCCGGTTTCTTTATTTCCTCGGGTAACTCGTATACTAATCGCATTAGTTCCTGTGAACGCTTTTTCTGCTCCTCCGAGTGCTTCCCCGCCTTATGATTGGCTGTTTTTTCGCTGGGGAAACTGGTGCCGTTTTTCTTGTCGGATTTGGAAACCACATCGATTGGCTCTTCGGATGTCATGGTAGATTTAGAAAGCGGCTGGGGTTTGACTAGTCACTCCCGCAGAGCAGTTTTGCGACATTTCTCCGTTTAGGAATGGTTTGCTACCTGTTGACAAACAAGACGCTCGTTAAAAGGAGTCGGATATAAGTAGAGGTACTAATGAGTGCAAGACCCTGCTGAATCACGTAGAAGTAGATCTTATAAAAACATACAGACGGCACATTATTATTCTTTGGTTAAACTTGTTACATTATGCCTAGATATGTAAGATATTAGTAAATAAAAATATTTGATACATTTTAATGAAAATTTTAGGTAAAATTAAATTAAAAAATATTAACGGTTTTCGGGTATTATAAACAAACTTAACTTCTTGTATTCACAATAACATCTACCTATATTACTTGACGTGATATAATAATAGGTTAATATTTTCTATACTCGGTTATAAAATAAAATAAAAAATAACATATGCCAGTACAATTACGCTGATGTTTACAGTACGATTATAAAAACAAGTTACTATCGTTGAAATAAGTCATAAAAGTATTCGTTTATATTCTATTATGTAAATCCTCAGAATAGAAGAAATGTATTTTAAAACTCTTTATAAAACTAATCACTACAATACTGAACAAATTTACATTATGTTACATCTTTTACGACCCACCACTTAACCAACATACAAAACAGCATGAATAGAGAGTCAAATAAGTAATACAAATATTTGCAAACATCGTTCCAAGTCGTCCCCCGAATGACCGAAATAATTCCACGAAAGACATTATTTGGACGGGCCTACATCTCTCCCCATTCTTTGTGTCTTGGGCAAATAGAGCAAATCGTTTCTGCGTACGTTTTTCTATACTTCTAATGGTTATATATTTGACCACGAAAACGTGAAGTAGTATGAAATAAAGCTAGTCTTCAATGAATATCCATTAAGTGTTAGTGAACAGCGGGATGGTGTTATTGAACGACAGGAAAGCACGGCAAATTAAATTTAGTATATAATTTACGGTAAATTTGACGTCACAAAAATCAAAGTACTCAATTCATAGCAATTTTTTATATATGCGTTACATCCTTTCCGCGCACCTAAGAAACGAGGTCATTGTATCTCTAAAGTATTGCACAAAAAAAAATGCTCATTCCATGTAGATAATAAATTTCTGTATTTTAATAAAATGAAAATAAGTTTTAACATTTATCGGTCAAATTTGCAATGGGAAATGGAGATGACAAAATGTCGTTATCCCTTGAATGCAAATCTTTCTTTCGTCTTATACGGTTAAGTAAACGGCTTAACCGAATAGGATGAATGAAAATAATCGTCTACAAGATATGATATCCACATAATAAATACTACTAGCAGTATATTTGTGATTATATAAAAAAATATTGAACCTAGTCGAATGTCAACATCGTCATCATCAATCTGCGTCAGTCCACTCCTGGACATAGGTCTGAACTACTAGTGTAGAGACATGTAAAAAAATTATGTCGGTTGCTATTAGAATAGAAACAGTATGAATGCAGTGCGTATTAAAATATCATTATCACACAAAAGTAAAGATATTGGACTATCTTTACTACAATATCATTTTCACATTGTCCAATTTATGTAGATTTTAATAAAGATTTAAGGAGTTTCAAGAAGTTTTAGAAATGATTTTAAGCGTTTGACGTGACAAAGTAAAATTTATTTGTCGTTACGTTATATATTCAAACAATATTCTTATAATGGTAGTAAACCTATCGGTTTATTTTTAAAGTGACAGTCATTAAAAGTGGGGTTTCGTGTTAAAAGTTTTGAAAAAAAAACTTTAGAAAGTAGATAAAATTGGGACCAGCGGTGGCTGATATTAGCAAAATAATAACTTTCGTCACAGAGTCTTATCTTGGAGTTGTGAAGAAAGTCTTAGCACAAACTTTAATGGTATGTCCCATTGAATTGAAGTACTAAAGCAAAGAGATAACGTGGTAAGAAAATAAATTTCATAAGTTTCTCCAAAGAAAACTTCGCTAAATAACATAGACTTCTTTATTGGTCTTGTTTATTGCTAAATATTGTCATTACAATGAATTTTCATTGTTATTTAAAACTTTAATAAATTTTATTTTATTATATTTATTTACACTTTATGTATACAAATGAAATGAAAAACGGGTACAAAGACGCCTTAATGCCGAAGGCACTCTCCCCGTGTCAACCTTTTGGATGTAGATAATTTAAGGTAGGCATACAATTAAAAACAAAGAAAATATTAAGGATATGAGACTTACGGTAATAACATTAATAATTTATATGAATAATTTTAACTGATAATTTTAAAATAAAATGCATGTTTCAGTTATTCATTATTTACAGAAATATATAGCTTGGACTTTGGAGGCTAGATGATCGACACTATCTGATAGCGAACAGAGAATATATGCTTGTAATTTTTTTTTATTTCATTGTCTTTCATAATTATATAAGAATATAACCCAAAGAAATATTTAAACTGATTATAGCAGATCAGTGTTAAAACATTTTATTTTTGATATGCAAAAGCAAAAAGAAAGGTAAAGTGAGTCCTTGCAGGATTCGAACACACTATCTCCGGTTTCTAAAGCGCAATTCAATCGCCCATTAAATTAATTGCATAATTAAAAGCTTCCATCAGAGAAACCCTTGATAATATACAACAATATAAATCGCAGACCTTAAATGTTAATTTAATGAATATGAAATGAACGCAGCCCGTATTTTGGAGAGTTGAGCAAACGTTTGCTGTAGAAAATTTTAATGGAAAAACTCGAAGCATGAACTGACGCAATGAATTATTACTCCCTAGGCCTTTTAATTTTGTTTTCATGAGGGTACTATCTATCTCCATAAATAAAAATAAAACGAGATAAAATTATATTCTTACAAGAATTATGATAGAATTAGCAGAGAAAAAAATATTTAAGATTATAAGTTTCTTTGCTTTTTGCAGTTAGGATAGCAAATTTATTATAATGTTAAATTTATTAAAATAACGGCTTTAAAGATTTAACAGATATTTTTTTATGGAAATTATTTATTTATTATATAATATAGTTTATTTGATTTAATAAATGTAGTAAGAGCCAAGGTCTCTAAGATTAAAAATTATGAGTAATTGATACATAATACAAAATTGCTTACTTGTGCATTCTTTTTGTAAATATTTTAATCACTAAGAAATCTGTAGAAATAATAATCACACATTTGTTAAACTTTGTGGAACCATTATTCCAAAGACAATTTAAACAATTTTTGCATTAATCGTAATCAAATTTGTTAATTTTTGCATTAATCGTAATCAAATTTGTTAATTTTTTACACGAAAATTTTCCCTTTTTATAGATATCTATACGAAAGTGTACAAGAATTACATACAAACGTAAATCTTATTGCAGAGAAACAATGAAGTAAACATGTTTGTACGTACGTATTCATATTTCAGGTGAGTTAAGTTTAAATATTCACTCAAGGGAAGTCCATGCTATCGTGGTTTATTGCTATTGCGACTAGATATCAAGAGAAATTTAACCTTAATACAATGACATAAAGTTTAAAATACTTTACCGTACCAAACACAGGACTAAGCTGAATGGATGATTTGGATGCACTTAAGGCGTTCAGTAGCGCACGACGTAATATGCAGGATTTCGTAGTATTATGATAGAGTCCTGCAATATTTAAACTTCTTGCAATAGTTGGAGTTTTCAGTAAGACTTTACACAATTCAGTTCATTTTGGTGGCTTTTTTAATTGGATGAGGTATCTTTGACGCATAATGCTTTTGAATTTTGAGATACTTAATACGGCATTTTTTCGAGTACCATAAATTTAAACGTTCAAGTAAGTTATATAACCACAAGGTAATGTCATATTTTCAAATATACCGCATAGACATATAAATATCTTACATTACGATTTCCGATCCTATCATTGATTTAATGCAAAAGCCACTTAAATGTAGTAATTAATTCAATTTACGGTAACAATACAAAACAATCTATAAAGGTATAAATGAATTTAAACTAATATAGGTAAATCAACAAAAAAATTTAAACACTTTTATTGATTTTTTATTCAAATAATGCTTTACGAAACTTTAATTCAATTTGAAAAAAATCTAAACATGTCATGTCAGTTAATAACTAAATAGTTAATAACGCTTAAGAGATCGTTGAAGAAAAGATCTTCAACGATTTCTTAAGCATTGCTAAAAAGGTTAATCTTATGGCTACTAACCTTATATAGTGACCTATCCTAATGTTATTGTAATACTAAGAACTATTTTCGATTAGTCCTTGAAAATACGTGTGTTAACTGAATAGGGTACCGTTAAAACATTCAAAGCGGCCATCGATCGACCATCGCCTTGTTAACTTTAGCTGTGCACTTACGATCAGTTAGAATGACAAATATAAGAACCTTTTACCCCAAATATCGTAGTTACGTTAAATATTAATAGTATTTATCACTAAACTTGACTATAAATTACTGACGTAAAAATATTTATATTAAAATATGAAAAACATTGATAACTTGCAGGAAATTTGAGTAAAATATGAGACTGGCATTAATATTTTAAAATGATAAACATAGTCTTAAAATATTCCGAGTAAAACATTATAAATATTGTTTAAATGTTTCCTTTATGTATTAGAAAGCATTTATTTCTTATAAATTAAATTTTAGCAGATTAGAAAAACCATGAAGTGTAGCTGAATACGGCTGCTAGAATGATTGACTATAATCTTATGTATTAACAATAAGTATATTGCGATTAATATTTAATACAATTTTAAATCACAAGAAATAATTCACAAAATTGCTAAATATTATCCTTTCACTATTAACGTTATTATATATATGGTATTCTTATAGTATATTAATGTTTTGTTATCCATATAACAAATAAAAGGACTAGAACGTTCAAATAACGTACTCAAACTCGGTGAATAAACGTTGTTTGGTTCCCCAACAATTTGTTTTCACAAATCGAATTTGTTCGGTTCGTTATCCACCGTGTCCGTGTGTCACGTAGCAATAAAGCAATTGTGGGGCAGCGGATAGTTACACAATCCCGCAAAGATGGGTTCAAGTTGATGTGTCCATGGTTTTGCATTCAAGTGGACAAATGTGGTTACACATACAAGTGCGTTACTAGTGCAATAATGTATTGATGAGGTTTAGAATGTTCTATTTTTAAATGTTACATTTAGGCATACATGTTATAGACGTTGGATGAGCATGTAAAAAGTCGGTCCACCCACCAACAAGAATTAGAACAGCATTTTGGGATACGGACCAAATAACCCTAATGGAGAAGGCGTGCATTAGGGGAGGCATATGTCCAGCAGTGGAATAACACAGGCTGATGATTATGATGATATTAAAGACGTGTTTAACCGCCTCTTTGGAATAGCGACATTGGTCCATGCTTTAAAAAGGGACGATCGTGGGTTCGGATTCCGCGGAGAAACCACTTTGTGCTATCATTGTTTTCTGGTTAGTTATTACAATATAGGCCGATCACTTCACTGTCTGAAAAGTAACATTCCGGCTGGTTGTGAAGACCATATTTGGTAATCGTTAGAGGATGTCGGATTATTCAAATTTACTGAAAACTAATTCATTCTTAGAATTCAGATGACCCTGGTATGGGTTATACCAGAGGCTGCGTTCGGGAAGACGGAGCGTTGGTCGACCTCCACCGGCACTAAGCCGGTTCAAATTGACAGCGAGTAGCAAGGGATTGGCCGTCTTGGCGTTTATTGAAAAAGGCCTATGTCCAGCAGTGACGGATAAAGGCTTCTAATGATAGTGATGAAAGAAAATGTAGTTTATCCCTTTACTCCTTCGGTTATAAAATCGTTGGCTCAAAAGGAAATTATGAAAATTTCCTTTAAAGGTAATGATAATTACACAGGCAAAGTCCTAGCAGAGTTTTAATGTTTGCGCGTACTTTTATGCACTATCAATATCAGTTTGCTAATCTTTAACATAGATGTGCCGCCGTCGTCAAAATCGATTTGGACAACCCTAAACTTTATAACATATATATAATGGTTCAATGACGTCATCTCAATTCAAATTACTACAAACGAAATTTATGGTGTCACTAGCTAATAGCGAAAGCGAGTAACGAATACACGGCCTTTGTAAGTCTCTATGTGGCGTGCACGTTTGAATAATAAAACAGATTTCGTTTTCGACATTTACACATATAAGCTTAAGGTTTTACCCTTTTTGGCTCCGACGACAAAACTTTACGATCAACTTTGTACAACTTTATTAGGCTCAGCTTGTGCCAAATCAATTATGTATCTTATGTTTTGACGGCTGACATATATACATACATATGGTTATGATTATATTTTGTCTGAACATTTTTTAAGTCGAATAGTCAAATTTCCGTACAACTGTCCAAATGACAGATATATATTTCTATATCCTATAGGAATTATGAACGCTTATATAAAAACTTTAACATATATAAAATAATCAAACACATGTTATTTTTTATCATAATTATTTTGATTATCATCGTAGTTATTATTGATAGAATTCTTTGAGGTACAATTGTAGGAATTGTTGGTTCAGGGTAATGAACCTTAAGCATTATTAGAGTTGCTATTTATTCCGTTGCTAATTCTTCTGCAAAGTTTAAAAATGCTGACCGCTCAATATAAAAGTCAAACAATGTATTAAAATTTTAAAAAGTCAGTGCAATACTCCGGCACAACGTCTCTCGACATTAAGTCTATCTTACAGCTAAAGACGCTCGAGAGATGGGTTCCTAACATCGTAAGTAATTTAAAAGGTAAAGCCACGAAAACTTTTATTTAACATCTTACTATTATTAACATAAATACAAGAAATTTAATGGAAAATATGCCTTTATACCGTCGAGGAAATGTACTAAAGGATAAACAAGTAGGTTACAAATATAACATCATGTGCGCATAGCAAAATCCATTTATACTAAACGGTATAAAGAAACCCTTTATTTTATTGGATTGCGCTGTGAATAATGATACGACATTTGCATAAGAAGATCGTTACGACCCGTTGAAAATAGCTACTAGCTTAATCCATCATTGAATAGCATTAATTTTGATTTAAGATTCGACGAAATAAATAAGGCAATGGATCCTTTTAGCGTTAGTGTTTTATGAGCCGAGATGTAGTTATATTACATAAATATTTTGTCTATTGTTGTGTACTGAATTATACTAAGAGATGTAATTCAACCGAAAAGTCCTCATTTGCTATTATAATTATGTTTTGTATATTAAAACCATAGAGGCTTAATTTTATGCGTTACATTTGTTATACAATATAGTAATCTGTGTCTATTTAATACAAGTTACTACAAAAACTTAATCAGTATTTGAAAGTTACGTTCATCCATCGCAGACACCGTTAAACAAATATTTATAATGCATAAGTTTATGATTACTACACGTTACAAAAGTGGATAATTCAGGTCCAAATAAAATGCAAAATACATGGATGGGCCGGTTGCTTTCAGAAAGAACTTATAAAAAGCGTTTATATTTTTGTACAAATATAAAGTGCGCCACGAAGTTAATCGCTAATTATTATTTTAAGTTATAGAAATATAATAAAGTTTGAACATTTTATGGTCATAAAGGGTTTATAGAGTATGGTTTTAAGGGTTATCGTAATTTAGTAGTTACACTTAGTTACACTTTCTGATGCTTAATATTGTTAAGTTTAATAATATTAAGTTAACTATAATAGTAATAATACAGTTTTACGGACTTTATTACTTTATATTACTATAATATGTATGATGTTACTAGGCCACTATAATTAAATTATATCGTAACTTGACTAATTGGCAGTTTTATCTGGTTTTTTTACTGCAAATGTTTAATTTATAATATATCCGTTTTGTATGACGTTGTTTTAAACAACGTGTTTGTTTGTTGTAAGCACAAAATTTTAATTCCTGTCGTTTAAAATTTATCTTAGTAAAATACAGTACAGCAACACAAATTACCTTAACAAATGGTACCTGGAACAAAAAGTTCGCTGTATTCGTATCAAGGGCGTTTCTTTTACGTACTTTTGTCCTTTATCGATAGTTTATGCCTATCTCAAATATATACATCTAAAAGCTTTCGTGACAATTACACAACAGACGTGTGAAACAACATACTTACTATTCATCTTCAAAGCTTTTGTATTTTTCAGAAGTTCTTTCTTGATGCCGTTACTATTTTGTATACACATGGTTTTAGTTTTTATATTTTTGTATAGAAAATGCATTATTTTCATGGTTATTTAAGGTTAATTATAATAATATTTAATTTGTTATTTCGTCACCACTATAAGTTATTACTATTTACAACTTTATAATGCCGCCTCCGTGGTTTAGCAGTGCTGATTTGCTTTATAAACCAGAGGTCTTGGGTTCCAATCCCGCGGCGAAACAACTTTGTGTTGTCGTTGTTTTGGGTCTGTTAGGACCATTTGGGTCCGATCACCCAATTGTCTGAAAAGAAAGATAATCCATGCGTCGGATGGGCATGTAAAAAGTCAGTTCATCTGCCAACCCGCATTGGACTAGCGTGGTGGTATCGGTCCGAAAATACCCTAATGGAAAAGGCGTGCGATAGGGGAGGCCTATATCCAGCAGTGGACTAACACAAGGTTGATGATGATGAAGATAAATAAATATATGCTAAAAGCATTTTGAAACTAAGAAATATTTTTTAGGCAGTTTTATCTTTTCTCATCATTTTTTTTAAACATAGACTTTAATACTAGGTTAAACAGATTGCATTCAAACTTTTCTATTACTAATCTCGCTTTAAAAACATTATCTCTATATATTATTTTGCAAAGAACGAAAGTTACTGACATAGTGCAAAGGATTAGCGCGTTGAAGTGGCAGTGGGCCGGTCACGTGGTCCGAAGAACGGATGGTCGACGGGCTAATAAGGTTCTAGAGTGGAGGGCACGTTTAGGAAAACGGAGTTTGGGTGGACCCCCGACCGGGAAGGCGATCTCCGTGCTGTAGCCGTTTCAAGTTGGGACTGAGTATCGGGAGGTCTGCCGTCTTGGCGTTCATTGAAAAGGCCTGTGTCCACCAGTTGACTGATAGGGGCTGATTATGAATATTATTTTGCAAATATGATATAACATTGCAGCTATAACAACGTACAGTACTAAATGTAATAAACAATATTCTAAAGGTTATAGGCATTTTTTACAAGAGATAGTAACACCACTGGATAAAGAGTGTGGAGAATATTTTCTTCAGGGTTGAAGGGCGGGGTAAATAGTTCGTATAAACAAATTGGTACAACTTGTATCAGGGCGGTAAGCGGATTTTAGGCGACTCACGCTGCGTTTCTTATTAGGCTCGTATAATCGTTTCAAGCGATAAAATATATTACGAGCCATTATTATTGGCCGATATTAATACAATCTTTGCCCTTCAAAAAAGAACTATTCGTGCAGTCTATAACTTGGACCCTAAAGAATCACTCAGAGCGTGGTTAACTCAAATTAAAATATTGACCGTTAGTTCCTTTATGGGACAACATTCAAGATTTAACCATTAACAAATTTAAAAAAGTTGTCCAGAAACGTCTGTGTTTTAAAGGTTATTACAATGTAAATGAGTTTTTAAATGATAACACACTCTGGTAATGGAATGCTCGCTCCAGGTTTTTTTCAATAATATGATAATTTTATGTTTGTAATTGTATGTTTATGGTTTCAATTATATTATAAAAGTTGACAAAAAAAAGGTCCCTTTGAGTTTCTTTCGTCGGTTCTTCTCAGGTCAGAGCCGTCCTTTTCCGAACCGGTGGAAGACTTTTGACGTTCAATAAGTGCGTGTATCGCACCTATGTTGAATAAATATATTTGAGTTGAACCAAAATTCAATTCAACATTTTCTACTCGTTAAGTATGATAAAACCTTTAATACGTATGTTAAAGTTTAAAGCTACTTATATATTTCTTCATTAAGATATCTGTAAAACTAATTGTGCCTTAGACTTATTTTATTCGGCAAAAAATTATCCAAACTTCAAATGAGGTTGATGACAAAAATTATAAAGAACCAATATCATTAAATAAAAGTGGAAATTGACAAAAAAACGTCGTATGTTAAATTTTGAGCATATCATGAAATTCTGTTTTTGTGCACTTTTTTTCCTGTTTTGAATTTAATTAAATTTTCAAGAAAGTAAAAGTTGGAAAAAAGTGCTGAAATTCCTTAACAAAAATAAATAAAGTGAGCATATGTAATAAAAAATGTACATTTTTTACTGCATTATTATTATTTAGCATTTTAGCGTTTCAATATTTTGTATACTTTTATAAGCCGCGACCTCCGATTTTTAAAGCGCTATCCCTTGACTAGGCTATGGAGACAGTTTAGTATTGTACTATTAATACATATTTATTATTCTGTTATTACTACGGAATTATATTTTTCTGTTAAAAAAATCAAAATCTGCGCCCTTCTCAACTGTACCATGTTATTGAAATCCGAGACGAAAACTTGTACAACATAATAGTGTTATGTTATATTCGTTTCATTAAATTATATCAGTTTTTTAACTTTTTCAATTCTTAAGCATTTCAATTCGCTGAGAGTATGTCTCAGCGGAAACAAATCCAAACGTCTCAAAAAACTCGAGCGCCAAGTTCTTACAGAACTGTCAACAACCGAGCGGTTATTAAGTAAGAACGTTCACGCCCTCCACCAAACTTGTCAGGGACGAGGCCGTGCCAACACGGTCCAACATTTCCCACCAATTAGACGTTATTGTCTAGTTTATTTCTGGATCGGGCCGGGCGGTGACGCAATACTTGTTATTGGCCCACGACGTCTGCGTAGACAAGTTTACGCGGAATCTGACAAAATATCCCCATGTTTAGGGAAAGGATTTGTAATTTGTTATTATTATTAATTGCAGGACCACCTAGGGGTTCGACCCATGCTTTATAGGCCGGAGGTCGTGAGTTCAAATCATGCGAGTAAAACTAAATGTTATCGTTGTTCTCTGGTTGATTGAATATGTGCCGATTAGATCAATTGCCTGAAAAGTAAGATGACTTTTTGCATAGTCAAATACATTATGATACGATATTATGGATGTAAAAAGTCAATGCCGTTTGTCAAACGAATTTAAGCACTCGTTGTAGGATGCCTTGATACATTTATGGAATGTTATTTATTTCTTGGCTCGTAGACGTCAGATTCGAGTTGCTCTGCGTCACTTCCATTATTCGAGTATATCTAAATGCAATTCATGCGGTTCCTGTGAAAACTTTGAAAAAGGGCTTGGAGATAGAAGGATGGATTTTTAGGGCCATACATTCAGTTAGGAGATCATAAACGCTTCGTAATTAAGACGGTTATATATATTTCAGCAATTTCATATTTTTCATATCATCATCATCATCCTATGTTAGTCCACTGCTGGACATAGGCCTCCCCTAATACACCCCGATCCATTAGGGGGTTTGGACCATATCCCACCACGCTGGTCCAATGCCATCCGTTCTTCGGACCATGTGACCGGCCCACTGCCACTTCAACGAGCCAATCCTATGGGCTATGACGGTATCTTTCGTCCTTTGAAATTAGTAATGAATTCATACCGTGAAACTATATTAAAAAAAATTATAGTACAGTTAGGGCGTATTGCATTCTATACAAAATAATTACATTCATTCCTTGTTTACAGAAAATTTTTAGCTAAATTGTTGCTTTTTAATTTTAGGTAATGATAAAAATATTCTGGTAAAGTCCTCTTTCTTATAGTATGTCGTTTTCTACTTTATAAATAACAATTTGGAAACTAAAAAACCAATTTTTAAAGTTTTTAGAAGAATATGCTAACTGTTTTTTTAATTGCAAAGTTTGTCAACAAACAAAATAGAAAATTATGAACTAACGCTGACAATTTCTTCCTATAATTTTTTGCGACTTCGTTGACGAAAATAAAACAAAATTGATAAAGTAAGGTCTGCAGCTTCACAAGAACTTTTTTTAATTATAGGATGATATTAAATTTCAAAATATAATTAGAACTATTAAACTCTGGAATGAACTCCCCTCTAAGGTTTTTCCTTCGCTCTATGACATGTCTTCCTTCAAACGAGGTATGAAGAGAGTCCTTTACGGTAGGCAGCGCGTTGGTGGTACTCCTGGTATTGCTGATGTCCATGGATGTCGGTGACCACTTCCCATCAGGTGGCCCGACTGCTCGTCTGTCTTCGTTGGCAATAAAAAAAATAAAAAAACAACGGTAACCTAAAAAAATAAGGCTGTTTCTCTTTAGTTTTCGTATTTTTAATTAATCTTTTTACACTTTAGAAATATTGTTATTGTTTAATTAATTAACGAACTTTAGCCGCTAATACATGTTCACGTTCAGCGATTAAGAGTGCTATTATAGAATCGATTTAGTCAAAAAATTAATATATTGTCATTATATGAAATTACTAGTGATTTAAATTGTTTATAGATTGAAATAAAGACACAAAGAGGCGTCAACTGATGTTAAGTGACACACCCTGCCAATAGGAAATACAGCGTTAGACGTATTACTAAGAACGCCACCCTGAAATCTCGGATGTTTGCTACATTATTAAGCTGGCTATAACTTCCTTCAAACTAGAACTTTTTTTCAACAATTACAATTTGTTCTAAAAAAGGAGAAAATAAACAAAATAAAATTGCAATATTAAAATCTAAATAGCTTTTCGCAAGGAGCAAATTACGCTGGCGTCCTCACTGATGGTGTGGGTACGAAGAGCTAATTCGCAAAAGTCGCGCCTCCGGCGACTATCTCATCGTCCTAACTCGATTATCCGACTGCGACTGGGTTAATCCAACATGGCTACTCATCACGCGACGCCAAATTGACTTTACGTTAGCACTAGGCACTTTTGCATTCGGAATAGCTGGCAATTTAAACGTTTCCATGTTGTAGATTGCGTTTATTTGTTTATTTAACTATTTAAACTTTATCGCACGTATATTAAAAAGATGAATAAAGTCATAAGCATTTTCTACAAGTAACCCGTAGGTTGGTGCTGGAGATAAAAGATGATGAACGTTTTTATGGTAGTTATGTCAGTCTCAAAAAGTGGTTCTCGGTGTTCACAAACTTAACTATGTTAAAATTAATTAGAAGCACAGAAGAACGTTTATGAACACGGTAATCTATCTTATTAGCTGATCAGCTGGCGTTCGATGTGTTTATAGAAAAAATAGTACATATTTTACTAATAATAGGTTTCAAAGGTATCCGTAGCGCGCCATACATATTTTGTAAGCAAACTTATACCGTCTTTTGTTTGTTTGTCTTTTGTTGCATTTTTTTAAGCACAAATGAAAATGAAACATAGCTAAAACGAAATTCTTATCACTATAATTATTTATTAAATATAGTTCTTACGAAAAATATTTGAATATATATTTCCTCTGGCAGAGAAGTAATGTTATTAAAAATAATAAAGCTTGAGGCAGCAAACGAGCTCCACGTGTGTTATAAAATCATTGCAATAAACGAGAGGCCCTCGTGAACATTTCCTGCAATATGCTACCCTTATTGTATGATGGAAATTGTTAGAAAAGCAATATTATATGCAAATTATTTTACTGGAATATCGGAGAAGACATAGGAACTGTCACTAGTATTTTCGAGTAAGTATAAAATTATACTTTTGCATGAATTAAAAATAATAACAAAAAAAACTATTATTTAGACAAACATAAAACATTCGTAGTACAATACCGTAACCAATAACGTAATATAAAAAATGTTTGACAGGTAGGGTAAAGGAGATATATGGGATATAAGTAATTTGGTGATAGTTTTAAAACATTTTGTATGACGCGTTGCTTTGTTGGCCAAACGCTGAGACAAATTACCGGAGCAGTGAAAAGGTTTTATACCGTTTACACTTGTAGCAATTGGCTAACGCGGTCATACAAAGTGTTTTAAAAAATATCACCAAATTACTTATATCACCAATATATCTCCCTTTACCCTACACACATACGAAATATGGCACGTTAAGTTATTTTCCAAATGTTTGATATGTCATCATTAGCATACTCGTATTATATAGCAACTTTATCTAACGATAAAGTCAAACTAAATTGATAAAGATTTTTCACCGGTGGTAGGTCCCCTTTTTACAGGAGACCGTTTGGGTGGGTACCACCGCGGTGCCTATTTCTGCCGCGAAGCAGTAGTGTGAAAACACTGCTGCGTTCCGGTTTGAAGGGCACCGTAGCCAGCGTATTTACTGGGTGAGCGAGACTTAACACCCCATGTCTGACGGTAGGCAGCGCGTTGGTTACCACTGGTATTGCCAATGTGCATGGGCGACGGTGACCATTTCCCATCAGGTGGCCCGCATGATCGTCTGCCTGCGTATGCCATAAAAAATATATATTTAATTTATGAAATATTTTTGTCAATATTTAAAGTGATGTTCAAAATATTTTTTATAATTTATTGAAAGACTACGAATTTTATCGAATTTAGTTCACAACACTCCAGATGTTTTATATCCGTTTGTCTGTCAAAGTATTACTTTGCCACCGTTACTCGAATATATACTTAAAATACTTATCGATTTTACGCATATCGAGTTTGTGGAATATTTATGTTTAGCATTAATTTTAAGCTTCATCATTCCAATTCACCTATAAGACATGCGAAGCACCAACGTGCTTCAATTAGTCAGTTGCATGCCTACAAATAAGTACATAAGATTTTACGTAAAAAGTGCAATAACGTTTTACGTTGATAGCATGTCGATGACGCCAACCCAATTTTTTATTGATTTTAGGCATATGAACGTTTACCTGGTGTTTAGAAGGTGGTAAGCTGATACCTGCCGTGCCCATTTGAAAACTAGCGTAAAACGCCCCAAATTGTACCTCCTCTAGTTTAAAATTAACCATATCTATTTTGTTAATAATCTAGTGAGACATTATTAAACAGCTTGATGTAATATAACACGAAATAATTTATAAAGTTATCATTTATAATGCATTACAAAGTATGCGATTATGTAATATTAAATAAAAAAAATATCTAAAAATAATTGTGTTTATGAATATAAATTATGTGCAACGAAATTTGGAAATTGTGAAACCTTAGAAAAATTTGCTTGAGCGACTTTTCCGAAGGTCGACGTCATTCGGAAAATAATGTTATCTGTTTCTGTTTTTATAGGAGTACCCACCAGTCCTTCGCAATTTGCTTGACGATTAAAAATAATTGAATTGCCCGACGTCTAATGAAACACTTCGATTCGAAGACGTTCTATGTACATTTTACGCGCTCAAAAGTAACTTCATTTATTATTTGAAAGGCAGTCTATTTATGAAGCTTCCATTAGCACAAACGGAAATTGTCACGTTACACTGTATTACAAAAGTGTACGTAAAAATGACTTACATATTAAAGAAGTATTTAAGCGTATATTTTCACCTTTTATTTAAAGACTTACTTACATATAAGATGTCTATATTTTTTGGTGAGAAGAGAGAGCATTACTATGATTATAAAAAAGAAGATCTAAACTCTAAGATCATCGTTCCTACCGACATTCTTAACAAAAAACAATAAAGAAATTCGCAGATCAGAATGGAGGGTTTAAAACTTTGTTTTTGACACGAGATATATCTTTGTTTGACAATCATTAATAAGCATTCATTCGTTTTCCCAGTTTTACATCTGACCGACCGGGCAAGTATTACTGCGGTAGATATTATAAATCAAGCAGTTCTGTTAAAACACTACTGTATTCTGGTTTGAAGGGCACTGCCAGCGTCATTACTTGTTAAACGAGACGTAGCAAACGGACTCGTAGCATCTCACGATGCATTCATCAATAGTCGGCCGAATTTATTACCATAAAGGGAACACGTACTTGTCTTTAATACAAAAAAAAAATAGGTCCGTGACTTATTTCAAAAAAGTGAATTATATAATTGTGTCGGTCAGTCTAATGGGAAACGAATGAACGTAGTGATCAAATATCGCGTTTTGTTATGTATGCAGCAGAAACCGCGAAACGTTTTACTGAAATAAAGTAAGAGTTGATTATGTTTATATACGTACATATGTCATCGCAATCTAAAAAATACTTAATTTATTGGTAAGTGAGACTCACATGGTGTTGTGTGAGTCTCACTCAACTATAATAAAAAATAACAACAACGATTAAAACCTAAAACACACATAAAGGTAATTTACTTCTTTTGAATTCTAATTTCGTTTGTTAACCTATTGTGTTATCATGTAAACTAAATTTACATTGAGGCGGATATCTCACGACTATAGAGTTAAGTGTCAAATATCTTCTAATATAAAATTTATGGAAAAATGTGTCAGTAAGCACATAACTCAACAACCCCTGGACTTAATTCTTTTCTTTCGTTGAAGTCCAAGGATGGCTTATACGGCGAAGAACATCCAAATAACTGCTAACAAAACAATAAAAGCAGCCCTTTTCTTTTCCCCATATGAACGTTTTCAATCAAAAATGCATATTCAATTTGAACTTTATTGCTACTCAAAAAGATTAATATTAATAAATTACAAGCACTCGCTAACGCTTATTTCAATACAGTGCGCGTTCCGAAACTGAACAAAAATAATAAGTTTGCGAAATTTTTAATCAGAGTAGAACTTCAAGTTCGCCTCTTAATCCCTCTGGCAGACATCCCAGTCGGTATTTTTAAGTGGGTCCGAGAAGGGTGGCTAACTTTCGTAGAAGCGAAAATGCTTTAGTCACCGAGTGTAAGTGTTCTGTTAAGCAGATTTTTTTTATACATCATCATCAAAAGCCTTTGCGTCTATACAGACGATTTAAGCATGTGTCTGATCAGAGGAACACCTGTTTTCGTGGCTATATAAGCCAATTCGGGAGCGACATTGTCTTCTTCATCAGCGGCAGGAGAAATGTGAATTAGGCAGGGTGGTGGTGCAGGTGTATCTCTTATGTCTCTTATCTTATTAGTAATTGAAACCAGGCTGTATCGTGGTGAACTCTTTGAAAAATAGGTAGGAACAAAAACGTTTGCAAACCATATTTATTGACTAAAGTCTGTCAGTGCCCCTAGTATACGTTCAGAGTCTTTTTTTTACTATGCTTACGCAGGCAGACGAGCAGTCGAACCACCTGATGGAAAGTGGTCACTGACGCCCATAGACATTGGCAATACCGGTATCACCAACGCGTTGCCTACTGTGAGACATTGGATATTAAGTATCGGTTACCCAGTAAATACTCTGGCTACAGTGACCTTCAAACCGGAACATAGTAATGTTTTCACACTACTGCTTTGTCGCATCGGTCTACGGATGAACTTGGGTAAAACCAAGGTCATTCAACGAGCACGTTGATCGGAACCTATCACAATCGATGACAACTGCCATTAAGTGGTTTCGGAGTACGTTTACCTAGGGCAAACGATCGAACTAGGTAGAAAAAACTTTGATGGAGAGGCCAACAGAAGGATTTAGCTAGGTTGGGCAGCTTTTTATAAGCTTCGTTGAGTTTTATTAACAGTGACTTGAACACTTACGGTTAAACTGATTCACAATTTAAGGTCGGTGACCGGTGGTAGGTGCCCTTTTTACAGGAGACCGTCTGATTGGGTACCACCGCGGTGCCTATTTCTGCCGCGAAGTAGAAGTGTAAAAACACTGCTGCGTTTCATTTTGAAGGGCACCTACCTTAGCCAGCGTATTTACTGGGTATTGAGACTGAACACCCTATGTCTCACGGTAGGCAGCGCGTTGGCGATACCATATGGTATTGCCAATGTCTATGGGCGTCGGTAACTACTTCCCATCAGGTGCCATAAAAAAAAGCTATGGAGAGGGCTATGCTCGGAATATCTCTAAAGGACCACATCAGATATGATGTGATCCGTCAGAGTACCAGAGTCACCGACATAGCTCACCGGATTAGTAAGCTGAAGTAGCAGTGGGCCGGTCACATAAGCCGTAATTTTTTATAAAATGTAAAAAACGAGAGAAACGTTATCTTATTGTTATGGGATACGCAATACCTTTAAGATGTATAATGCCACAAATCCGCTCGACGCCTTAAGAAGTGAAATCTTACATATTTTATTAAATATTTAAACTTGCTTCAAAGTCCTTCAAGCAAAAACAGTAATATCTTATCACTTCCATTTTGTAGCAAGAAGATATTTTCTTAGTAGATCCCCTATTACGGGAAACAAATTGCAGTTTCCTGTACAAAACCTCTCCGCAAAAATTTAAATGACGCTAGAGTTTCCACGAATACGGTTGTAATGTTTCCATAATTTCAAACAAAAATAAAATAAGAAAAAATTTAACTTAAAATATGGCCCACTTTTAACAGCGTATGACTATTTTTGCAATATAAGCAGGTAACAATGTGCTGTCCGTACGAAGTTGCGTCGCGTTTTTTGCCACCGCATTTTAAATCTCTGGTGCCTTTTAAGGTATTCGTTTCATCAAATGTCACGTTTCACAACAACCAAAATCAAACGTTTCATTTACACAGAATTACTTTTTTATGCAATAACATTTATGTGAAGTTATCTGTATTGTCTTAAATAGGCTTTGAATTTGCCTGATTGCAATTTTAACAGTGTTTACATTAAAATGCCCACAATAATTAACATTTTTAAAGTGGAATGTCGCAAACCGCCAAGGAGAATTTATAACATAAAATAAAAAAGTAGTACGTACCAGTTTTCAGTTCCTTATTTTTAGCATAGCATTCACTCTTGAAGTTGAAATAAAATTTAAAGAAAGATCAAAGCAATTGAATTATTATTATTATTATTACTCAGAAGTACTTTAAAAATTACATAATATAGATGGAATATGTATAATTTCGTAAAAGATGTTTTATGTCAAACACAATTGACGTCAAATTGTACGTCATTCTTAAAACATAGATATATGTTATCGCAAACTTAATTGTAGACCAATTCAAGTAGTACAATTATGTTAAACATACTTTATGTCTATTTTTTACTGTTTTGGTAGCGTTTGTAATTTAATCGTACGAGATTGTTATTTTTGGTGCCGTAATTTTTTTATGTCTCAAATATCTTTTAAAATATTTATTACAAAATTTAACTACTAGGAGCGCAGCAACGAGGAAAGTTATATAACAAACCAAAAAGAGAACGTACGCTCCGAATATGCTCCGATGATAAACTTTTCTGAGACGCGGAGTATGACTAACGTTCGCTGCTGCATTAACCCTTACCCAGTCGGATCTTCACAAAAGGGGATTACTTACTCCTAAAACACAAATAACCATATTTATGTATATCCTTCTTATGGATGTGCATAATCACTTGTCTATCTATTGTGAGATCCCAATAAGTGTAATAGAGCTTTTAATTAAAGCATGAATAGATATTATATTAATTATAGACATAGATACTTCATTGGCTTGACTAGCGGTTAGGTCCGGGCGCCTGCTTTTAATTCCATCTACGCATAATAACAGTTCGTGTACAAGGTCTGTCATTCACAGCAATTTAATTAGAATGTTGTACTAGGTCAAAGGTTATTGCCGTCGTCGAAGTCATAGCGGCAGTATTAATGTTTTTGCGACCTAATAATTCTTGTCAAGACCATAAATTAGCTCATAAGTGCATCAAGTATATGTAGTATACATCGGTTTGTCATATAACAGTTGTATGTAATTTACGGAGTGAATTTATATTTTAAATACTGTCTTATGGTCCATTGTGTTATGTCTATAACTCTTAATAATTATCATTCTTTTAACCGTAGCTCAAGCTGTGTATAAGTTCATTCCAAAACATATTAAATTACTAGCATTTAATTTATCGAAATATTTATGATTTGTAATGCTTAAGTTTTTATTACATATATTATATTGTTAGATGGTCTATATTATCATGTTTGACCACTTTTTACTAATCAAAATATTTCGGTTAATGGTTGAAAGTAAAGAAAGTAAAATGATACTAATTCAGTGATAATGTTGAACTAACAAAAAAATCGGCGATTTAGCGTCAATTTTGTTGACATTATTTAACAATCTTTTTGATATTACGTCAAATGTCAACATGACTGGCTCTTAAAACTGCCTTCGTAGCCTAGTGGTATGGGCGTGTGCTTTACAAACCGGAGATCATGGGTTCGAATCCTGCGGGGACTCAACAAATTTTCATTGTTGTTTCCTAGTCGGTTAGGGCAATTCGGGCCGATCACCCAATTGTCTGAAAATGATGACTTAAAACATGACTTCCATATTTTTGTTAAATACGTAACTCTATTTGTATGCCTAAATACTTAATCATTATTATTGTTAAAGTATTTGCGATCAAAATTCTTTAAATAGTTACTATTTTTATTGGTAAAAAAGAGGCATTGTAAAGCGTTTTATTTCATGACATTCGTAGCCAATTTAAATATCAAACGAATTTCGGAACGATTCACTCACATTTTATTGTCACTTCTGAGTTCCTAAGTCACTACGAGCATTCCTTTTAAGTTGACGCAATACAGACTTCTTGAAGTACTATGCAATTCATTTTACTTAACTCTTAATGCAGTCGTTTCTTTACTGCATATGCTGTTTTAAATGTTTACGTACATACTTCTTAGTAATAAAGATGCAATAAAAGGCTTACGGTCAAGTAAATGAGACCATAGTAAGCGTGTGATTCTGATATAATGCCGTGGTGGCTCAATATCCTACAATCAGCTTTTAGTTTAGCAAATAATTTTAAAAAGTAGGCATCTAATGTAATAAAGCAAAACACTGTAATATACTTACTTATGTAGAAAACCTATATAATTCAATAATACGAGGCAAACTTGATCGCAGTGTTATAACACCAGTACTTTTCCATAAAATATATATCTCTTGAACAGTATAAAAACTATTTCAACATTTGGCCAAAACAAATAAAAACAAACGGCTTTAGGCTTTTACACTAATGAAATCCTCTGAGATCCACAAAATAATAAGCCGCATTTGAAAGCTAAACAAAACGAACGGTCTGTATGATAATTTTCTTTAATATATATTTTATTACAAACCGCGAAGAGTAACGAGTGCTCTACATTCCCTAAAACACAATGTTTCCTTGTACTATGTGTCATAAACATTGTGGTATAAATTTCATATAGTAACAAGAATTTATGATTCAGAGACGAATGTAATTGTTTCCTTTAATTGTTTAATAATTGTTTTACGGCAGTAAACTAACGGAATCACAGTGTTGTTTAAAGTTTTGGTTTTTGTAACATAGCTCCAAATTACAATTTAACGCATAGTAAATGATTCTGAACACGGTAGTAAAAATAATTAATAATATATACGTTGTTGTAAACAAACTTGTGATGTCGCTTGCCAAGGCACTCTAGGAGAGCTACGTTTAGGCTTGACGTTGTATTCTGGGACAACGTATATTTATATTTATATATATATATACAAGAAATAATTTAAACCCATAATCATACATAACGTATCTGAATTTTAGACAGAATAATTAGACAGTTGCCTCAAGTTTCCAAGAAATAATACTAATTTGACAAAATGTATATTTATTATTTTAAAAGGCCCTTCTTAAAAAAGTTGTAGTAGACTGCCTCGGCAAGCGACATAAAAAGTTGGCACTTTTAATCACGTATCTAAAATGGTACAATATTTGTTAGCTTCACACTAAAAAACAAGTTAAGAAACAAAAAACTCAAGAACACCTGATTTTTGCTAACATATTCTGTATATGCCAATAAAGCTCACTAAGCGATAATATTGCAGATAACGAATGTATTACAGAAATAGACAAAAAAGACTACATAAAAATTGAGTTTATATCATAATGGCGTTATGAAAATACCAATTATAAATGCTATAACCACTCGCAGCCGTTCTAGTTTGTTGTTTTGATGCCACTTTAGAACTTCTAACTTTAGCCAACGCCGTCGCATTAGCGGCTTCAGATGCGATTTTCTTTAGCAAATAATTCCATTGATATTATTCTGAGATATCTGAAATAACAAATCACGTATCGGGAATGGATATCAAACGGATATTTGTTATTTGTGTATGTTTTTATAACTCAGCCAGTTTTATATGAAGGTTAAGGTATGATATGGTAACCTTGCTGATTTATTATAAGGTTTAATGACCGAAAAGCCGTTTTAAACGTCCCGTTTATTAGATAATTACCATTAGTTTAATATAAAAAATCTTTACTTCCATATTAGTATTATAAAGAGGAAAGGTTTGTATTTATATTTGTAATGGATAATCTTGAAAACTTCTAGACTGATTACCGATTATATTAATGAGTGACATAGGCTACATTAATTACTAGAATTAAATTAAATCCTTAAAACTCTCTATTTATTTCAACTGAAAATGAAGAATTATTTCCATATAATTTCTCAAATCTGTTTTGATTATCATTATTAGGCGGGGCGGATCTATATGCTATTTTAAAGAACTATTGATGACTTAGCTTATAACTAGTATATATATCCAACTGTACCAGATGATAGCTTTTTATTTTAATTACGATAAATAAGTTTCCAGAACCTTTGTAATCACTTTGGTTTTATTTATAGTGATGGTCGAACAGCTCCTAATTGATTATTTACACTTATTATAATATTATTAACCATTGTTATACATCAGCCTGTATTAGTCCACTGCTGGACATAGGCCTCCCCTAACGCACGTCACCTCTTTTAAGGGTTTTTGGACTGTATCCCACCACGCTGGTCCAATGCGGATTGATGGGTAAACCATTGTTATTGCACGGGTAAATATTATAGATGTGATATTATGTGTGTTTATATTACTTCTAATTGAATAATATATAAAATTTAATTAAATTTTTTGATAGTTTTTAGCATTGTACTTTTTCCCCTGGAAATCAATATGAGCTACAATTACATTGTACATTATACAGTGTCTATTACTGTATCTACGTAGACGCATACATATATATCTATGTCTGTACCAGTCTATACTAATATTGTAAAGAGGAAAGATTTGTATTTTTGTGCGTATATTTGTAATGGATAAACTCTAAAACTACGCCGATTAAAAAAATATTTCACTAATGGAAATAGCTTTACTAAAGTTCCATATATGTTTTTTACCCATCCGTTAAGATCTAAAAATAAAACGGGCAGAGCCGTGGACGGATTGCTAGTTAAAAATAATTTGAACGAGATGATTATTGCTTAGACATTTAGTTACTTTTAAGCATTAAGCAGAAGTCAACTCAAAATTATTGCTCTTTGTCAAATTCGAACGACACTTGTATACGATCGGATTACCTAAGTAAGTTGAAAAGAATAATCTCTATATATCATATTACTAATTCAAACTTTTAATCAATCAAAGACCTTTTAAAACTTTACGTGGAATTTCATTAGATATTTATCATGCAATTGACAAAATAGCTATAATTCTCATATTTATATAATGTTTATATAGATAAATTCAAACTTTTTTTACAAAATAAATGATATATTAAAAAATTGAAAAAAGTAGTAAATTTACAAAAGCTTGTTCTTTTCAAATGCAATTTGACTACAATAAAAGTAAATATATATATTTCATAATTTATTATGATTTTTGATAATACGATACAGCTAGTCTCAGTCATTCTCTTCGTATCCTAATAAGCCATTAGTTGAAAAGATGGTAAATAAATTAAAATTATGCATTTATTGTATGCTTTAAATTGTAATTTTGACTCTGAATAAAATGTAAAATAAGATAATTATAATTTCTGGATCTTTATTTAATCACAGTTACATGGATATTTAGATAATTCTCTTTATCATTTCAATAAGAGGTTTGGCCATTAATTGGCTAGTAATTAACAAATCAATTTTGATAATTTTCTTTACAAATCTTACACAAATTGGAATTCCTTTTTACTTCTACAAAATATAATTTCTTGGATACTTTATAAACGTTGATTGGATATTTTTAGATAAACTTTCTTTCATCATTTCAATATAACGAAGAGTTTTGAATAAGTTTAAAAAACGCTTTGTAGTAATTTAAACAAATGTCATAATATTTTGTTCAGGATTAAATCATGTTTTCCAGTTTACACTGATAACAACTAGAAGCGAGAGGTCTGACGTCATCGTGTCGTTATTAAGAGATAAGAGCTTAAGTTACTTAAATAAGTTATCTTTCGCGTGCTGCGTAGGTCGTCCTTCCATCTTTTAGGGGTATCGCCTACATTTGAAGCGATCGCCAACTGTTATCTAATAAATTGTTACGTTCACTTTAATGCGCTAGAAGTTTTCTCATCTCTCTCTTATTGATGTGAAATTTTCTATTTGTTTACAAAATATTAAAACATTAAAAAAGACTTTTGAGAGACTAGTGATTAAACTCTGATCCAACCCTGTTATAACTCGAGGTCGAGTGCGAATCTAAAAGCAGGGTAACAACTTTGTGTTATCGTTGTTTTCTGGTTAGTTAGGGTTATTCTGGGCCAATCATCCAATTGTCTGATAAGAAAAATGATCCATGCGTCTAATGAGCATATAAAAGTTGGTTAGAAAGCAATAACAAAAATCTTGATTTATTACAAAAGAATATAATTATTTAAGAAACTCGCTGTTGCCGCGACTTGTTTTGCGTGCCAATATATTAACTAAGGTTACACCTACATAAACTTAATGAAACTTTCAATACAGTCGAGTTTACTCGTATTACTAGATTATAGTCATAACCCACAACAGTATTCTGAATCTAGATTTTTAAGTCCCTTGGTAAATAACAAGCGAAACCTGACGGATCGAGTCTGGTACGAGCCGGATCGATAATCGCGTCTCTTACTTTGGACGAGCGATTTGATATTAATTATTCATGGAGCGATACAGTCTAGCTCCTAGCCAATAGAAACCTATTTCGAAAATACGCGTTTCAATTTAGTCTCCGGTACCTACGTCATTTAAATTAATATACGGATTATGGCGCTTTTCATAATTTCTTACTTGATCTTCATTCAAACTAGTCATCAGTAAATCAGTGCAAGTGGTAGAGTCAACAAAATACGGTTAAAACTTTACTCAAAAAGTCAGAAAATACTTCATTGAGGGTGGGTTGTTGTTTAAAATTATCTTATAGAAATATTTCCTACCCAAAATATTTAATACGGTGTTATCGAATGATGTGACCAATAATAACTTGCAATCAGTAATCTGAATTATGAATTTCGACAAAAGCTGATAATTATCAATCTTTACTTCCTATAAAAATGCAACTTCAAACAAAACAATTTCGCTTGACATGTTAACAAACTACCTATTATTCAATAATAACACCTTATATATTGAGGCGTCTTAACCGAATATAGTTATACCTCACTCCTAATTTTCGGCAAAATATACCACGGTGTATCTACTGTCAGGAATATGTCAATAATACATATCCTGATTTAAACAGGATACATACCTGCAAAGAGCACGCTAGATATTTCTACCAAGGTGACAGACACTAGTTTTGTTCCTTCTTGCGACGAGGATTATGTGTATCAGTATCTAGCAATCATCTTAATTAAGGAAGTTATAATCAATTATTGGGTACATACGATGTAAATTAGGATCTTTTAGGGAGGATTATTTCTAAATCGCAGTATTTATAGACAGGTGATGTTGCTAGTCGAAATGATTTCCTGATCATTGTGCCATCGCAGGACAATTATAATTATACTTAGATTTTTGTCTTTATATACATGATAAGAGGAACACTTTTATCACACAATATCTAGACTCGAAACTCTAATTTATCTGTCGATCGGCAAACGATAAGACAGAAGGAAAGATGAATTATTATCGACTTTCTCGTCGCTTCATTAAACAGAGAAACCCCGTCGAGCGTATCCTAACTTTGACATATGTTTCAGTCAGCTAATAAGGTCATTATTAACAGACAACTTTATGGAACCCGACTTGTTAGATTATCCCGAAATAATGATGTCCACTCTATGTAAAGGCAACTAGTTATCTTTCATTGTTAAATCATTTCGGTTTCGGTTAGAATGCTTACTTACAATTTAATATGTTGATGCTAACAATTGTTTTTAACCACGTTCGTTTAACTTGTTGATGATGCAACAATAATTACGCACATGTAGTCTGTCAACGGCTCTTTGCGTGTTACTTAAAATTTTTGGAATGGATTATACACTGGTAAAATGTGACTTATGTCACTAAATAATGTTAAGCTTTGTAATAGTAAAAAAAATATCAAATCCACTAATTTATGGATTTTTCGCGTTACTTAAATATATTTATTCCCAACGTTTCGGATTCTTTTCAGCATCCATGATCACGGGCAGACTATGGATGCAAAAAATCCGTAAATTAGTGGATTTGATATGTATAATAATAGCGTAAATAAAAGAAATAATTAAGTAAAAAAATAATTCACATCGGTCTATTAGCTTCGGAGCTCATTCGAAACAAAGAAAAAATTATTCCTCTTTATGAAGTTAGAATCAATCAAAAGGTTTAAATTTATATTAATGTGCCAATTCCTAAAATAATCGGGTTTATTTTATTATTATTCATAATAAGCGTGTCTTCTCTAATTTTTTTACGCTGTTGATCTAAAGTACATTAGAAATAGGCAACTAATAAATACGATGGATACTATAATTGTAATTTTTAACAATAACTATTAGATGGTGAGAATGTCAAGTAACTCTTTGATAAATTATGACAACACCGAAAAGAATATAAGTCAATATTTACCTTTACTCTTAACGTTCTAAACGCAAAGGTCAAATTATACCTTTGTAAAAACATGCCCATGCATCATGGTAATAAGAATTGGTTGTAATGAGGATATGGGTAATCTTCAATATCCTCAAGATGTGCTGTCATATCGTCTCGACAGTACCGCAGGAAAAATATCATATGTCACAGATTTAAACATATACTATATTCTTATGTTTAAGAGTTATCCCGTTGTAAAGTTTATACTTAAAAGTAAGTAATGGTTTCGATTGTGCCTGTAATAAATTAAACAAAATAATGCATGATATGTGGTGCCTGAATCTATGTGTTTATGAATACAATCGTATATGAATAAAGTTAAGTATTATATTCGAATTTATATTATAACTAATTAAACTTTACTATTTGGCACCAAGACCTTTTTTACGGTTCATGTGCGTAAAAAAAGCGTGATCAGTAACTTAATGAGAATCAAAGATCTTTTACAGTACGTAGGTCGTAAGTTTGAAGCCTGTGAGAAGTCAACTTGGTATAACTGTTGTTTTATGGTTGGTTAAAGAAATATAGGCCGATTATCTAATCATCAGCCTTTGATAGTCCACTGCTGGACATAGGCCTCCCTATACACCCTTTCCATTGGGGGTTTGGACCGTATCCCACCACGCTGGTCCAATGCGGTTGGTGGGTGGACCGACTTTACATGCCCATCCGACGCATGGATCAACTTACTTTTCAGACAACTGGGTGATCGGCCCAAATTTCTCTAACCAACTAGGAAACAACAATGAAAATTCGTTGAGTCCCCGCAGCATTCGAACCCACGACCTCCGGTTTCTAAAGCACACGTCCATACCACTAGGCTACGGATCATCTAATTGTTTAAAAAGTAATATAATCCACGTTTCGGATGATCTTGTAAATAGTTGGTAATGGTTGTCAAGACCTTCCTTGGTCAACATAATATCAAGACCGTACTCTACTGGATCGATTCAAATTTATCCTACGCTCCGCGTAAAATTGTAATTCAGGTAACACTGGATGGATAAGAGGCCGACCGTAAGAAACCTAAACGGTAATAGGTTAGAAAGACAAAATGGAAAGCCAACGTGCCTCTATTCAGGAGTAAAGATTTTTCATTTTCTTTTAAGTTATTTGAAAAGGCATAAAGAAGGATAGACTGAACGACCGCACTTAACTAAAACACTATTGTGATTCAACTTAAAGTACTGCTTGCCTTGCCAACTTCACATATTCGATCGTAGAGTAATGTGTTACAACATTAATGTAGAAATCGTGATAAAAAGACCCCTTTGCAGTGATTTATAGTTCTTTTCAATGTATTTTCAACCTTCGACTTCAACGACCATTGAACCTGCGTTGAAAGCATTTTATTTATTGAGATGAAAGAAGAATGAAACACTCGCCCGGTCAAACTATTATTTTTTCGATAACAATGCAGCACGCAGAAGTAATAATGATTCGCCCGAAGCAATACCCATTCAAATTGATATTTTACTGTAAAACTTTTATGGAGCAACAAGATGAAATACGAGTGAAGCATGTAAATGCAATAATCACCCGCGGAATTTTATTTGCATTTAAATTAATCAATTTAACAATACCAGCTAGGACTTTTATCAGCATTTCTTTGCTGCATATTCCCTATCTTTAAAACACTTCTAACAGTATTTTCATGATAGCCATAAGTACACCTTACTGTACTCACTGATTCCCTGGTAATATTTTTAATGAAAATAAGAACACATATAAAATAAAAAATATAGTAATTTTATTTAATAATCTGCGCGTAATTGCACCGCAATTTTTCTCGCCGCACTTTAAATCTGTCATATCTTTTTAGGTATTCATTTAAGTAAAATGTCGTCTATGACACGTGTTATGTACATAAAGAATTTTTTCAATCCTTTAACTTTTATATGAACATAAAATGTATTATATTATGTATGCAAATTTAAAAAATGCTTACATGAAATTGCTTATTGCGGGATATTCTTAGCACATATGCTCTAGCGGACTTTATTGTAGACCATTTAAAAAATTATAATTACGTGAGACATATTTTAGTTCTGTCTTGTACGGTTTCACCAGCGTTTGCAGTTTAATCGCACAAAGTCGTAATTTTTAATGCCGTCATTTTCTTAATTTCTTAAATTTCTATTAAACTACTTTACATATAATTGTTAAAAATAATGGTACCAAATGATAGCTAATACCTACCATTTAAAAAACATATACAAAATCAGAACACTAAGAGCGGAGCAATTCGGAATTACCTCGTGGTAACATTAAAAAAAAACACACGCTCTGAATTGAGTTCCTTCTTTCTTTTGGGAAATCGGTCAATAATAATAAATAAATAAGTAAATCAACTTAACGTTACTAATAACTCTCTTTAACTTTGTTTTTGTACTATAAAATTTATGAACTTTAATTACGTGTTATTGACATATTTCTTATGTTAACCAATATTTTGAGTCAACAGTTACATAAATCAGCGCGGTTTTGTGATACGAATATACCTAGTTAAACTACACTGTGGTATTTTATTTGCTTTATAAAAAGTGAAGCCATACTTTGAAATTAAAATAGCAAGTTGACATTTAATGTTTAGAATTTTGTTTTTTCATGTAGTTATCGTCGGTAAGATCGCATAAGTTTTGCTTGACCGTAAATAAAATTATTTCTAATTTGACTACGGAAAATATATCACAGCCCACTGCAAAGACAACACTCAAATCCGTTCCGTTATACGTAATACTTTTTAATACAAAAGATTTAATTAAAGGACTGAAAGTTTTAATTGATTTCTGCAAAATAATTGATGGAAATTAGAACGAGTACTCGGAATGAAAGATTGAGAAGTAATGTTCAGTTACGTCCTGATAATATCTTGCCATCGCTAAAGGCTGACGTATTACTTTATCGTTTGACCAATTTATTCATAGAATTAGCGGAAACAAAGTCTAACGTCAAAGTCAATTGGCGCTAAAAAGTCTGACACTCTGAAAGGTAAGGTAAACACTGTGTGGGAAATAAAAATGACCGCGGTTCACGAACAGCCACACAATTGCTTCTGGTGCCATCAGTGTTTGATATTGTTTGCATCATTTATCACGAGATAAATTGGCTAAACTATTAATTTTCTTTAACTAAGTCCTAACTAACCCCACTAAGGTTCAAAGGCTAAACTATTACGTTGCTTTAACTAACCCCCCGTAGGTTTAAAGTCCGCACAGGTACAACTTTAAGTTTTCTCTATCGAATCAAAGTAGAGATCGTTTGCCACATTGCGTTAAAAGTGATTAATCCATTTAGCTAATAGAATTACATTTAGAATTTAATGGTTATCGACAGCAAGGGAATTAACGTTCCTGATATGTAATCTATCTATCCAATACACTTAAACTTCGATTGATTTATGGAGTTTATATGCTCGTGGATTATTATTAAAACTAATTATATGTAGTTGCACTGAAACAGAATTGGTAAAGAACTTACGTAGTAATTAAAAATGTAATACTTTTTGGGTACTTTTTTACTTTTCACTAGGAATACATAGAGTCGATCCGATTCTCGTTATTTTATGCTAGACGCCGTGTACGGACTTAACTTCAGTCTGGGCAACATAATCTTGGGATATTGGACAATAAAAGTGTACGTGTTTGAACATAGCGGCGCGTAAAACACCAGGATCGCATAAACAAAAGTAATCAAACTTCCACAGCGGGAATAGCACGTGAGCGAACTCGGTAATTAGATACCGAGTACTTATCCATATAGATATTTGACTAAACTCTTGAGAGTCGCTCTTAGGACTATTCTATCTGTCCTAATTATTATCTATTTCAATATATTTTCAATTTTATACATTAAAAACAATTTGACAACTATATTAACTGTATAAAAACCGAATTGAATGCCAATAATATTACAAATCCATTAGTTCAGGTGGCTGAATTGTACATATTGTTGTATTTTACCTGTGCATATCTCTTGTCAAAGCCTGAAGTAAAGCTTTGATAAATAGCAACAAAATAAAACTTAATATTTTTTATAATTTATAACATGTAACATATAATGTAAAAACACGATGTGTTGAAAATTACATCAAATTAATATATACCTATAGACGATAGACAGCTGAATTGCTCTCTCCAATACACTATACAGGTCATCAAAATGTATTAGGGCTGATACTTTCCTCGCAATGGGCATATTGAACTTTAACATTATAGTGGACGGCGTAATAAGCGATATAATAGTAACTAACAGCAACGTTACTAGTATCAGAATTTTCCAGTTTGAAAGTAACTATATGTGTAACAATTTGTGAAGAAACGTGCAGTATAAAGTTATTTTTGAAGTTTAAGACCCGGCTGTCAAGATCATTTTAGCGTTCGTTATTGGATGTCATTGCCTTCAAATTTACTAACAATTAAATCACTCTTAGATTGCGTTACCCTTGGGTTGAAAATGTTAATTGCGAGACGATCTGCACAAAACTGTTATTCAGGTCAAATCTGGATGGATTAGAATCAGAGTCCAGGAAAATAGGACTTGGAGAGGGAATATGAAATAAAGACTTCGATCGAAACGCTCTTTCACTAAATTCTGCTTTAAATTCAAAAGACATATTGTGCCCGATTGCTAGAGTACTCTCTTATCTTATAGTTTTAGTCAGACTCAGGATTAAGTTTCGTAATCCTATTACTTAAAAACACGTTTTTATTACAAGTTAGTAAAAGTATTTTGCGTACTAATAAAAATATTCAAGTGCTTATGCTGATTGGATTTGTAACTACTCATCCTTGTTTACTATACAATTTAGTGTAATATTATTAGTCATGTTTAATCTAAATGCACTCGACTAACAATGACAATATTTTGAGTATAATTCGTATTAAACCTTAAGATTATAAAGAGGCTGAGATATTTGGTTACAGGTCTTTAGTTTGGAAATATTTTCGTATTTATTTGTCCAAAACAACCGTGATGAATCTATGTATAAATAAAGATATGATTAAAAATTCTGAAATTATTGTTTAATTTTCCCTTAAAATACTTATTGTCTGTATTCCTTGAAACATAACAAAATAATATAATTAAAACAAAAATTCTAAAAGTAAGTGAGAAAGTTTTCAAACTCCAACATTGATTGAATGTTAACCTCTTTAACTGTGTGAAACATTACACAATGATTCTGATTTTATGTATTTTCTTTCACAATAATCGTCGCAATACTGTTCCTAAAGTTCTATTTTTTTAATTAACTTATAACATAGTCTAAAATATACACAATAAAGTACTCGGAGATTGCAAGCATAAAACTAGTCTAGATAGAAGCCCACAGAATGTGGTTCACAATTGTATTATAGCGATACAGCCTAATCGATAGACGGTTTACTTACATACACTATCAAAAAGGCGGACATTAAACTGAAATCCTTGTTAAAATTCTTGGTTATATTTCAGTCTGTAGAAAACTAAAAGTTAGGCCAATAATTAGTTAATATAATAAATAACTAAGTGCTCTTTTAGAAGAGTACAGAACCATTTTACGCAATACAAGCGGGTAACAAAATATAAAATAGCCGTGTGATTTTTCCTCTGCATTTTAAATCTCTCATATCCTTTGAGATATTTATTTAATCAAATGTAAATATGACATGTTTTATGCTAATACCATGAAGAATTTTTTATATGTGTTAATTCAAATTCAAATTCAATATAGAAGAGTAACACTCGCTTATTGATTGTCAAGGACGCTACCACCGGTTCGGAATAGGACGCCTTCGACTGAGAAGAACCGGCGAAAGAAACTCAGCGGCCCTATTTTGTCATCTCTTAAAATAATCAAATATATACATATAAATTTTCTCATAAGCCACATACAGTTCTATCATACGTATATTATACTTCAAAAAGCCTGAGCGAGCATTCCATTACCAGGCTGTGTTATCATTTATAAATTCATTTATGTTATAATAACCTTTAACAGATAAACGTTCCTTTACTACTTTTTTAAATTTATTAACAGTTAAATTCTGAACCTTTACTGGGATTTTGTTGTAAAAGCGTATACATTGTCCCATAAAAGATTTACTTATTCTTTGCAGTCTAGTTGCTAGAAGAATTAAATTATGTATGTTTCTAGTATTTATGTTATGTGCATCATAATGTCTGCGAAAATCATTTCTATTTTTTTGCACATACATTAGGTTTTTGAATATGTATTGAGAAGTAACGGTTAGTATTTAAATCTCTGTGAAAAAATTTCTTAGGGTTTCTTTGGCACCCAGGTTATAAACCGCTCAAATAGCTCGTTTTTGGAGGACAAAGATCGTATTAGTATCCACCGCACTTCCCCACAGTAGAATGCCATAAGAAATTACACTGTGGAAATAGTTAAAGTATACTAACCGGGCCGTCTCTACCGTCAGTTAATAGTCTGATTTCCTTGACAGCATATACTGCAGAGCTGAGTTTATTCGACAGCCTATTAATATAAGGGCCCCGCTGTAATCTGGTAACTATTGTTATTCCCAGAAACACCGTTGACTCAACAACGTCTATCACTTCCTCATCTATAAACACTTCAAATTTACTCGGTCTTACATTTGGAGTCATAAATTTAATTTTGTCTTCTTTTGGTTTAGTAGCAAATTATTGACACTAAACCAGTGCGCCACTCTAGAGAGAGTATTATTTACATCGTCATTTACTAGCCCCAAAGGCCCAGGAATAGACCCTTGTGGGACCACAGTTATTTTAGAGCTGCTCCTTGCGTCCTTTCCGGTTTCGCTATTATAATGATCTAAACTATCTAAACATTTATCCAGATAACACACTTTTTTAAAAATTTTAGAATAGGCGCCAACACGTGCAACAAAGTTATTGTTATGATTATATGTTCTTTGATTATAAAGCTAATATTATCTCCGCCTGCTTTTATGGATTCCGACGGTTGCCCATTCACTAAACGCTGCAGAACCTTTAGATTTAACCGTTTTAGAAGTAAATATAGTATTAAATTCTTTTCTTATTAAAGTGAATAATGCGCTAAAAAGCACATGTGGATTTTCATCATAATGTAAATATTTCACTTTTTGTAATATATTACTTCTGAACTTCTCAATACGCTTTTTATGCATAGAAACAAACATTCTTGTTTCTTGTGAACTTTTGTTATATAACATTCTATCTATTCGAAGTGAGGCAAATTGACCACAATGGTCAAGAAGTTAACATTTTAATATTTGATTTATTTAATGGTTGATAATTAGTATATATATTATCTATACATGTTGCAGAAGTCTCAGTAATTCTTGTTGGTTCAACAAATAAATTTAAAAGGTTATATGAACTTGACAATGATCTGAATCTAATTGTGGTGTTGCAATTATCTAACAAATTAATGTTAAAGTTACCACAAATTATAATATACTTATTAGATTCAGATAGTTTTAACAATATTTCTTCTAGAGCAACTTCATAAGGTTCATATAACGCTGTGGGAGGTCTGTACATGCATCCAACAATGAAGTGCTGAAGCTCTGCACAGACTATTTCAATAGTCCGTTCAACAGAGAGGCTCACAATATCTTTACGATTTTTAAATTTTATTGTACTATTAATAATTATTAAAGAGCCACCGCGTATAGCTTTATCTCTACTGAACAGGCTAGCAACCTGGTGACATCCAAGATTTAACATTAACTGACGTTCTTATAGCCAGTGCTCATCAATATATAATACATCAATTCTACAACTATTCAAGAAGAGTTCAATTTCAAGTTCTTTACCGGCTATCCCTAAATATTTTGATGTACCAGGTTCATACACTGTGTGCTTTTGTTAGAATTTTTTTTAATAACATTATTGTTTAATAATAATAAAGTATTTTTTAATTTGCAAGAGATTTTCTCCATTGTCTTAATATTTAATTTAAATTATTACTTGGAACGGATTCCAAATTATTCGATGTCACAATTTTTATGTGAACTTACATTTCCCAATTGCAATTAAAAAAAATATTAAAATGGTTGTCGTGCATTGTGTATGTTAAAACCTAGATATAGATAGATATAGATATGCGCTCCCGAACTTTATTATAGACCAGTTTAATAAGGAGAACATACTTTATGTCTATCTTTGACGGTTTTGTAATTTAATCGCACAAGGTAGTGATTTTTGGTGCAGCATTTTTTTTTAATTACTCAAATATCTATTGCACTACTTACCACATAATTACAAAAGGGGGCAATGGGAAGCTTTAAAAAAATAATGAACAAAATCAAAGTCCAAGGAAAAGAAACATACGCTCCGAATTGAGTACCTCCTTTTTTGGGAAGAAGGAAGAAGAACCCGCATTGGACCAGCGTGCAATAACGAACAATGCAAATCATTTAATAATAGTGTGTTTTTTTATTATAAATTTGTATTTTAAAAAAATATATAATTGAACGACACACAGCTCTTCACATATAACTACTCTTGCACTAGCCGCAGACTGAATATACAAGGATCAAGTCCATCCATTTCATTGAGAAATAGCCCGCAGTTAGGTTCATAACAGTCGAGTCAACGTGAGTGATACCGTACGCGTAATCGAAACCGGTATGGACTGGTAAACGTTGTAGGGTGACCATAAATACCAACGTAGTAAATCTACATATAGACATATATACTTTAGCCAATGAAATTACGTAAATGGAGTTCGTTAGTCAATTTGTCAATGTAGTAGCGTTCTTGGGTCTTATTGATATCCCGCTTGATGAAGTGGTCCGTCCCGAAGGTATGGATTCGATTCCCACTACGCAATATATTGCTAAATATATTATTTTCTCAAGTTTGTTTGATTGTTTATCTGTTTATTTACAAAAGAAAATTAAGTTTTTTTATTTGTCAGTCATCTAGTGTCCACATCTTTTATCTTTTAATATTGAACTAGATGGTTTTATGTTAGCGTTGCTTGTTACTTATTTAGTTAAGATTTTCCGCTGAGATCCAACTAATAAAACACTAAGTAGAAGTGGCTTACATTCTTAACATTGATTTAAATACCTTTCATATGAATCTTTAACGGTTCAGACTTTTGCGTTAAAATAAGACTTACTGTCTTGGGTAATAAGTCGATGGTCTGTGGTATACATAGTTTTTGTTAAATTACAGAATTTTAAGTCAAGGAATTATTATTAGGTAGCAGGTAAAAAAAGAAATAACACAGACCTTTACACACAATGTAGGTTATGATACGATACTTCATATGTAAAATGTATAATCTATACATATTCTTGCATATGTATGTATGTTGAATCTGTATCGATCTTTCATGAATTCAATATATTATTTTTTTTGATATTTTTTATTGATATATTATATATTGACTTTTATTAAAAACCAGATATTAACGCTAGGATTGCCTAGACTTGGAACTCAATCTCCTGATTGGGTTTATGTGCTAATCAAAATATATTCACTTTTATTTGCCTTCGTCATCTAAAACGCTTTTTCTACCTTTTCAAATTTCCATTGAATACTAAGTATTATAAAAGACATTTACGGTATCAATAGATTGTCAAAATCATAAAACTGTAAGTTTAGAACTAGTTAATGTACTGGATTCAAAACACGATACTTACTTTTATAAATAATGAATTGTATGATAAACTTAAAATATTTCAATATCATATTTTTTTCTAAGTAATGATTCTATACATAAAATAAAGTAATAGAAAAAAAACAGCTTTAATCACTTAGTACTAGATATCGCAGATCAGTGACGACGGTGATTGCTAACAGGAAGTCATCAGGAGAGCACAAATGTCAAAAATGCGGTAAAAAGATTGGAGCGACTATGGCGGAACAGGGGTATTACCCGCAACACCAAAAAGAAGCTAATGCAGGCGCTCATATTTCCATCTTTTTATATGCTTCTGAAACCTGGACATTAAAAGCGAGAACGAGATCGAAGATAGACGCGTTCGAAATGTGGTGCTGGCGCAGAATGTTGAGGATATCCTGGACGGAACGTCGCACAAACGAGTCAATCCTCAAACAATTGAATATAAGAACACGACTCTCAACTATCTGTAGGCAAAGAGTCCTCAAGTTTTTCGGACACACGGTCAGACGAGGCCCAGACAGCTTGGAACGGTTGATTATTAATGGTTGTGTAGAAGGAAAAAAAGCGAGAGGGCGGTCTCCTACAAGATGGACTCACACAGTTTAGGATGCTACGGGAGCTACCCTACAAGCATCCATCCACATGGCGCAAGACAAGAAATGGTGGCCAGGGCAACGCACCATAGTCACGTCCCTCAGTCATGAGGTTACGACGAAAAAGAATAAAAATCGAGCTCTCTAGCACAAAAATTAGAGTCTTTACCAACTAGGTTAATTAGGTCATCAAAATCAGTATTTTTTGGTTTCGGATGATATTTTGCTTCCTACATGATATGTTACTAACCGAGTGCATGGTTCATTGATAATAACAAAAAATAGCTTAAAAATTAATGTGTGTTCTATGTTATTAAATGATATTGTTGTGAATATTTCGTGTATGTTCCTTTTATTGTACATGAGTGTTGTTTTTTTTAAGTTCAAATAGATTTTATTATTATTAGTTTTATTTAATATGCTTCTCTCATCTTTTATAGTACAATCAAACTTATGCTTTTAAGGTGATCAATTTTCTCATTACATTGCATACATTGCAATTAATATAATGTTATCCACTAAGAGCTGATATAAAGTATCGGAGTTGAAAGTCCAGTAAACAATTTCCGGTAAAATACGTTTATTATACATATCAAATCAACATTACACGGATTTTTCACGAAAAGAGTCCGAAAAGCGGGGAATAAATATAAATAATTAAAGCGCAAAATCAATAAAAGAATACTACCAAGACAAACCTGCAGCACACAAAACAAGCTATCATTACGTAAATTTATTCATGTTCTACAAAGGTGTTGTTAACATTAAAATTTTTGACATAAAGGGTTACAACGATCTAACAATAGCTTCGTCCCATATTCACACAGCTATTCGTGCTGCGATGCTCAAGCTTGCGCGTGACAAACGACCAAAGGATATTTAGCTTTACGTAATGCTGTATGTTGCGTCGAAATTCGGCCTTTACGGGCACGACGAAATTGCAAAGCATTACAACGGGCAATTTCCTTGACGCCCACGTGCCTGAATATTTTAAAGGTGATTTATAATTGTGGTGAATACGTTTCTCCGTGAGTTATATGACTGGATAAGTGGCATATTTGATGACATCTTTCTTTTTTGGATGAAATTCCTGTTTCGCTCTTTTTGTAATTTTTTTAGGTATGTGCCGCCACTGTATAAATTAACTTATTGTGGTATAAATTAAGCAAGGCTTGTACTACGAAACTAGATAACTGCCAAATGCATAAACCTATTTTTCTTTGTATAAAAATACTTATTATACATGTACTGCCACCGTAACCTAGTGGTAAGAGCGTGTGCTTTAGAAACCAGAGGTCGTGGGTTCGAATCCTGCGGGGATTTACCAAATTTTTATTTTTGCTTCCTATTTGGTTAGGGCAATTTGGGCCGATCCCCAACTGTCTAAAAAGTAAGATGATCCATGCCTTGGATGGACATGTAAAAGTCGGTCCACCCACCAACCCGCATTGGACCAGCGAGGGATACAGTCCGATAACCCTCCAAACGGAGATACCGTGCATAGGGGGATGCCTACGTCCAGCAGTGGACTAACACAGGCTAATCATGATGACGACGACACATACAAACACACAGAGTTTATAAATACTCGATGTTCATCGCACAATACATTTCTCGTAATAAGGATCGAACCCACACCCCCTAGTTTCTCTGTCCTGTCTGTCACTGACCATTACGCCGAACGGTCCGTCATCGATATTATATACCGCTACTCCGCTTGTCACTTTGAGATATTTGATGTAACTTCCAGAACGAACGCCAGGCGCCAAGCTTAAATGAGATTACAATGAGTATTCGCGAACTGGGATTGGCATATTGGTTAAGTAAGACTAACCTTTTATCCGGGGTCGGGGGTCAACAAGGCAATATGCTAAGTAATGATAATTTTTTATATCCCTGTTTATATATTTAGTTACGACGACTAAAAGTTAATAAATGCAATTATTGTGCAGTATAGTATGCTAGTGTAAGTGTTAAATTTCAGAATAATAAAAGGTACTTATTCGTTTAATAATTTTTACTAAAAATAAATTACGTTCAAGGTAATTTCTCTGACTGTTGTGCAAGTTTCCCGAAAGGAAAAAAAATGTGCGATGAACACAGCGTTTTTCTCGTGCTTGTATCTATGGTTTGACTGCCTTCATAGCCTAGTAGTTTCGGCTTACGTTTAAAAACCGGAGACGACCTCCAGTCGGGTTCAATTCCTAGTAAGTTAGGGCAATGTGGTCTGATCACCCAATATTCTGAAAAGTAAAATGATCCAGTGCGTCGGACAGGCATGTAAAAAGTCAGCCCTGCGTTTCACTCTTTCCAGTCGTGTTAATTATTTGTCCTATTCAAATATTAGTTGTCGGTAGTAAACGAATTCGGGAGAGCACCTGAGTCTGCGCGTACTCTTGTGCATTTCTCCTCCGCAGTTAGGTGATCTCTAATATAAATTGGCCGCCGTATTTGGAATTGACAAGGAAGACATTATTATAATTTATGATATAGCCAAATCAGACGTACAATTCTTGTAAGCGACGAAGCGGTGTCGTGTTCAGTGTATACAACTTCTCTTAGTGATTGTCATCTCGGTTATAATTTATCAATAAAACCGCTACATGTATTCGCCACTTCGTACTTAATTAGATATATGACCCCATATAGATATTATATTTTTTTACAAACAGAGTAATACTTTGTATCTACGGTAATTTAGGATTCGTATTTTTGGCTTTACATATTTTGCGACTATATGATGTTGTGTTATCGTCAGAAATATTTATTTGGTTTCATGTTTATCAATCTGTCATTTCAAGTACGTACAAGAACTCTAATCAGAGATATAAAAACATAAAAACATTGCAGTCCACCGCCACGTCCGGTTTTCAAGGCAAGTGACGAATAGTAAATCACGATGTACCGCAAATTAAATTAGTACACACACAATTTATCAATTGAAAATGAAACAAACTAGAACCAAATATATTTGTAAACTAACGTTGTTTTTACTTGCTTCATAGATTATGTAATTTAACTACATTTATAAAAAACATGATTTAATTGATTTATGTATTATATTAATTTTAAAAATCAAATAATATTTATATTGTATGAAAGGCAGAACGACAGTTAAATTTAAATAAACGTCTAATAAAATACATTACACGTTTATTTCAATAATCTGATAGTCCTGCTTAGATTTCCCGATGTCAAATATTAAGCAAAAAGTCATATTTGATTAATTATTTTTTTCATTAATAATTATAATAAACATAGAAACTAATTGAAATAAGCCTGGATCATTTATGGCTGGTCTAACTACAGCGTTAAACTTTACTATACAAATAGACTCACGATTGTAGTTCTACTTTATCAATTAGCCGCACGTGGTCGGTTAAATCCCAGGAGACATTAATTTGTTAACCATTATATAACGTGCTTGTTAAACTTCTGCCACGCACGGTCCATCATTGTCCCTTGGAAGTATTTAAAATTAATATTATAAAAGCCGTGGTAGTTTGGAGTCCCACCGCTCCTAATAATAACTTAGATTCGAACCGCGAACGACATTCGGTAATCAACGAACGGTAATCACGAATCGTAGTTTTAAGTGGTGAATAATATTTCTGCGATTAAGATTATGAGGAAACGTGCATATTTATATACAAAAATAAATATTATTAATGTTTGTTAAGTGCCTATAATAACTTTAAAACTAACCTTAGTTTGAAATTTTATGTTTAAAATTTTCACATCCATCGGCAGTTCCTATAGTCAAGTCAAGATGCGCAGGTTTTATAAGAATTTGAAATAAATGACTGTATAGAATAAATTTTCAACATTTTGGCATTAGCTGTGGTTTAATTCAAACTAAAATACTACTAGCAGTTCTGTGGTTTACATAAAAAATTATATATTGAGTTCAAACCAACACAAGTATCCATCGTTTCTAATCCCTGACAGTTTATATGGAGTCAGTACTAAATCCTTTTCATAGAGATTAATTAACGCGAACCATGTCCGACCACCTGTCAAGAGCTAAGTAAATTTCGTCTGTACTATACACAATAACAATTTGTATAATCTGTACAGTTACAAAAGACGTTGTATTCTTAGTCTGTGTAACTTTTTTGACATTACAGTGAAATGGGACGGAATGAAGAAGGGACCTGTTGACGCCAATAAAGGGTAATATAAATTACGCGTACTGGATTCTTTGCCTTGACCGGGATAGTTTTTAAAACACAATAGTCTCGTTCCGGCTGTATTTTCGCTTGCACTACAAACAGAAGATCGTGGATTCGAATCGCAGAGAAAAATAAATTGGTGCTATCGTTGTTTAATGGTTTGTAAGGGCTATATGGGCAGATCACCTGCGTAGAACTGTTATTCGGGTAAATCTTGACTAACTTAAGATTTTTATATTTCGTTCCAAGAAATTTCTTGATAAGTATTAAACATTATTGTAAAAGTAAAACGAAATCTTCATGTCTATGTCGCAAAACAATATAAAGAATATAAAGCATTCATATTCTAGACAACGCCTCAATGGTATTGAGAACATCTGTAATAAATCCATTGCATTATTCAATCTGTGATTGTGACACAATACGTTAAACCGGCGGGCTTAGACCTGTTTATTGTATATGTGATATGCATATACGTGTATATACTGTATATGTACCCGTACGTCCGTGCTTGTACTCAGTAATCCTTAGCCACATATCTTGAATATCCACTTAGCTTTTTTATCAGTATCAATACATATCATAAAATTACTACACTACATAATAAAAAACAAAGTCGCTCCCGCTGTCCGCATCCCGATTTATGCTTAAATTTTCAAAACTATTGAAACGAATTTGACCCAGTTTTAATTAATGGGTAGAGTGATTTAAAAGGAAGGTTTATATGTATGCATTATATATTCGTAGAAAAACTGTGAGAAGTTTAGAGGTTTTTAATCTGATGCCAGACATAGACACGTACTTGAGCTCACATTGCAAACGCTTACTTATCCCTACAAGATGATTCAAGAGACTACATTACATAAGTACACCTTGCAAAAGCAACAAAAAAACCCGGATGTTATTTGTCTCTCACTTAAGGATAACCGACAAGTCTGTTTTTATCCTTTACATATTAAGGTAAAAAACAGCTTGATTACCAAGTGATACAATGCAATACAGCATTATTCTTAATCCAATTAAGCACCTTTAATACGTTGTCTATTTAATATGGAGCAACATGCTCCTTTACATAGATGCATGCAAAGGTAAATTTTGAGAGCACGTTATTTAAAATCACACGTAAAATAAAATTACACACGATAATCTTACAAAATCATAGATACATTTTAAAATTGGAAATAAACCTTTGCTTATTTTCTTATGTCGCTTACTCTCAGTCCGAGGCTTAATTTGTAAACCAGTGGTGCTATTATATTTAAATTCATTCCGATGTGAAGACAGTGCTAAGATAGGCCACTTTAATATACAGAATTGTTATGAGAACAATATATACTCTTTCATATGAACCTTTACTTTACACTTAGATGGGATACTGAAGCTACTTTTAAAAGAAAGAAAAGGTGCTTTATATCTAAAATGCTTACTAAAAATCTAATCATAAAGTTACATATCGAAAAGTGAAAAAGTTAATATTAACAAAACATAAAAGCCATTTAGGACTTTGTAACGAAAGTAAAAAACACAAAATTAAATGAACATAAACGTCTGTATTCTTCTGGACGCTTTTACTAAAAAGAATACTCAATTCGAATGCACTGGAGACCGCAGCTAGAAGCTTGGTTCATATCTACATTGTATTGATTCGTATTATTTTTAGACTAAGCTGCAATATCTGTCACTGTACATTATTGTATGGATTTCAATTGCTTATACACATAATAAATATCAAAGAAGTTGAATCATACATTAAGCAGAGAAAGAACAGCTTCACAAATAGAGAGAATAAAAATCTCAAAAGTTTTAGAAACGAAATTGTTTTATATAAAACCACTATTTATGGATTTTTCGCGTTAATAATTTATTCCCAAAGTTTTGGACTCTTTTTAGCATCTATGATCACGGGCAGACTGATGGGATGTATCTAATACGAGCATAAAGTAAATAAATAGATTCCCGATATTACAATAAAAGTAAGCAGGATTGATTCATGCGGTAGGTTAATACAATTAGGTAAAATTTTATTGTAAAAAATATACCTATCGTTGTTCGATTTTGCAGTTATGTTTGAAAATATTTACTGGAAAGCGATTTCTTGCAAAGGTTTTAAAAATATAGATAGACAGTTAATATTATTGATTTGTTGCCTTAAATGATACTGGCTAAGGTAATTAATAAAACATACTTTTAGTTGTAACTATATATAAATTTTATGATCAGTTGGCTAACAAATATCCTACATAAAACAATGAAATAAATAATAAAACTTTCTGTTGTTTATGCGAATACTATAAATGATAAATTATACAGCTTTATATACTTTATAGTATTTAATTACTTTACAATCAATCAGTCTTGCTCATCCATTACGATGATTAAAAAATGTTAAGAAATTAAATGCGATATTTTCTGTAAAATTGTATTATTTATTATGTAATAAAGAAATCAGCTTAAAACGTTACGCATCGCACTATAAACAAATAGAGCTTTAATTACTCCCAATTGGCAAACTTCGGAATTAAACGGTTCTCGATAGGCCGGTTGACAAATGAGGTAATTAACTCACACCTTCACAGTTCACGGGTGTTATATTTAATATTAATAGTAGAAGTCTTCGTCCGTAGGCTAAATGTAATAATGCTAGCAAGCTTACAGTGGGTCAACTAATTAGGTACCAATGTAGTGCTTATTTTGCTGCAAAGCATTATTGTAGCAAAAGGTATTGATTTTCGGTTAAAAGAGCGCCGGGAAAAAGCCGTATCACTCGTTTTGATCGTAATTCACGTTTTGTCACTTTGTTATAAAAAAAGGTATCAATAACTTTTAAAAATTAATATGTGTCTATTTTATACAAGTGTTTCTCAATATAACTTTAAATTTCAGCTGTAAAAATGAACTGTAAAAAATCGCAATAAAACCTAAATTTGTTCATATATATTAAAACTATTTTAAATGGAAAATAAATATTTATGAATCTGCTTCCTTTTTGATATTTTATAATAATAAATTGTTAAAGAGTCGGTACTTAAAAGTCTTTTCGTAAGTTCTTATAGAATGAAGCATTTTTTTATTACAGAAAATTAGAAAAGTCTACTTGCAGCTACAAAACGTTTTAAAGTATTTTGGAATAAACTTTGAAATAATATTGCCATCAGTTTCAGTCCCAGACCGAAAGTCACTGAAACGGAATCGAGGAAATAATTTAATTTGCAGCCCAGTGTGAATTTCTAGCTCAAAACTCTATCAACTTCGATATTCAGTACGGTGAAGTTATCAAGTTGTTTCCGGCAGACATTTCATGTACAAAGTGGACTCAGACGTCGTTGGGGCGACAAATTCAATACGAGCGGACCCTATTAGCCATATTCATGGCGTATCAACATACGCCATCCGTTTATCGAGTGGCAAGTTTGATACGAACCTTTTATGTCCCGTCGGTGCTGACTTTACAGCAATAGATTAGGTTATGTTTTTGTAAAAGGGTGTATAATCATTTGATCATTGCCTTATTTTAGAGTAAATTATTGCTTATATTAGCGTAAATTAAACATAAGTACTTCTAAGATCCAAAAGAATTAATGTGGTAAGACGTAACATCAATAATTCTGCTTAAAAATCTTAAATATTTTCATCATCATCAGCCTGTGTCAGTTCCCTGCTGGAAATAGGCCTCCCATAATGCACGCCACCGCTTCCAATCTTTGGATATTCTCATCAAGCCCACATCGGCCACTGCGAATATCGTCAATATTTTAGTTTATCACAAATATCAATCTTTTGTCTGTATTGAAAACGTTATTCATTTCAATTTTAGCACATTTATTAAATATTTTAACGTCATAATCAGTTTGGACACGAATTTTCCTTTTAAAGTAAAGGTAAAGAGGGGGGACCGTAGCTAATAAATTAAAAAACCGTAGGGTGGAGTTGCGGGATCCCCATCCAAATTTAAGGTTTCCACCGAAAAAACGGTTTTTATTCAAAATATCAAAACATATTTCCAATAGACAGTTTTTAGCATTTTTTTATTCAATATATACTGATTATTACAAACTGATATGCAAAAGTTTTTTGGTGTTAAATGACTGGACTAGCTCCTCTTATGTAATAAATTTATCTGTAGTATATTTATATGATGATGATGATGATATATCATCATATAAGTATATTTATATATGATGATGATGATGATGTAGTATATTTGTTCTTGCTAGTTATGTAAACCTATGCACAATGTTCTATTTTTTCGCCCATATTATTTTTAATTTAAAATGTCAATCCAACCGCACACTGATGTTATGGTAATATAATATCAGGAAGAGGCAATACATGCCTTTTTTATAATACCTTACTTACATCTACATCATCAGCCTGTGATAATCCACTGCTGGACATAGGCCGCCTCTAATACACTCCTATCCATTAGGGGGTTTTGGACCGTATCCCACCACGTTGGTCCAAAGCGGGTTGGTGGGTGGACCGACCCTTTACATGCCCATCCGACTTATGGATCTTCTTACTTTTCAGACAATTGGGCGATCAACTCAAATTGCCCTTACCAACTAGGAAACAACAATGAAAATTTGTTTAGTCCCTGCAGAATTGGAACCCACGACCTCCGGTTTCTAAAGCACACGCCTATACCACAAGGCTATGGAGGCAGTTACAACTTAGATCTAGTCGTGAATAATATGGTGCACAATGTAATAACTACATAAAGCGTCAAAAATTTTAAAATATTCAAAATTATTACAGCTGTGTCATAAATTGCTATAGTATTGTTTTTTCATTTTGTCCTAATATATAAATATTGCGTTATGATTTCAAACCGAGAGATAGTTTTAAAGTCCTACGTACTCGAAAAATCCTGCGTGAATGCAATCAGTTTAAAGTTGACGCTTTCAATCGCAATTTTACAGTCAATATACTACGTGCGAGAAATTCGTTGAGTCAGTTATGAAACCATTGAAGGAAAATGTTAAGAGGAAATTTGTATTTGTAAAATATTAACCATACGAAAATTTACCTAAACCGCATGGGACTATGTATCTTACCTAATTTATTTCTTCCTGGTTTGGTAAATGATTATTAATATTTATAAGTTTCCTTACCCGTGTCCTATCCGAATCCTGCCTAAAACAAACGTTGTTTCCTGGTCGGAAACCACCTTACCCATATAACCTTAAGTTTTATGGGTCGATCATCTAATTGTCTTAAATATAAGATGTCATATGTCGATGGACATGTAAGAAGTCAGCCCCAGTTGTCAAGACCGTCCTTGTTAATCGTTACAGGACATAAGTATCAGAAACTTTTCTTCAGACAAATCTGGGTAGTTTAGAAAATTGCATTCTAGCGTGGTATCTAAAATGACCCCCACCTCACCCAAAGACCTTAGAGGTCAAGTTCCACTGGACCACGATCAACCATAAATATGGCCTCGGAAATTTCGAAGCTATAAAAAAACTAACCATTACTTTTTTATATCACTATTATTCAGATTGTCGGGTAATCGTCAACCAGATTTCTTAAAATTGCAAATGAAAGCAGACGAGAGACGATATCGGGGCACCCGTTGGAAAGTTTTCGCCGCCCATAGACATAAGCAGTACCAGGGGTTTCAACGCGCTGCCTACCGTCAGACAGGATGGTTCGTCTCATTTACTCATCTTGCATGAACATATCAAAGCCGGAGCTGCGCTTGGTTTCACTTAAATGGTATGGTACATATATGATTATAAGGACTTCTCATTACCTATATAACTATATATTTTAATTTAGACGTTATTGAAATTAAGAAAATTATACGACATTTTTCCTTTGTTTCTCTTTTTGAAGAGCCTGATGTCAAAATCCTTAACTATATCTTCTTAATTAGTCAAATTTTGGCATTTTAGCAAATTAGAAATTGATGAAAAGTTACTTTCAGCATGGAATGCTCGAGAATATTGTACAGCAAATTACTTTACAATAGTTTTTTAGTTAAAAAACGTACGATTTAAAATTTCATTTATGAGTAATAACAATAAATTTTTTATTGTTGCACATAATTTTCATGTTCCACATTCCACATTAAATTTGTAGCTATAGCGACTGAGAAATGTCAAATTCGTAAACGTACGTAAAAAAAATAATCATATAAAAATATTGTTACGTGATAAATATATCTTGAAATTGTTATAGACTTTTTTGGGACAAATCAAATATGCCTTACGGCAGATAAAGTTGCCACCCGTCCTCTGAGGGTTGCAAACTAAATTTCACTTCTTTTATTCCCAGTGAAATACCTAAAAATAAGAAATGAAAAGTGTAGCAATAATTTTTAAAAAGACATATAATGATTATTCTATAATCGTTATATGTCTTTAAACGCAATAGCTATAAGACAAATTACCAGAATGCCTGTATAATTTTACGCAAAATTAAACAAGAAAAATTAAATAGATAATCTTGTACGTTACAACAATTGAAGATAATGGAGATAAAAGATTTTTTTACTGTTTGATAATTGTTTCGTTACCTAAGATAATATTAACATATTTTTACTATATGAAAACATTACATCAAAAGACTATGAACTTCAATAAACTGATGCATATCAGAGATATATTTGAAAAATTATACCTTTTATTTTATTTTTTTTGCAAAAAATGATCATTGACCAAGGCTAAACACTTTATTACCCAATGACTTAAGCCACCTTTACCATTTTTATGACTTTTATTTTTAAAACTGAATCTATTCATACATATTTGTATAGTATAAAACAAAGGGGCTTTGCTTTCTGTCCATCCTTATGTATGCTTAAATCTTTAGAACTACGCATTGGATCGTTTTTTATAACACAGAGTGATACGTAGATAGAGGTTTATATGCACGAAATTTTTAAAAAAATGTACATAAAATCTGATTAATTTAGAGGTATCTAATGGTATGTGGCAAATAAACACATTCGTTTCGCTTACATTGTAAACGCTGGCTGAACCCCAAGCGATAAATCAAAAAAGTTTAAAGTAATAAGTTAAAAGTCATTAGGCGATTTGTGGCAAATTTAAATTGCAACTATTATGTGTATGGCTTATAGCAGGTGAAGACATTTTCACCCGTGATGAATAAACTTCAAGCAACAACTTAAACTATCATAAATGTCTCACTTACAACTTTACGTTTCGTATCTCTTTCCCCGACACCACAAAACGTTTTGTATTGATACTATGACTTAGAATGTAGCTTGTGAGAAATAGTATGATAAAGTTGACAAGTTCAACATCAATTAATAAGGGATTGAAAATAATTATATGTGGTATAATGATTTTCAATAGCCTGCCTCCATAGCCTAGTGGTTACGGCGTGAGCTTTAGAAACTGGAGTACGTGGGTTCTAGTAGGTTAGGGCAATTAGGGCCGATCACCCAATTGTCTGAAAAGTGAGATGATCTATGCGTCGGAGGGGCATGTAAAAAGTCGGTCCACTCGCCAACCCGCATTGGACTATAGTGGTGGGACACGGTCCGAAAACCTCCTAATGGAGAAGAGGAGGCTTATGTTTAGCTGTGGACTTGCACAGGCTAATGATGATGATGATTTTAGGTATTTCATGTGTTGTCGATATTAACAACTTGTTAATATCGATCCTTGAATCATTGAAAAAAATCAATGCAAATCCTAAATTATTTTTAAAACCTTAAAAAATATTTATCAACAACCTCAGCAATGACAATATCCAAACTTATTACTAAGTGTTTAAAAATTATCACGTTTTCTCTTGTATGTAACTGTTTTAAGGGTTAACTTTGAAAGGACAAGCCAATTATTAACTGGGGTCAGAGTAAATTCCCTCTAAAATGTTTAAATTTGTTCATGTTAAAAGGCTTACACTGAAGGTAAAGTCAATGAGTTTCAAAAGCCAATAATCCATTTGCTCTTTCCCGAACCCGTAGATTGTTAACATCAATTTTGATATAAACTATTATGCAGAATTTATGCTGCATTTTATCTTAAGTAAGGAAGATTGAAGGGTGAAGGAGGGAGATTAATTTTACTAAAATTATTGAAATCAAAATGCTATAAATTGTTTACCATGGTTTTCCTGTCACTGCCCCTCTTATTGTACAGCATTGTCTGCTAGAAACATTAGTCAACCGTGGCCTAAAATTAATGACCATTTTTTTACAAAGAGAAGATTACCCGTTCGAATTCTGAGATTAAACAATTTTGAGTAAACGTCGGATCGGGCCATAAAAGCGACAACGTTTGTCAAATAAATAGAGTACAGTTTTAGAAGGTATCCTTGAAGATTTTCTGATATTTCATCTATAAATGCTATTACTTTTATAGATCAGCTAACAATTGCGCTGTCTATAACATTATTTTACTGCCTCCGTAGCCTAGTGGTATGGGCGTGTGCTTTATTCGAATCCTGCGGGGACTCAACAATATTTCATTGTTGTTTCCTAGTTGGTTAGGGCAATTTGGGCCGATCACCCAAGTGTCTGAAAAGTAAGATGATTCGTGCGTCGGTCCATGTAAAAAGTCGATCCACCCACCAACTCGCATTTGACTAGCGTGGTGGGATACGGTCCAAAATCCCCCTTTATGGATAGGGGTGTATTAGGGGAGGCCTATGTCCAGCAGTGGACTATCACAGGCTGATTAATATTATTTAAGGCATATTGTCAAGTCTAGAAACTGACCCCAGTGATAGCTGAAATTTTATTTTTAATTTACTAGGAAATAGATCTTCCTAAAATATCAATTGGTTTGATGAGAGAAAGACTTGGTAAGAATAACTACTAGTATTCTTTGCTTTTCGTACTTAAGAAGGAATTTATGAAATTAAATTAATCTTGTAGTTTCTTGCAGGTTCTTAATAAATGTTAAATCAACCGACATTGATTTTTCATGTTTAAATCATTTTGTTCAACTACATAGTTTAGTTACTTTACTTAATTTACTATATGTATAGTAAATCTATAAAAATGAATAAAATTGGTGTATCTGATTGTGGTATTTATGTTTGTAACATCAAAATAACTGTTCCTAAGTGAATTAATTGTGACATAACCAATAACTTTTAGTGGAGGATAGCTGTTGTAACTTTCAGTGAATAAGGCTTCTTTTTATTACTAATAAATCAAGCCGATTTTTTAAATATTTTGCCACGCATTCGGAGTCGCGGGGAACAGCTAGTATTTAATGAAGAGTTTCATCATTTGCTTATAAGGAAATTTGGGTACAACTAGAATAATATTATAGTTGTAACAAAATACCATCTGTGCCGTAGTAGTGAAAGTAAGGTAAGTTGTTGAAAACTATTTTTTTATAACTTAAAAAATATTTTTTACGGCTTAAGTAGTTAAAGTGCTACAATATCAGCTATAATATTCCAATACCAATTGCTATGTAAAATGCACCGCAAATCGCCTGACAACTTTCTGGGAATATAATGTCACGACCTGTATGTGTATGCTGCAGAAATAGTTACTGTGGTTGTATTACCCTATTCGTTCGTTCCCTTTATTTAGAAAACTTACGACCTTATGAAATACTAATAATATCGATGATATTTAATCATATTTATCATACGTTTCTGACTTCGATTAGTGATCGTACACTTTTGCCTCATGCCTTTAGACTACAATTGGCTTTTTAAAGCAAAAAACTGTTTTATTTCTCCTTCTTAACAATATTTTTGACTCTAAGACATAAGAAATTAAATAATGGCTTCGTTTTCTTACAAAAAAAAATTTACAGCATTTTTTTTTTGTATGCTTATCTTAGATGTCGTTGATTTTGGTGTTGATCGTATCGTTTACTTGAAAAAATAATAATTATATTTCTCTAAGATTTTAGTTAACTTGATCTTTTTATAACAAACATTTCCATTATTAAAATATGTTTTAAACCATAACAATAAGGATATATTGCTCAAAAAAATTATGCGATCGACTTTTTAGTCTTTTTCTATTGCTGTTCATTATCAATTGTAAATTAGCTAAGGGAGAATGCTCTTCGATATAACTAATTACCAATTATTTTTGTATTGCAGCTACTGTTTCGACAATTACATTCCCACTTAGCTGCTGGATCGACCATAAACAAACGTTTCACTGAAGGCCTTCAGCGTAACATGACTGAAAAGGCACAACAACAACGTAACACCTAATCGTCAATTACTTACTGAAAAATCTACGTGCAGCTCTCGGACATCACGTATCGCTGGTACCTTTGGGGGGTGAGGCGTGACGTCACAAGTGGCAACAAAACAACCGGTGAACACACGACAGATTATTTCACACGCGGCGCGAAGGCACCTTCTCCTGCGTCGGTCGGGGGCAGACTGAAGGCTCGACTAGGTGAGCCCGGCGGTTCCCCCCTCCCCTCTGCTCCCGCCCAGGCACGCGGGCAAAGAGTACGAATGGATGAATCACGGCTGACCAAAAGCATGAACCTCAATTATTTTAGAGACCAGGCTGGAAGCTGTAGGTTCGAATCCTGAGTCTTTCATGTATCAACATTATCTAATTTTTCGGCTATTTCTTATAGGATGCTAGTAGAAAAATTATATTTAAAATAAGATATATTTTTAATCATATTTCGACGAGTACTAAGGGACGAGGGCTAATAGTAAATTAATGTTATCTTTTAAAAAAGGTAATCTATTTTAAATCATATTTCAAATATTTATTACATTAAAACGGAAACGTATTTGTTTTTATGATTTAATTCCACCAAAACATCTTGTCGTTTATCGATAGTGGGCAAATCTTTGTTTCAGAGAGCACGAGAGATCTGTGTGGATGCACACCTGGCGGCTGAGCTACACCATGTTAAGCGAGTGCTGCGAGATAACAAGCTTGCTGCGCCACGGCGGCGTCACAGTGACCGAGTGAAGGCAGCCACAGTGGAACGAGTACCTGCTATTCTACCTTTTGTGAGAAGCGTAACTGACAAGATTGGCTACATTTTGAGGCGGGCTTCAATCAAAACTTATTTCAAGCCGCTGAAGAAGATTGGTCAATTCCTACCACCTGTCAAGTGCAATATTCCTGTACAAGATCCAGGAGTGTACAAGCTAGAGTGACTGCGACCTCTCTTATATTGGACAGACAAAGCGAGCAATAAAATCCCGCGTGAAGGAACATAGCTGATATTAAACATAAAAGACCCAACAAGTCGGCAGTGTGTGACCATACTTTAAATCACCCAAACCATTACATCAGATTTAATCGACCACAAATCCTCGCTAAAGAACACCGATTACTACGAAGGATGATCCGTGAGGCTATTGAGATAAGAAAACATCCAAATTTCAATAGAGAAGATGGGTGGGTTCTATCACCTGCTTGGGACCCCATAATTAAGAAATTAAAATTTAAACCCAAACATAATACCACTGCTGGCTGTAAAGATAAAACCAGTTCATTTTGTATAGGTTGGAGTACAAACTAAAAATAATTAATTAAAATTATGATCTGGAAACCCCGCTTCAGCACTGGCAACAAGACGCATGACATCTAGTGAGTCTACCCCCGTGACCACGGCCGCTGGAAAGTGTTCGAAACGTCGGGAATTTAAAAATGTAAAATAAACGCGATAAAATCCTAAAAGTAATTTTGTTTAATAATATTTATTCGGTTCAAATTTCAAATCGTTCAACCGTTTCTGAAAGTGTCAGTGATGTCAGACAAAATAATTATGTTACAAGGGTGTCTTTACCTTTTTAAGGCGCCGAATCCTGACTTAAGTTTTCGAATAAATTCTATCGTCTGCAATGTTCCCAAAATATTTAAAAATACATTTTTTTCCGTATTTTAAAAATTCCTTAAAATTATTGGTACATGAGCTTTCATAAAAATATAGGTATCTATCACAACATAATATACGCAATAAATTTATGGTAAACACAACCCGTCAAATAATAAACATAAACTTTACCTCCACGAGCCGGAAAACCAATAAATTTAATCAAAATCATTAATACTCTTATCAAAATTGAGTGTATGAGTTATATGTTTCAATTCCGAAAAAAAAATTTAATATTATTTATTTACGGAATATCAGGTAATTGAAAAAAAAACCGAAATCTTATTAAGTAAATTTACACATCAATTTCATTAAACATTACATTACGACTATTTATCTTTAGGCGAATACTATTTAAAACTTCATGTATACCTTGGTAATTTTTTTACGTCCCACGTAGTAATTAATTTAATTACCGCAAACTAATTACAGTGGCAGTGCTACTACTCAAATCTACGAGCATGACCACTTGAAAAGATTTAATGAATATTTTATAACATGCAAGTTATATTGTGCTAACTTAAACATGCGTATACACTAGAACGAGCCGGCCATAACAGAATATATAAGGGCATTGACGCTCTATACGAGCTAGGCTCGGAGTTGTGCACGCGCGTTATAGCAAGGCCTGTTGTTATCAATCTAAGTCTCGTGATAAACAATCCGAAGCGAAAACGGCGGAGTACAGTCGATGTGTCAATGCTGCACACCCGATAGTGTTTTATCTCGCGTGTCATAAATGGATATAAGCGTTAAGTTATGATATACAGTGGTTGGCGATAAGGTTTAGGAGCAAGCAAGGGCGTTTTCAAATTGTTTCACTGAATTACTCTGTTAGTAGCACGCAGATATCTTTTAAATATTATTATAACAAACCAGCAGTCCGTCCGCCCGTGTTATTATCAGATTTTTATTGAACTTTTCTAGGCAAAAAGGAAAAGTAGCCTATATTACTCAAGGTACTTTTAAATGTAGCATAAAAATACAAATCTTTTCTATTTATGATATCAGTATAGATTCAAGTTTAAATATCTTTGGCTATGGGATAGAGGACCTATGTCCTAAAAATGCCAACAAGAGAAATCAGCTGCATTTCTTCTGACCTTTTTAACCCAGATTATTCTCTTTTTTTCAATTACTTATTTTCACGAAAAACATTACTCTACACAAAGCAATTTCCACGATTTTTACAGCATGAATCGAGATTTTTTGTAACTTTATTGTGTTTGAACATTTTAATTGCTGGCTTCATTGATAAATTATTATATATCCCTGGAGAAAGTGGCTATCTTAACTGAGAGATTATTTTAAATTAGAATCAATTTCATGAATGTTTCTAATATAATAAACAAAGACAAAAACTTTATTTCGCTCAAAGACACATACATACATATGAAAAAAGAAAACTAAAAAACAATTGTGATGCATTTGCATGACCAGTAAATAAGATTGCAAAAACTATATAAACATAGCGTGAACTATATTTTGCTTTTAAACATATATGTAAAACTTAAATAGGGCAACTCAAGTTTTAAGAAAGTTCCCTAAAGTACCTTTCGCCGCATGCTCTCTGATTATAGATCAAAAGTATCTTTTACAGTATTAAAGACCACATCAATATCTCTTAAAAAGTTAGTGATACCTTGCCGTTATAAAGGCAAAGAGTTTGATTAGTTTTTTAGTTTAACGCGATAAAAACTTTTTTTAATAATTAATTTGGAGATAACTTAAAAAAATTACTGTAAAATACTGAAAAGTACTGCAAAATTTTCAGAAAAGTTCTTGTATAAGTTTTAAAACACACAAAAAGTGTCTATTAGTGCTTTCTGCAAATGCGTTAGTCTTTGCCGTTTAGCGACACCTACGGCTACCAGATTTTTCGTAACTAATCTTTCATTCATGAAACGATTAGCATAAAAGTATTTTGGAGAACACCCTAAATATTCTCATCTTCTTAAGAAAATGTTACTGTCATTGCGAGTATATGTCAAGTTTCCGAATATCAAATTGATACGAGTTTAAAGACTTAAAGAATTTTTTTTAGGTATTTTCGCAATAAATTAAGCTGAATCCATCTTTTAAGTCTAAATTTAATATTATTAAAGTGACTAATAGAAGGTGCACAATTTATTTATCTCTCATAAGTTAAAATTTATAATGTATAGTTTTACATGTGAATTATATTTTAGATGCATTTAATTGTTTTTATAATTTATTACGCTTTAATAAGTTTATTTTTTCACAATTTTTAAAATTCCTATAAAAAAGACACAATTCCACCTCTATACTATTAGTGCATAGAGGGTAAATGAGTAAATGATTCAAATATGATGTTAAGCCATTTCAAAAACTACTCTAAACTGAGACCCAGCAAATCATCGTAGCAATTAAAAGATACTACACATAAATTGAAGCTTTATAAATACATGAATTTACATATCAAATCCACTAATTTACGGATTTTTCGCGTTACTTGAATATATTTATTCCCGACGTTTCGGATTCTTTTCAGCATCCATGATCACGGGCAGACTAAGTTGGTATATTTTTGTATCTCTATGTTTTCGAATAATTAATTAAATTATTTGAATGGATGATGGATGGATGATTCGAGTGGATTTGATATGTATAATAATCGCGTAAATAAAAGAAATAATTATGTACATGAATTTAAATAAAACTGGAGTTTGTATTACAGATAACATAAATATGTGTGATAAAGCGTTTTTAGAATATACTGAAATAGCATAAAAAAAAATAATACTTACGCTGGGAGAGCCCAGAACGTCCACGCGGCTCTATGTCTCTATGTATCGTACATTTTATTAGTTGTAAAGTTGCTCCATAAATGTTATTGCATGGTGTTGATATCTTACGTCTTTCTATAAAAGTAATATCAATATTCCGAATGTGTCAATAAATATCCGACCCTATAAGGGAAAACAATAGTAACTCAATACCGCGCTTCTTTTACGCAGGGTAGGGTGTAATAACATTTGTGAATACTGAGTTATTTTTAGAAAAGAATCTGTTTAATATTGCCGGCTTAACGAATGATGATAAAATTTATTCAAATGAGATTACGACAAACTTTTTTTTGTAACAATGCTAGCGTTTATATAATATGATGCTATTTTTGATCTAATAGTATAAAAATAGTACTTTAAAGTAACTGAGATGACAAGAAAATATTGCACTCTCTTGAGGTTATTTTGTATTAATTTAAAAAGTATTAAAGGTCAATAAACTTTTATCTTTAAGTAAATGAAAGTAAATTAAGAAAGTGAAATAATTTTTCCTACAAAAATGAGACACTTGAAATAAATTACATTTCTACCCTTTGGAAGAATTAAGCTAGTTACGTTTTTTTTTATTCGCACAAGTTTATTTATCTCTTCCTTTTCGAGTTCTACTAATCTATAATAGCTAATGTTACTTTTGTTATATAGACTTTCGTGAATTATTTATTTTTACCTATTATGTAGCGATGTAGAATGTAAAATGTAGAGCTTCATTTGCATTTTATTGAATTGAGCTGGGTCCAAATATTGTTTGCATAGGGTTAAGGATTTTTTCATTTTTTCTATTTTTGTCGCCATTTATTAACAAGGTACCCTTAATATTAAAAAACAAGCCATATACGTAAATTATTAATAAAATATCGTAATATTTTAATATGGTCAAAGGTAAGTGTACGCTTACTGTTTATTAGATACATACTTAATTAATGTGTTCATTATCAGCCTGTGATAGTCCACAGCTGGACGTAGGCCTCCCCTAATACACCTCTATCCATTAAGGGTTTTGGACCGTATCCTATTATTTTACATGCCCATCGCATGGATCGTCTTACTTTTCAACACTAGGAACTAGCAAACTAAGAAACAACAATGAAAACTTGTTGAGCCCTCTCGGGATTCGAACTCACGACCTCCGGTTTCTATAGCACTCGCCCATACCACTAGGCTACGGAGGCAGATTAATATACTGTGGATCATATTTAAACATATTTATATTTTTTTGCTCAAACAAGTTGAGTAAAAAACTGTTATGGTACTTAGTATAACAATGTAATAAAAAAGAAATAAAATTTCCTTTGCGAAAATAATATACATTTTCCAATTTGTGACAATCTTGACATTATTATGCATAGCGGTAGGTCCTTTAGCGACTCTGTCTTGATAATTATGTCGTCGGCTAATCAAAGCTGGGTTATGTATTCGCCATTAATGCTTATACCGTCGTTTCCAATCCATAATCTTGAAAGCTATTATGGAACATCCATAATAGCTTATTTATATTAGGGGTTATAACGTCATTCTTACACCACTCTTCGATTAGATTGTGTCTAGAAGTCCCATGACCTCAAGCTATAGACAAAGATAAATAAATCATTCATTTACTTTTACATAGCGCAGAGACTTGAAAATACCATTTGAAATGCCTAAGATCTATCCCGAGGATTAGGTGGTAGGATCGTGTGTATTATCCTGAAGTTCTGCGTCGCCCCAAAATGTACGGAATTGAAGCTCTCCTTATGCGGCAATTCAAGTGTTTTAGACATGCCTTTCGTATGGATGACAAACGTTTTCCTCGCATACCTTCAGGCATTTCAGAGTAAAAGAGATGGTTGAAGGTATGCGGAAACACGGTGGTCAGCATCTGTGTTATGAAGATGTGTCTAAAAGGAATATGAAATTTTAAACTATAGACCCCGGATTTTGGGAGGAGCTTGCTTCTCGGAGGTCATTTAGCGATCTACCATCTATTAAAAAAATTAGACTTTTGACGGAAAACGACAAATACTTAAGTAAAGACCTAAGACCTCCTTCACATACCTAAGACCTCCTGCACATATGCACAACTCGGAGAATATACTCTACTGCCACACGTGTCGTAGTATTTAAAACCAAGTTCAGTCTAGGGAGACACATAAGAGCCCATACTAGAAATAATAATAATCGGTGATTTCCAGTATCACCGTCACCGCAATAGATGGGGAAGACTTTATATACTTAAATTGATTTCTTACTGTTGCATTCTTCTCTGACAGGCATTTGAGCTCTACTGTACAAACACCTTCGCATATCTATATACTGACTGCCAATTTAGCAAAGCTGTAAAACTGCACTTCGACTGAATTAAAGTTTTTCTTACAGTCCACATTCGACAAGCATAAATACTGATTATAGTCCTCAATATTCTGCATTATCTTAGTACTTTCTCCGCAGTCCTTCTTATAACACCTACGGAAAGAAATCAACGAAGTGGATAATTCTTTTGGATTTTTTACAAAATTAACTATTAATATAAATAGTCCCATCACCACAGAGGGTATAAAAACTTGAATTACAAAAAATATGAAAAAGTTCGAACATTTTCCTTGACAATGCATATACATTAAATATGCCAATTAAATTTGCAATCAATTTATCTGTCTGCTTCGTTCAATAATATGAGGGAATTCACAAGCTCCACCACAAAGGGGAATAAAACGACTATAACTGACGCCGTTTCCACATTTGCATATTCATGAGACGCGTTGTATTGTTCGCATTTTGTGGATGCGAGGTGAGGAAATTGTCCATTATAACACCTTTGTCCCATAACTTTATAATGCAACTTAAAAATCTCATAAATGACAACTGTATTTATTTTAATAAAAATTGATTCGACCTACAAGAGATTTTTCTATAGATTAAAAAAATAAAACGATCTAAACGTTCAGCTGACATAAGTGATACGCCCTGTAAACAAAAAACGTAGCGCAAGACGCTTTTAAATCCACACACCGTCCCGAGACAAAAGATTTGTGAGTCATTTAGATAGTAATTACACTATCTACGGTGATCTAGAAACCAGAAGATACCAATGACACCACTGATTGTAACACTGATGTCCATTGTAGAAATATTTCTCTAATTTAAACCTGGGTATTTTGTAGTAATTAATTTCAATGTGAACAATTAAAGGCGTGCGAAACATTTAAGTCAGAAATATTTATATAGGTCCTTTTCACACATTTATTACTTTTATTCTGTTCGTCAGCTATATATTTTTCTGGTTTACAAGAACTCTACTTATTTTATGAACCAGTTTCATATAATAATATCACTTTGTTCTAGTTAGAAGGATTACGGAACTAGTTAATTTTGAGTCCACATGTTATTATTATGAGTAATATATAAAGTTAACTAATTGATGACCAATGTAAAAATAAACCCAATTTTACCAATGAATAATTTGATTTATGAACTTTAATAGCCGTTATATTTTGCTGCTTCCATGAAATGCTGAGCGTACAGTAACTTTACCGGCATAAGTTTGAAACCACTGGATAGAACTCATGCATACACTCCAACTATAAACTAAATTTGAATTACTACGAGTTTATACGGAATAATAGGGAGGAAGTATATTCCAGAGTGATGTTTAGAATAAGAACAACGAACGACATAGTTTAATCTAACGTAATATTTATGAGTTGAAATACTCTAGAATCAGCGTATAATTGTAGTTTAGTAATATGATTACTACATTTTAGAACTAAATGGTATTTGCTGCTTAGTAATATTTTGTTTTGGTATAACGAAACTGTGAACATCTTCTCTACAAAAGCATTTATCTTTTACCCTTATGCTGTAGTTTCTTAGTTTGTTTAATAATTAAGGCGATTCAATTTGGTGAAAATGGACAACAATTAATCTTTGCTTTTATTAATACCTTTAAAGTGTTCATTAACTCCGATTCCTACAATTAAAATGCAGTCAATATTTGTACGTTACTAAAGTAAGATACCAAATATTTGCCAAAAATATTAAAGTTATTATATCAGACGGCAATAAAAAGAAAATCAGTACAGGAATATCAGAATATACAGTAAAAGAATAAAAATTAGACACAATCGAATATCATAATAATATAATATAATCGTAAAATTTCGAATTATTGTGAAACTTTGTAAGTATTCAATTTGAGTTTCGAATCGAGTATTACCATTCGATTCGGAACGAATAATTATTAGCGGTAATGGCCCTTGCTTTATTAACCGGAGGTCGTGGGTTCGAATCCCGCGAGGAAACAATTTGTTGTTAATATGTTATTGTTGTTTTTTAGTGAGTTAGGAACATTTTGGCCGATCACCCAATTGTCTCAAAAGTAGGATGATCCATGACTCATCTTCTAGATCAAAATATATAACGTCCACACTAAGATCTTAACATTTGATGTGATGATGATGATGTGACGGTCATAACAACGTTATAAAACTACGCCAACAATGAAATTTGTAGCAAAAAATTTGTTGCATCCACCACAATAGAAAGAAAATATTTTTATTCTTGATGCCATTTTTAGGAATGGAGGTCGCATGTTAGCTTTATGCATTGTTTTAGTTTGTAGTACAAACGGACTCAAGGGAAGCTTACAACAAGAACTCTTTCACAATTTTCCGCGACATATCTTACTGGAATGTAGAGCATAGGTACTAAATATTATCATCGCATGTATTTTATAAAGCAACGGTTCAAGCTTTCAATAATTATTATATACAATTGATAGTAATTGTAAACATATTCCTATATGATAATGTTTATGTAAGCAAGATAGCAGGGGATCTGCCGTCTTGGCGCTTACTGAATAAACCAATAGTTAACTACTAAGGGTTGCTGATGATAGTTATGATTGCTGTGTAATAAGCTGTATAATATCCATATAGATGTATTTATGTAGGTATATATAACATATATATCTTATTTAATATATGGTATTTTTGTAATGTCATATAGAGGTTGATCTGAGGTTACAAATATTACCCAATGGCCTTTGACATTAAGTACGTTATTGCACTTAATTTGTACAAATAAAGTGAAATGAAGGTATATATAATATATGTCCAAATTTAACATAAATTTTTTAATTTTTTAATACCAGCTCGTACTCTCATTTTTCAGAATAATAGAATAAAATATCTACTAAAAATGTATGCTGCAACTATATTATTATATTATTTATTTATTAATAATTTTATAAGTTCAAACTTATAAAATTATTAATAAATAAAGGACAATAATTGTTCGTATTATAAATTTGGAAACCAAAAAATGTTACGCACGAGGTGGAATAACTTTCATTAAATATATAACCTATTGAATGAAAGTAACTTCACCTAGTGGTTTAGTTTAACCAATTGTGTTCACCCATTCATGAATATGAATTCATGCAATACGGCAACTTTTTTTAATTACTGTATTCTTTTCAATATTAAAATAGTTTTTAATTAATAAAAGTTGGCTCAATAATAATTATTTTTTCGCAAGTCGCGACAAACGAAACAAGACTGTTGACTTATTTATATATTGGTTAAATGTAGTTTCCATGTTCGCATTAATAAAAATTTGTGCATGATAAAACTATGTTATTAAATAAAATGCAATAATTAGAAACGCAATAAATGCTATAAATAAAATGAAACGCATTAATAACCGACTATGTACGTTTGACGTTATTAATCAGTTTATCATCAAGGTGATTTAGAGATTCATAATTAGTCTGAATAATTTGATTGATGTATAAATTTAAGTATACGACGAAACAAATGTAGAGTTTCTATGCTGGATATAGGCCTCCCTTAATGCACGCTACCGCTTCTATCTTCGCTTATTCTCATCCAGTTCACATCAGCCACTATGCAAATGTCGTGTTCCCACACGATGCACGATCTAGCCGAAAGAGTCCTAAACTGCATTTGCCGAGCCTTGGCCTTCATTTCAGAACTTTCCGATTTAACAGTTCTGCGGCTTTTGGTCACAAACTCCTACAAATCCTGTGAGATTTATAGGTGACTCCAGTGCTCAGCAGATCACATCTTTCCTGATGCAGCTCTACTGATATACTCAGAGCATAGCTCGCTGAGCGACTTTAAATTTAAAAACCAGTCAAACCTTAAGTGTCCAAGTCTCGGCATCGTAAGTCATGACAGGTAGAATGAACTGATCAAAGACTTCCGATTTGAGGTACTGTGAGATGGGTGACGTGAAAACTCGACGAAGCTTATGTAAAACTGCACAACCTAGCAGAATTCTTCTGTTACATTACAATATATCACTGTCTTTTATCAATTGCTATATATCTAACTGCTAGCATATACATAAAAAATGTATTCATATTCTTTACATATTAAATAATTATTATATCTAAACATTGTTTGGCCCTAGATATTCTAAGTTTAATTAAGCGTTATAGATTTAATTTTATATCTAAACGTTCTATTCGTTCCAATTAAGTTTAGTACTACGCTTAAATCTGATTCGGCATATTTCATTTATTAAATAAATCAATCAGTTTATCCCTTAAAGCTAGACGGATAAGCGTCCTACAAGTTATTCCGTATAAACTGTTTGCATAAATCCGGACAGCTTTAGATATAAATATTGTTATTTACAATTCAATGGATTGTAGAAAAGTTTAAATTTTCTCTGATGTTCATCGGTACAAAAATAAATTACACTATAGTTCATTACATTAAAATAGTAACAAGCTAAATATTGGTGATCATTAATTTATTTTATATTGAAACTATAATGGGATTGCTTATATATGTAGTGAATCACCAACCAGCAAGTTTTGCAACGCTATATAACACACTGCCTCCATAGCCTAGGGGTAAGGGCTAGCACTTCAACACCGAAGGTCACGGATTCGAATCATGCCAGTTAGTTAGGGCAATGCGATGGTCCGTGTAAAATTATAATGTAAAATGGTCTATGCGTTGGATAGGTATGTCAAAAGTCAGTCCTTTTCGTTCGTGCCTGAGTATCAGATTTCATGCAGAAGACTGACTCTGTATCTTCCAAACGATCAAAACCATCATATCTAGTTGCCATGCTAAGAAAATATTAGTGAATTTAATAATTATTTACCTCTTGCCTAAAAAATATATTTTTTGTAAAACGAACATAACAGCTCAGGCAGAAAGAATCGCGACTGTATAAAAGGCTATAAATTAAATGAGAAAACGAAAACAACTTTTTTCGCTTCGAAGAAGCCTGAAGTACCGACGGATATCCGATTCGCAGTAACCTGGTTTGGTCTCGACGATTTTGCTGTTAGCAAAAGCAAAAATACTTTTTGTAGGTTTGTTGTTAAGGTAAACATCGTAAGGCATGCAAAAGAATTGTAATAAATCAAGTAACTATATAAAAATTGTAAACTGATTATAAAATTCTATTTATTCGATGCTTACTAATTCTATTACTTTATTCTATAAAACTTCGTCTGTAGAAAAATTTTAGTGATCGAACACGTTATTAAAAATAAATAAAATTGGGAATAAATGAGGCTGACGCAGAATCATATCAAGGCATATATCTCACGGGTATTATTTTACTTGACATCTTTAAATCTGCTTATGTCTCCATACTTTATGTGTCCAAAATTATAAAGCTGTTTAGCTGTCAACTTTAAAAAAATTTAATTTTTTCATAGACTTTTAGAATCTAATTTGGAAATTACTATATATATATATATATACTTAAAAAAATATATACGCACCAAATAACAATGCTATTATAAATGTTCTGATTAAGAATTCTATGTACTAATTTTATATAACTTTTTATAAAGCTAAATTAAACTAAATAAATTCAAATGAAGAACTTCTCTTCACTCTCTTACAAATATGGACTGGCTATGAGAACAGTAGTGTTTTTTAATCGAAAGAGAAAATATCTTCTTTAGCGGCTAACTCTTCTTTATTCGCCGAAAAGTTAAAGTTGGGTTCCCATAGTACAAATAATTATTGACAGTCATATCTAGTACTACGTGTACGCAAATATACATTAATAAATAAGTATAAATAAAAAAGCCTTCATTTGTTCTTAGTCAACTACACTGAAACTTATAACTATTTTTTTATTATATATGTAACTATTTTTTTATTTATTTAATTTAACTTTAAAAATAGGCCTCAAAAGGCTCCAAAGAATACCATTATTCCCTATTTTGAGCCAATTGGCACCAGTTTGTCCCGCAATATTTTAAATTTTGTCTTTTCATGTTGTAACCGGTTTCTCGCTTCTTCTTTTTCTTTGTGGACATTTCCACGTGGTGATTTTTAAAGCCCATCTTTGGTTCGTGAGTCTTGCTACGTGTCCAGCCCATTTCCACTTGAGCTTCTGATTGTAGATCAAGGCTATTTGTAGCTTTACTACTACTGAAATATGAACATATTATATACCACAGCTGGTAATTACCTAAAGCTCCAGCTTCCAGAAAAAGTCCTATTGCATACCTATTCTATTCTAGTAATAGTCATGGAAATAAAAGTAATTGTTCATACAAAATATAAGTTCCGTAACGAAATTGTACTGCGCAACTCTCGGCTCATATTATTTCCAGACCGCTTCAAATTTGTGTTCCTTCCGGACCCTCTCATTTGCCGATGTTCACAAAGTATAGAGTTTTATTACGTGGATTTTTACATATAAAATGAATATATATATATACTGTAATACAGATTAAATGCTACCTGAGAAGATAAGATTTTTTTCTTCATAAAATATGACGTTGTTAAATACGAAATTTTTTAGTTAGTTTAAAATTCCCAATTTGTTGTTAATATATTAATGAACCATGATATATTATCTAAGACTAACTCCAAAATTCTCTCACGTGTAAAAATACCCAGCACATGTGCAATGCAAATTAATGTTCATTTTCATATGGTTGGGTGATTCTTCTATCTATGCTAAACCAAAATCTCAAAAGGCGGTAAGATAAAAAAAACATTGGTTCAATTTTTCAGAATAAGCTCCAAATCTCTCTCGATATTTAGTCATCGTTTTATATCGAGTCTTTCGCCTGATTTTCAATTCAAATGATTGAAACCTTAATAAGAATCAAAATAAACGTCATATATTAACAAACCTTCATGATAATCAAGTTTAAAGTGTATTTATATTCAAATAGTAATAAGGTTAAAGAGAGACACGCAGAATTTGAAACAATCGACGTCACTTTTGTTGGCACATCTAATTTGCTTGTGATTTAATTTGAACCTTAGCATTTACATTATTCAATAGTAGACAGACTCATTTCATAACGGTACGATGACAGTTTGTATTTACTAGTTCAATCTTAGGTAATTTAATGAAAGCTTCCTAAATACTATACTGTAGATGTTTGCTATTTCTGCTCAGTAGAAAGATAATGGTTAATTTATGTTTTACATTTATACACTTATTAAAAACATTGTATGGTAATTTTCCAGGCTAAACACTACTACTATTACAATAAAATAATTCTCCACGAGTTATTCGTATAAAATTTTCTCTTACAATTTTCCCCACTCACACATTTGTTTCAAATATAAAAAGGTTATGAATGTAATGAATGAGGAAAGAAGGAAAAGAAGATATCGTAAAGTTATATATGATTTGGCAATGTATTAGTCTAAAAACTTTTATGTAAAAAGCTTAAAGCAAATAATATAGTGCCACATATTACTTTTACGACATCTTATTTTCCTTGCCTGTAACATAAGCTGCACTTTATCTATGATTAAGGTACGCCTTCTTTATATACTCTTAAAATTTACTTGAAAATGAAGGTTTGCCAACTCTTTAGGACTTTTAAAAGCTGAGGCCCTCTTAATTTTCCGTTTATAATCTTATTTTACTAGCAATCGAATGGTTCCCTCGTACACCAAACTAATCAAGAGAAAGGCGTAACCAATGTGGAAACCCGGTATGATTCCAACCCACGAACTCCATTCGTATGCTGACTCACATCACATCACATCACATCATCAGCCTTGTAAGTCCACTGCTGGACATAGGCCTCCTAATACACCTATCCATTAGGGTTTGGACCGTATTCCACCGCGAGGTCCAATGCGGTTGGTGGGTGGACGACTTTTTACATGCCCATCCGACGCATGGATCATCTTACTTTTCAGACAATTGGGTGATCGGCCCAAATTGCCTAACCAACTAGGAAACAACAATGAAAATTTGTTGCGTCCCGCAGGATTCGAACCCGACCTCCGGTTTCTAAAGCACACACCTATACCACTAGGCTACGGAGGCAGTATGCTGACTATTGTATGCTATTTCATTTTAACAGTAAGTAAACTAAATATTTAATGTTTCAGTTTTAATTATGATAAAAAGAAATATTTTTCTCTACGAAGCAACTGGTTTTCATTACCTTTTGTATAGCCAATTCACAGAGTTTTTTTTTTAAAAGTCCCTTTGAGAGAAAGAATCTTATATTTCAGTATTAGAACTTCTTGAATTACGACAATGGCTTTATTATTTCCCTTTGTTCTAACTTTTCTCCGTCTTGCTTAATGTGAAATGTAAATAACTCTTGATTAAAGTTGAACGTTTAAAGGCCTCGTCGCGGCATATAAATTTACCGTTTCAACTTTATTTTTAATTAAAGTAAATTTTAAAATTTTAATCAACTTGTGTTACTTTTTTAATTGCGATTTATTAAGATTTAAGTTACTGGCACTCGATTGCCTTTTTTTTACGATATAAAAAGCTTATACGTATCGAATAATATCTATAGCATAAACGTGATTTTATTAATTCAATGAACTATTAATAAGGGACGACTAGATCATAGGAGAGGTGTAATTTTAAAGAAAGATTAGATAGATTATGAAAAAAATGACTTTTTTTAAATAAAGCATCATTTATTTTTAAATTAATAGGGATCAAATAATCGTATAGATACATATCTATAGCGGGAACGTAATTTAATAAATTCAGCAAATGTTTAATAAGTAAAGAGATATTTTAGTTTTACTATCAATATAATTTAAGGTTTATACAAATCAAATATAGTTTAAACGGCCCATGTTTGTTTGATCTTTGAATACTAACTTCGTAATAAAAATTGAATGTTTTATTTCAGTTATAAAAATGTAAATCGCCAATTGAAGTTATGAAATAAATCTCAATATAGGTATTCAATCGATATGGTATATTTATATTTATATTATCTATATAATATCTATTGACCGAATACTTTCTTGTGATTACGCGAATACTAGACGTTATTTAATAATAAACTTTATGGATTTTATCGCATTAAATTTGTATTACAATTTTCTCGACGTTTCAGACACTTTACAGGACCCATGATCTGCCCGTGACCATGGATTAAACGTGATAAAATCCATAACGTCTTTTATCAAATTATATCTATTGACAGGTTGAACAATTTTCTTAACCTAAAACAAATTTGACTATTTTTCATTTGTTGCACTATATTAAACAGTTATAGTTTATGCGAATAAGATCAACTCAGAGATCAATCTCAATTATAATAACCTTTTAAACGATTTAAAAAATCATCAATCATAATTTGTGTACTCTTAATGTCTAAATTACTATTAGTGTCTGGTTTTATCATGAATATGCATATTCTCTCCTAAATCTGCTTACACAAATAACAAACGTCAGCGATTATTTAAATAGTATATTTCATTAATGCAGTGTTTAACGAACGTCTAGACGCATGTGATGCATAACATAAAATATCTGCTAGATACAGCAGACTTTGGAATCATTTATGCATTGATGGTAAAAGTATCGGTTTAATTTTTTCTATGTACGGTATATCACAGTATATTTATTGAAATTGAGAAGATCGCAAGCGGTAGCGTACTTTAAGGCAGGCCTACATCCAGCAGTTGGCCGACACAGGCTGATGATGACGATGATGATTTCTATTATATCAGAAGTAATGATAAATATATTACAATAGTAAATATCAGCATTGATTCTTTAATATTTATCATCATCATCATCATCAGCCTTTAATCAATATATCAATAGTCCACTGCTGGACTTAGGCTCTCTAATACACCCTATCTATTAGGGGTTTTGGACCGTATCCCACCACGCTGGTTCAATGCGGGTCGGTGGTTGGACCGCCTTTTTACATGCCCATCCAACGCATGGATCATCTTACTTTTCAGACAATTGGGTGATCGGCCAAAATTGTCCTAGGAAAGAACAATGAAAATTTGTTGAGTCCCCGCAGGATTCGATCCCACGACCTCCGGTTTCTAAAGCAAACGCCTATACCACTAGGCTACGGAGGCAGTGATTATTTATAGTATATAAGTATTATATGTATATGTATGTGTTTGTATAATGTGCATTTATCATCAAAATATGGACTATCCGATTATATTCAAAACTGTTAAGTATGCAGTATGAAACTTTTTTCTTTTATAAATAACTGCACCGACTTAACAATCCTATAACCATCTATCATCATTATCAGCATCAGCAATGTGCTGTATTTGTTCATGAAGTCTTTTAAAATTATTTAAAAGCCAGATTATTAAACGATTATCGTAAAACATATGTTATCTATTCATAAGTGGTCAGTATTTAACTATAAAGGAAAACCAGGTATATAGGTGGTAGGTCCCCTTTTTAAAGGTGACCGTCTAGGGCGGTACCAACGCGGTAGCAATTTCTGACGCAAAGCAGTAGTGTGAAAATACTACTGTGTTCCGGTTTGAAGAGCAACGTAGCCAGCGTATTTACTGGGTAAACGAGGCCTCCTATGTCTCACGGGAGGAATTGGTGATACCTCTGGTATTGCCAATGTCTATGGGCGTCAGTGACCACTTGTCGCCAGGTGGCCTGACTGCTCGTCTGCCTGTGTAGCCAATAATAAAAATATCAATGAAGATAGACATTCAGAATAGCCTACCGCTTATAAGTGTAAATTTATTCTAAATCACCATTTCGTGGCTAATACTAAACGTCAGCAAAGGCCCTCTCCTTTCCTCTTAACTGGAGTGATAACCCTCATGTAATTTGACCCCATAAAATGTTATATTAACGAGATCTTACCACGCCAAAATTTATTTTCCCTAATTGAATTTCACCCCTGCAAAAAGGGTAAGTTCCCTCGTTTAAAAAAATCAACGGTTCTTTTTTAATTACCGCTTGAAAATACATTGTAATTTTCAACTCGGTACAATTTAATAATACACTTGATAAATAAACCTGTTCCTACCTAGTTACCTAGGATATTATGACCTTAGTTACTAGGTAGGAACGTTTATTTAGCAGATCTAGTAAAGGTCAAATAAATATAATTGGAAACTACCAATAGTTCATTTGAAATAATTTTACTTATGAATCTTATTTTCCTGATTTCAATAGATTACGTCTCATAATGAATGACGGCAAGTAATCATTATTTTGTTATGGCATAAAGTATGGACACAGGTTATAACGATCTCAGCTATGTATTAACACACTATATAAGCACACACAGTTCTAAATTTTAAGCTCAATCTTTAAAGCAGGCTTGAAATTTAGAAGTAACAGAAACATTTAGTAATACCTTTTCTAAAGATACAAATATGTAATTATTTCTATTGCTTGCGCGAATATTATACATTATTAAAAAGATTATTATGGATTTATCGCGTTATTTAATTTTAATTCCCGACGTTTTGAACAGTCTACCCGTGACCACGGCCGCTGGAAAGTGTTGAAACGTCGGAATTAAAATGTAAAAAACTGCGATAAAATCCGTAAAGTGATCTTATTTAATAAGATACAAATATGTCATTAATCTTAATTGAAAGTTTCAAGGTGATATTTTATATTCTCTCCTCCATTTACACCAAAGACGTAATTGAAAAAGTTTAAAAAGTCAGAGCGTCTCAAGATAAGCTACGTCATGGCGATTAATCGATCATCGATTGAAACTTTATTTATATTTATTGGCATCGATGCCCGTCCGTTATTTATTTTTAAATACACAATCTTCTGTTGTCTATGGTCGTAACAATTTGATTATCCAAAGTCATCGATGTGGATGAAGATGAAGTCAACCCGGAAACAATAAAAGTTATTTTTGTATTACCTAAGATCGCCCTAAGCGCTCATCTGCCTTTTAAATATAGAGTAGTAGAATAAATATAGAAACTGTAAATATAATAATATCTACTATGTTGACTTTTAAATTCTATAGAAAATCAGCTTTTTTTAAGTGAATAGCTTCATGATGTCATGCTGAGTGGAAACCATTTTGGAACATTAACATTTTTTTTTCATTCCTTCTAGAGTGGGATCCAGCATTTGTACGTTACTCACAAATTTGCAGCAAAAACGGCTGTTGGTTAAGAAAAAAATTACACAAGAAATCTGCAATGTACAAAATTCTTATAAATGTTAAGAATTCACACAATATTACACATAGTAGTTTACCCAAAGTGGCATGCGGATTATACGTTTGCTGCACCACCTCACTTTGAATGACCATCTACTCGTCTTTACAATCTAAGCAATAAAAGCAACAGCTACATCGACATAATTTCTATCCTCCCCAAAATAACTTAAATGTTTTGGTTAAGCTTGGGACGAGTACCTTTCGCAATCCTAGGCTGGTACCACACTTAATGTTTAAAGGCTAAGGCCCCCATACTATAAAAAGTAGCTCCAGAGCCCTATATCTCTCCGATCATGTCGGTTTCCCGTCCCATCGAATTACGAGAGTAAAGGAAGAGGGAGTGCACCTATGTTGACGCATACATTTATGGACTATTATTATATATTTCTCCTACGTAATTGGCTGATCTCTAATACAGATCGGTCGCCTTAGTCGAAGTCGACTTGGAGGACATTTGTACTTTTTTAAAAGAATTTTCTCATCTGGCTAAGAGGAAAATTTATAAAATAAATAAAATATTACGGATATAGGAATAATAAAGCAATAAATATAGTAAACAGTAAATATATAGATACATCTCAGCCAGACGGAAGCCCTCGGTAGGGGAGACCAAACGGCCGAGGGTTATGTTGAATGGGAGAGAAACTGTGGGACGATGCGACCGGTGTCCAGAAGCACCGCCTTTTGCATTTGAGCTAGAAGCGGTCCGTTACGGAGTCCCAGCCGCCTCAAGTGTTGTGCGAGAATCACTGGGATTAACCCGTTTGCAGAAACGACTATGGGGATATTTTCGGTCAGCATCCGATGTCAGTCACCTTGTGAGCCAGATCCGGATATTTTCTTTTCTGTTTCGGCTTTCACGAGGCTCTCGTCAAATGGGATCGAGATGTCAACCAACAATACCCTGGACAGTGCCCGGTCCATCAGCCTTGTTAGCGAGTATTATTCTGGAGGACATTATTATTATCTCTTGGAATATGTTAATGAAAATTAAGCATTAAGCCTTATCTACTTCAATCACCCAAAAATGGTGAACTTTAGTTATTTTAAAGCCAAAATTAGCTGAAATCCGTGATTAGCTAGCTCGGCTGTGAAATGACTAAAGTATGAATTTTAAAGCAATGACTGGACTCGAGTTAGAACAAAATGTAACTTGGTAAGAAAAAGTTAGGTTTTTCATCTCAAATATACAAATTTGTCAATCTTTGCACTACTTAAATTTTAAATCGATATATCGAAATGATAACATTGATTTATCGATTGGTATGTTTTTCGATTTGTTACCAGCCGGAACGTTAGTGGAATCTGAAGGAGCCAATAGGGATATTAGCTCTCTCTCACCTTTCGTGCGACGCAAGTTCTATTAGGACGCGGCTTTCTCGTGTTGTACTTGAACCGCGTGGCCAGTAGGAAGCCTACAGAGGAGTGCCACTACTGTGGTGGCATATGTGCCGAGTAGACGACTTAGCAAGTGCTGGAGAAGTGTCCAGACAGGGCTGAGCAACGCGACAGTCCGACTGGCCCTACACACCCGGAGAGCAACCGTTAGCTTTTTAGTGGGTATAAAAGCCGCTGCATCTTATCGGGGCGCCGCATATCTGCCTGATGCCCCCTAAATATCGTGACGAATCCGTAAAGTGGATTTTCCAACAAAAAAAAATATTTTTCCATACGAAGCATGTGTTTTCCATACGCTGCCATTTCAATCTCTTAATTCATGTTCGCTTGGAAGAATATTTCTTAAGATTCAATAACGAACAAACTTGTTTTTACTAACACCCAATAGTAAAACTAATACTTAATTAAAACAACAAATTAATTTCAAATATTTAATAATAATATGAATCATAATAAAATTTACAATATATTCTTCTCATACTTAAATGCTACAAATTAGTACAGAATGTCACCACCTCTAAATCGGTCATATTCTTTAAGCCTAATATCAATTCACAGAGACCGCGGGCCGATAAATGATCAAACCCCAAAACCTCTCAAATATAACAATCATACATTAACCTACGCGCATGATAAACGGTACCTAAAATAACATGTTAAACTAAATAATTTAATGTAGCCATACGTTAAATACAAATATTAAAACCATACCGTTGACTAAACTTCAAACATTTAAAAGCCGTAAAGTAAGAACTACCAAGTAATTAAAAAAAATAATATTAGTAGTTAAATCGAAAAGATTGCAAAAGTGAGCAAAGTATGATAGTCCAATTGTAAATTATTGCTATATTATAACTTGCCCACGCCTTGTACGTCTATTAACAAATAAATTATCTGTCACAAACTTAATCTAAACATAATTTACAGTTTAAGGAGCCCGATCACGCGGAATATAAAAGTATCAATCCGAAAGCATTAACATTAATTTATGAAATAATTATTTTACTCGGCTATTGTTGAGACGGATAAACAGATAGGTTTATCGCATTTTAATTGTTTTGTCATTTGTAAAATCAATACAATATGAATGAGAGTTTGGAGGAAATTAATTCTTTAAAAGGGCGTTTCTCTAACATACCATCGTATGATGGCAAAGTCTTTAAAACGGAATTTAGTTTAGGTTACATATAAGTTTTAAATCAACACAAATAATTGGTTAACTTTTCTTATATTTTTTATGACCGAAATAGTTTTCCATAAATGATCCGGGAAAAGCAACTAACTAACCCATCCCTAAATGTAAAAAAAAATAATTTGTAAGTATAAACGAAGTGTATTACAAGACAATCTCTAACGTTCTGTGTGTCAATTTATAAAAAAATTTGGTGTCAGCAATTTTGCACCTAATTTTTAAGCTTTATAATAACAACCTATAGTTCCAGTATCCACGCCTAAGATAACAATTTTATAATAATATATTATTTAAAATACCAAATACACACAAAAAAATAAACTATAATCATAACTACGGCTGTCATCTACAGGTCCAACTGTCAAGTTTACACATTTTAGTTTTTTAACCTTTAAAGAAACAAAACGCTTTTGTAACAAAAATGTTGATAACTTATAGTAACTGATTTTAAGGGTTAAAGATTCGTAAACAAATATATTTTTGGTTACCTATAATGAGGCTAATCGAATTAAAATTTAATAAAAAAGTAAATAAGTAAAATCTAATTTATAATGTATTTACAAATTTCACGTTGACCAAAAATATGATTACGGACAAAAATTGTTATTCCTACAGTTTCGGCCGAGTCATGAACACACATTTAAGAAATATATATTTCTTTTGAAGTAAAACGCATCTTGCGTTTAGTGCGCAATATAATTTAAAAAAACTATCTGTCAAAATTTGATTGACGTTTGCGTGACATTTAATATATAAATATCCGTCGTCATAACTTTATAGAGCAAATAAGCTGATCGACGCCTTTTATACAAAAAGTGCATTCCAATCATTTATAATTAGACGCTAATTATTTGTATGCATACTCACATTCGTTTATTCTAACCTCAAATTACTAAGCGTCCACTAACGACACACTTTTACTCGTAGAAAATCTTTATTTATGTACAATCATAGTTAATTTGTTATTATTAATCATTAGTAGTACATACATTATAAAAATCACCCAATCTAGCTACTAACTTCGATTATAGCCTAAAGAAATATGCGTACGTGTCGTTTTAACATCTTAATATAAATACAAAATTCTTAAAAATATACCAACATCAGACATTTATGTACATAGAACATACATGGTGTTGTAGGGTGTCAAACTTATTACGTGGTTTTAAATGCGTGTGTTAATAACATCAATTTTGACATCCTCGCAGAAATATTTACAGTATTTTGCTAATGTTAATAAAACCAACATGTACAAAAACTTTATAAAGCAGGGTAGGTTCGAGAAAGGCCACACCTACTCAAACATGTTTATTAATAAATTATCTTATGACATCATTAAAAACAATGTAGTATCTTGTAAATAAATCTTTATGTCTTCAAGACATTGTCAAGTTACAAAAAAAAAGGTATTTAATAACAATGTAATGGGTTACCTCTAGTGGCTTTTCATATACAGTTGTAGATCCTACTTGGCATCTGTATATTTAAATATCTTACACAATATTCTTTATATGTGATGATAATTATGTATACACACAATAAAGACCTGCATACATTCAAAACAAGATAAAGTCTACATATTAGTATTTCTTTACCAATAGTTGGTCTCGTAAAATTATGATTTATTTATATGAATGTTAAGTTATACTATGTCATCACATATTTTATATATTTTATCCCTTCAACGTGTGGAAGAAAAATTTTGGCAAAAGGGAGTTCTTCCATATCCGTAACATATGTACAATATATTTAAGGAACACAAAAATATACATAGTGAAAACTATTTTTAAAAAAAAACTACCGAATTACGTTTTCAAATTTAGAATGCCTCCTTCCTAAAGTTAAGATTAAATAAAGTTGATGTCCTGATTGATTTGACAATATATAGTGATTGAAAAAAAAATGGTTATTCATTAATACTAATGTTATCTGTTTATTCAAGTTTTTAATTTTAATAATTATTAAAAATTTACATTTTAATTATAGTGTACTTTTTATAATTTTAATTTATTTTATCCAGTAGTTTATTTTTGACCGCAATCTTTGACAAAAGTAATAAGTGGGAACTTTTGTAGTGTGTCGCATTATAATGCACTAAAACAAACTCAGTGTAACTAAGCAATAAGTTAATTTTAGGAAAGTTATTTAGATTTTGTGCTTTGCTCATAGTCACAACTTTTTAATATTTAATAATATCTAACACAAGACAAATAGCTGTCAGATATTATTAAACATGCAGTAAGTTTTAAACAATTTATTTAAGCAATGAATATTATTCATGATGCATAATCAATTTACAATAACTTTGTCAAAGTTATACAATATGCCACATATAACCAATTGCAATAGATTCAATTTGAAGTAATAACTATGACATGGTTCGCCAAAGAGATTTTATAAAAGACAATAAATTTTCCACGCAGTCAGATTAAATTTATTACAGATAACAAATAGTTGGGAAATTCACACTTAACAGTTGACAAAGCGTTAAAAAGTTGTGCCCTTAAACATATCATGTAGGAATCGCACCCTCCATAAGGAGTTTTGATAACGGTTCAGAACCAATACCGTGATTGTTACATGAAGAACTCCCTATTCTCGTGTGGTGGTCAAGTGTGCCGGATCTGTGTGTTCGTCGAGTTGCCCGTCGGACTCTGGCAGTTGGGGAGGTCTATTATCGTTATCTCGATCACTCTAAGGCCCCTCAGTATGGGGTCCGTGATGTGGATACCTCGCGGATTGTACACCCTCTCGTTCTGCGTCGCAATAAATTTCGATATTTTCCGTAGATGCTGGAAAAGGTTATAACGAATGCTACGATATAACAATAATGTCCTCCAAATCAGTTTCGACTATGCCGGCCGATCTGTATTAGAGATTAGCCAACAGGACATATAGTGCACAAGTGTATGTGCAGACACAGGTGCACTCTATCTTTATACTTTTATAGCCGGATGGGATATAATTGATAACCGAATCGACTAGAAACAGATAATGCACAGGACACATATATCATCTTACTTCACAGGTAATCAGGTGATCAGCTGGTATTGCCTGAACTGACTAGAAAACAACTTAGAAAAGTAATTAAGGATTCAAGCTCACAACCACCAGCTTCTAAAGCACAAGTCCATATGAATAGGCTATGGAGGCAGTTATATGAGATAAATTTTCTAACTCACATTAGAATTGTTTTTGTTTATTTCCATTCTGATCTAGCAAATTTTTCCAAGGTAAAGAAAATTACATAAAGTATCTTAAGTATAGTACTAGAACTCAATGAATAAATCAAATAATTTTCAGATTGATATTCATAAAAATAATAAATTTTTCAATATACTTGCAATCTTTTTAAACACTATAGTGAAAGTTTTAATTTCATAATTCATTATAGTTTTAAAGGACTTTCTGGTAATATACATTACCTTCTCATAATGTGTCTCTGTGCAAATGTAAATAAAATATGCAGTGAGGCAGGCCAGGCAACCTTCACAGTATGTGCTGCAATCCGCTGTTTCCGCCATCTCAAAATGTTCATTTAGCCTCTCCATGGTATATTCAAACGTCTGTCTCTCTATCTGAAAAAGAAATTAAATCTTGCTTAAACAATATAATTAATTATTTGCGCAACAACATTTAACTGATTTTAAAAATTACACTTCAATAGTAAATATTTAACTTTAGAAAATCCAAAAAATATGAGAGATCATTTTGTATTCCATTAAATGGTATTAGGATCTTTTTATTTATGGTATTTTCTAATATTCATTTAAATAAGACAATAATATTTATTTATTTAATATTTATTTTTAATAAATCTTTCAACATTAATTAATAATAGGAGAACTCATAATAATAAATAAACAATATTCAAATAATAAGAATGCCACACAGATGTAAATACTTTAAAAAGTCAAAATTCCAGTTATTCAAGTGTCATTAATTTTAACCTATAATGGACATATATTTATCAAAAAAATACAGTATTCATATTTCAAACAATAATATAAGTTACATATAAATTCAAAACTATTAACATTTCATTACATTAATTCAAATAAAACAATTAATAAGGCTTATACATTAATTTAAAAGAGTTACTCATTCACATGTTACCAAATATCTTACTGCACTTAAAATATTGCTCTGAGAATTGGAGTAAAATATAGAATATGCCTTAGATTGATTAAAATTATTTCAATTAAAGTTATAAATGTAGCCCAGTACAACTTTTATATTTTATAAACAGTTAAAATGTAACCTATAAATTTTGCCACTTATAGTAACAAAAACATAGAAACTTAAATCTTTCCATTTCAACATCTTCATGGATAATCTACTTTTATGGGATATTTGTGACAACATTATAACGCTCTGCTCCCAGCTCCCATTAGAGATATATATATTTAAGCCAAACTAGCCTCTAGAATCAAAGTAACTAATGGTTGTTACTTCATGTCTATTTCCAGTTTAACTCAGATAAAGTATGGCCTAATATCGATGTTTTATTTTGATAATTATTTGGGTGTTCGAAAATCCTGTACCTATAAAATTGACACATAATTTACAATAAATATCCTTTATAAATAAATAAAATTATAGATGCATGATTTATTAGCAATATTACACCATCAAGTCAAGGAACTAATAATTAGAATTACATCATACAGCTAGTTTAGGTGTGACCATGAACAATCAAACTAATGCGATCAAACATGGACACAGAATGATTAATATAAAATAGGATAACCTATTCAACCGAGAATATCATCACTAACCAAACTCACTACCTTCAGGTCTAAAAACTTCGAATAGAATAACCAGTACTTCGATCTCTACGTTGCTCAGAATAAAGCGAGACAATAGTTTACGCAATTGATACATTGCTGGGTTGCAAAATTTGGACCTGTTGATAACGATAAACAAATCCACTTTCACTCACTCTGTCTTCAAGTTCAGGCGGGAACCGCGTTTGAAACTTGACGGCCGTGCCCTCGGAGTAATCTCGCTGTATGAAAATTTTAATTCCCTGCTGTGTGGGCGTTTGTTGACTACCAGGCGTATTTGGGCCCGATGGTATCCTGTTATTCGCCATTGTCATTTTACAAACGCGATAACATTAAATGTCACCAAGAATAGATAAATCATAAAACGTTTCACGAGTTATGATCAAAAGCGTCGCACAAAATTGTTTCTGATAAACTGGTGAAAACCGCACAAAAACACGGACTTTACAGCTAATGTTTTCTCACGAATTCTATAAACCAGACCCTGACTGACGTACGTATCCGTATCTCTGGTAAGTGACAGCTGTGACAGAGCAGTAAGTCTATGGTTTGCGTTTAAAAATATAATAGTATTGAAATGAAATATAAAATAAAAAAACTGTAATCGTAACAAAAACGCAAAATTATTCAATCGCAATATATTATATTTTTTTTTGTCAAACTTATCTGGAACTCGGTACAACATAATCAGTTGAACACTGTTCTACGTAATATGCGTACACTTTTGGCACACTTCTTGAAAACCTAAGAAGAAGTTACTAAAAAACATAGTAACTAATGTTTATCATCCATTCCTCCATCACTTCCAATAAAGAATTAAATTACTATAGGATTCGACCAACGTTATTCAACGTTATAAATTTTTCATTGTGATTGACTTATTTTACTCAGACGAAAAAAAACTTTATAAAAACGTTAGATTAATTGAATTTAAATTTACTACAGTTGAAAAAGAAGAAGGATTGAAGCGTTAGTTGTTGTTATTTAACTCAAGAGGCGCTTCTACGACGTACTTATGTGAACATGACTATTAATGGCGTATTGAAATTAAACATTAATTTGATCGCAACAAAGTATCCGGTTGAACAATATTAATTGGCCCATAGTAAGCGTTAACAGCGCAAAGAAAACAACGCCCTAAACATGGCACCTTTAATTGATTTATTTCCACGAGCCAAGCTATCGCCAGTTTTAATATTCAACGTACGAATGCAGCGAAATCGGCCTGAATAAACGCGACGCGAAGCCAAGCCCGTCAAACTAATCAATGGATAATTCCGAATCTCCTTCTGTCTTCCGCCTACTTCTCAGAATGTGGGGTAGAAATGATTTAATTTTCAATTGCTAATGTCAATTTAATTTCTTTTCATATTACTACATAGTATAAAACAAAGTCTGTTTCTCTGTCCATATATCCCTATGTATGCTTAAATCCTTAAAACTACGCAACGGATTTTGTTACAGTTTTTTTTAATACATTAAGTGAATAAAGAGGGAGGTATATATATAAAGACACTCTTAATATTGTAGGTATATTTATTATCAGCATATCACCCATGCGAAGCTGGGGCGTGTCACTAGTATAACATAAATATTTTTTTATATCCAAATGGAGAACATAAACTATTTCAGAAACAATAAAACCTTTTTGATTAATACTTCAGTAGTCTAGTGGTTTATGTTTCAAGAAAAACAAAAGCGGACTAGTTTGCTAAACACACTTAAAAATTACAGTTACGTTATGTCGTTGTTTCTAAGCTAATAAGAGAAATATTCAATGAACCTTGATTTTTTGATTGCCTTAAAAGTAAAACGATCACTGTATTTTAATAGACATGTGGAAGCAGATATTGTCTCCAAAACTTTTGACATATATATTTTGATAAACTAATGTCTAATCTATATGTAGAACGCATTTTTTTCAATCAGAAGCTGGTTTTTGTCCATGGTAAATTAAAAAAATAACTCGACAGATATTGTGATATACGACATAAAGATAAGGAGAAAAAATGTACGATAACGTCGATGTAACATTTAATTCGTACTCAATTCCTTTACTTTTGTCTTAAACATATTTTTGGAGACGTAAATATGCAGCAGTGACACTAAACACTTTTTACATCCTGTCGTCGAATGTACACGATGCATGTAACGGTCTAATACAGCAGAGATCGTTGCGTTTTTACCTCCCGAATTAAACATACGCCTTCGTTTCCATACTTGCGTGATTTTCATTATTTTTATTCGTTATACTTACGCGGTGCATGATAATAAAATATTGTAGCCACTTATATGAAAAAATCTTTTTATGATCATCAACTCTATGATTATTTATTGTCTAGTATCAATAACACAATAGATGCGCTTTATTAACTAATTAAATGGTTTCGATACTCGAACGTCCTTTTTATGGCAATCGAAAGTATTCTCCAAAATTAAGTACTGAACCGGACAACGATCGACCGACTAGTTATCATCCAAAGTCGTTAAAATATATACCATACATATATATTTGTTGAACTTTGCAAGATTCAAACCATTATTTTGTTTACCGGGACTTTTATCGAATATATCTTTTATGTGTTTAGTGCTCGTTTCTGCTACTTGATTTTAAGGCAACTATTTCTCGTAACAATTGACAGTCGCTTATACAATATTTTAAATAACTAGACCTTTAAAATTGTCTTAAACTTGTACAAGCTAGAATCGAGGCGTGTCGATTGACGAATGAATTGACATAGATTTCTTCAGGACATATCTGTAAATATACCATAGTAATAGATCGAGCAACATGTTTAATCTGTTGATCGAAAGTATTAGGAACTGTTTGCATCGGCAAAAAAATAAAACCCCGTTTTATCCGTCTAAAATTCAAATTTCAAATCTATCCAATAGCATCGTAAATCAACTAAGGAGTTCGCGACCGACAATTGTAATATTTAAGCAATCCATTACACTTCAGCGCATTACCATTCCATAGCCACTGACCATAGGCCACATCTTGGGAATCATATCACGAAGCAGTGCATCCGTTTTGTAGCGACATCTTTCACTTCGACGTGTGACCGGAATGAATAGTCAACATGAAATGTCGACTTTATTACGTAAGGAATGCGAACGATGCGGCGACCGCTAAAAAGTGTCACTTTCTTTTATATAATTGTCAGTGTAACAGACAATGAGGAGCGGTAAATGAATGGATGTCTTATATTATTAATTGTTCTGAGTATGTGTGTGAACAGATCCTTTGATATTCCGACAGAAAAATGTTTAGCGTTTGGAAAAAAATAATAGTATCTATAGTTGTAATAAATTATTACATTATCGGCCTGTGTTAGTCCACGGCTGGATATAAGCAACGTACCACCTAACGCACCTAACGCATGCCTCCTCCATTAGGGGTTTGTGTACCGACTTTTTACTTGCCCATCCGACGCATGGATCATCTTACTTTTCAGACAATTGGGTAATTGGCCCAATTTGGACTAACCAACTAGGAAACAACAATCAAAATTTGTTGAATCTCCGCAGGATTCGAACCCACGACCGCCGGTTTCTAAAATACACGAACTTACCACTAGGCTACGGAGGCAATAAGTTATTAATACTTCCCAATACATTTTCGAAAACCTAATGTATGTGCAAAAAATAGAAATGATTTTCGTAGACATTGTAGATGCACAGAACATAAATACTAGAAACAGACATAATTTAATTTAATAAGTCAATCTTTATGGGACAATATATACGCTTTTACAACAAAATCAGTAAACGTTCAGAATTTAACTGTCAATAAATTTAAAAATTAAAAATTAAGGTCAATTTAACATAAATGAATTTATAAATTATAACACAGCCTGGTAATGGAATGCTCACTCCAGGCTTTTTCAAGTATAATATCCGTATGATAGAATATGTAGCTCATAAGAAAATTGATATGTATATATTTGATTGTTTTAAAAGATGACAAAACAGGCCCTCTGAGTTTCTTTCGCCGGTTCTTCTCAGGTCGGAGGCGTCCTATTCCGAAACGGTGGTAGCGTCCTTGACAATAAATAAGCGAGTGTTAGACTTCTACATTGAATAAAGATATTTGATTTTGAATTGAATTTGAATACAGATAAATAGCTAGACAGTTTTACTGGTGATAGGTCTTCTTTTACAGGGGACCGTCTGGGTTGGTACTACCGCGGTGCCTATTTTTGCCACAAAACAGTAGTGTCAAAACAATACTGTGTTCCTGTTTGAAGGGCACCGTAGCCAGCATTTTTATTTGGTAAAAGACACTTAACACCCTATGTCTCACGGTAGGCAGCGCGTTAGTGATACCGCTAATACTGCCGATGACAATAGACGTCACTTCCCGGGTGCTCGTCTGCCTGCGTAGACAATAAAAAACAGTAATATTGTATGAATAATGCATCGTTATATTATATAGTTGACAACCCCATACTTTTGTGATTGACAATTAAGGTTCATATTTCAAGCTTTTATAACATAAAGTGCTCAGACTAATATCTGCCATGAAAGGAAAATTATGACTATAAATATGTTGTGTACAAGAGCTGTGCGGACTGAAGGTTGTAGGTTCTAATCCTTAAGAATCAACTTTATTATTCTTTTCTGGTTTGTTCGGACATTATTCGTCCATAGGCACTCATGCCCAAGTTAGCTCTTTCGATTAAGGAGGTCAATCTCTTTGCGTAAAAAGTGTTATTTAATTAAATCTGTATGAATTAAAATCCAATCCCATGATTGCTTGGGAAAAATAAAAATTATTATACTAGATATGTACGTTATTGTGTTTTCGGTTTCCTTTCGAGACATATATTAACCGCCTAAGCAAACGTCGATGTCACTCAGGATGTCGATGGTTTCAGTAGGATCTGTTATAACGGAGTTCTGACTTTTCATTCATAACTTTTAACAGATTTAATTTTTTGTTATTATGTGTCAGAGAGCTTTAAACCCGAATGTTAAAACGATGTTAAAATCAATTAAATATCGTTTTTTTTAAACGCTGAACCTAATATATGTACCAATCTGATAAAAAGTGAAATACCTCTGTAGCTTCCCATCCTTAGTGAAAGCATTGAAATTAAAAAAAATATTCACTACATTTCCAATAAATTTAAACGCGATAGGAATAGTGCTTTTTAAACAATATTAGGGACCGCTGTGTACTTTTCTAGTCATTTTCTTCAAAAGGCAACTCGTTTACTGTTTCAGAAATCTGTTAAAGGTATACGAAAAAAGTTACAAAAGAAGGATAGTTTCACGTTTTCGCTTGTGTTTTCGTTTTTTTTTCGAAGATTCGCGTGATACGACTGTTGCCTTTTGATGAGCAAAGCACGTGGTGAATGGTAATTCAAAGGACAAGAAACTGCTTACAATGTACGCTGCCCACCGAGCATAAGTTATACTCGTAGTAATCACAGACTAGATGTGAAACTTAATCAATGTTATAAACATCTTTATAAAACAATACGCACGGTCAGATACATAACTATGACGTGTGTTATAAACACACAATAAAGAAGATTGTGGCAGTTTCTTCGTAAAAAATATTAATTTTATTTGAATGAAATTTAAAGTTATTCTGTTGTAGAATCTATTAATTATTATATTGTCACACTGAAACTCGGTCCCGTGGAACGGAGATTGCTGAATCACAAGTACTCGCCGGAAGCCAAATGATGGCTCAAGGCTCTATTGGGAATGTTCATCATCATCACGCACATGACGATATTGGCTAATAAGATGTTTTTTTAAAATAACTTCGTAACAACTGCGGCTGAACTATATTAGAGATCAGCCAACTGCGCAGTAGACACAATGGTGCACAAGTGAACGCGCAAACACAGGTGCATTTCCTATTCCTTTATACTCTCAAAGCCTGATGGGATGGATAACCGACACGACCAGAGAAATATAAAGCGCAGGAAGGACTGTTTTACATGCCTATTCGGCGCATGGATCACATTACTTTACAGGTAATCAGGGTGATGATCGGTGGGATTGCTCTAACCAACTAGCAAACAACAATGAATAATTCTTGAGTACCTAAGGCATTGAACCTATGATCTCCGGTTTCTAAAGCGCAAGCACTAGGCTACGGAGGCAGTGTTCTCGAGACTATTTACATTGTGTCGGTGTTTATTATAAATGCCTGCGAAGATTTAGTAGCAAACTTTTTGTGTGCAATCTTGATAATACAGTTTAATTTTTAAGTATGTAACTCTTGTATAAAATTTAGCTTACAAAATATTTATTATTTTAAAGTTAATTGACTGTTTAGTTGCAGTGTGCAAATAAAATTAAGAAAAGGTTACCACATTGAAACTTTTAGTCAATTAAAACGCAATCCTTGAAATAACGGCATTTTCTTTAGTCAACGCTTTTATTAATTATTTGGAGACATTAATCATGTAATCATATATTTAAAAGAAGAAGAAAGAGAGAAGAAATAAGGTGTGTAAATGCATGTATGATGGCATATATGTAAGAAGAAAACCTTAATAATAAGCTATAACCACCATTTAATGCAACGTTTGAGCAGGTTCGTAATTAGATTTAAAATACGTATTATCTTATTAAAACTGATCTTATAATTGACTTGGCAAGAATTTGTGGTATGTTTTATCCAGTCTCCCAGATATCATAGAGAAGTAGTTAATAAGAAGGCATTCTTATGTTTATTATTAAAATTAATTTATTATTTTTAAATTATGCAAATTTTCCAAATAACACAACAAACTTGGCCTAAAATTGAATAAAGATAACCTCATCATGCTTTATTACCTAAAAAGTTACTCGATTATGATATAAAAAAATAAGGCGTAAAATACAAAACAACAGTATTATATGTCAATTAGAAGTAAATGTATTCGTTCATATTCAATGATTTTGTTTAGGAACTTATATCAACAGAGCTTAGCAACTAAGTGTCAGTAAACCGATTCAGCGCCACCTTCCAATCACGAATAAAATGTACCACAGCCTTACCCCCGCGCGTGCACTACCCAAGATGGCACCTTTGCGCATTCCGGCTACACGTCACGTATTAATGCTTGTATATAAACCAAGCCCTGGACTCAACTGGCATACATTGTGATCGCTTGATCGACGGCAGCCGGACGCATCTGCCGTCAAACATTTATATATAACGTATCAAAATAGTGAACGAAATGAAGTTGTTTGTGATATTATCCCTGGCGGCGATAGTCAGCGCCCAGATTCCGGCTTCAAGAGTTGTGAAGAACATTTACAAGGAATGCCTTAGCCAGTATTCTGTGGAGTGCGTAAAACCACGAACCCTAGAGTGGATATCGCGTGTGGCTAATGACGACGAGATCAAGATCACTGACAACCTCTCAGTTGTTAAGGTGGCAGATTTAGAAGAGGAAGATGCCGACCCCAGGATGGCCAGGGATCCAGTCTACTCGATGTTCGATAAAGTGGACCGCTTTTTACAGACCCATTCAGTCAGAGTGAAAGTACCTGAAGAGATTGTAAGCAGCTCTGCCTCTGAGTATGTCCCCAGGTCACTCCTCACAGACCTGCCTTCGGAATTGAGCATGCCCTTGGACGGAGAAGAGGAAGTAGAAACCTTCGAAGGCAGGAAGAAGAAAATCAAGCTCCCCAAGCCTTTGAGGATCAAGAGCAGTGTGTAACTTTTATCCAATTTACTGGCTTTTTATATTGTCTTGTATTAACAATTTACATGATTTCAGAGCACGGATTCATCAAGAAGGTGTTGCTGCCTTTCCTCCTGGGTCTGAAGTTTAAGACTGCTGTTCTCGTTCCCTTAGCCCTAGCCATGATCGCCCTTAAGACCTGGAAAGCCCTTACTCTTGGACTTATCTCGCTCGTACTATCTGGTGAGCATCTATCAAAACTGCAATAAATTTTCACAGGGTTTGAACGAGTAAATTATCGTTAAATTTTAAGTTTTGATAGCTGGAATGGTAGGTTTAGACAAGCGGGTAATTGCTATTTAATTATATACAAGGTAAAATAAAAGTGTTATAAAAATACTAGTCATGCAGCGTAAATAACTTTTTCAAAAGTTTTTATTGTTTAAAATGTAATTGTTTAACAATATCTGATTCAAGTAAAATTATCTTAGCACTACATTATGGCAACAGAAAACTTGAAAACAGTGCTTATATTTAAATCGTTTTATTCCAGGTGCTATGGTCATCTTCAAATTCACCAAACCAAAGGTTGTGAACTACGAAGTCATCCATTACCCCCAGCACCACGTGGAGCACCATGTAGACCATCACGCCCCAGGCTGGGATTCCCACGGTCCCTACCAAGCAAGATCTTACGAAGACGCCCACGAAATCGCTTACTCCGGCCAAATTTAAACCGACACGAAATATTAAGCTTTAAATGACACGGACCACTGATTAATTTATTTATTTAAATTATTTATTCTAATGTAAATAAAGTCTTTATGGTATAAGTTTGAAATTGAACTCATGATCGTGTGTTTATTTCTTTAATCACCTACTTAACAACCATTACATTGGCAGTATGTATAGATGAGTTTGAAATTTTTGTCTTAAAATCAGATGGAATAACTTCAAGCGGAGTTATTTCCTCACGATCCTTTGCAATAATAGACTGTAAATCGTTGTCCACGGACGTATCGGAAATGATTTTACCGTCAACATTGTCTACGAGAATCTTTACATTACCATGTGCCTTTTTATCACCTGCATCATATAGCTCAATCTTTATTAAATCGTTGAAGATTGAACTTTTCATGAAGGTTTCCGGTGTGCTGGTGTCTACGAAGTCACCATTTGAGTCGTCGATGACGGTAGTCAGGTGTTCCGAATGTTGTATAATCGATTCGATTTCCCTTAATTTGGCGCCAGTTTTCTTTTCCTTTTGCCTTGTACTTTCATTTGAATCAATATTCAAGGCAACGCTTCTTATTTTGTCCGACCTGGCCGCAAGCCTTTGGTAGGAAAAGTTTTGGTACACTTTCGAGTGTCTTAAGGGATTCATCTTGTATATATTTAGCAAGGCCTTAAAAGTATTGCCTATATGACCCCTTTTAATTCTGCGATGAAAACTGTGTGCCAGGATCATTGATATCTGTAATGAAAGTCGGATTCAAGAACACGAACTGAATTGCATAAAAAAAGAAAGTGAGGCTCCAACAAGAATACTAATAACCTAAAACACCATTTAACTGTATAAAGTATATTTAATAATACCCTCGATAATTAAAGTTATACAAATAATTTACCAAATGCATTATTATAAGTATCACCAAATGATTATATTAATTTATAACCGACTGTTTATCAAAAAAAATCCGTTAAACTGTCTTATGATTTAGTTATAAATGACCTTTTGTATAATTAAAAACAGCCGTAACTGTTTTTTTAAATCCTTCTTAAAACACCCATTTTAACCGTGTTTAAACAATTTACCTTCAATAATACAAATTATATTAATTTAGTTATCTTTACATAAATAACTAGGTTTATAGGAGTGCAAGCTGTAGGTGCTTTTTTCTACCGTCATAATGAGTTCATTACTACATCGATCAATGTTCATATATGCCATGCTGTATCCGAAACGTTGATTGTTCGCGAAATACTAATCAGGTCCAATAGAAATTCGTCTCATTACGCATTTGCTCACGTATAGCGGCGAAACTCGGCCTTAGTTCCGGCATATGCTTTCCAGGTAATGAAGTCATTGAATCTATCAATCCCAGAATAGAATAGAAACCAAGTATCAACAGACCTTTATTTGAAGCCTACAATTCAATTTGCGTATGAAATAAGGACATCTGCACGAGATAGTTAAATAAATTGTGAGCAAGGTTATAAAACTATAGAAAGAATAAGTGAACCTGGACTAAGACTTTACAGGATCAGTCTGTATAGCAATATATCTGAAGTGACACATCAAAGTTAATAAGTCCTAGTAGAATTCTACTCAAATAATAATAAGCCTATTGCGCGTGTAATAATATTAATTTGTTTACCAAAAACTATATTAGACTGCGCAGAGGACAATTTGACCCTTGGAATTTCTGAGGTTTAGTATAAAAATAGATATATAAAGGGTCAGTATAAAAATGTATAGTAAATTAAAACGACAGCAAAATAGCATAAAATAATAATAGCTTATGTAAAGAGGTCAGTACATAGTGACAAAAAAGTACCTTCTACTGTATTAAAATTTACATTGAGGATCAAGATGTGAGCAAATAGTTCTTATTCTTCACTTCGAATCCCTGGTAACTGTCTAACTACAAAATTGATGTATTGGTTGATTTTGTAAAATATATATATGAAAGGAAAGACTGCCTCCGTAACCTAGTAGTATGGGCGTTTGCTGTAGAAGTGTCGGAGGTCGTGGGTTAGAATCCTGCGGGGGCTCAACAAATTTTCATTGTTGTTTCCTAGTTAGTTAAGGCAATTTGGGCTGATCATCCAATTGTCTGAATAGTAAGATGATCCATGCGTCGGATGGGCATGTAAAAAGTAGGTCCACCCGCCAACCCGCACCCGCAATCAGGGTGGCGGGATATAGTCCATAATCCTCTAATGGATAGGAGTCTATTAGGGGAGGTCTATGTCCAGCAGTGGGCTATGACGCATACAGGCTGATGACGATGATGATGATGAAAAGAAAGATAACAGAATTTCTGCCATTTTTCACCTGAACACTTCTAAGTTTCAACCAAAAGATTTTGCGTTTAAAATTTCTTAGAGAAGCCTGAACTGAATAACTAATTATGACTTTGATTTTAGAATACAAAAGCGCAAGCCAATACCACAATGCCACAGAAACAGTAAGACAGAAAATAAAATGAGAAATTTTACCAAAATTATTCTAAATCGATTTACTGCGTTTGCTGGTAAATAAGTTACTGTTATTTATACCTAATATTTTTGGCAGATAAAACGGAAAAGTATTGCTAAACAAAAACAATAACACTTTTAAAGAAGTAGCAACACGTATAAAGGAGTTTTGGTTCTTTATTTGTCATCTTAAAAATATATTGCCCCGAATAATATTCTTTTCTATTGAAGAATATCATTAACGGTAAATTAAATTGAAAAGAATCTTACCAGTGTATAGTTGATCAAGAGTGTACTTATTAAACAACACCTCATTGTTTCACACTCTAGAAACCCTAATTGCACAATATTATCAAATGTTTTGATTTGCTAAGTCAACTTAAAAACATGAAATTGGGTTGCCGTTACTGAAAACTCTTGTTAATGATGTCAAATCTCGAAAAATAACCATAATAATAAAAGATTTTAGATAGGAAACAATAAAACATACATTATGATTCTTAATGTTTTCTTTGTGGACTGTGTTAGGTGATATTTTCCTGAAAGTAAATTTACTGCTTTGTAAAGATTAAAACGTTGCAATATTTACAATCTATGAAGAGAAGTGTTTTAAATTTTTAACTTAATTCCATATTTGCTATTTCTATCTCCTTAGTCCAAGAAACTATGTTAAAATATTATATGCATATATTATACAAATAGTTATTTATCATATCATTTGTATCTTTTATTAATAACCAAATACTTATGGATATAAGCTGTAGTAAAGTTTTAATACTAAACGCTAGTAGATACTCAAATATAAAATCACTGCATAGGAAAAAAAAAATTATATCAGGAGTAAGGTAGAAAAGTGAAGCAATTAAGAGAGCTTATGGTTTTTTTGTTACGTTTAGCTGCTTAGCTACTTGACTCTAATTTATAAACATTAAACTAGACAATGTGTTTATGAAATTTGAATAAAACATCATTGATGGTTATTAGAGATAGGAAGATTATGGAAGGGTAAGGGGACATAGATTATTCGGGTCAAATAAATGAATTGACGTTTGAAAACTACTACACAGATTTCAGTGGTAAAATAATTTAATAAACTCAAAACATAAGTAATAGAATAATTTAATGTTTCTTACACTACACAATTTGGATTATTTTCAGTTTCAGAAGAAACTGCCTTTTACCTAATTCTATATTCTTGAGCAGATTGGTAGTCTTTCATAATTATAGTTATTAGTGTCTAGTGTCCTAGTGACTCAATTCATATAAAATAATCGTAATAATATTTAAACTTAAAATTAATACATTATTTCCATACATTTATTACCTTTATAAATAAAAATATTACTCTAACACGTAAAGTTTTCGTTTAAATATATAAAAATTATATCATTTAAAACAAAGAAGTGTACAATATTATATATTTAGATTTTTATTTATTTGCCAAGTTTTTAAAGTATTGATAGTGATAATAGGAAACATACTAACATTTTCCATGTAACTCACCGACAGGGTTCTAAAGTATAACTTAAAGGTATCAATAAGTAAGTGATAAATAAATTATTAATTTAGAACTTATTTAAAATAAATCTATTTAAAATAACGTGTTATATTACGCTCAAAAACAAACATATTTTTTATTTGTCAATATTTTATTCTTTATTAGTTAGTTATCGATTAATAAATAATCGATTTTAAATTTCCTAAAGCTTTCCAAATGCCATCTATCTTTTGTCATTTGCAACGCATGCTAATGATAAGTAAAAGCACCAAGAGATGGCATTAAGATAGCATAGCGTCGCTGTAGATATAGTGAAAAAGATTTTCCTTCGTAATTTTTCGGAAAAGTTCGTATTTATCATGCTCGCTCAAATAGCCTTACCCTATACATGTTTTCATTATTTTGACATTTGTGACAAAAATAAGTTTCATATTAATGGATATGATAACGTCACTCAATTAATAGGATCATTTATTGACATTCGTGTCATCGTATTCCGATAGAGATCCGAATCTCCGAAGGAAAATAAATTCTTACTACATCTATATATAGTTTTAATATAGTTTAACTAATTTACATTCGTGTGAAATGCAAACAAATCTAATGTCGAATATTATTAGTGCCAGAAGCGAACGCTTCTATTGCATCGCGGACATTTTCAAATCCACAAACAATGTTTTATCTATAAGAGTGCTCAGCTTTTTAGCGTCAATTTTGAAATCCAAATTAAAGCAGTTTTACATTAGACTTTGTTTATGTATATTATGACTGATTAATTTTATGCGAATACTACACATTATTGAATAAAAAGCAACAAGACTCATGACATCTCAGTCTGTATCGTGACCACGACTGATAGAGATTGTTCGAAAACGCGATAAAATCCGTTAAAAGTCCTTTTATTCAATACGGGCTGTACCTATAAAAAGATAGTTATTTACTTCCGCTACTAACTACGTTTGGCTGTAGCTGTTTTTTACTAAATATAAATTAATTAAATAATTGAATTATAAATGCAAGACAAGTTTAATTTATAGTAATAAAAATAAATAACTTATATTAAAAGCTGCTTTGATTTTCGGCTTACAAGTAACCTTTCAAAATATCCGTCATACAGAACAAATATAATAACTTCGTCGTATTCTAAAATAACAAATTTAACGATGACATATTAATATAACATGAAAATGCTTTACTTTTTTTCTTTTTAACTAACTTCATTCTTCTTTTTATGATTAATCAAAGATAAATCCGTGTTAAAATCTACAGTAAAAAACTTGAAATTTGAGTTCTTAGACATTTTCATTAATTTTTTAAAACGTTTTCTCATGTCGAAATATGCCTCGTTATAGTTCGTGATTCAATAATCGATTTATTTTTAAACTATTTCTTATTATAATCTATATTGCAATGAGGGTAAAGGGCAACACAATCCTGCTCTTCTTGCCCGTCTCTGGCAGCTTGAACATATCTGTAATATCTTAGCGCCATCTTGCTGTCTGCAGGTGGCACAAGTTCACTGGTTTCCCTGAAAATAAAGTTGTAAATTTAATTACAATGTACATTAAAATTTTATTCCGCCTTCATTGCCTAATGGTATTGGCCCTGGAATTATTATACGCTATAGATTCAAATTCAGAGTAGTAACAATCTTCTATTATCTTTCAGCACATCAGCTCATCATCACCCAATTGATCGAATAGTGAAATGATCTATGCATCGGATTGGCATGTTAAAAGCGGTTTCTGTTGTTTTACCCATCAGGCGTCAGTGCCTGCAAATTGAATTTTGCAGGAACTATAAAATAAGATAATGTAATGATAAGCCGTGGCTGAATTGTAAACCAAAGCTAAAATAGTATAGTCGTGATGTTGTGATTTTTATTATCAATCAAGTATAATGTTAAAAATTTTAATGCACGATTAAATAACATTATAAATACAATATTCATAAAAAAACTAAAAGTCCTGTGGCGTACACGTGTTAAAGGTGGACCTGTGATTATAAATTCTGTACGTGTGAAGCCGCAGCAGAAGTTAGCTAGCTCATTTAACACGATATCCAAAAGTAGCCACTACCTACGATTGTAAGGTGTGAAATGAAAGTAAGCGCAGGGGTCATTGGAACATTTCCACCGGACATGAGTAACTCTCCCTTTGTAGGTAGTGGTTACCTCATTCATTTAACTAGCTCTTCATTTGCCTAACCAACATGAGTATAAATTTAATAATAATATAAAATAATTATCATTTTAGTATCTCTTTAAATATAAAGAGTTTGACAACTTATTAGCAATCATGAAGCTGATAACGCCGTTTACGTCATCGGCAGTGCATGTCTGTTTGTATTTAAAAAATATGATATATATATATATATATATATATGATAAAAAAATAAAACACAATAAGCTTACGTCATTGATCATATGTAAGCATGAATTCAACCAAATAAAATGCAGTGATAAAATACAACGCCATTAACACAATTTAAATAACAATTGAAATATTATTTGAACCTGAAACATTAGTGAATTAGCTCAACTGTTTATATTATTGATTCTATAAATTCTATCATATCCTAGCAATTGTTAGGAATCCCATGAAAGAAGTGTGAATCAACGATGGACTGTTACTCTAACAAGTTTCAATATTACTAGTTTCTCTTTCATTCAAACTGACGTTGTCAATTTAGACTAATTTCTTTGATAACCCACATTTTAGAACGAAATTTTTGAAACAATTGCTGATATTGTCTACTATTCATTTCATAGTATCATTACGACAAATAACAGCAATTTCGGTGCAAACACCATAACTGACAAATTATGACGAGTCAAAAATAACATTAGTTGGAGTGAGGAGGCGTGAATAATTACATGAATTGGATATATAAATAGATATAATTTTACCAATCTTGTAATTTTCGATACTAATAACTAATTACTGTGATGAACATATATAATTGTAATAGATAAATAAAACCTTATTATTCTCTATTTTACAAAGTTTCTCGTTAAAACTTACTTAAATGTAACGCACCTATATAAATATTTTAATGATTGCTTTCATGATTTCCTAAGACATTGTGATGCACATGACATAGATACAAGGAACAAACATATTTTAATTCTTCTATCAACTAGACTGCGAAGAATAAGTAAGTCTTTTATGGGACAATGTATACGTTTTTACAACAAAATCCCAGTAAACGTTCAGAATTTAACTATTAATGAATTTAAAAAGGTAGTCTAGGAACGTTTATGTGTTAAAGGTTATTACGATATTAATGAATTTTTAAATGATGACACAGCCTGGTAATGGAGCGCTCGCTCCAGGTCTTGTTTCAAAATTGCACAACATGTTATGCCTTCAAATTGTTTGTTATTTTTAAAAGATGACTTAAAATAGCCCGCTGAGTTTCTTTCGCTGGTTCTTCTCAAGTCTGAGGCGTCCTTTTCCGAACCGGTGGTAGTGTGTTTGATAATCAATAAGCAAGTGTAAACTTCTATATTGAATTAAGATATTTGAATTTCAATTTGAATCTAATATAAATTTGCTCTTCATTACTTTCTTCAGGTAATAAATGACCACTTTATAGAAAATGTGGACATGGTGTTAATGACAACTTGTAATAGTTATACTTTCGTATCCTCTTTGCTTTAAAGTTAAGATTTTGACACCTAATACGCAATACAAAACAACAACAACGCCACCGATGCTTTTATAGCATAAATAAAAATCTTTAAAATTATCGTTGACTTTATAGCGTACTTTTCGAGTGTATGACTCCTATGTTGAATAAAGATATTTTAATTTTAATTTGAATTTAAAATGGTATCACATTTGATGCTGTCAAGTCACTGTCAGCTATGTAAATACTGTGTATCTAGTGACAGATATCAATGCTCTCCGACAATAACTATTTAATATTATCTCCGTCAATAAGTTTCTAATATAATTTTAAAATTAATCGGCATAGTATCAAGAGTATATTAAAGATATACTACGTTAAATACTTTACATCACAATGCATTGGCCTGTATATAAGATACTACACTATAGGTATTAGCTAGCAGTAAATCTAAATAGACTGGTACTCTACTCATATTTAATTGCTGAATTGAACTTACTTGCTGAGTTCGTTAGAGACTAGATTGCTGTACGGTGAATGTTTAAAAGGATCCTTATACATTGCACACACAGCACGTTCTCTACAACCGACGTCTGATGCTCCCATCGGGCTTAAAATCGCATCGACTTTCTCCAATAAAGCACCATAAAACTTCTCAGCAGCTACTGTACCCTGTAATTGGAAACATTTTTTTCAAATACAACTGCATGGTTTGATAACAAGTCTTTTGTTTTAAAGTATTAAATTTAAAAGTCACAATAATACAATTACATAAAAAAGATAAATCATTTTCGTATGGTCCCCAACCTTGCTTAATGCTCGTTTGGTATTTATGGTCCAGTCACCATATACTCATCGCCACAATATACATAAATTAGTGGAGTTTAAAACAAGCAGGGATAAAATCATATTTTAACGTCCCTAAGCTAGTCTAAAGTATAGAAATGTTGTAAGGCTACTGGATAAGAATCAATAAATGTTTATTATACGTTTTCGTTCGATCGATCGTGAAAACGCAGCATTGTGGCTTTGTCTTATCACGTCTGTCACTGCATTTTCTAAGGCTGTGATAAAAATTCTAGAACTTACCGGATCTTGTGAAGCAAGAATCTCTTGCTGTTGCCTAACGAGCTCCGTCTCGGTCTTAACTCGGTCGTTTTCAATCAGTTTGGCTTGTGATACACGAATTATTTCGTCCCTCACCGGAGAGGCAGGGGCCCGAGCCGCTAGAGATGCTGCTCTTATCTAATAAAGTCAAATCGAAAGTGTGATGTTTACAGCCAGGTCAAAGTCGTCGCTAAAGTCAAATGTAAAACATTCAATATTTTTTAACAAACTAGCTAAGGCGGGAGTAGTACTTGAAACGTGACCTTTAAAGTAGTACTTGAATCAATAAATATCAAGTAAAGTAGTTATATATACATTTTTATAACCTTGTACAAGAACCACAATATTTAAATTGTATGTCAGTAGAGAAAAAAAAAGTAAAATACAAAAGTTCTAGTATGAAATAATTAAATAGGAATGTAGTTAATTATTAAAACTTTAGAAAGATTTAAGAAAGATGCAATCAATCTTTGAGTGTAAGCAACAGACCATATATGTTTTTTTTAATAGGACCTCAAAACTTCACTTTCTTTCACCTTTCTTTTTTATGATATGAAAATTACCATAAACATTTTGAATTCATTAAAAAATTCATGACATCTTTATATTATAATTTTAATAATGAAACTGTGTAATTGTTATAAAAAGTTGTTAAAATAATGAAAAGGCATGCATTTGTTATGCATTATATAAAGCGAGACCATTTGCTTTCTTCGTCAGAAAGTTTCCTAGCAGATACCGTAATGATTATTCTAATAAAAAGTACGCACGTATTGCGTGATATGTCATCAACGTATCATCAAGTTACATTTGTACTATTGTTACGTCGATCATTAACGTTAAAAGTACATTTATTTACATCATACATAATGTTGTGTCTATTCATAAGTAAATGAGTGTCACATCTGTTTGTCTAGTGCTTTTTATTTGTGACTAGGCATGTATATAAAATGAATATTGACAATAATTACAAAAGGAATATGTTTATAATAAATAAATGCCAAAAGTATTTATGTACGCCTGTTCTGCACCTCAATGGATACACAATTACGTGAATGGCAGCTTTATGAATCTAAAAATATGTGATTTAGAATGATAAAAATGATAATATCTCGATATATTAACTTTAAACAAAAACGGTTTTATGGAGGATTAGAAACGTGGAAGTTGTATATGGATCCTATTCATACTAAAGACGAGAAATGTGAAAATTTAATGTGAGATAAATGTGTTAAATGCTTTCATTTTCGACACAAAGTTATAAAAGTAAGGAAAGCTAAAGTTTTTGAGATATTATAACCATTAAAATGGTGAATCTCGAAAATTTTAAAACTCTGCCGAATTCAGTCGTTTCAAAGTAATTGGTTAAACAAAAGTTATTAGACACAATTTGGCTAAAACGAGTTACTATATCACCTTCGGCCTTCATCTTTAGAAATGTATCATGCCTTTGAAGAAAATTAGGCTTAAGCATTTACCAGTGCCATGGTTCACTGAGGAAATAAGGTCAATAATAAAACGAAGGGACCGTGCTTTCAAAAATACAAAATAAAACGTACTGAAGCTAACTGGTCTAAACATGCAAAAAATCGGTGTAATCAGATGATACGTGACGCTAAACACCGACACATCCTCAATAGTACTTCTTCTTCTACCCCTACCAATATCTGAAAGTTTCTGGGTACTCTTGGTGTTGGTAAATCGCGTTCTACAAACCCTCTCCCTAGTTCCAGTAACTTGGATGATCTAAATAATCATTTCACTACTATACCCCCAGCTGATTATATTAAGACAAGAAAAACGGTTTCGTTTATAAATGGTTTGACGCGTCCTCAAATAAGCACTTTTTGTTTTTCTCCAGTTGCCCGGGACGAAATTAACAAAGCAATCCTTGCTATCAAGTCCAATGCAGTTGCTGTTGACGAAATCAGTCGTAACAATTTGATAAATCCGTTACAATCTGGATTTCGAACTGGTCACAGTGCAGGCACACAGGTGCACAGGGCAGGCATTGAGAAGAATATGGTAACAGTAATGGTTCTAATTGATTTCTCTAATGCCTTTAATGCCGTTAGTCACGATATCCTCTTAGCTATCCTTTCACATTTGATGGTTTCAGAGAGGGCGCTGGATTGGTTCTCATCCTATCTTCGCGGGCGTATGCAGGCAGTTTTATCTGATGATTTCAAGTGAGATTGGCTTCATTATTTTTATTACTGCTGGCGTCCCGCAAGGCGGTATTATTTCTCCCTTGTTATTTTCTGATTTTATAAACATAATCACTCAAGACCTTCGGTGTGCTTATCACCTGTATGCCAACGAGCTTCAGTTATACACACAGTCGCTTGTTGAAAAGCTCCCAGTAACAATTAGTCATATTAACCAGGATCTTAAAACAATAAAAAGTGGGCTAATGATTTTCTTTTGTCTGTTAACCCATCAAAGTGCCAGGCCCTCTTGGTTGGTAGCCGAAGGAACATTAGTATAGTGGACTTTTCTTCTCTCCCACCAATCATTTATGACAGTTCCACAATACCCTTCAGTAAATCAATCAAATATTTGGGCCTGGTAATGATGAGACCTTGAGCTGGAACAGTCATATTTCTCAAGTAAGCCAAAAAGTTACGAGTTGCGTTGCGTTGCCTATACAGACTAGAAAACTTTTTGCCCACAAATACTAAGGCAATGCTTGTACAGTCTCAAATATTTCCTGTAATCGACTATGGTGACGTTTGCTATTTTGAACTGAATGCAGATCAGCTCAATAAATTAGACAGACTTCTCAATAATTGCATTCGATTAATTTTCAATCTACGTAAGTATGGCCACGTTTTGTCTTATCGTTCATTAAGAGCGCTGACCACATTATATGCTTTCCTTGATTCTACTTCTACTCCTTACTACTTAACTTCTCATTTTGTGTTTCTCTGTTCAATTAACGATATGAATCTGCGTTCTAATAATAACCGTTTATTTTTCTGTCCCTCACATCGTTCTGATGTTATTCATTCCTCTTTCTTTGTCCAGTCAGTTCTTCTGTGGAATGCGTTACCTCTTGAGATTAGGATGGCAGAGAGTCGCTTCACTTTTATAAGAAAAGCTCGGGAACACTTATTTAATAAACTGTTAGAAGAGTAACGATTCAGTCGCTGTGAGAAAGATTTAGTACATATTAGTAGTATATTTTATATGTTATGATGTGCAAATATGTATAGTTATATGATTTACAGTTCACATTCCCTAAACTTATAAAAAACCCTATCCTCGTTTTATTTCAGTCATGCACCTACGTAATTTTTTCTGTACCACCCGAAGGTTGACAGGTAGATATAAGTCCGCTATTGTTAAGTACAATTACTTGTGCATTAATAAATAAATAAATAAATATGTATATCTATGCATAGAAATCAACGCAAGCTCTGAAAAGAGCAAGAGTATCATATAATATAATATCACGATGAAAATATATTTAACTATATTTTTAAAATTCTGGTTTTCAATTAATTATGATTTATTGAAATATGTTTTGTATTAACATTAGATTCAAAATATAATTAAAAATATAAACCAGTCTAGCTTTAGTTTGTGACTACTCCTAATTTAATTTTGTTTGTCTCTTCGCTACACATTTTAGACAGTTTATAAAAAGACATGCTAATGGCAAGTGTTTTTAAATTCTGTTAATACATTTGAGTCTTATCGAAACCAGATAACAAGATTATTATTTTCTAAATGGTATGTAAAATACCTTGATAAATACTTACAAGTGCCTCCTTTTCTGGATCTCTGGCTGTAGCTTTTTTGTTTCTATAGTAGGGGTTCGGAGGTCCAACAGGTCTAAGAAAATAATAAAGAAAACAGTTTAATAATAATACCAAAAATAGTGTTATGAAGCTTAAATATTCTGCACTATTTTAATAATATATTAATAAATAAAAAGTTAGAGTGTGTACCTCACCCTCAAAACCTTATGTGTGATATAATAATTGTATATATAGAGTAATAATTGTTCACTTTTCAACTTATATCAAAGTTGTTTTATTTCTTTAATTAGATATGTCTGAAAGGATTTACTGTGAGTACTGATATTTTGTAATGACTTTATTTCGTGATGTTATTCAATTAATGTCACCATTCTTCATGATTACGAAAATTGACGTCATTTTCACATTTTCCGATAAAATAAAGCTAGTATTTTTTTACTTTAATGTGACAATTAATGCGCTTAATGTTGTCGTGATGAATTGTTGTTACGTGACGGGGAAATTGTTCAAAAGCGTGATATAGATGAAGAAAGCAATTTAACTAACACGCGACGTCTTACATCATAAATATTATATAGTCGAGTAAGTCCCGTTTTCTGTGGATTTAATAAACAAATTCAGTAAGAGTGTTTAGCATAAATATTCTTGAAAATAATAATTTGTACTCCAGGCTACATTTTGTGAGAGCTATAACACATGGTCCGAAAATATGTAGTTAATAAAATAATATCTGAAAAACTCGTTATTCATGTTTTCTCAAACCCTCTGCGTCAAATTATGACAACCTTGCTTTCGATCTGTAAGCTTTTATTCTATAGATTAGTTAACAATCACAATTATTAAGGTTAAGAAAGCTAGTATTATTTGTTTTTAAAGAGGGCATTAAATATTTCTTTACGTAGAAAAAGGTATCAGTGTGATAATTACCTTCCGGCATTACCAAGTTGTATTTTCTGTCCAGAATTTGGCGCTTGCACGACATTTGGTATTGCGTTGTTGCTACTTGCGTATTCGCCGACATTAATTGCCTGACCTAGACCATTAAGAACATTGGTATTAATATTTTAATTAACTAAAATAATATTTAGCAAAGTTAATGTAATCTAAAGGCATAAAAAAAGTAAGGAGAGTTTAGTAATAAAGCAGCTTTTTTTAAATTTTTGCTACTTGTTGTTGATTAATTATTTGACTGAATAAAATAGAAATTTAAGCCAAATATATATAAATAATGTTTCTAAAACGAACACGCGAATATCAAATATTGCCGAATAAAATAACTTGGAACTGATTTTATCGGCTTTTTTACTCGTTTAATTACATGTCAAACCCCGACGTTGCAAACACTTTCCAGTGGTAGTCGTCACTGAACAGACCGTTAGTTCCGCTATGAAATCGGTTAAAAGTCCATTTATTCGATATTGTAATTGTAAGTCATACTTCCGGTCACGTAAAGTGATTCTATACTATATATTGTGGATAAGTATATTTACCTGGTGGTAAGCCAAGCCCCCATGCATTGATGTCGTTGATGTCGTTTGCATGGGGCTTGAAATTTGCTATGGCGTTGCGGTGTATATCAGATCCTATATACCTAGAGCAAGAAATAAAGTTTTGCAATTAAATTCCATACATGTGTCTTTGATACTTTCTATTAAAATATAGTTTTTGCAGTTATACTTCTTTTGGCGTGCGCACACCATCATTCAAAAGCGACACACTAAAGTTGCAATGGTTAACTGACAACTTCATTCACCATATTTATTCTACAAAGTTAGAATAAGGCCAAAGATAAAATTTTTGAAAAAGGCCTTACTCGCTGCCAAGTCCTGGCCCGGAAAGCTCCCAATCCTGTGTATTGTAGTCGAGTCCTGGTTGGTGTTCAACATGGTGTTCACCGTGGGGTTTCACCACAACCACAGGTCCAGGGTGGGATGGATGACTATAAGCTGGAGCGTAAGGTGTCTAAGGGGTAAAAATATATCGTATCTTTACTTTTCCTTCATTAACAAAACTAAATAGTAAACTATTTATAATTAGTACTAAAACAGCAGAAATACAATATTACAAGTTAATATAAGGCCTTCTGATATTGTTTTAATATTTCTTTAATTTTAAAACCAACTGAATGAAATACTAATGAGAAAGACATTTTCTTCGATGTACCAATATTTTTAATTAAATAGTTTACTCAGTAACTTTTATTTTTATTTTTTGGGGAACAAGTTTAATATACTTTATGTAAAGCAAATTTTTTTTAAGCAAAAGATATAAATAGTAGGCCACTTAAAAGAACACGTAGCGTGTTCTTATAAGACTAAAATTTTAAGCTTATTAAGCACACCTTATGTGCCAAAAGGTGCTTTTGTTGCTCTCATCTGCTTTATTACCAAGTATATATAAGGTCTTTTTTGGCTTACATATAGTATTAAAATTCTGAAGTTTTATTAAAACAAACATTTACAAGTTTTCTTACCTTGTGATGGTGATGCGTTATCAAATGATGATGATGATGATACTTCGTGGTGTGATAGTTCTGATGATACCAAGAGCAAAGTTTGAATATGTGACTCAAAGCTGGGAACAGGAACAGAAGGAATTTCAGGAACATCTTCTTCGCAGTGGTCACCCCAAGAACCAATGGCAAAACGAATATCAGTTTTAAAGCTATTAATTTCACTACCAATATGATCGCTAGGGCAGCCATAACCAATTTCTTTTTTATATATTTTTCTGAAACAGACAATGAGAAAAATATTTTTAAATTGTAGCGTCGATGAAAATTCAAGGGTAAAAGATTAAACTGATGTTTTTACTTGTATTAGGTTCAGGTCTTTAAATGCGCGTTATTTTCGTCCTGATTAAAAAATATTAGTCTCTAACTTTTTGTAACTTCACAAGGTATGTATGTACAAACTTTTGGGTTTTTAATTTAAATAAAAGCAAATAGTTCTATAATACAAAAACAACAATAGATATTTTATTAAAAAAAGCTCATATTATCTCATATAACTTACAAATAGGATCTAGTTTTATTAGTTTATTTGTTGAATAAAATAGAAAATCGTACTTATTTTGTGAATAAAGATTCTCCCTTGTCCAGCATCTTCTTTTGGCTCAAGATCAATATGAACCAGGGCTCCAGTCTTCGTAAGAGCTCTAGGCGACACTTTTAATGTAGTGCCGTGGAAGAAAAGCTCAGGAAGGGTCAACTTGAGGTCATGCTCCATCAAGAACTTTACTCCCTTATTGTATAGAGCGTCTGTAACTTCTTCGAGGGGTGTTTCTGTAAAAATAACTTGCTTTAAATATATAAAGTTAAAAAAGGTACTGATCCCAATTGTTATTTTTAATTAAGGAATCTGATGATACGATAGGATGTACAATTAATCTATGTGGGGCAAGTCCACATCACTCTTAGAAATGATACGCTGTCTCGATTAATATAGCGTTAGATGAGACAAATCTGCTCACCAGCTTGATATACAAGAACTAACAACTCGTTTAAGCAATATTTGCTACGATCACCTTCATACTTTTGGATACTAGTGTTTACGTATTACCGTATTAAAAATATACGTAGGTATTTCTCTAGACGGTCTACTGTAAAAAGGAGACCAAAAATGTTCAAAATCTTCACCTTGTGTTGATAAGATTAAATTCTAGGAAGCCTATTAAACACAACTTTAGTACGGATTTTGTGTCAAGTGTTTGTACTTATATCTCGTTTATTAAAGATAGCAATAAAGTACAAAGTTAAATCATTAAAATAGATTATTATATGCTTTAATATAAGTAACTACACGCAAGGCGATATATAGCTTTTAACGTTTGGCACTATTTTTCTATTCATCGTCTCTAATAAAAGGTTTAACCGTATCTGGTTTCATAGTTTAAACGCTATAAAAGTGCCTTTATTTTTTAGTCTTAAAAGACTTATTAAACAAATATGTGTACAAAGTTCATAATGCTTTAAGATGAGCTGTAAGCATTTTTATGATACCTTGATTTAATAGAATCAAATTAATAATTTAATACGATTCGTGTTAAATAGAAACCGAAAACATTTGTTCCAACGGGAGTTTTTATGTTTTCCTTGTATTCTACAACACTTTCACGAGTACCCCACGCTCCAGATCCACTCATATCTTAGCCACAGATTTCTATCTCCCTATCACTTTTACAGAAACGCAATACTATAATTCTCTCTAGGAATTATCAGAATAAACTGTATCATTATCGATATAAGTTCTATTATAGTTTATCCGCAGAAGAAAAGCTTGCTATGGCATTCAGTTAGCATTGGCAGTTGAATTTTCTATTAAAAAATACGTAACGCATTGTGTTTAAGTTCTCTCACGTTTTTGTGGCAGGAATGCGGAAGACTCTCTTGGTGTTAATGCGACAACGACGTCAATAAAGTACGCCTAAAAGAAAGTTGCCACATTTATCTAGGGTTTACTATCGTTGTCGAATTGTGGACCATTATAACTTCCGTATCAATGGGAATGTCAAGATAATAAATAATAATCGAAATTAAAGTATATATGTTCCGATAAAAATTAGTACTTAGGAACAACGTTGCCCATGGAAAAACTATTGCTATTCGAAGAAGTCTTTAAAATAATTATAATCATGAATTGATTTTTTGATTGACTAAAAATTTAAACAAACACATCAAACTTAAAAAAATACCAAGAAAAAAAGATATGATTGTATGTATGATTGAACATATATATGATTTACAGTGGAGGGAGTCTGGCAAAAGGATGTGACGACCCCATCGCACTTGACCGCGGATCCACCTTGCAGTAGAAGAAAGACAGATCCGCAGTACAAGTGCAATTCATTTCAAGTCAATTGGAAAAAAGTCTGCTAAGCGTTGCAAATTTGAGCAACTCTTTATAATGGACGCTGATTTGGCGTTCATTAAAAAAGGCCTATGTCCAGCAGACTGTTTATGATGATGATGGTGATAATAATTTACAGGTACCTCCAAAGTAAAAAAGCACTAATAATGTCTCCAGACAGTATTATTCAAAGACAAATTAATCAATACTGAAGCGATAAAGATGTTGTAATAGCATTAAAAAAAGTCAAATAGACAATGTTAAAATTATATTTGTTACAATCAAAATAAATTTTTCTAGCAGGTTAACTCATTATTATGCAATTATACTTGTAACGATAAAAACTATGATAGATAAACAAATAATGCATTATGATAACACACTTTGCTACATGTTTCACCAAAACTGGTTGATGATACCCAATTTTAAGTCGTTTTTATATTCTCCTAACCTATACGGGTGGTTAAACTACTCGAGTTGGTCTACATTTAAGTCCGGAAGAGCATTTGTATTTTCAGAATAGGCCACATGAAGCATTTTAATTTTAACATTTAAAATAATTGCAATGAAAAAAAGTAAGTTTATATAAAAGTTATAATATATAAGGGTTTAATAAAGTATTTATTTAATAGTAATATTGTAAAAATTTGAATTTTTTACTTTGTAAAGTTTTTTTTTTTTTTTATTAAGCTGCAACTGTAAGTCACTTTGGTAGTTATTGTTTCTAATGAATAACAAATTTCCATCAGAGTATTTTAGGCAGAGCGATATAATTTAATCTAAAATACTTTATGACGCGAATAATTCTACGTAATATTTAATTACTGCCTCCGTAACCTAGTGGTATAGGCGTTTGCTTTAGAAACCGGAGGTCGTGGGTTCGAATCCTGCGGGGACTCAACAAATTTTCATTGTTGTTTCCTAGTTGGTTAGGACAATTTGGGCCGATCACCCAGTTGTCTGAAAAGTAAGATGATCCATGCGTCGGATGGGCATGTAAAAGGCGTCCATCCACCAACCCGCATTGGACCAGCGTGGTGGGATACGGTCCAAAAACCCCCTATTGGATAGGGGTGTATTAGGGGAGGCCTATGTCCAGCAGTGGACTATTAAAGGCTGATGATGATGAATATTTAATTTATTGTTTCAATCAATACTTTTATTAAAGTAATAACCGATTCAAAAATCTTTTAAATCTTAATAAATGTTAAAACAAAATCGACTCTTACAAAAATATTTTACATGTCAAAGTAAACAGTGACGTCAACCACAATGTAACAAACTCTTCAAAATTGTCGTCTCTTATTTAAACTCATAAATTATTTTATTCCCATAATAAAAAGATTTTATCCCTTTTTTATTTATTTATGTCTACTTTTATCATAAAACATCGCTGTGTTATTTTGAAAGTCCGTGCACACTTTTTTATCGATTACTCCCAAGCGATCATTACGAAAACAACTTTAACGTGTAATTATGCAATCAATATTATCCTCTAATACCTATGTAACACGAGTTACATCGATTGCACAAGAAATGTGGCCAATGAACTGTTGTCGAAATAACGTCTGGAGAATTTATCGTTACAAAATAAACCCTATGCCAATAATTAAAGAGTCGAGTATGAAACGAGTTAAAAGTTAAAAGAAATTGGTCTATATTACTTTCACTTGACGTCAAAACGCTTTCGAATTGTTACTTGTTTATTTCGGAGAAGTTATTTTTTTAATTAAACCATTTCGACTATTAATTTTAGCCATTTAATATAATTAAATGGCGTTCGAAGATTATAGTTGTAATATTACCATAAAACATATTTTTACACGTCTAAAATATTTCACTTTGATGGTGGTTTTCTTTATTTTGTGTAAATTATTTTTGATCGCGAGTAAAAAGCCACTCCGAATATATTTTTTGTTATAAAGTAACGATATAAAAAATATAGTATCATGAAATTAAACTAAAAAGTTGTTTGTATGCTAACTACTATAAATTAAGAATTTCATTTAAATACAACAGGCCTTTACAACTTTCATTCGTTACTACTCGCCATTTTAATGAACCAACGTGGTGGGATACGGTCTATAACCCCCCAGCTGTATTAAAGGAGGTCTATGCCCACTAGTGGACTATCACAGGCTGATGATGTTGATGATGATGATGATGATCTTAATGAAAAAAGCTTCTTTAAGTGTAAGTATAAAAACTTACAAAGTTACGTCTTTTGTTTATTGATTTGTTTTATATTTTCAGTCAAAAATTTCCTTGGCAGATTATTTTAAAAATACTTATAATTTTGCAATATTATACGTCTTAATAGCACATATCATTACCAACGTTTACGAAAAAACACTTTACAAGCAAATGCATAATCCTCAATTGGTTTCTTCGATGTCTATTTGTAAACTTTGACTAGTACTTGTAAGTTAACTAACTGTCAAAAATATAGGTCAGTTTGCGATAAATTGGCAAGTTAAAGCTTGATAGCATACATCATTTGTACATCAATAGCCTGTGAAAGTCCTCCGCTGGACATAGGCCTCCCCTGATACACCCCGATCCATAAGGAATGTATTAGCTTGATAGAATATATAATTTATATAATCTCCGCTAATTGAACATTTGCTAACAGAATTTACGCGTCTAGTCCTGAATACGGAAAATAACGATTTTCTTATAATGTTTTCGCAACTTCTTTAAGATTTGGGGTTAGATTAAGTTGTATATATTTTTTATATGTTTGACTAATTGTTACATAGGCATTATATGAATGCTAGTGTAATAGTATATTACGTTTGTACTGCAGACGTTCAGTGACATCATGTTGCGGTGCAAAATACTGCAAAAATATTTTAAAAAGGAAATATTTCGCAGTTGTGTTTATTCCTCCTATTTCTAATTATTTTGTATTTTCTATGCTAACAAAATATTTCTTAAAATATGTCATAATCTTTTAAGAAGTCAAGAGACAAGCGTCTAATTAAGACTTACCTATACAAATATGCTATTTTCATGAGAAACGTTACTTCTTTTATGAACCAGTATGCTAAAAAACTTAAGGCTTACTCGATGACAAATAAGTACTAGTAGATGACAGTATTTAAAAAAAAGTAGGATTTATTTTTGGCCGACTTCAAGTCGTGTAAGTACTAATTGGGTTATAAAAAATGGTAGTGATTACAGTTTATAAAAATTAAAGCTGGTATGGATAATAATTGGTAGTCTGTCTCGATTTAAGGTAAAGAACTGAATCTGGTAATGATTCATTTATTTAATCTTAGTACTTTTGTTTATCGTAATTTATAGGCAGTTAATTTTTCATGTATATCGGCTCTAAAATAAAGACAATTAAAGAGACGTCTTGAACATAAGAAAGGTTTTCTTAGGAGGCCTATCGAGAGGCATAAAAACACTTTTAAAGAATACGCATAACTACATAGAATCACCAATTATAAATAAGGTATTATTCTTAAATTCTTTGCATAGTAAGTAAACTTTAGTGTTATTTTTTTTACATCGGATATTTTGTGAATACATTAAATTTAACGCCAATAGAAGCACACAAATGATAAACATTTCTTATTATTGTTACATGAAAAGGTTCTTAAAACGGTAAAAGTTTAAAGAAGATACGGACAAGTTTGTAAGCTGTTTCCAGCAAGCCATAAAATTAAATCTTTACTTCCAATGTTTGTGTACAACTACATGTCATAAATTAAAAAAATAACCCACCTGATGGTTGGTAATACGCTCTCTACATAAAATGTACAGCTTGAGTGTACGACGCCGTTCAATAACCACAGTGGTGTTTCCACACTACCATTTTGCAGGAGAAATAGATTAACAACACTGGCTTTTCTCTATTAAAAAGATATTAATAATATAAGTTGTATTATATTTATGAAATTTGTTGCAAAAAATAAAGAACGTACGAGTCAACTGGGTTGGTTACAAAATTTATAGTAAATTTATTAAGGAAGGCTTATTACAAACAAACGCTAGAACTAAAATAAGAAGAGATTCTTATGAAGGCAATGATGAAACACGCAATGTGTGTCATCTACTTAGCGTTGTACAAGTGAAATTTTTTTTTGTAGTTGGTAGGTACGTTCTAATTTAAAATTAACCATTTATTGTTAAAAACTCCTTATTGAGGCAGCTTTAAGTGTACAATTGCTGAGTACTATCAACAGGACTGCCTCCGTAGCCTAGTGGTATAGGCGTGTGCTTTAGAATCCGGAGGTCGTAGGTTCGAATCCTGCAGGGACTCAAAAAATTTTCATTGTTATTTTCTAGTTGGTTAAGGCAATTTGGGTCGATCACCGAATTGTCTGAAAAGTAAAATGATCCATGCGTCGGATGGCATGTAAAAGTCGGTCCACTCACCAACCCGCATTGGACCAGCGTGGTGGGATATGGTCCAAAACCCCCTAATGGATAGGGGTGTATTAGGGGAGGCCTATGTCCAGCAGTGGACTATCAAAGGCTGATGATGTGTGTGATGTGATCAACAGGAGCCCATTAACAATTCTAAAACTTAAATCTCCCGAGTTAAATTTAATTTTTGAGCATACAAAATAGCAAAAAAAAGTTGGGAAATGTAAATAAGAAACATAAAAAAAGATGAAAAGGCATGCACATCAAATAGTTAAAACACTTCGTTAGTTCAACTGATTGTCCTTACTATCAAAAAAATTGCTGACAACCAAATAAGCAACGACAGAGGTTCAAGCCATTTGTGTAATACAGCTAGTTAAGTCACGGTACACAAAGTGGCTTAAATATATCACTAAGCCGGAAACATGTGATATTATACTACCATGATATTTTAAGTGAACAGAGTTTTTGGTATTGGAATATTGTTTTAAAAAGAAATATTAGATGTATTTACACTTATTTAATAATCAATAACGCAGTCATCATCATCATCATCGTCCGTCTGTGTTAGTCTTCTGCTGGACATGGGCCTCTCCTAATGAACGCTTTCACCATTAGGGAGTTTTTGGACTGTTTACCACGCTGGCCCAATGCGGGTTGATGGATGGACCGACAATTTACATGCCCATCCGACACAATAACGCAGGATACATAAGATATTCTATATTTGTCTGTGTTTTAATCATCTTTTTCTTAAACATCACTTGCTTCATCATCCATTTTATACCTTGTGCCTTCCTTATCTCTCTTTTCAATGGGGTCAGTTTAGGCAAAGCTGACTTTAAAGTTCTTTAAAGTGAGTTTTTTTTTACACTAGAATTATTTCAACTATTATTTAAAATAAAAAAAAATTAAACGCCAATTTTTTTTGCTTATTTATAACGTGAATTTGGGAAGGAGATTATGTCTAGCAGTGGACTAACACAGGCTGATAATGATGATGATTTTATAAGTAAAAAGATTGCGCGAAGACGTAATTAAATTCTAATTTTTATATTAATTGAATACTGAATTCATTGGATTTATTTAAATTGAAATATATAACTTTCGATGCTTCAGATACTGTGACATCTATATATTCAAAAACAGGCAGTAAGCTTTTTTTCTTTTTTTACATGATTTAATTGTTCACAATCCTAATATCACCTCCATCTAGACTGTGTGTACAGAAGCAGTCCATATATATAAATATTTAAGCAGAAATTCAAACCACTGTTCATTCGAGTTGTATGCCGTGGGCAAATCTTTGTTTAAAGACAACTATGGATCTGTGAAAACGAACATTAACACAAGATACGACAAAAAGAAGCACCACCACAAAAAACCGTGTACAAGCTAGATTGTAACTACAGCAACTTTCACATCAAACAAACTCATAGCTGACTTAGGCAAAACATACAATAAATGGGCAGTAGATTCATTTAAAATTTGATCAACTCCAAATCCTCTCAGTGCTAGATAAAATAACCAAATAAAATAGAGAAAAATAACCAAAAAAAATAAAATAGATAAACCAAATTTCAATAGAGAAGATGGTTGGTTCTACCACCTGCTTGGGATCCCATAATTAATAAATTAAAATTTAAACCCAAGCATAATACCACTGCTGGCTGTAAAGATAAAATCAGTTCGTTTTGCATAGGTCGGAGTACAGATTAAATATAATTAATAAAAACTAAGATCTGAAACCCCGCTTCATCACTGGCAACAAGACGCATGACATCTCAGTCTACCCGTGACCACGGCCGCTGGAAAGTGTTCGAAACGTCGGGAATTAAAAATGTAAAATAAACGCGATAAAATCCGTAAAGTAATTTTATTTAATAACAAATATGTATGAACGTATAGGTCGAAGTAAAGACTAAGATTGTAAAATTTATGTTTATAATTAAGACCAGCAGTCCCACTTCAGTAATGGCAATGTAGTAGTAGGAGAAAGAAAAAACCTTTTGTATAAAATATATCAATCACGTTGTTTTATTTCTCTTTATATAGTAAATTATTTGAAAGAGTAATATGCAAATCTACGCGGTATTATTATGAAACTCATACCTTCTTTTAATATATTGTTTGTTTAAAAGTTTTATTTCTGGAATATACTTTTATCGCTAATACTAGAACGAACTATAATATTATTTATTGCGCATTATGGCAACCTCTGTGAAATATTTTATTTCAATATATAATTTTTTTATTTAATAACTTTTATTTACAGCCTGTACAGATTGAAATTAATCATAATAAACAATGGAAAACATTCCTATCATTAACACCATCACAATCAGCCCTTATCAGTACACTGCTGGACATAGGCCTTTTTTAATTAACGGGAGACAGCCGATAATGCGCTACTCGATGCCATCTTGAATCGGTTACTGCATATTAAAAAAATATACCTATAATTGCTGTACTTCCATTACTTCACATGGACATCTAGCATTACAATCATGTCGAAATTAACTGACATTATTTTTTTCCACACAACTACCACTATATATACTTTATGATAATAATAGTAAGTGACATCTTTAAACATATTTTCTAGGGCTTTCTGATAGTAAAACAGAAGAGAGTTATATAGCTTGTAGTAAATGTGGACCTGTCACTTTGACATAAGCTTAACCTAAATGACTACCATTAAAGCTGTACGCTGCGTGTCAGAGGCAAGTGAAATCGTTATAATTAAAATTGTTTTATTGATAAACTTTACTAAATGGTCATGATAAGTAGGCTAAAATTAATTTAAGTGTTATCTAGATCGTAACAATTAAAATATTTTTGAAGAAAATTCTTACAAGGCAAGTAGCAGACAAAAACGTTTAGCAGTAAAAAAATTAAATAAGTATTTTAATTAACATATATTTAGGTAAATAACTGTTTCTTTCTGTATAATTATTAAGCATTATTGTAGGTAATTGAAAATTAAATAAAGCTGTTGACAAAAATTTCTAATATAATATTTTTTTGTATTAAAAAAATTATAAAAGGAACCTCGTTACTATTTTATATTTCTACATAAAGAACAGCAAGAGATCTTTTAACCCAATATTCATGTACGTTTTAAAACGTCAAAAAGATATAGACAAACGTTTAAAATTTAAATAACAATGGTCAAAGACTGGCACAAAGTATAATTGAATTCTTATTTATAATATCATTTATACAAAAAACTTATAATTTATTTAATGATGTTAAAATAAGTAAAGAAAGAAAACAGTATTTTTGATTTAGTACCTTTATATACATATGTTTTTATAAAAATGTGTATGAAAAATGTAAAATATACATGACTATTTCAAGAAACCGAAATATTTTTTAAATAATTATATATCGTATTCATATATTACTTTTAGGTTAAAATTGTAAATCTGTATAAAATTAACTATTTTCCGTTTCCGTTCTATAAACTTATTTTTAAACTTTATGATCACTTTATGATATGACTGCAAAAAAACTATCAGAAATATGTTTTTGTTGTATTAGGAAGTAAATACTGCATTTCGTAAGTTCAATGTGTACTTAATATACATACAAAATCAGCCTGCGATAGTCAACTGGTGAACATAGGCCTCCCCTAATACACGCCTATCCATTAGGGGGTTTGAATCGTATCCCACGACGCTGGTCCAATGCGGGTTAGTGGGTGGACCGACTTTTTACATGCCCATCCGACGCATGGGTCATCTTACTTTTCAGACAATTGGGTGATCGGTCCAAATTGCCCTAACCAGCAACAAAGAAAATTTGTTGAGTCCCCGCAGGATTCGAACCCACGACCTCCGGTTTATTAAGCACTGCCCATACCACTAGGCTATGGAGTTAACTTAATATGTCTTACTTGCAATTATTAATTTGATTATTAATTTTGAGCGTTTTGTTATTAATTTAAAAATAGGTCTCACTGAAGGAGTGAAACTGTTACATGCCATTGGTGACTTTGCTCACTTGTTTGTATACGAAACTATGCTAATTTAGAGAGTGAAAACGGATGGCTGAGAAAGGTTAACAACTACTATGAATAATTAAATGATGACATTTTCATAAAAGAAGGGATTTTACTTTGATTTTTCTTTCGGTTTCGTATGCTTAATATTGCCCAGATGATAAAACTGTGTAAAATGTGTGTGTATTACTTATGCACACGCTTAAGTTACCCTTTTTTGGCGTGTCAAGAAAGGAATTATTTAAAAAAATTATCTTTGGCCTCATACTGTTTGTATGAATAACATCTAGTTGTCAGTTTTCAACAGCTAATTTCACGGTGTCGGTTTTTAGCAAGCATCTTTCTCTAAAGCGTCAGTAGAAGTAAAACTTTAAAAACAATTGGTTTTCAGCTAGCTTACATTTTGAACAATATACGAAGGTGATCTTACAAGATTTAGGAAACGCTTTAAAATTTTCGCTTAAAATATATAAATAATAACGAAAACATTTGATGCTGGATTTGTATTGAATGTGTTCTGTGTGCAAAGCTCTGTGTGAATATGCTAACAGCGTTTTCAGTAAACTTTTGGACATAGCCATTTATGACTATGTCCAAACATGATATTTCTATTCAAACTGGATAACGTATTGAGACTAAAAATTAAATGGATGCCAAACGCGTAAGAAATTTCCAATATTAAAAAGGAAACTCAAGGTTTAGAGGTCACCTTAAACCGTTCATCGATTTCTACCGCAAACACGGGCGGATGTGACACGAATGCTAAGCAATGGTTCTTTGTTAGCTAAGCAAACCGTTTTCACGACACGTGCTAATGCTTTCCAGCTTATGAATTGAGCATTGTCATAGGAAGCTGACGATGATCATCATGAGTGGAAAATTTGATTTTGTGTTTCATAATAAAAAAATAACTCCCTAGAGACATTGTTTGTACCATATACTAAATACTATTTTAGAATGTTAACATGCTTAAAGTTCACGTTTTTATCTTAATATTGAGAAGGTATTTAGGAAGGAAACTGGAAGGTATTTAGGCCAAAATAATTGATAGTGAACCATGCATATTTTACTCTCATTCCTTTTTTCTTTAAATCCAACACAAAACGTACAATATGAGGTAGACAATGTATAAAACAAAATGCAATCAGTTATAATATATAAGGTTGTAAAAATGTATGGATATTTTCAATTACTATTTCATATTGATTACCAAACAAGATAATATAAGGTTTTAGTTCTAATATATGTCAATGTGAATTAAAATCAAAAAGCAGAGGTATTACGAAGAAACGAAAGCAAAATTTAGTGATTTTATTATATTTTAATTAAAAAAAAATGTTTGCCACAAACATTAGTTCTAAATGTACTTAAAATTGATTTGTAAGCGAGCTCACCAGATTCTTCTTCGTCGTTGATTTCGTTTTCTTCGTCCAACGATCTTTGATCTTCTTTCTGTTTCTTGCTACCAGTAATATAGATGATGTTGGCTTCTTTACTATATTTATTCATGTCCACATTATTTTTTTTGAAAAACACACCACTAGCCACATTAACATCACCATTGATTTCTAAACTCTCGTCCAGATAGTTGTAAACATTCTTCTGCAAGCAGCTTACTGATGGTTTGAACGTGCACTCGTTCAGTATATTGTCCCATAAAATATTTCCAGTCCGGAACGTACCATTTTGATAGACACTATTTACGAACGACCTCCCAGATATAGCTTCTAATACCTTCAACCGCCTGGGTATATCGCTCTCAATTTTTGTGATATCATTGTCAGTAGCATTGTCCTCACAACTAATTATTGATAGATTAACTAATAACATTATAACTAAACTAGACTTGACCAATTGTAAAGCGTTCTTGTTCGGACTTTGGCACATAAATTTTCGATTGGAAGCCATCGTCAGAGCATCACTGATTAGAATGTTTTGGCTTGGTATTTATGGATTGTTGAAATTCTTTGTTTATGTCACAGTTATCAATCGCATTTTCACTTTATCTTTATATGCTTAGCATTGCTAACGTCATCATTATGAACTGTTATTCCCGGTACGGTAAATGGCACATTTTCTGGACCTGTGAAAGAGAAACATGTTTTAGGTATGTTATTTATTAATCCCCTAATGGAGAAGGCGTGCATTAGGAGAAGCCTGTATCCAGGAGTGAACTAACACAGGCTGATCAAGACCATTATAATTTATCATAATACGAACGAAAATATATCACGATAATGTAATTTTTAATATGTAACTTTCTTTTAGAAACTCATATGTATGTGAATAAAATTTTAAATTATTATGCGTGGCAGTAATGCAGACAGTAGATCTTATATATCAAGATTTGAAACACCTTCAGAGAAATTTGATAAATAATGATTGTAAATTTGTTATAAAATAAATATTTAACAGATTATTATCATCACAAATCTGTTGTATTCGCGAAGTAATTGTACATATCAGTATAGAATAGACAGCAAAAGGGATTGAACTGTAGTTAAAAAATCGTTAACCGGCTTTTCCGCATTAATGCTGCTATTGCGGTTGGAATAGTTTTTATCGTTTCCAACATAGGAATGATGTCAGACCAAAGAAAGTTTGGAGGAGGCATAATTCTATGATTTTTACAATATTTTATTTCTTTTATTAGACCATAGTATATAGTAACCATAGTGTATAATATAACGATTTTTAAATTTTATCACTTTTAATTTTATTACATCAATTATTTGGTATGTTATTTATTAACATGATTTAATTTTTTTACTTAAAAAATATCGTCGTATCTAAGATTCTTAATAATCAATAATAATAAAGTATTTGAGATTACATGCTGCCTGTGTAAATTACTATTTGCCACACTGAAACAGAAGCGAGAAGTACTATTTATATCTTTGTAAAATTCTTTATAAGTACTTTGTTATATCTATATGTTTATAAGGTTTTATAAATATTTTTTTTTATTTTTAATTATCCAGAAATAATAAAAAATTATAGTTTAGAATTAACATAGATCTTAAGGGTAATGATAATTAATTTAAACAAAACAAATATTATTTCTAGAATTCCTACATTCGTATATTCATGGTTTATAATCTGTAGACCGACTGGTTGGCTATGACCGCTAAACACACTTGGTGGACATACTTGGATATAGGCCCGGTATAACTTGAATCTTGCATTTTTGATAGCAAATAACAAATCGTGGCAAAGGTGATTGTTAAACATACTTTTCTCTTTGTTTTGTTGATAGAATTAAAGTTAATATTTAATGGAAGCTTGCACTGTTTAACAATTTTTGGTTTTAAAAACTAACGTATAATTTAAAATGAATACAACAATATTTGATGATTCCCCATTAATTTTGTAAAAGGGTGAAAATACTGTGACACATAGCAAAGACCTATATAATAACAATTTTTTCGTACACTCGCATTTGTAATTGATATATTTTAACAAAATCAGTTGTGGCGACTGCAGTCGTTTTAGCTGCTGTCTCGACTCGCCTGCCTCTGTAATTAATCTCTTTTATATCGTCTAATATTTTAAAAGCGTGTTTTTCAAAAATTTAACAAATTGCAGCAGTAGTATAATTTGAAGTGTATAATTTTTTAATCAACTCACACCCATTGTAAAACCATGAAACATTTTAATAAAAAAAATACTAGACATTTAAAATGATATGAAAATTATTTCTATTGCTTGCGCGAATATTATACATTATTAAATAAAATTACTTTACGGATTTTATCGCGTTAATTTTAAATTTTAAATTCCCGACGTTTCGAACACTTTCCAGCGGCCGTGGTCACGGGGTAGACTACCCGTAAAGTCATTTTATTTAATAATGATATGAAAATTTTAATTTTAAAATCGTTATACAGGCATTTTCGTATTATTTAAACGAAGTAGTAAATATATAATATCATACTACTCAAACAACCAGAATATTTTGATTAGTACATTAAGATATGAAAAACTCTCCTTGAGTAAAGCAAACAATACAAAAAAAAATATATAAAAATATTACATAAAAAACATACATAACTGAAAAAGATTGCAGCTTATTATTAACCTTGATTTTTTATCTTCTGAGCTACACGCTATGACTCTTAGTTAATTTCATAACTAGGAAGGGTTTACTATAGAAATGGATAAGGTTAACGATGCTTAAAAGGTAATTTATGAAGCGTTCCTTAATAACCAGCCCTGACTGCTTTCACCAACGACTTAGATCGTGACCAAAAATTAACTTAATCTTATAATATTGAAGATATAGCAGATTAGATTTTTGCGAAAATGTAACAAAATTGTTCTTTTCAGGTATTTTTTCATGAACTCTTTAGAGTGATAAAGATATTTTAAGCTTTAGTAACACATGTGGTCCTATTAATATGTAAATATTGTTCAAGCTCAAGCTATAGTTGTTTTTTATGTAATTCATCACCATAGCATGTTATATAATTACAGTTTGTTAAAATTATGTCAAAGTTTTTAACTTTACTTAGATTTGTATCATTGGAATTTTTTGCTAACATTATGTGCTCAATTTACACTTACAAGAATATGGTTTATACCAACAGCTGTCGGTATAGTAAATACCGAGTCATTATACAAAAGTAACTGATTTAGTCAAATAATACAGTCCCTGTGACAATTTATCAATAAGAACTCTAGATATATCTATCCACATCGTCATCATCATCAGCCTGTGTTAGTCCACTGCTGGACATAGGCCTCCTATGCGCGCCCATCCATTGCGGGGGTTTTTCTCCGTACCCCACCAAGCTGGTCCAATGCGAGTTCGACCGACTTTTTACATGCCCATCCGACGCATGGATCATTTTAATTTTCAGACAGGGTGACCAGCACCAAATTGAGTCCCCGCAGGATTTAAACCCATGACCTCCGATTTGTAAAGCACACGCTCTTACTTACGGATGCAGTCCATATCCACATCGTAGCCATGGGTTACTTTATTAATATTTATTTTGAGTCTGATTTGGCTAAACTATAGATCTATTTACACACATAAATGGCTCAAGATCGGTCTGTCGCTTGGCAGATTCCGCGCCCACCGTCCGTTACGCTTTCCAAACGCGGCGCGTGCCTCCACGTGCCACGAGAAGATACCAAATGAACGTGTGAAGATGTCTCTTTTAATATTAATTCGAATTTATATTGAAATACAAAAAATAAATATAAAAAATCATTGCGACCGTAATGCTTGAAAAGTTTTGATTAGGAACGCGAACAAAAGACATGTCGAAAATATTTCTTAGATTATCCCGAAACCTCTTATTTCAATATAAAATCTTATCTTTTGTAATTCTGAGTTGAAAATACATCAATCCGCTTCAGTTTCGTTACTTTTAACAATAAATAGGTTTTAATACTTTCTAAGTCGTTAAGATTAAATACTTCATCATCATCAGCCAGTGATAGTCCACTGCTGGACATAGGCCTCCCCTAATACACCCCTATCCATTAGAGGGTTTTTGGACCGTATCCCACCACGCTGGTCCAATGGGGTTGGTGGTGGACCGACTTTTACATGCCCATCCGACGATGGATCATCTTACTTTTCAGGCAATTGGGTGATCGGCCCAAATTGCCCTAACCAACAGGAAACAAAATGAAAATATGTTGAATCTGCGATTCGAACCCATGACCTCCGACCTCCTATACCACTTAGGCTCGTGCAGTTAATAAATAAATTATAAATAAATACTTATATAATTTAAAATACTGCTTTCTTACTTAGGTCGACAAAGATAAAACAATTCAAAAGATTGTTTTTTAGCGATTTATTTCATGTCGCTTCTTGCTAAATTGTTAAACTTAATATCTTGCTAAGCAGATTCTAGTTTATTAACTTAATATTTCTTTAAAAATTATAATTTAATAATTAATATCTGTAGCACCTTGTAGTGTCAAAAAACAAATATAGTATTAGCTTTATCAAATTTAATTGCGTATTTTTACTTATTACAATTCTTTTTACCCTTTACTAAAAACTTTTGATTTCGAAAGCACGTCACATTCTAATAAACTTACAGTCACTTGCAGATGCAATGTGAAATAATCCGGAAAAGTTACCTCATGGTCTATGACTAGATTCTCGTTACATCCAATGTTAAGTTCCTGTTATATTCAGAATGGTAGATCCACTTTTTACGGTGGATTGTCTGGGTTGGTATCATCGCGTTGCCTATTTCTGCCGCAAAGCAGTAATGTGAAAACACTACTGTGTTCCGGTTTGGAGTTTCTTGTTTTTTGAGGCTTGTTTCCGGGCACCGTAGCCAGCGTATTTACTGGGTCAACGAGACTTAACATCCTATGTCTTACGGTAGGCAGCGAGTTGGTGATACCACTAGTATTGCTAATATCAATGGGCGTCGGTGACCACATTCTATTAGGTGGCCCGACTGCTCGTCTGCCTGCGTAGTCAATTGAAAAAAAAAAGGAAAAGTCTCTTTAAATGTACTAATTCGCACGGGTGTAATGAATATATTAAATATTCCTATTACAGATATATTGAGATATCTATAATAGATATTGAAAAGGCTTCATTCTATATAAGAAGATAAGGAATTTTACGGATTTTATGTTGTATCATTAAAAAGAAAATCCATTTTTCATTGATTTTATAGTTATGGGACACACCCAACGTAGTACTAGCTAGTATCTAAATTTTTGGGCCAGAATGTATAGCGCTAGTTATTAAGAACACTTCATTTTTAGTTGAAATAAGTAGGTTTGCTTGAATAAATTATGTCTCCTTTGATTTAAGTTCATGATTTTGTGTTTTAAATACGTTTTAGTTTAGATGAAATAGATATTACTTGAAAATTTTAATATTGATTGTAGATACAGAGATGGAACAATAAATAAATGTAATAACTAGCCGATTTTTTGAAACAATAAGATAGTTTAATAATTATATTATTCAAGACGATTAAATAAACATTAAGATTAAGCAAAGCTTGCACAATAGCAACTAATAAAACAGTGAGATTTTTACGTAAATGAGTATATATTAATAATAATAATTATGTTATCATTTCTAGACGACGTACACAATATCATCTAGTCCCAAACTAAGCAAACCTTTTACTATAGAAACTAGATAACTGATTAATATAAAGACTTAGATTTTGTAAATAAATACATATTATATAAATAAAAGCACCCAGATACGGAAAACTATGTACTACAATATTTTTTGGTACGTGGTTGGTATCGAACCCCCGTCCTGTGGCATAACAGTCAGGGTCACTAACAGCTGCGCCATGCAGGTCGTCAGTAAATAATTTACATACAATTACCCAGACTCAAAAAAAAATATCACCAACTGCCGCAAGACAAATAATAACCCATGACCTAGCCAAGTAAGTTACAACTGAGTGAATCAATTTTAATAACGTTTCACTATTTAATCAACCACTCGTTTGATACAATTGTCATGCATTAAAATATAACGTATAAAACTTACCTCAAAGAATGAGGACATGAAATTTTATAAATATTCCCTTTGTTATAATTTACAGGGTCCAAAGCAACTTTCATTTGAATCAACGTAGGTTTCAGAACGATCCGTTTTCAACAAATTCCGCGACAACACTGGCATATGACACCAGATCTTTCACTCGACAGCCAATAAAAACTATATAAATGAAGTAACAGATAAAATGTATTCAATAACGAGTAGAAATCGTTGCCTACGATAAGTTATTGTGACAATTACTTTGGTCCACTCTGAAACGTCGTGACAAAGTGATAAAGAAATTCGTGTATTTTGTACAGTAACGGATAAAATAAGTTACTAGGTTTAACATTTTTTTCTCGCAACTTACTTCTTAAACACGATTGATATGAATATGCTTAAATGAACCAAGATTTTGTTTTTTTATTGATTTTAATAAATTTGTTTCTAGAGTAATATTAATAATGACATTTATAAAGTATGATAGGCAAATTAATTAAAGTGAACGGTAAAATCATAACATATATTTGGGTCAGTTGGTTTCGTCAAGGGAATAAACAAATTTATGACTTGTAATTTACTCCTAATTTCCTTATCGCCAAGTCCAGCCGTTAGTTCATTTATACTATACCACATGAATTACTATCCTGCATCGAATCCTCTACTTATTCCACATATAAATTTCTTTTAAATTAAAAGTTGATTAAATAATTAATCAACATAGCTCTTTTCCGATAAAACGGCGAAAAGTAGTTTAATTCAATTTCAAACCTACGTCTTCAGATTTTTTGTAATTTCACCCGTGATTCATTAATATGACATTTTGACAGGTCAAGTAACCAGTTTTCGTACAGCAGATGTTCATAAATATTCATCTACTCTCATTTTAGTACTCAGGGTATTGAACTAGGCTTTCGAACCGGAAGAACTTGACCTTCATTAGCACAGTAATAGCCTTTAAGATCTTTCTAAATGTAGATGTTATATTATACGACACTAAACTTTGAGTAGCCTGCTCCTCCGTAGCCTAGTGGTATGGGCGTGTACTTTAGAACCGTGTCGTGGGTTAGAATCCAGCGCGGACTTAACTTTTCATTGTTGTTTCCTAGTTAGTTAGGGAAATTTGGGCCGATCACCCAATTGTCTGAAAAGTAAAATGATCCATGCGTCGGATGGGCATGTAAAAAGTCGGTCCACCCACCAACCCGCATTGGACCAGCGTGGTGGGATACGGTCCATAACCCCCTAATAGATAGGGGTCGTATTAGGGGAGGCCTATGTCCAGCTGTGGACTATCACAGGCTGATGATGATGATAATGAAACTTTGAGTGCACAAAGAATATACTACTAGTACTACCATACTTTCTATACATACCATAGAGATCGTAACGTAAAATCCAAAAAGCCTAAATTCTGATGACTCTAATTCCCCAGACATATTTTTTGATTATCCGTGTTATTTTCAAAGTAAACGTCAAAGACGACATATTTATGTTACACAAAAAGAGTATTCGATTTCTTTTAAGTTGTTCGACACTACATTACCATAAACGTCACATTGTTCAAAGATGTTTATGGATACAAGTGAAATACATACAAGATAAAGGTCATGACATTAACTCTTCACTTTTAGGGCATTATGGCGCGTAAGAAAAGAATTTCGTAAGTCTTTTCGCTGATCGATAACGTCATCGCGGCAGACTGCCAAAGAAACCAGTACAAAACTTTCACTGCGGTCATCCGGTTGGCGGGGCCAAAGTCACTAAGGTGCAACGCTCTGTGTTTGAGATGACCAGATTATTATAGTGTGGAGTCACCATATATTAATAAATTAACGAAATAATTATAGTTCATAATTAATTTCATTCTAGGTACAAAGTTTTCAATAAAACTACCTGATTTACTAAAAAGGTGTTTTGTTTGTCTTTGACTGCCGACGGAGCATGCCCTGTTAACATAATACATAATGCATAAGAAGGGTTACAAAAGGGCGGGAATAAATAAAAATTAATTTGAAAAAGTCCATACCATCAATATATTCCCGTAGTTTTTAAATAACATATGAAAGAACTTTAAAAGAAATATGTATTGTTGTAAAATAAAAAGCTTTGATAATATCTTTGCTAAGATATTTGGAAACGCTAAAATGTACCGACATTTTATCAATTTAAAATAAAAAATATTTGAGAAAATAACGCGTTATTAAAATGCGTACCGTGAAAGTGAAATGTTCAGATATAAGTCGGTTTCATCATATATCGTTATCAATTTGCATGTATATTACATTAAAACTTTTTTATTGATGATAACTATTATTGTTTTCTTGCTTTCAATATTACAATCATGACATTTGCTTATAGCAGAAACTGAAAAGAATCCCTTGAAAGATTGCAGCGTTAAAATATAATTCTTTTACCACAGTTTCTTTCTTATGCATGAAATTTCTCTTTTAAGTTTTTAAAATATTGTAAGCTTGGAATAAAACGCAATTTCTTTTTGTATACAGAATGAACTAGTAACCTTCAAATATAAAGTCTAGAAGTTGCTGATTTTTTTCGGAAAGGTACTTAAACCATCCGTCTACCACATTTAGGTTAGTATTTATGATATAATATAGAAATAATATGATACTATTACTAGTATTGTTCTATTATTAAATAATAATTTGATGTTATATTATTAACATAAAATAAATTGGATAGGTAAATTAACATAAGCGATTTAATAAGCTGACTACTTCATTTGATTAATCCTTTATAAATAGATAAAAAGAGTTTAACTAGGCTATACTATATAAAGGATTCGTTATTTTATCTCATTAGCTACCTCACATTAAAATTTGTAATGATTAAATGCCTAATATAACGAAAAACTAAAGATTTACTGTTATATGTATTTCACTAGATAAGGCAATAGCTGGCAATGAGAGGTTAGTAATAAAAGCAGTTTATAATACAATTGCCAAATTTGTATGATATTTTAACAAACACAATAAGTTCTATACCATTAATGTTTCATCAATATTTAATTGATTGTACAAAACAATAATACAAGGAAACACTGTTATAAAAAGATTATCTATTAATATCTATATAAAATTTATGCTTGTGAATAGTGCTAATCGTTAGCCGAATTGACTCAGAATAAATGTAAATAAAGCAACCTACAGCAAAGAAAAGGCATTATACATCTAGCGTTGTAATTGATGAATTGGCTGTTAACAACACCATACGAACGACTCATTATATCGCTATAATGTGATATTTATATGGAGACTAAATAGATGTATTAGTAATAAACTATTATATATTGCTTAAAATTCTTCTTTTCAGTGGTTCTATTACATTGCATATGGTTTCAATTATGTTAAATTTTAAGATAATTTAAGACGTGTAAAGGAAGAAATGAAAATGATGTTACTTCATGGCTATACTGTGGCCGTTGTTTTGAGACCAGTGAAAGTGAACGAAATGAAGTGTGTACTGAACGAAATTAAAAGTGTAACAGTTTTGTTGCCGTTTTACTGCCGAAATCACAAGCAGCTATTTGTGGTATATTTTGTACAATGACAATCACTTTGATAGCTTGATGATGACTATCACTTTGAAGCATACAACTGTAATTTAAATAAATCAATAAGAATTTTAATTCTTAAGGTATAAACATATAATAATGAGGATTAAAATATAAGTAAGAATTGTAATTTTAGAAATTTATTTAAATTTATATTTAAATTAATTAATTATTATTATTTTATTAAAATATGATGTCTAGTCAGATGAAGAGTCTGTAAGGATGAATTTGATGAAGAACAATTTCTATAAAACAAACAAGCACTTAAAGAGAAATTCTAAACAATTAGGTACGTATATATACGTATAAGTGTACTCCTTCCATAATACACCCCTATCCATTAGGGGGTTTTTGGACCGTATATACCCACCACGCTTGTCCAATGCGGGTTGGTGGGTGGACCGACTTTTTACATGCCCATCCGAAGCATGGATCATCTTACTTTTCAGACAATTGGGTGATCGGCCCAAATTACCCTAACCAACTAGGAAACAACAATGAAAATTTGTTGAGTCCCAGCAGGATTCGAACCCACGACTTCCGGTTACTAAGGCACACGCCCATACCACTAGGCGTAACCGAAGAATTATCTTAATTGAAAACAATTACGTATGGGTACATAATTGTCTTCAATTAAGATATTCCTCCGATTTGGTATTTGTATAATTTAGAGAACTAAACATAACCATTGCCACACTTTCATTTTAAAACTCATGAATTTAAACCAATTTTATTATGGCGATATTATAAGTAGACACTGACCCGCCAGTGCATGGGTTCATCTTGCACTTAACCTTTTTCTTAATTAAATTTGTTGTCTCACATCCAACCATTAACACAGATAATCGGAAAATCAAACAATGCTCCATCATACATTAACACTAGGGAATTGTTTGCCTTCAACACATTTCGTACTCGTCGATTTTCAACGATTTCTCTGTTCTAACCCGGTTATTTCCAACAGTACGTTCGATAAAGGCGTTTTAATTTCATCGTATGAAATTAAAAAAAATATTATTTGTAATGTACTTAAATATTTCTGAAATGGAGACATACATGGTTTTTATATCAATTTTTGCATAAGATATTAGGAATGTGTTATAACCCTAGAGCAGAAATTAAATATTTACTTTACAATTAATTTTAATTTCATTTTTTAACCCTAAAAATGAGCTTAAGACAGATTTAAGTATGTTTGTATACAACAGAAATCGTAGTATAAATGTCTAGTTATAGAGATTACATAAATAAATATTTGCAATCTACAAATTCTAAAGAATTAACTTTTTAATAGTTTCATATAAAACTAAAATAATACTTTCACGCTTCTCGTATAGTGATGATAAAAAGTGAATATTTAACGAGATATAATACAACCATTATGATTTTTTCACCAGGGAAATAAGTGATAGAGTTTTTTACACTTAACTCTATGGAATGGAAAATGGTGGCTGCCCACCATCTTCTTCCGTTGCATTGAAGAAGATGTTTTATTTCTTTAGACATTTTAATTTTACAGTTTAAATAAAAAGATTAAAGGCAAAAGAAAACAAAAATTGCAAATTATTATAGCAAGTACTGACTTTTAAGTATTTACATTATGTGAAAAGGTCGGCCCTGGGCATTATTTTGTTCAAGTTCAAATTTCACCCTTAATTTGTCTTGGGTATAAACATAATTAACGTTTTTTGGATATGAAAAGTACCTACATTTTTAAAGGAGTTTTTTGGATATGAAAAGTACCTACATTTTTAAAGGAGTATATTTTAATATAATATTTTGTATAGATCCCAATTGTTTGGTTGTAGACACAATAAGGTTTCTCTTTGTAATACTGATTGTTGTGGTTAAACAATAACTATACAATAGTGAATCGTATCCAACAATGTATCAACAAAACACAAGAACAACCCATCAATGTAAATGGAACGCTGAGAGACTTGAGAAACAGAAGCAGTATTTTTTTACAGTCAGTTAGAACTGTCTCTATTTTTTAAAACTCTTCACAACTTTTAACCTATCAATTAGTGATTTTGTTTAATAATAATTAATAATTTATAGAATAAATGCAAAAATAGTAACAAGCAAATTAATTACACACATACACACATCGAGTTGAACTTTAATACATCTAAAAAGGTTATATTAAAGTCTTCAGACTGTATCATATTCATAGTAATTGTTGCCGCTGTAAAAAATGTAATCTAAATACCTTCGGCTGACAGATGTGCACGCGCTGATTCTTGCGCCAAGTTTAATGTCGGCTACCGTTATACATTATTTATGGAATACCGCATTTTTCTTTAATTCGTTTTAAATATTTTAATGAAAATTACAAAAATATGTCATGAGTGTCATTTTATTTTTTCCAGATAATTTTTAGAAGAACAAACAATAAAAAAGCACACAATTTCAGACTTTAGATAATACGGCAGTCCATCCCCGGCAATGCCCATGTAAATTTTTGGACAGATATTTCTATAATAAAAAATAGACGATGTTATCAAGAATAACAAGGTATATAGCTTTAATATCGTGAAATAATATTACAAATCGGTTTTGTAGTTTCCTGTATTAGAGATAAGCTATTTGCGCATAATACATTATATTGCTTATTAATATCGTTAGATAAGACAAATAAGTCAATCGCAAAAGAAAACAAGCGCAACTTTACTTATAATTAAGAGATCAGCCAACTACGAATAAAATCAATGTTAAGCGCACGCCCATACTATAAGGTTACAGAAGCAGTATATTTAACGCATAAAAACCAAGCTTTTAAAGTAAAGTGACGCTCGAAGTAGCGATTGATGATTTAAGCAATAAAACACCTATTTTACTTTTAAATATTTAAACAATTAAGTTACAATAAATAAATAAGAAAAATTTGAAAAAAATAAGATGGTTCAAGATGAAATACATACATATTTGATATGCATCAAAATCGTCTTTACGGTCATGATTCGGAGTCATGGTAAAACATTCAAGATAATTACGGTATTTTAACGTTATTCTAAAAAGAAACTATTTATGTTTTTTTCGTATCTAAAGCTGATCTACGAAAAAAATTAAATGGAGGTTAAACTATACGAGTTTACAACTTTCTGTTGTTACCTAATTATTAGGGCAATATGAGCTGATCATTATATAATTATTTATTTTGTTTACGCGAATACTATATATAATTGAATAAAAGGACTTTTTACGGATTTTATCGCGTTTATTTTACATATTTAATTTTCCGACGCTTCGAACATTTTCCAGCGGCCGTGGTCACGGGGTAGTCTACCCCTAGTGTTAATAATAATCATTATATTGTAACCTGATACAGTACGTCGAATGTACAAATTAAAAGTTGGTAAATTGTTAGGAATAACTTTGATAGACGTAAATATTTTGAAAATTATACCTGGAAGGGTGTATTTTATTTCACTTCACGAACTAATTAAATTTACGTGAAAACGCCATATGATAGGTATTTGTTCTAATGATTAATTGAACATCGCGTGACGATTGACTCTGCTGTCACCTTTGAGGACGCAATACATTTTGGCCCTGCTAGATCTAAAACTCGTTATAGGTAAATTCCAAATTTTTTAATTGTCAAGTCCAATGGCATCATTGTAATTAGAGTTAGTTTTGCATGCTGATATTTAATAAAGAAAAGAAATTATTTCTAGAAAAGAAAAGAAATATTTTAAAAAGTCCGTGTATTTAGTAGTAGTTGTTTGATTTTTAAAGCTTAAATGTTATTACATGTAATAAATTAAATTACATTAATGTACCTTCAATATAAAAAAAGTATTAATATAATATAGTTATCATATAGGTATATTGTTGTTGGTTATCAGTAATAAAACTTTTGGTTTAAATGTTTAAAGTAACAACTTAATTGCATTTATCAAGTTATTGTGAGATTACGAAATTAAACAATTTAGCGCCTTTTTACCTCATAATGAACTTTACTTGACTTGAATCACCGATAAAGGTCTAACTGGTTGATTACATGATAGGATAGTAAAAGACTGCGATGGAACCTACAACTAGGTACCCTTCTCATCCTGTGATTATTTATTACACATTTAGGTAATCTTCCTTTATATATATAAGCAACTATAAAATAACTCTAAAATTTGTTCCCAGACGGGAACACTACAAAGGTAAGTACGGTAAACCATTTAGGCATTAATCTTTCTACCTAGCAGTATTCATACAAACAATTAAGACTGCATTAGTAAATTGTAATGTTGAAATGTTAGGTGTATACTGCTAATAAATATCCGAATCCACCGTAAGACGTTCAGTATTATAGGAAGAGCACAATCAACATCGTTGTCTATTTCTCATAATTACATTAACTGATTTTATAGTTCTATGAAGGCACAAGAACTTGTCTAAGGTACTGTTAGTGTTAGGGGCTCTAATGAAGTTAGTAAAGTTACTACGGTCTATAAGTATGTATGTTGGGTAAGGTTTATTACTTGTTTACTTAGTATTGTATGGTGATATTCGTGGTAAGGTTCTCTTTCCCCCACGAAATTAAAAGGCACCCACAGGCTACTTAGAAATCGGCTCTAATGTCAAAGTCCTTCTTACAGGAGATAGGACTCCTTTTACAGGGGACCGTTTGCGGAACTAATACCTCGGTGCTCATTTCTGCCCTAAATTAGTAGTGTGTAAACCCTATAGTCTTCTGGTTTGAAAGGCACGTCATTCTTTTGTTTTGGGTCAAATCCCATGTCTCGCGGTAATAAGTGTTTTTGTAGCATCTTACGCTGCTTTTGTTAGAAGACGGCGTATCACTTACCATCTGGTAAATGTCCTGTCTGTTTCGTCGCTAAAATAAATAGAAAGAATCTCGCAGTCAATTAAGTAAATTACCATTAAAAATATTTTTCTGAGTATAAGTAGTAAGCGAATTTAGTTCACGCAACCAGAAGCTGTGATTCCGCTAATATCTTCGTGTTACTTTATTCAAATTTGTCTGCGTCCTAAAAAAGTGGAAGCAATTATAGTCAGATGGTGCGCATACGTGAGATATCTTTTCTCTTTCTAAATTTGTGCCTGTTTTTATTAATTCAAAGCATGCAATAACAGGCGGCCGCGGCGGAAGATATAATCAGCAATTTGTATTCCTTGACAACAAACGAAAAGTTTTCTCTGCGAAACCGGAACTTTGTCAGTGACCTTCATTCATACAATATGAGTGAAATACTATAAAAGTAGTATTTCAATCATATAGTCTGAATGTTTTATTCTATGAATGATAAATATACCCATACATAAGTCGTAGATCAAGATGACATAAGGGATCTCTAATACCTATAATACGATTTTAATTGATCATAATTTGAAAATTTGACGACCTACATGGCACACTAGTGAGTAACCTCAGACTGTTGCGCCTGGTGTGGGTTTCATTTTCTCCTTCTACGTCTTGGTATTTGTATCTATATCATAAATATTTTATAATAATAAGTTTCATATGTCTAATATTAAAACTCTTGTGTAATCTACTTAGATTAAGGACAATTATAACCTGAAATAACAAAGAAACTGCACTGAGAAATCAAGAATAATAAATTACATAAAAAAGTATCGAAAGAAAGTTGACAACGTCAGTATGACCAGCAGCGTCACTAAAGCGCTGACATTAATTATGATAATCAGTAAAAGTGGAGAAAAGAGCTGAGAAGAAAGTTATGAATAGTAATAAATAAGTAAAGTTATCGTTATCATTAATTTTAAGAATTGATCCATAGATATTATAAAGAAGCTAATGGAAGCGTTGTAAACTTTCTTAACGATTCAAGTAATTATAAGATATATAAAAATTAATAATAAAGGCGCTAAATGGCTTGTTTTTCGGTCATTTATTAAAAATACTGCTTAAAAGTAAGTTAAATAGTTGAAAAGATAATTACCTTCCAATTGGATGCACTTCCTTAATTAATATCAAACACAGCACAGATTAAATTAAGATTAAATCGGAGAAATGTTTGTTTATACGCGTAACTAGGTTATATTTGAAGGTCAGGAGAGTGGCTCGAGACACATGCTTCGTTCAAGCTATCGCTTAAGTTACTAACTTAGATGAAGTAAGCTGCGAGAGTGACGGAGGCGGGCTCTCTTTCGCACGTCTTGTTGTATAAGGATGGTCCACTTACATATCGACAAACATTTTATCGACAAAACATGTGGACAAATACAAGCACTTGGCTCGTGGCATTTGAACGAATATTTTCCTTGGAATTATGCATTGTTTATTTTTGGATTTATTGAATTTTAAAATATATATTCTTTTATATAAATTTTATTCAAATTTCACATTATTAGTTACTTATTCAATTGATTAATTAAATGGATATTATAAATATCCATTAAATGGATTTAAAAATATAAATTTATATATATTACATACATATTTATTGAATTGATAAAACAATAGACATTTTTTATAAGTTTAAATGCATTAAATCGAAAATACATATATTCTTAGAGAACTGCGCCAGTGTTTAGTGAACTCCTGGTTCCTGTACAAATTATATATTAGCACTGTGACAGAATTTGGCATTAGTTTTATTAATACATGACAGATTGTTCCAAAAATTTTCATTCAATTTAGGTAGTAACTTTTATTAACAAAAATGTAGATAACTCAATAACTTTTTGTTAATACAAAATATAACCTTCATTGCAAAATATAAAATTATATATTAAATACAATTTTAAAACAATCGATAAAAGTCCAATATATAACCCATCCCTATTCTTTGCCGAACCATGTTCAAGAGGCATACTACGATTTAGGTCTTTGACCGAATCTGCGAGGCTGTTTATACCATATTATTAAGCAATTGTTAATTTATTGTTTAAACACGTACAATTTTTTTATTAATGAAGAAATAATATCTATATTTTTTTTATAATAATTAGAAATTTATTTTAACATATAAAACATTCTGGCGTAGGGATGTGACAACACCACGGTCCACTTGACGGTGGATCTGCCTTATTGTGGGAGTAAGACAAATCCTTAGATCAAGTCTAGTTGGTCAATTGCCTATCCGTCTGCTCAGCGTGGCAATTATGAACATTTTTTTTAATTGACACAGTCTTAGCTTACATTTAACGGCCTATGTCCAGCAGTGGACTCCTAAAGGCTGTTTACGATGATGATAATGATGAGACATATATGTTTTTGAAATAATTTAATTGAAAATACGTAAACTAAATACGTAAATAAACGTTTTCGATTCAAATTATTCAAATCTAGCTTTATAAAGAAGGAGTAAATGTCTGTGTATAGCTCGGCACGTTTTTACATTCATAAAAGAACGAAATTTAAACAGTATTATTATTATATGGGTTATAAGATATTTAATTAGGTGATAATATATTCGCATATATTACTAAGCAAGCAACATTAACTTTTGCATGTTTAAAAAGAGGTGAAGTATATGAAAAGAAAAAATGGCGTATGTCATTTAAAGATAAAATCATCCTGATAACAGGACCAAATATTAATTTTAAACTAACTTGATAATAACGAAATTTATTTTATGTATTATAAAGACTTTTTAATGTTTTTCTTACGTCCATAAATTTAGCCTTAAGCAAAAAATAATTATAAAAAGGTAACTCCAATCACAAGTCCATGCTCACCTGTTTTGTTTTCATCTGTCTTTAAAACAAACAAATCGAGACCCAATAAAAAAGAGACATAATTTTAAAGTTCATTTCGTATTTTTATTTCATAAAAATAGGAAAAAATAATTATTCTGTATGTGTATACTTATCCCATAAAGTATATCTAAAATACTTTGAAACCTACATCATTACTTTCATTAGATTTTTTTTTATGGCATACGCAGGCAGACGAGCAGTCGGGCCACCTGATGGGAAGTGATCACCTACACCCATAGACATTAGCAATACCAGTGGTATCGCCAACGCGCTGCCTACCGTGAGACATAGGATGTTAAGTCTCGTTTACCCAGTAAATACGCTGGCTACGGTGCCCTTCAAATCGGAACACAGTAGTGTTTTCACACTACTGCTTCGCGGCAGAAATAGACACCGCGGTGGTACCCACCCAGACGGTCTCCTGTAAAAAAGGGACCTACCACCGGTAAAAGATAATTAAATGATTATACACGATTAAATAAAAATAAAATCTGTCTGTAAATAATCTTGATAGTTTTAATATAAGGGGCTGTCATAATTTAGTGTTATTTTACATTCTCTTGTGTTTTTGTTTCTTAGTATACAAAAGTTACTATAAAACACCTAGGCGTATCGATAATCTGACGTGAGATCATTGAAGGGCTTCCAGGTTCCTACAGAGCCAAAAGCTTACTCCACTAGTCCAATAGTCCACAAAGACAAGGCACAAAGGGTGATTGTACTCGTAAGTCTTTTGTACAACTTGCCTTATGGCGAAGATATGGTCTATGATGCTAAATGCTTTAAAAACAGAACAATTTTAGTTTCTTAATCAAACTTCGTACTTTTCTAAAAAACTATTACAATTCGTATAACATTTGATGTAAAGATTAAACTTAGATTAAGAATAATGTTTCCAGAGTCATTAAGCTGTATTTTTTTTGTAAGCACTTTGGTTATCTTTTTGTATGTGTGCCTCGCTTATTTAAACTGTAACACCCCTATCAAGCTATACCAACTTGAACTAGAATTAGTTAAAATTTATGTGCCCTTTTTATCTAAAACATATATTGGTTTTATTCCAAATTTTTTGGTTCAAATTAAAGTAAACTGGTCGATGAAACATGTATCTATTTTCGAAATGAGCAAAACTCTAGCTTAGTGTAATTAGACTAGGTATTGATAAAAATAATAATTATTAGTGATTCATTAATTAACAATATTCGCAGTCGCGGAAAACGGTTCGTTCATAAATAAGAACGCTATAAAGTATAAAGGCTCTTTGTTACCATGAGGTACTTTGTTCAAGTAAATTCTAAGTCAAAATTAGCAGAACTATAGTAAACGAGAAATTTCTTACTAATAAATACAATTAATTACAACACTTGCATTACAGTGTATATAACATAAATATGTTGTGTGCGTTTTTCTTTAAATGAAAGAATAAGTTTCATAAATTACCGTTACGATGTTAAAAATTCTTTGAGTGTTAAAAACTAAAACTGTTAATAAAATTTTGATGGCAGGCATCAACATTTTTAATCATCATTAGAACTAGCTTAATAATATAATATTATTTCTTTTATTTACGCAAATATTATACATATCAAATCCACTAATTTACGGAACTTTCGCGTTACTTAAATATATTTATTCCCGACGTTTCGGATTCTTTTCAGCATCCATCCATAATCTGCCCGTGATCATGGATGCTCCATTTTAGCTCTAGAATAAATTCATAAAAATCTGCAAATTATTTTAAAACCACCACATTTGCATACTAATATCTTTTACTTCGTTGCAAGGTTGCATATTATTCTCTGAATAGATATTTATTATAAACATTTATTTATAATTTGGTAATGATACTGTTCCTTCCTCGTAATTAATGATGAACACAGCCTCTTGCAAACAGATAATGAAATACCTTTTTGAAACTAATCGCATATTGGCTATACAACAGAATTTTCGTGATAAAAATGCGTAGATCGAGCCTTATCTGATAGGGCTCTAAGCGTCATCAATAAAGATTACCGATATCAAAGAAATTAACAAATGACATTCAATCTTTTTAGACATGAGTTCGTTTAGAAGTTACGAATGAATGTATGCCAAAAAAAATGTAGAAGACAGTATTAATAAAAACTTCAAAAAAAAATTACAATCCACGTGTAGTTTATATGTTTATAAGGTAGGTTCGAACGGTCTACTATACTACTATACTATGTCAACTTTAACTTTGTAGCAAAATCATAGGTTTTTTCTAAATCTACATTACACCATCTTATCGACGTACTCGAATCAAACTTAATACAGAAAATACAAGAAAAATACCATAATTAAAACAATATATTTTGCTATATAGTCTTATCTTTTATTCAACTGTTTTCAGTAGATATAAACATTCTGTAGAAATCGGCGAATTTATGCATCGATACAAGTACTATTGATACACGAGGTGTCCTAGAACTAAACGTTAAGCCAAAACGGAGTAACAGGATTGATCGTAACAATCATCAGAAAAATAAGAAAAAATCCAATCCATATAGTTTGGAAGTTATGGCAATTTTAAGAAAAACTATAAATTTGGTACGAATGTAACTATTTTTCGGTATTTGCGGTTAATTTTGTAGATATAAACTTTGGAACTAGGTATAACCGAGGGTAACTAGAGAACATATCGATTTATCTGACCAGAAAATTTTTTGGATGATTTGGGGATTTTGATCGATTTATTTAATTTTGATAAAAAGTGGTTTTGATAAAAATCACTAGCTGTGTCGCTTACTCACGGTCAATATTAATAATGTCAATAGTCAGACAATGTCAATATCTCTCATAGTTTTTCATGAAATTGAAAGCCTAAGCCTATGTAAATCAAAATAATCGTTTTTTTAGCATTAAACTATCAAGTACTGTACATCATCATGTACATCATCATGTACATCATCATCATGTATATCATCGTCATCAGCCTGTGATAGTCCACTGCTGGACGTAGGCCTAATTCAGGGGAGGACGGATGGCGGAGGACTTTTAAAATTTGACTAATTTTGAAAAATTTGTTAAATTATGTATTTTAACAAATTACATTTAATTCTAGGAAACTTAGTGCAATTGTGTCGTATCATTATTTTTGACTGTCATTCGGATATTTATTCAGGCTTATAGTTCCACATTCCATTAGTTGAAATAAACAAAAACCACATGAATAAGCCGCAAAAACTGAAAAATGCTTACAGTTCGACCGAATGTATAGGCATTTTAAATTACCATAACTTTTAGGCTACAACGGATATATTTTTTTATTTTCTTTAATGATAGATGTTGAGTTTTGGGACACCATGGATGTCCAATCATTACCTTGTTTGAAGAGGCAATGTTGGCTGATAACCCTGTTAAATAATGATGAATGGTACTTATAGTAGTCTTTTTAAATGCCTATCTATACATCGGATGGGCATGTGAAAAGTTGGTGCTGAGCCTTACCTCTTTCCAGTCATGTCGGTTATCCGCCCATCGGGCTATGATAATAAAAAAGAAGAGGTAATGCAACTGTGTTTTCACGTGTACTTGTGCACTTGAATATCTCCTGCGTAGTTGGCTGATCTGTAATAATTATCGGCCGCCAAAGTCGAACTCAATTTGGAGGACAATGTATCAATTAGGCGGAATACCAGGAATACGACGAAATACGAGCAGAGATCCGACGCAGGACGGACTTTTTGCATGCCCATAGGATGGATAAATCATCTTGGTTAATGATCCGCTCGCATTGCCCTAAACAATTAGAAATAATTACAGAAATGTGTAGAGTCCTCGGACGATTTTAACCTACGACCCCCGAACTTCTATTTCTAGGCTACGGACGCAGTAAAAAATTGATGTGATATTATTATTTACCACACCGATAAAGTAACATTATTTTTAAATTAATTATCAGTACGACAGCAAGTTGTAAAAAGGTAAAGGTTGAGCCCTATCACGTAGAGCCATGACCGTCATTAATTTAAATTTCCAATACCCAAAGAATTGTTGAACTCATAGATAATAAAGCGAAAGTACTAATGGGGTTAAGTTTAGCAAGTAGCAGAAGATCCGCGTGGACGTACAACTATGTATGCATCTGAAGAAACTTAAGGTAAAATCAATATCTTCTCAATCATTAATGATTTAATACTCCCTGTTGCTTACGTGACTATAGTTTTACAGAGATTATTGCGTCTAATTACTTTTTATAGATTTTAGAATAATACATATAAATCTGTAAAATGTAGTATTTATCATAAAAAAATTTAAAAAGCAAAGCACCTCTATAAGACTACCTCTGACTTACTTAATTATACTAAGGTCATTTTTGTCTATAGGACTGCAGTATCGGGCGAAGACCATTTGCCAATTGGAACACAATACTGTTTTTCACAATCATGATTTTCCGAACGAAACCTACCACCGCTCTGAAGTAAGCGTTTTACTGTAATATATACATTCTTATATGTTTGTATAAATATATGTATGTGCCACCATTTGCAATAGAATCAGGTAACAACGTGCTTTTTGCATTAAACTTTTGCACAAATGTTTTTATGATATTTATATAACTATAAATATAAATGTATTAAACCAAAAATATGACTTCAAATTGTGTATTACTATTTCTCGCTATATAAACCAAAAACGTGGTCTATGCGCGAAACTACCCTGATATGTTTTACGGTATGCCTTTTTTGAAAACGTGTCCCAGTGGCAGACGTAATCTTATTTAGTTTTAACTTTTTCAACAAAATAATATTATTCAGTTTACTGCTGTTGTGTGTCACCTGCGGACTTAATTGCACATCAATTTAATAAGTATAACTATGTTTAACATTGGTTAAGTCTATTACTTTAGGTTTAGTCAGCGTTTGCAATTTATTATGCAAGGTTGTGATTTTTGGGGGCGTATTTTTTTAATATTCAGATATTTATTAAACTACAAAATAATCATAAAGAAATGGGACCAGTTGACAGCTAATGTCTGTCATTTAAAAAAAATAATGACCAAAATCAGAGATCTACGTGCGATATGAACGCGTCATAGGTATAAAAACACGCCAATTGGTTCCTCTTCTTTAGAAAGTCGATCTAAAGTGATCTGTGAAATTTAAGGGAGACAATTTTTAAATTTATTTATTTGTTAAATAATGAGGAAAAATTTGGTTCATTTTGCCTTTGAAAACCACCGATTTTTTAAAAAATGACAAAACATTATTAAGCATTGTTCCGATATAAGTTTGTTTGCTAAGAAAGTTAAAATGTCGTTCGCAAGTGTTGCTCCGCTCAAAAATACGGCGTGAAATTAATAAAATTGTAAAAATGTAATAATACAGCTCCATCAGCAAAAAATAAATTCCGATACCGGGAATCGAACCCGAGCCTCCTGGGTGAGAGCCAGGTATCCTAGCCACTAGACCATATCGGATGATGCTTTAACGAGAATTTATTAATATATATAGTACTATTTGCATGTGAAGGACAAAATATTTTTCACATAATTAATTTAATAATTTGTTACATATTAATTTTATTTTTGATTATTTTTTTTATTCATAAAAGTTTGATCCGTATAACCTATAACAGTATAAAAAATAACCGTAAAGGAACATCATTCATACATCCACTGAAACAAACATTCGCGTATTAAAAATTCATTCACTCTCATTTTGCTAATGAAAAATATATCATACTTTTAAAAATACAACGACCGCGTACTCTAGGTAAAGCTTTGAATTTTTTATATATGGCACTAAAACATTTTAGTTCCATTAAAAAATGTAGAGGGCTCTACAGCTCACATTGTTCATTAAAATTTATTTATTATTTCTATCGGTTCAATGCCAAAATGTTCTATTATTTAATAGTTCAGAGCAAATGAAAGTTAATATTTTCGTTTTTAAGATGATCGGTTTAGTAAAACGTTAAGTTCATACCATGTCAATAACTAGCAAAGTATCAAATTCTTTGCAACAGCTTAAGAACCCGTTTTAGTTTTATTAAACGTCGCTAGATGACGCTTTGCAATATCTTAAACAGAAAGCTTCAGAAAGTTTGTAATCCGTTTTCTACGAAAAATAAACATTGTTGAATATTTTAGATTAAAAATATATTATTTTTTATAATTATATGCATATATATATTTTATTTAAAATAAAATAAATCATATTAAACATAATAAATAATAATATTGCAAAATTCCCTTATTTTATCTCGTGTTAGTCAATGTGTACAGTATGTTAAATAACCTCTGAGATTCAATAAAATTACAAACTTATTTAAGTATTAGTTTATCATTAAGATTATATAATTTTTTTTAAGTTAATCAAAATTTTTACATCATTTTCAAATTTTTCTATTGTTAATCTATCTCCTATAAGTTTCGTGTACCATAAAGGCATAAGATATATTTTGCAATCATTTTCTGTTAGGCGTTTCATATTATTTATCAAATCTATCGTGAATAATAGTCATTATCCTTGAATTTTAAAATTGATGTTTAAAAGTATTTTATTTTTAATTGATATTTATTATACGAAGATGTTTGTACTAGCTATTAGTAGTAAGCTGTATAAGCTGAAATTGTCATGATTGCGTTACTTTATTATTACGCCGATACAAGATATAATATCGGCTTTTAAGCAAAAAAAAATTATGACTTTACCCATGTCCTTTATGCTGTCTACTACAGCATCCAGTGCCTCCTTAACCGTTTCCGATACGTAAAAGGGATGGAATCTGTTTTTTAATGTCATTTTTATGCTAATGTTTAATGTACAGAGTTGTCTTTTACGATAATTTTGTATTTTTGATAATTATTATCTTTCTATAGTCATGAAATAAACCGTAGTTACTACAGTGTAAAAAAATAATCTTTACCCTAATTAGTACATGAAATTAAATAAGACATTTTCCTTTTTTATATTCTAATAAAATATTATATATATATATATATTTAAATCTATTGATAAAAAGGACTCTCAATATTTTTATCAAAAGATGTAATAAATGACTTTTAAAATGATTAATTGGGCAAACGAACCTAAAACTTACAATTTCTCTTATCTACTTTTTAAACGCTTCACTGTAGCGTAAGATTGCTCTTTGTCTCGTAGAGATCGACTCTCTTTGATTAGGCTAATGCCCACAGGCAAATACTTTCCAGTAGAAGCATGATTCCAAAACTTTTAACAGAAAATTTAATAAAATAACGGCTAAAAAAACTCCTTAATAATTTCTTCTGTTTACGCGAATACTATACATTATTGAATAAACGGATTTTTTACGGATTTTATTGCGCGCTAACCCGATGACAAGTTCCTGGAATATTCACTTAAACGTCGGAATTTCATATGTAAACAAAAGCGATAAATCCGTAAAAATCTTTTATTCAATCAAAATTCCTTAAATTTTATTCTATGGCAACAACTGAGTCCGTATGATGATTCTCAATTTAAAGACCATTTAAAACCTAAATTACTTTTGGTTAATTTAATTAACTACCTAATGCAATTTCTGTTAACAGTTAATGTGAATAAACGACCATCTAAAACTAATTCGTTCACAAACAGCTAGTTACCAATGGTTGAAATATTAAATTCGAAAACTGCATTAAAGATTATCCATCTGAATATTACTTAGTTCAATAACTGAAGTCAATCTGGAAGTTTGAAATGAAGAATAATATGCAGCTATTTGATGCTTGTATTGAGTTATGATTTCAATTGATAAACATAATGCCTACTAAGGGTCATATAATGAATCGTCATCTATATGGAGAATTTCGTAAGAATTACGTGGAGAAAGTAGAAAACTCAAAATCGTTCACATTCCTACAAGTCAAGGTTTAATTATATAGCGTTTTTTTTCTAATCTTTACTTACCATCAGGTATAACTCTAAGGCATGAACTTAAATTGTAGAACTGCGGAATTTGACCTTAACATGCCTATTGTTTGATCATGATTCATTTCTATTGTTAAAATATTCGATACAGATACAAAATTATCCCAGGTTTTAAGTGCATTAATGCGGTATATGGTACTTACATGCCTACTTTAATGTAATTAATCACATTGAACCTGACCGAACTGAACCTAAGAAAACTACAAAATTAAAAGACATTAAAAATAATATAATAGCACAGAGTAGTAATTATCAAATTTTTAGACCTGAAAAAAAAAGAAAAAAAAGCATATAACTCCCTACATGACATGAGAGGGATCTGACATATAATTGACTAACATGCAAGCCGAACACTACCTTGTCTTTATAATTTACAGTAACCCTTGATTACACTAAAGAGCTAGGATACGCCAACATATTGTGATGGAGTCCTAACCTGTAAAGTCGTTTATTTCGAAAATGCTATCGGTACAACTTGGCAAGTCAGTACATCATACCATAAATTAAGGTCTTAAATTATTTTTAGCCTTAAACGTAATTTATATAGGTGCTGGTTTTTTACGATGCGATATAACTAAATAAACATATTTCAGACAACACGCCTAAAATAATTTTTGGCATTGATGAAAAACTACACTATTTTCTGTGTAAGGGACCATGGGTTCGAATCGTCGTCACCATCGTCAGCCTGCGTTAAACCACTGCTGGACATTATCCTTCTCTAAGGTACGCCTCATCCATTAGGGATTTTTTGCACCGTGTCCCACCACGCTAGTCCAATGCGGGTTGGTTGATGGACCGAGTTTTGCATGCCCATCCGACGCATGGATTATCTTACTTTTCAGACGATTGGTTGACCGGCCCAAATTATCCTCATTTACCATAAAACAACGATAACACAAAGCTGTTTCCCTGCGGGATACAAACCCACGACCTCATCATAAAGCATGGTCCAATACCGTTAGGCCACGAAAGAGTTCGAATGCTAGTGCGAAAAGAATTTGAACAACAAAGTGTTTATTTAAGATCGCATGTACAACTAGACAAAACAGAACGTTAACCGTAAAACAATTCTGCCCGTCCGAAAGTGGGTCTCTAAGTAGTATTTTATAAACCGTCTTAGTTAGATAATTGTAATGTCACGAAAAAATTCATTGTATCTAATAAAACAAATATTTCCATACAGGAAACGAGATTTTGACAAAATTTTGAAATACTAATTGTTTGCAAATAAAATATATCTTTATTAAAGAAAATAAATTTTATTATTCATTAGATCTATTAAATCTACCAATTGTGATTTTGTCATAATACTTTCATTAAATATGTAATAATACTAGTGTGAAAACAAAATTGGTGTGATTGTTTAAACATCTTTTTTCGACTTGAAACATTTTTTTTATTTTATAGATATGTAGTCGTATGCAACACAAAATAGCACAAACTGCTTTGAATTGATTAATTAACGATTATAAAACTTTTGTTGTTGTTTTGTCAATAAAGGCTGACTGTCCCACCCGACGCATAAACTCTCACAGTTAATTTTTCAGGTAATGGGATGATAATGCATTAAATATGTAGCAAGTAAAAGTAAAAGTCGTTGTGATGGAGGACGTACAGTTCATTTAATAGGTTATATGTATTAAAAATAAAAAAAAATATTACATAAACACGTTTTTATTATCAATTAAATTTATTTATAAATATAATAGTTTGCTATAACGTTTATAATTAACTAAAATATGTAATAATTTTTTTTCATTCTAAAAAAATATAGTTATCATTATAAAAATAATTTATAAATATTTAGATAAGCTTATCACAGCTATACATACTGCATCATACCATAAAAAGCATACTTAGAACATAGTATAGTCAATCAAATAAGATAAGAAGCTTTCGTAGATTAAAGTTGCGGTGGGCATACATAATAAAAAAAAACATATACAATTTATAAAGTAGAAGAAATATGAGCGTTATAATAATACTAGTTAGTTATAATAATAGTAGTTATTACATAGATTAAACTGTTAACTATACTAGACTAAATAAATAAATGCAAGGACGATTAAATATATACTAAGAATTAAGCATTTGGCATGAAACTAAAATATTTACATAACATAATTATACCTAAAAAATAGACATATCATAAAAATATATAAATTGAGGTAACAAACACGTTCAAAACTATAATAAATTAATCATAAAAGTGCGATGCCGCTTACACATATCTAGCCCTATTGATTAAATCTAAAAATAAATAACTGATTAAATAACATATTCTTGATTAATTAATAATAACTGAATGACGGTTTTACCGATGATCAATTAATTATTTGGCAATTAGCTGGTGTTTTCGTACGGCATGTAGCTGTTGTAATCGGCGTCGTATGCTCTTCTGTAGCCGCCATGATGGCCGTGTTCATGCTCATGGTGTTCCTCGTGGCTGTGGGAGTGGTGATGGGAGACCTCGGGCTTGGTGATGATCTCGTATGTGGTTGATTTGTGGCCGCCGTGACCCTTGAGGCCCACTAAAGCGGACAGAAGGAGTGACATAAGCGCCGTCATCAGTGCTTTTCCCGCCAAAAGTGCCAATGCGCCAAGTGCTGCGGCCGCCAAAGCACCTGAAAGATTAATGAGTTTTGTATATAAGCCATAAATCATATACTTATGAAAATAAAATATTTAAGGAAAAGTAAACAAATTATTACACAAATGTTAATGTTACAAATCACTTTACGGTTTCTAAATTATAGAGTAAATGCTCAGAATTGCACCATAGTAATCATTGATGCAACAGATTCGCTTAGATCATGGTATTTTATTTATTTAAATTATAGCAAATCTTAGGAAATGTTCGAATATTTTTATTCGAATTGAACTTTAATATGATTTCAATTACCAACAGCACCGGACACGATAAATATAAACTGTTATGTTACACTAAGTATATTTTATAAAACTTAAATAGTTTATAACTTTTAAGTAGTGAAATAATTTTAGTGCAAATACTAATTATTTGAAATATATAAATAAGAACATATTGAAAAAAAAGGTATCAAAAACTTCAATCAAAAGTTTAACCGATTCTGCCACATACTCCTAAAGATAGTTCAACGCAAATGCAAGATTTTTTTCCATAGTCCGTTATATAGTTTAAAACGTAATAAATGTTAATATTGTGTTTCTATGTTCTTTTATTTTATCTATTTACAAAACCTCTAAAACTCTTTTTTATTTAACTAGACGAAAGTAATATCTCACCCTTCATCATCAAAGCAGCAGCCAAGAGGGCGCCACCGCCACCCCCCTTTCCACCCCCAAAACCACCACCACCACCACCTCCGCTCTTCCTGCCAACTGATTCTCTATCCCCTTTGGCCATCTCTAAAGCCTCCTTGGACGTCTGCGGGTCCAGAAGCTTATATTTCAACGAGTGCCCATCCAGATAATCTTGAAGGCGGTATACGAGAAACCTGTTAAGTTTCTCCTCTGGCTTTCCAGGAAATTGCCTTGAGAGTTCAGCTGCCACTTCTTCTGGACTCTTAGCGGATGTACTGTTCTCTTTGACTATACTAAGTCCTGGAAACAGAGGAAGCTCATCACGAGAACTGAGATCCTCCAAAAAGGATAGGACGTGTATCTTCAGACATTTAGCACTGAGCCCCCATTACATTCCTTGTTCATCGACCTTCCGGCCCTTTCTGTTGAGTTGACAGATTTGTCTTGCACTGAATTGGATGGAGTACTATCGATCGACGCTCGAGAACTATACACACTTAGCACCAGTAGTAAGGCAAGACCCGCGTAAGCACTAGACATTTTGAAGGTTAAACGACACCGCACTTTTTTGAAAAATCTTCAGTATTGAACCTGTTGCATTTCGTTCGACCGACGCAGTTGACTGATACGGTTAGAGCGCAAGAATTTTGTTTTATACCCAGTGCCGATTCTAAAAAGCGAGCAATGTCAGTGCAACTAGATGGAATTGTTAAAAGAGCAAAAATCGTAACGAACCAGCGTCACCATCGGTTGCCCCCCGGCGTAAATAATGGGCCGAGAGTCGATAGTGAAAAAGTTCAATTTCACTCAAGCGGTCGGTTCTATTAGGAAAGTGTAACTAAAAGTGAGAATTTAATTAGCAATTACATTGATTTTCTGCGATTCGTTTTCCCCGATTGCCACGTTAAATAATATTGGCACCTTTTGAATTTTTCTCGTCATGATGACTTAATGTCTGTCATGCTATAAGATTTGTTTACGGTAAGTTAATTTACTTTCATTGTTTTGTAACTAAGCTTTAATCAACTAACGAAAATCACGAGTCAAAGGTAGAAAATTACCTAGAATCAACACTCAAATCATTTTGAAAGTATGAGTGTTGCTATAGTAAATATAAATTATTAAGCAATGAATTCATCAAATGGAAGCGAGACTATGCGGCGCCAATTCTCTTTTGGTATTGCAATTGACTGTTAACTACTAAAAGTCTTCAAAGCACGTTGTGAGTTTACGTTACATCTACTTTGTATAATAACAGGATCCAACTGCCCAATATATGTACCCAACAGAATGTTTTGTGTTTTTTTATTTTAATATTATAACGTGGTATAAAATAGATAGAATTTTAGAAAAATATGATTATCATGTACTATTAGTTGCCCGTGACTTTGCCCTCGTGGTAAGTAAACAAATATTAACATTATATATCAGCTAAGTGCTTTCAGTTACATCAGCTATTTTTCAGTAAAATTCTCGTGCAACCGGACCAGTCATCCCGGATATTAAGAAAAGAAATGTATACGAATAGACTGACAGAATAAAAAAATATTGTCTTACATAAAAAATTATTAATTACATTGTATATTATATGTATCGGTTATGTATCACAATGTATTTATAAAAAAAACGGTTATTTTATTAAAAAAAAAAGACACTTTAATTGTATTTATTTGTATAGATAGAAAATAATTGCTACTTGCGCGGTAGGCAGGTGGCAAATGTTATGAGCCAGATCTATGTTTTCATAGTAAAAAATAATAAATATAAAGATTCAATTTTTATAAATTATAAAAAAATCAATATAAAGATATCATTTTTATGCTTTTAACGTGTTTTATAGATTGCTTCATGCTTATAATTTACTTAATGTTTGTTCCATTTTTGAAATATACTTGACAAAATTTTTTTTTTTTTTGATTACATACGAATGTAAATTGGGTATAATTTACTATGTAAATGGTTTATGTGACTGTTTTATGTTAGATGTCTTGTAGTGCTTGAACTACCACGGAAATGTATAGTGCGTATAGAGCGTACAAAGAAACATAAATAGTGTTGAAATTGTGGAGGTTCAAGTATATTGTCTGATACATATTTAAAACTATTGTAAAATATTTTATCTTCTTTAAAAAATATATTTTTTTAGTAAGTTGTAATGGGGTTCGCTTTTATACCTCAATATCACATAAATAGGGTGGCCCAAAAGGTAATGTGCATCATAAAATTTTTATTAACTATCAGGACAACAGAATATTTTAAGCAACTAACATTGCACAACGACTGCTAAAGATGGACCGTACATTGGGATCCTAACTTGTTATACATCCATTTGACGAATTTTAGATTATCGCTTTCTATTTTGTATAATAATCAACCTATATGGCTTTTAACAACTAAAAAAGACGATAATTAACTCCTTCGACCTTCAGTTTTTGTAGAAAGAACTAATTCCACTAGGCCATGGTGGCGGTTAATAGTAATAAAATAAAAATTGTCAATAATATCGCAATTGTGTGTATTATGAACTTTTATTTTATGTAGAGGTTTATAATAATTTAAAGAAAAAATCTGACTGAATCTTAATCAAATTTTGTTTACGAAATTTTGTTGCTACTACATATCTACATTATTTTTTATTGATAATAGTTCTTTAATGTTCTACATTATATATGTGTATTTACGTTAATTCTTCCTGGATCTTTTAGTCTTTATTATGCATTGTTTGCTAAGATCTATAGATACCGAACCCTGAACAAAGTCGGCATAACTTTCTCTGACGGTTATCGGCGTAAAAATAAATATAAAAAAGTGGCGCTGGTGTCGCTTTGGAGAAAAATGAAAGTCGATACTTTTCTTTATGCCAACAGTTTATTGTGATGAAATAAGTGTTAACAGAGATTTTATTTGTAAATTTAAACTTAAATCATAAAATACATTGTTTTTTATCGTATAATATTGTTATTATCATTTATAGCCCTTTATAATTTTTGCTTCATATGGCCAAAGTAAATATAAAATATTTTAAGTCAATTTTAGATAATAAAATATTTTAAATTAACACATACGTTTGTAAATAAGGGTTATCAATTGTAAATTAATTTAAAGTTTATGTAAATTACCGTTATAATATTTTTTTTGACAAACAAATTGTAATTGAACATTTATTTATTCAGTGCAGATAGATTATACATAAACGTTTATACCTTATAACAGGAAAAAGCAACAAATATTATTATAAGATAAAAATTATTATAAGATTATAAGATGATAATCATTGTACCAGCATATAGATATAAAAATAAATATGTTTATTAAATACAATAAAAGTAATAAACATATACAATAAAAGTATAAATTGAATTACATAGTCATACTGAGATATAATATGATAAGATATAGAGCAATTACATACATACATATTTTAATAATAATACGTACTTTACATAAAATAATGTCATCGATTAGCAAAAGAGATAAATAATTAAAGAAATATTGTGAACTATTCTGACTTAACTAACAATAAATAAGTTCAATAAATAACTTTTGTACTACATAAAACGTACAAAAAATGCAACGTCTATCCTTTTGTACTACACTAACGCATTTCAAGCAAACAACACCACCATATATAATCATAATTACGCTAAAATAAATAGTTAATAAATATTCGTAATGCACAGCTTCCAAGCTTTCTAAATCATTTGTCATTTATGCTCGTTGTCTTTTTTGTTTCGTTCTCCATTTAACTCATATTTAGCGTCTTCTCAAATTCAGACTCCTTCCGTATCCTGAGTGGCCGTAACCTCCGGCATCTTCGTGGGCGGTGGAGTGAGAGTGAGAGTGGCTATAGACCGGCTTAGAGACAATCTCGTATGTGGTAGACTTCTGTCCACCGGAGAGTGACTTGAGACCGACGATAGCAGATAACAGGAGTGACATGAGAGCAGTCATCAAAGCCTTGCCAGCCAGCAAAGCCAGTCCTCCTAGGCCCATGGACATGAGGGTGCCTGGAAAGAGATTATCAGATTTTAGCTAAGTGTGTGTTAATTATAAGGAAAAGTGATCTACTAAATATTTTAAAAAGACATTTCGCGTGAACGTATCGTTTTATCAGAAAGACTTTTCTAAGTATTTTTTTTTGTTTCAAAAAGGGCATTGATTTGCAAATGGAAAATAAAATAACATTTATTTCTCATTTGCACAACAAGCACACCATACAAACAGTTCGTAAATAATTTTGTAAACTTCTAAAATCGGACACAAATCACTAAAAGTACTGAGTAACGTATTGAACATATGCATTGATATTATGCTAACAATATTAACACAGTTCATCATTTCTATCCGAGTGTTAAAAATTACATAGCTAGCCTTTCCTTTTGGATTTACCTCCAGTTTTTTCTTCACAACCCGCATAGAGTGGAAAATAGAAAATGGCCTATATCACAGTGCCATTTTCATATTTCTATAATAAAGAGTATGAAATTAATTATAGATATGAGTTTCACAAAAGAGTATTTCAAACATTTACAATAAGGCCGATAACAAAGAAAGGTTTTGGTTTTTAATTCCCTCTAAAAACTCCGTTTTATTTTCAATTACCGTGGTAATGATAATGTCAACAGTATTCTAAAAATATATGTTATAACAGTCTGTAGGAAACTTCGTTGTAAGTGGTTGACCATGTATCGCTTCGGTGCCCGCAACAAATTAGTGTAACCACTGTGCACTAGTTTTAAAAGAACTGTAGCTATTAATGCGACCAAAAAGTGAAAAGATCGTGAGACGTTTAGTAGTTCCTTTTTCAATGTCCAACGCATTTCTACGAATAGGGCGTAACCAGATAGAATAACAGATTTCTTCTGTTATTTACTTATATATCAAATTATTTCCGTTTCTCTTTCGCTAACTAAGGAATTCCTTTCCCTGATTTTAATTTAATGAGTACATTTTAAATAAATTTTAGCAATTCCAAAGCCAAGGATATCATATTGAATGCAGTTGTATTGAACTATTATTACTAATAAAAGTAATTATTTTATCAGTTGTTTGAATATCTTAAAGATATAATGAATTAATTTAAAGATATAATATATAAATATTTTGATGTGACTGTTACACTCTGTCTGGATGAACATTATGGTGCTATTAATTAAAACAATTTTATTTTTCCTTACGTTTCGATTTTTTGATAAAAAAGTAATTTATGACTCCTTTTAATCCTTATATTGTTATACATGTATTCAACAGATTTTTTCAATATAGTTTTGTGCTGAAATACGTTACTTAGGCTTAACGAGTCCAAGATCATGGTTTTCTTTTTTATGGCATACGCAGGCAGACGAGCAGTCGAGCCACCTGATGGGAAGTGGTCACCGACACCCATAGACATTAGCAATACCAGTGGTATCGCCAACGCGCTCCTACCGTGAGACATAGGTGTTAAGTCTCGTTTACTCAGTAATATACCATGGTACGTGCCCTTTAAACCGGAACACAGCAGTGTTTTCACACTACTGCTTCGCGGCAAAAATAGGCACCGTGGTGGTACCCACCCAGACGGTCTCCTGTAAACAGGGGACCTACCACCGGTTACAAATCTTACGAGAAAACAACTTTATGTCAACGTAGTTTTCTTGTTGGTTGGTACAATATAAAATGACCACCGTAATACATGCGTTATGGTAAGTTAGTGGTGGTAAGTTGCTCTCTTTCTTATATAAACTATGTCAGTCGTTATAGAACGTTAGGGCTTTCGATTTGATTGAGAAGTAATTCATCCATCGAATGCGGTTTACCTTATAGATAGTAGAGTACCAATTGCTCCATGTAAAAAAGGTTCTTTAGTAAAATCTAGATAGATTCAGAGCCGACCCTATATAACTCAGAAAAATGGATTAGAGAAAGACTAGCTATCTTCTTCTCCTGCACCATAAATTTTAAAATAATGTAAAAATAACATTTTATCGAGAATGGGAAAATAAACTTATACTAGTTAGCTTTTAATATGAAAACTAATATGCTACAAAAAATCTGAAACTATCATAAAAATTATTCAATTTAATTAACCTTAAAAAATGTCCTCGAAGTCCATTGTGACTATAAGATTTTATAGATCATCCAACTATGCAGGAGATATTATAGTGCAAAAGTGTAAGCGCAATCTTCTTCCTTAATTTCCTATAGTGCAAAGAGCGCGCAAGACCGTTTTTTAACAGGCCATCTGATGCATTGATCATCTTCCTTTGGTGACCAGCACAACAAATTTTCGTCGGTGTTTCCTAGGTGGTTAGTCCATTGCACTAATTACCTAGGAAACGACGATGAAAATTTGTGAGTCCCCGCAGGACTCGAAGAGGCGATCCCTGGTTTCTAAAGCGCGCGCCCATACTACTAGACTGCGGAGGCAGTTTATTATAGAATGAAAGTAAACAGAGTTTAAATTCAAACTCTCATGGTGCCAATAAGTAAAGCGTTCTTATGGGTTGAAAATCACGTGGAAATTGACTATGGTACAACCCTAAGGACACATTAAGTATTTGCGCGTAACAGTTTCAGATCAGTCGTTGCTTATGTTAAATTTTAAGTCTTATTTGACTCACATATAAATAATTTTTTTAATATTCTTGTAAACCCTGCCCACACATAATCGCATAAGCGTTAAAAAAATATAGCTTATAAATTTACGATGGATTACTCTTCATATGGTACTAAGAAAACGAACATTTACTTCAAATAATTTAATATTTAATATTATAAAACTCACTAGAAAACTATTATTTAAAAACACCCGATCATGATAGACAAAAGAGAGCATTTGATAGATCGCACTCGTAGAGGCCCTTACGATCTATATTGTCCATACAACGCATCAATTATTTTATTTACAAGGTTTGTAATGTAATTACGAAACAATTATAAAATATTGACCGCAGAGTTTATTGATAGTTTATTGATGGTGAAAATTTAATAAAAAAAAGGAATTTGAATCGAAGAAGTATCCCAAATGCCTAGGAAATATTATATCTCTAGGAAAATTTAAAACAAAATTCTAAACATATTACAGTCGCGTTAATAATATTACCCACCTTAATTTTTGGAACTTTATACGCCATAATAATTTATGTAATGATAATAATTATATGAATGATATTTTTATTTCGATTTACTCTAAGTTCTGGTGATAAGCTGTGATTACTTTAATTGGCTTGTCAATAAAAAAGTCTATTTTCGTATTTTATTTTTAGCTATAAAACGCGGCTTCTGCTTATTTTATTATCATCATCAGCTCGTGTTAGTCCACTGCTGGAAAAGGGCCTTTCCCAATGCACGCCTTCTCCATTAGGGGGTTTTTGGACCGTATACCACCACATTGGTCCAATGCGGGCTGGTGGGTGGACCGACTTTTTATATGTCCATCCGACGCATGGATCATCTTACTTTTCAGATAATTGGGTGATCGGCCCAAATTGTCCTAACCAGCCAGAAAACAAAGATAACACAAAGTTGTTTCCTCGCGGGAGTCGTACCCATGATTTCCGGTTTAATAGCGAGGGCCAATACCGCTAGGCCACGGAGGCTATTTTATCGTACATATATTTTTAATAATACAGTGTGTAACAGAATATTTACTGCCACCCTTACAATTTTGGTAATATACGACTAATGAAACATTAACCCCATAGCGTCATGAATACAAACACCTACAATATAACACATTTTGAGTTGATGGCAACATTTTGAGGCGGACTTCAATTAAAACTTATTTAAAGCCGCTTAAGAAGATGGGTCAATTCCTACCACCTGTCAAGTGAAATATTCCTCTACAAGATCCAGGAGTGTACAAGCTAGATTGTGACTGCGGCCTCTCTTATATTGGAGAAACAAAGCGAGCAATAAGAACCCGCGTGATGGAACATATAGCTGACATTAAACATAAAAGACCAACAAGTCGGCAGTTGTGACCATACTTTAAATCACCCAAACCATTACATCAGATTTGATCAACCACAAAACCTCGCTGAAGAACACCGATCCTACCAAGGATAATCCGTGAGGCTATTGAGATTAGAAAACATCCAAATTTCCATAGAGAAGATGGTTTGTTCTACCACCTGCTTGGGATCTATTAATTAAATTACACATAACGCAAACCAGTTATTTGATACAGACTAAATTAATAAATTAAATCTGAAACCCAGCATAATCACACTGCACAGACGATAAACCAGTCTACTTTGCATAGGCTGGAGTGTCGAAACTGAATTAAAATGTAAATAAAGATTAAAATCCTGAAATCATTTACTTAAGTATATTCGGCAACATAGAAATTGAAATTATATTTCAGTTTTAACTCTCTGTGATACCGACGTTATTGCTGCTGATAAAGATTTGAAGCTGTCTGAGAATTTAAAAGCAATACAGCGTTAATGACAACACGATGTAATCACTGAACGTATCTTTTAATTTATAAGATTAATATGTGCATGAAGCAACTGAGAAACAATATTATTGACACTATGTAATATTTTCAAGTTTTTAACGTCGACTCGTTTCAGTTTATCTAGTCATTAAAATTATTTGATACCTCAAGACATTGGAAGCTGCGTCTAAATTTAGTAGAAGCAATAGCCTTAAGACAACAGATAATATTGTAAATCACTGGCAACTGTAAGACCTATTCTATATTTAAACATTATTAATAATTATAGTTCATGGATGATCTGAGATAAACATTTTGATGATTTTCATTCATCAACCCCTGGAAAGGTCCAAAACCGACTTAGGTAGAATTATACGTCAAACTAGGTCGAAGTTGCAGTTTATCTATAATTTAAAGAATATCTATTAAGATTAGACCATAACTTATGGATTCTTAAATGATATAAAAGAGATTATAGCACATACATAAGATGAAAATGAATGGTTAATATCAAATTCATTGCTTAAAGTATTCTTAGTAATTATTAATTAAGATCTGTTAGTCAACTATAAATCCATTATTGATATACTACTTTCGTTCTCTCATGATCTCATATCCGCCTGATAGAGTCCACAAACGTCAGGTACGTCAAATCACGCAACTATCGCAGTAAGGTATTTAAAAAACGATCAACTATTCAATTAGGCCTATGCTGTAACAGCACTTCTTAATGACATAAACATTATAGGTTTACATTAAGATGCAAATGCGAATTATTAGTATATGAAATACTTTGCTTCCTAAGGGACGTTCTTAAGTGACGTAGAAATTAAAAAAGATCTGCGGTAAGTCAAACTCATAACTCCCTACTCTAAATATTAACTCAACTTTAAATACTGTTCATCATCATCATCATCCGCCTTTGATAGTCCACTGCTAGACAGGTCTCCCCTAATACACCACTATCCATTCGGGGTTTTTTAGAAAAAAACTGATCAAGATACGTTAATTGCGCTCTATTGTCACGTAACATACACTTTCTTATTGGTACCTACATGTAGTTTTTGACTTAATAAGCAATATGAACAGCGCAGGAACATACGTATTTTAATATTGTTTTCTAGTGTTACACCAAAACTGATTTTAAAATAAAGCTCTAACACATACATCGATAATCGTAATTTTTGTTATACAACATTACAAATAAAACCAGTGGTTTTAAAAGCAGGTTATGTTACGTTCAACAGGTAAATTCAAACACCTTATATGAAATAACCTAAATCTGGCCTACTACTACTGCATTACGAATCTACGCATCTGCGTTATATATTATATATATATTCCATACAGATAGTTACAAATACAGATAGTGACAGATAGATACATTCTATGTGGTTGTCAAATAGTTCTGAGAACAACGCAGTGAACAGTTAATTGTTTATAAATTTAGTATTGTAAAATAAAATCATTCAAAGATGCTTTTAATAAAATACAAAAATATAAGGAAAAGCTTTGTTAACAGATTCTTAAAACGTAGACAAAAAACTTGAAACATTTTTCTACTAGTTACGATCAATACAATAATGTAGAGATCCTATCCCAAGGAGATTACAGGACTGTCACTGAACATTTCAGTTATATTTGCGTTGCAAACTGTCTCTGTAGCTCAGTTGCAATGGCGTGTGCTTTAGCAATCGAAGTCTGTGGCTTCAAATCATGCGGGGACACAACAACTTTTCTTTGTTGTTTCCTAGTTGATTAGGACAATGCTGGCTCATCACCTGATTGCCTGTAAAGTAAAATGAGCCATGCGTCGGATGGGCATGTCATAGGTCGGTCCTGCGATTGATCTCGCTCCAGTCATGTCAGTTATCTGTCCCACCGGGCTAAAAGAGTAAAGGAAAAGGCAGAGCAACTGTGTTTGCGCTCACACTTGCGCAGTATAATAACTCTTATACAGATCGGTCGCCGTAGTCGGATTCGACTAGAAGGACATTATTATTTGCGTAGACCGAGCTTAATCAAAACTCATGGCAGCTAATGGTTTTTTTTCTGTTATTCATATTTAAATTATACATTCATACTATTCGTATGTGTAAATTGTACCCATAACCATAGTAACAGCCAAAAGAAATTATCAAGTGGTTGACTCTACATCACGTCGAGCTGTCAACGTTTTTCCCGCCACAAAAACTAATGGCATTGTCACATTGCGGTAAAACAACCGCAGCACTGTCAATGGACTTCTTTGAACGGTATAGGTAATAATAAAAACGTGTGTCGTCTATAATTTTAATGCTCTGATTTGTCCCTCAACATTGACCGGAAATGCGACCACGTCTATTCTTTCCTGTGTCAAACTAAACATATATAGACTATTTAGGTTCCGTCAATGTATCTGTTTTAATTCTGTTAATTTTTAATAGTAACTAGATGTTTGTACCTAACCCTTACAATCGTAGTTCAAGTTTGCGAAATGTCTATTACTTTGCTTATCAAAACCAAGCTTTCTGTAAGACTGATTTGTTTTATAGTGTCTGTTTATTTATGTTTATTATTAACGACATATTGCAATTATTAATCGCCATTATTAAAGTTTACATAATTTTATGAGAATGTACAATAATATTAGACGATTACCAATCCAGATTTTCTTATAAAATCTTTTGTAGCTTAATAGTAATGCAGAGATGTTTAACGATAATCTTATATGTTTAAAAGATATTCAGCACCTAACATAAATTGATTTGACAAGAAATTTTTATTTCCTTTTTTTACCGACTTTAAACACTGACTTATTGAAAATTTTAATTAAATAATGGTTAATTGATATATTGATTACAACATAAACTTTAGAATTCTTATATAAATAATTTAAAACGGTTATATTTAATTATTTCTTTTGTTCACGCGAATACTACACATTATTATTATATTTACAATAAAAGGACCTTTTAGCGGCCGTGGTCCCGGGGTAGACACCATGACCACGGCCGCCGGAAAGTATTGGAAACATCGGAAGTTTAAATATGTAAAATAAACGCGATAAAATCCGTACAAAGTCCTTTCATTCAACAACGGTTACATTTAAGATTTATAAAGATAACTAACGAAGACAGGGACCAAAATCTGCTACTTTTAAAATTAATAAACACAATTTTACTAATATTAGGCTGAGAACTGTTATAATATTATTATGCTGCATCAAACTTTGTCATAGCTTCAATGCATAAATATCAGCATCAAATATTGTATTATCTAATAAAATAAATGTCTATATTAATTTTTAAATAAAATATGACTTTTTGTTTCAAGTACCAAACTAGAATACAAAAGAATATTAATTTAAACTAAGTCCATCACGATGTATATGTCTCTAAGCTATTTGACAAATCCTTTTACACTAATAGGCATATTACAAATATTGAGGTTTGTAACACCGCGCTCAGAACTTACCTTTCATCATCAGAGCAGCAGCTAGAAGTCCTCCCATGCCACCTTTCTTGCCTCCACCAAGTCCACCCTTGCCCCTGGCCTCTCCCATCAAGGCTCTAGCTTCCTCTGTTGTGTTCTCATCCAAGAGGCGCAGCTTTACTGAGTGGGTATCAAGGTAATTTCCCAACCTATAGAGCAGGTATTTATCCAGTCGCTCATCAGGCTTCGACGGCAAAGATCTAGCCAACTCAGCTGCAAACTCTTCAGCTTTACTGGCATTTTCCTTCAGCTCCTCCTTCACGACACTGACACCTGGCAGAAGCTGGACTTCTTCCTTGGCACTGAGCTTCTCCAGAACGGATATCGCTTCAATCTTCAGACATGTAGAGCTGAATATGCCTCCGGAGCAATCCTTTCCGAGCACTCTAGCTGACTCTGCCTGTTCAATAGAGTTTCCTTCCCTCGGCTCAGGGTTTGGTAGAGCAAAAGCCTGAACAGCCAACAAACATAAAAACACAATGCCGTACATCTTCACAGCTAAGCCACCCGTCTGTATGTAAACGAAGTCGGTAACAATTTGATAAGGCTAGTGGATCGCTCGGCTTTTATATGTCTAACATAGTTGGATGATTAGTACTGTGTACTCCGGCTCCATTATATTTTCATAGAAGGCTGATTGCAAAAAGTCGATGTGCGTACGCGGTTTTGCTCTCACTCGTGTTGTGTTAAAGACTGTTCTCGCTTGTTTTTGACGTGTCAGGTTTTGGTTTATTATCGTACGCAGCCATCGGAGTGGAGGGAACGCATGACGTATAATTTTATATAGATTTAAAAAAAAAAGAATCAATGTGTCTCTGGTGTTTCAGTGTGAAATGCCAAATATAGAATATCTTTTAACTTCATGTGAAACATAAAAGCGTTGTGCAATTTTATTGTCAATCAAGGTAACATATGGCTATATTTCTTTTCATAACGATCAAAGCGAGCGCGATAAATTAAATAAAAGTAGGTTGACAAACAAGATCTATTTGTAAATTGAATCTTAATACAACGTAATAAAAATTAGTTTATCGGTGACACGAGTTAGCTACTTGCTGACTCGATTTACAATAAATTTAATAAAAAATTGTGTAAAATCTTCAATTTAATTTCTTAAAACTTTTTATAAACAGCAAATTTTTAAAAAAGTTCAAAAAATATATAGGACTTGCGACAAAAAAATCTTTAAAATTAAAATTTGGTACATTTAATTTTTGAATATAATATTTATTAAGAAGACGGATACTTTTTTTTCCTTTTATAAAATCAATATATTCTTAAACATGATATTTAACTTTTACATATTAAATCTCTTTAATTACAGCCATTGACTATATTTTATAAAAAAAACTCAATGAAATTAACCTACGAAAGAGAATCCACGCCAACAGTAAGCTGCATGTATTTGTATTTTTGATGCTTAAAATATAAGATATTAAATTAGAGGTTTATTAAATGTTATAGGGATAAACTTCTCGTAAGCTCCTATGACTATAGCAGCCATATATTGAATTACAGCCTAAGCTTGTTGTATGTAGTGTCTAAATTTTATCTTTTCCAATTAGTGTTTTGTATGGACCAGCCTGGCGGGATACGGTCCAAACCCCCTAATGGAAAGGGGTGTATTAGGGGAGGGCTATATTCAGCAGTGGACAATCAGAGGCTGATGACGATGGAGTTTTCGAACCTACTTGGATTAAATGTTACCTAAATTTATTATATGACAAAATATACATAATGAAATTAGGGCTAGAAATGATGATGACGGGTCCCGTATTAGAAAAGATTCTCTGCAGTGCCTTTTCCTGACACTAAGCAAGGGAATTCTTGCTTAGTGCCAGGTCATTAAATTGAAGCTGAACAGAACATGACGAAATAGAAACATTCATTTTATCTTCACAGAAAAGAGTGATTGACTAATACAGTCAATCACTATGTACTGTATTAATTGTCTGACTGTATTAATATTGGATATCATAAACAGTTTACCTTATGTTATAAATAACAATTTTTACAATATTTCTGAAATTAATCAAAACACATTTTAAGGGTAATTATAAATTTCGTTTAAAAAATGTTAAATTTTTTTATTACCTACATGGCGATTATGCATACTTGGTACATTTATCCTAAACATATTTACACTTCTTTTATAATCGGGTTTATTTTCATTGCTTTAAATAAGTAATAAATTGGGAAAAAGAATATGAATATTTTTTCAAGAGAAGACTTATAAAATAAGAAAACTTAGAAAACTGTTTTATGCTAGAACTAAAATAGCTTATGTTTCTTACATTACCTACCTCACGAATTCGATTACCACGGTTGACATCTAAGACTGTCGTGTCGTAATTAGGGCCCAGAAAGCGAGAAATCGTGGTAGAGTAAAGGCCAAGTCTCTCGAGCAAAACAAATAATTTGAATAGTTAAAAGAATGGGACTCAGAATTTACAAGAGTAAAATAACACCATAAACAAAATTTAAATTTATTACGAACAATCTGTCTGTTTTCAGTATTAATAACACGATGCTAGCGATTATTTTGTTAGATGTAATGATATACAAGAGTACAGTGTTTTACAGTATAGAAGAAAAAAGTGGTAGATTTTGACAATCAATAAGTGAGTGTATCACTCGTCTGTTAAACAAAGATATAAGAATATAATTGAAATTAGGATACAATAAACTTTAGTACTTATTCGAAAATATGCCGCCTGAAGGCTCCCGATCTTTATGATAAATTATAAACGAGATTGTTTTTGGTGTACGTCATTTCAGTGTAATTAAAATTGGAAACGTATAGCAGCAACTCCTTTTATCTTTTTTATGATTGAACGCTCATTTATTAACACATATTTTGACTGAACACTGACTGCAATAGTTTTTTGCCATCGGTTGATCAGTCTATTGAAACAGCCTGTACTGAGCTAGAGGATTCTATTGTTGTATATGTAACTTCCAAAATAGACCTCCTAGTGCGTTATAAAAACCATTGAAAGTACATTGAAATAAATATTAGCCAATGTAGTGATACTACTATACGATGCAGATCATTGTTACATTTATTTAAAGTTTTTTTTGGTTTTTGAACTAACTAGAAAAATCCTCTTCTTGACAACCTATCAAAAAAACTGTCGTAATTACGAACCATTGCTGACATTTTGCCTCTTTTAACCCTACGCTTTCCTTGAGGATTTCAATCAAGCGTTTGCCTGAGAATTTGATCTGAATCTCTTCACGATTCCATTTGTATCGTTTGATTGGCTAGGCAATCGAAGATCTTTGGAACGCCAATGTCGTAAAGTCGACCAAATTTTTTCTTATTTGGCTTTGCAGGCAGGCGAGCAATCGCGCCACCTGATAGAAAGTGGTCACCAACGCCCAAAGACTTTGACAATACCAGTGGTATCACCAACGTGCTGCCTACCGTGTGACATAGGATGTTAAGTCTCGTTTACCCATTAAGAACCCTGGCTACGGTGCGCTTCAAACCGGAGCACAATAATGTTTTTACGCTATGGTTTTGTGGCAGAAATAGGCACCGCGGTAGAACTGTGCCAGACGGTCTCTGTAAAAGAGGACCTACCACCTAAAAAAAAATGTTTGACTAACGTAACATACGGTCGGTTTACAACCAATTTAGATGGTCAGAGTGTTATATTTGTAACAAGGAATTTGTAGCAAAGCTTTTTAATGTGTACCTCATGAAACTTTTGTCAGGAAATAACACCACTACATTATCAAAAACACTGCACTAAACCTTAATTGTATACCTGAATCAGATGCTGAACGAAAGAATTCGTGTCACCACACCATCAGCCTTGTGTTAGTCCACTGCTGGACCAGCACGCTGGTCCAATGCGGGTTGGTGGGTGGACCGACTTTTTACATGCCCATCCGAAGCATGGATTATCTTACTTTTCAGACAATTGGTGATCGGCCTAAATTGCCCTAACCAACTAGGAAACAACAATGAAAATTAGTTAAGTCCCTGCAGGATTCGAACCCACGACCTCCAGCTTCAAAGCACACGCCCTTATTACTAGGCTACGGATGCAGTTAGTTCTTGAAAATTCAAAATTAAAGGATATAACTAGCAATGAGACGATGTAAACAATACCCCTTGAAAAGTCCAATATTGGGTTAATGCTAACAATATCATATATAAAAAATAAAACGAAGTATATAAGTCTTCTCATTGCAAATATTCATCAGATTAGGTATGATTCAGACGTCGTAGATAGGAAAGCGCTATACCTGTTAGATTTAACTGAATTTTTAGAATTTGAGTTTGCAAACTGTAATGGAGAAAAAATAAGAAAAACCTATATTGAGTGGTTTTCGAATAAGCTTAGCTTGATGGCATACACACACCTCAAAATCTTTTAAGTGATAATTTGTAATACTAGATAACTTTTAACGGTAAATTAATTTCAAAAGTTGTTGATAAACGTCTACGGTTTAAAAAATATAAACAAAGATTCCTGTTAAGTTTCTCATGTCAGCTCTCCATCAGGTCAGAATCTTACAATTCCGAACTGAAGCTAAATTAATCGAAAATAAATATGAAAATTTAAGATTTATATATTAGATCAAGATATTAGGAGTGATTAGATTTTGAGTCCGCACTGATCGAGAATAAAGCGCTAAAATATGAGAATGTTGTAATATGCAGAATTTTAATTTTAGATGAAAATACTTTAACCGGCTTTTATTGCGTGTTTTCACATTTTGGAATCCGTTGTTTTGAACACGTACCAACGGTTGTAGCCATAGGAAAGTCTGAAGTGTCAGGTGTTTTGTTGGCATTCACCGAAGCAAGATTGCAAAATTTTGATTAAACTGTACTTTATAAGTAGTAGATCCTTGTTCTGAGCTTTCAACAGGAATTTGATCATTACTTCCCGGAGTTATTTTATGCTAGGTTCTAGCTTTAATTAGTTAAATATATATTAATTATGAGTGGTTGGTTAAACGTTAATATAATATTTTCTATTGAAATTTGGATGTTTTATGATCTCAACAACTTCACCGATCAACCTTGGCAGGGATCGGTATTCTTTGTCGATGATTTGTGGTCGATAAAATCAAAGGTAATGGTTGGAATAATATCAAGTGTGATTGCTGTTCTTGTTGTTGTTAATTTCATTTGTGGTATATTTTTATCCACGCCCTAACACAAAGAGCAAATCATCAAGCGCTTTGGATAGTTATAAATTTTATTTATTGTTTTGTTAATGTATCATATAGAGTAAATCTTATATTAATATATTCTTAGAAAATAAGCAAAAATCTCTTACTCTTGTGCCTTATGGGGTTTAATAACTTTACTTTTATTTTGTTGTTAGTAGTTTATTATAGTCGTAATGAACCTTAAATACTAAATGGAAACTATTGTAATGCATAGTTTTAGAAGACTACACTAAAGCGATTTAGGACACTTCAAATAACCCTTTATTCAATTTATTTTCAGGAAATAATAAGACAATACAAACTTCGTTACGAATATAGTTGTAATTTTAAACTAAAGTACTACGAAGACCCGCTTGATGTAGTGGGTGGAGCCCCAACTATCGCGCCAGAAGGCGTGGGTTCGGTTCCCACCACCAAAAAAATTTGCATGATGCAAATGATGTTTTTCATGTATCTGGGTGTTTGTATCTATATAACATGTATTTATTTACAAAAGAAAGTAAGTTTATTAAATTATTTGTCATCTAGTTGCTATAGTACAAGCGCTGCTTATTTTGAGACTACATGTGTATCGTCCATACATTGTGTTACCGTCCTAAGATATTTATTTATTTACTAAATTACTAGTCGTAATGTCTTTGTCCACTTTTGGGAAACCCTAAAAGTGGAAAAAGACATTTTCAAAGGCTTAATTTCTCTTTTTCTATCCCGCCAGTGCCAAATTACAATGTCGTGGTTAGTGCTGCGGCGCAGTGGCGTTCGTGCGTAAAAGATTAAGTTTAGAAGTGATTCGCTCTACATAAAAGTTATATTGAAAACGCCGAAGATTCCAAAAAGTTAAAAAGTTGTACTTCTACTGATATCATAGGATTTTTTTTTATAAGGATAGTAAACGGGTATTAATAATGCTTACTAGTTTTATGATACTAGTGTAATTTAACCGCCTCTGCCCTTGCTTCATAAACCTGAGGTGGTGGGTTCGAATCCCGCCGGGAAACAACTTTGTGTTATCGTTGTTTTTTGGTTGGTTAGGACAATGTGGACCAATCACCCAATTGTCTGAAATGATGCGTCTGATGGGCATGTCAAAAGTCGGTCCACCCACTAACCCGCATTGGACCTGCGTGGTAGGATACGTTCCAAGATAGAATATGGAGAAGGCGTGCATTAGGGGAGGCCTAGGTCCAGCAGTGGACTATTAAAGGTTGATGATGATGGTGATGATGTCTAGTAGTGGACTTACACAGGCTGATGCTGGTAGTGTTATATATATCATAAAACTCAATAAGCTCATCAAAAATTGTATTTTTCTAATATTATGATTTCTCATTGCTAAAAGCAAATTAGTAAATATTAAAAAAAAATTGAATGTAATTTATACATTTAGCGCCGTGTGTTGTATTGAGTTACCGAAAGCATACTTGGAAGCAAATTGAAGCGCAGCGTTGAATGGTCTATTAGTTTACGTGAATGCTGTGTACCCTTCTGCACCATGGCCATTTCAAAATAATTCAGAAGATAAACCAGGCAATTAGCTGGTACCATCATTATCATCATCAGCCTGTGTAAAGTCTACATCTGGACATAGGCCTCTCCTTCTCCATCGGGTTTTTAGACCGTGTCCACCACGCTGATCCAATGCGGGTGGTGGAAGGACCGACACTTTACATGCCCATCCGAAACATGGATCATCCTACTTTTCAGACAATTGGTTGATCGGCTCACATTGCCCTAACCAACTAGGAAACGACAATGAAAATCTACAATTTGTATGTGGCTTTGTTTTATTGATGTCATGTATTTTCATGGTTATATTATTAAAACTCAGTAACACTTAAAAAGTTTCAAATAAAATTAACTATGTAACATGTGATAACGTTATTAAATTGCTTTCAATTGCAAAAATCCCAGTTATATATTATATATAACATATTTTCTCTTTTTTTATTTTGGCACAATAGATGTTGGAAATGTAAAGAAAAATTCAGAACAGAGAAAAATCTTTTCAAAAATGTTTGCAATTTCAATAGAACATTGATAATATAAAAATGAATTCAACTAAAACTTTAATTCAGGAAAAAAGTATATACGGTAACCTTTTTTTATTTATTTTTAGCAAATTAACGACTCGTTAATAGCTTATCGAAGGCATAGTTACTCCATCACTTACGCGATAGGAAAGCGAGAGCTTGAAGAAAGTGGAGATGGCTTTTAGAAACTGTTCTACTGATCATTAAAGTAAATCGCTTTTGCCAGTTTTTGCAAGATACTACGGTGCAGTCATCACGAGTTGAAGTTTGAAATTACTGTAAGAAAATGGACAGTGATTTCTCGAGTGATCATTCAATGTGTAACATTCCAAGAGATAGATCTAGAAGCGGTTTCTGCAAATAAAAATCCTAAGTCTACAAGCTATAATTGCATTATATAGTTTTAAATGATTTAGTTATAATGGCCAATTTATTTATTTATTAATTACTTTTCAATGTAAGAAATAGAGAACAATATAAACTGCTAAAAAGTTTGTAAATGTTGTATTGTAAGCCGTATTAAATGGATATGACAATTTAAATAAAAATTAAATGGCTGCCTTGGTAGCACAACAAACCATTTTTGACCATTTAAAGGCTATAGGTAAGAAGGAAAAGTCACAAGCTAATTTAAGAGACATCGATTGAACAACTCGGTCTATTTGTTAAGAATTCAGTGCTCTTGATTTAATGGGACCGAGTAGGTTTGGTGATTTAAAAGTTATTAAAATCCTAAATTCTACAGATAACAAATATTTTTTTATCTTGTTGTAGTTATTTAATTAGCTCTGTCTTCTGACCCATCCCATTATTTTTGGTTAGAAGACACGAATTTTGTTCCAAGACATAGTACCTGCACACAAAGTATCATTTCAACATTCTGTTAAGGCAGCTGGAAGTTTTTACTGAAATAATTTGCACGGCCTGAAGTATATATATAGAAAGGTTCTCGAGTAGCACTTTTGTACTGGCCATCGTAGTGTCAGACTACCCTTTACGAGGTGGAGTGACGACCTTTACAAATGTGCAGGAGGTCGGTGGATGCTGGTTGCACAGGATCGTAGCTCTTTGGGACTTATGGGGGAGGCCTATGCTCAGTAGTGGGCTCTCATAGGCTGAAACGACGACGTTGACGAGCAATAAATTCACTTCCTTGAATGGACGATACGTTAAATATTTTTTCTTTACTGTTATATAACAAGTAAACGCTCACTTCATACGAGTACCTATGCAAACGTTAAAAATATGTTACTCTTGCAGGCGTTTTGAAAATATTTTATTATTGTTTCATCACTATAACATTGTTTTTAGAATGGGCATATCAAAAAGTGATACAAGTAGTCAAGACAGGATTCTTTAGTAGTTATGTATGTATAATCCATCAGTTCCTTGAAATTTAGTGCCTTGAATGGATATTAAAGTCTCGGCACTGTAGGTCATGACAGGTAGGATGCACAAATTAAAGACTTTCGACTTTATTCAAACAACTCAGTGCCCGTTGAACATGACCTTGGTTTCACCTAAGTTCACCCGGAGACCGATTCGTGCAGAAGACTCAGACAGGCCATCTTCTAAAGGTACTTTGCTATCTCAGCCACGATGACGATATAATCCGCAAATAGCGGGATATAAGATGTACTCGCCTTTCACATTTATTTGTTTCATCGATTCATCGCCTCCATATTTTGTTACTGCATTTTGGTTGTTGTTGTCAGATGTCTGCTGCCCGGAATTGAAACTGCTATTTTAGTAAATCTGGATGGATTAAATGCCGACATTATAATAATTTTAAAAAATGGCTAGGAGGAAGATGACACAGTATGAGTATTCATGTGGCATAGAAAACAAGTATGAGATGTGTTTAGTTTTAACTTTTTGAAACTGATTGCGAGATAATTATAGTATTATTCAACAAGGAATAGTGAATGCTTCACTTATTTATTAATAGTTCTTTAAGCATATGTAACTTCAAAAAAAAAGGACGATAAATATTCTAACTTTTGTTATGATGTTCGTATTCGTATCGCCTCTTCAATAACTGAGGGTTGGCAGTTAAACTCCAAAATTAAGTTAAGGCATCTTACGTTTGATTAAAAAAAACAGCAAAATTAGACAGTCTTGTTTCAATATAGATAAAGGTAATTATTTCTTTGCATAACTTGCTAATGCAATGCTCATGAGGCAAAATTATTTTATGCATATTATATATTTATTTTACCATTATATATTTTACCCGTTATTGTGCTGTGAACAGTCATATTTGGCAACTGTACGATATCAGTTTTATTTTAATGGACTAGCGGTCCCTATTAAGGCAGATTATGGATCAAAAATTAAAAAAATTACTCATAGTTTTCCTATCCACCACCAACCACCGTAATTACATTTTAATGAGAAAACCTTATTAGGTCCTTTGAACAAATTGTTCTATGAGGCAAAAAAGCTTTCTTAAACTTGTATATTTGTATTTTTGTTTTAATTCTAGAAATATATCGTCATAACAAAACATATTTTAAACATCAAATTTATGATTTTGACCTATTTTTAAGACTTTTAAGATTTCATCTTACGTGCTGAAAGTTAATTTCTAACACTTTTGTTCCATCAAGTAATTAAATCAAGAACTGGATCAAAACACATAATTTTGTAAATAAAAACAACAAATTCAACCCACATTATCGTTTCGAGAGAAAGAGCTGCTAAAAAGAACGGTTTGGCCTTTTTTCATTTTATCGTATCTACAAATGCGTCTCAATGCAAAAAAAAAAACAGCACTCTCTGGCGGCACTGAACATTGTTACTTGAACTGTTCTTTTTCTTTACGCCTTTTGTTTAAATCTTTCGCGCGAGATGGCGCTGTCGTAAAAGTGTAGTACGCGGTAAAATGTAATAGATTGCGCTAGTTGTAGTTTTTTTTTTCTTTTTTTTTGTTAACTTCTATAAAATATTGAACGAGAATACGGTTTTTTTTAATTGGTTCAGATATAGAAATAGTTAGTAGTCTTGACACATTTTATATATATATATTTAAACATAAAAAGGATTTTTTTTCCTGAAGAAAATTATTAAATCATCGACTATGAAGCTGGAATGAGAGCGCGTTATTATAAGAGGTTTAAAATGTATGAAAATTACATCTAGATGCAGTATATGGAGTACGGTGTGTTTTGACTGTTGACATTTTTTTTTCTAGTTTGTTGAACCAGTAGTTTGGTAACATGTAGAGACGGTAAAAATGTATATAAAGTTTATTCTAATTTTCTAACAGCACATTTATAACAGCCAGTAAGGGAAATATACACATTGGTGACATATATATCAACTTAATGCTTAAGCAGTATTCATGTATGTGTATGTTTCGTATTGTTTGTCTTAACGTTATGCAACTCTCTAAGAGAACGCTCGGACCTTTCGGTGGCATACATTAATTTATAGGTATTTGATCTTTAAGGCCCTAAACACAAGGTATAGTTCTGGCTTGCCTCACACATCGTACGTAAATAGCCGCTACGAGAAAATTTAAAGTTGAGAAAGTTTGACCACCTGCGTCTCAGGTTTACATAACCGCCGAAATTCTACGAAGTGATCAAGTTTTAACGAATACTTTTTTTTATCGGTAGTAACTAAGAGCTATACTATAAGCCTGTATGTGAACTAAAGTAATCTTAACCCGTAGCTAAGTTAATATTCTTTTAATTTGATAGATTTGACCTTAATTGATTTGTTTTAATTCTACTAATATAATCAAAGTGAATGTTTTTGAGGACGGTAGCACCTTTGTTATAATTAACGTAAAATTAGGAAACGATTATTCAAAACAGACGAGTGACTGGTGGGTTAATTAAAACTTTAGTATATAGAGATAAATTGGAACATTACTATGTTGCTATGTGATAAGTAAATATAATAATATATTAAATTTTTACACTAAAAGTTAACATTTTTGTTACATTTATACTATTTAATAAAAATATATTTTTGTGGCTATTTGAACTAGCACTTGAAAAGATTTATTTAGTATTTTGTTATCTTCCATAAAATACTGTTAAAATAAGATCCCCAATTAAGCGGTATATAAATTGTTTAATTTATTATTTGAAGTTGTAAGTATAAAGCAAAAACTCTTCTTTCATCTAAACTAAATTAGTAGAACAGTAATTTTTCTCAGTTGTTTTTAAAAATCCGAGATTAGAACTCGATTTTTTTTAATAAAATGAATGCATAATATTCGCTTAAACAATAGAAATAATTATCAATTGTTTTTGTTATATGATTTATATACTGACGATACTCATATATTATTAAATAAAATTATCTCAGTTTGGAAAATACTCATAGTTAGTCTGGAGTTATACAAGGCTCAATATCAAGGCCGCTAGTATGTAACCTATTAATGAGTAAATATATCACTGATTCTAGCTTTTAAAAAGCAACATCTATATTAGATATTTTATTATTTTCCCAGCTTCAAACAAATGAAACCTAATTCTGTTTAAATGTTAATCTGTATCTATTAAAATATTAAGCCCGTACTTTAATAAGCTTGTGCATTGGATATAAGTTTAATCTTAGCAAGGTATATTCCGAGTGTTCTGTCATTTCTTTTTGAAAAAAGAAAAAACAAAACAGAAATTAGTTTAAAAAAAATATTTTATCGATAATGGACATTGACTGTATAGGATGTAAACAGTCTCTATAGTCATAGTCATAAATTAAATAACACTTCATTGAATTCCTCTTTGGAATCTTCTTTTTAGAAAATTTTTATACGATTTAAAAATATTCTTTAAAATATTTTCTTCATTTCCTTTAAATAGTGTAATTATTTTGGACAATCAATTATTTGATGCTATCGCCTCAGAAGCAGAAAGTCTTAACTATTCCGAGTGGAAGTAGGACATCCGATGCGTCGTGCGATGGCAGTTCCGACATTCCATTCCGCATCCCAAATACATAAATGCATACGCCCAACGGGATGGAAAATCAGGCCGGTGTATACCATCAGGTGTCTGTGTGTTAGTATGTGTGTGTGTCCGAGATATATTCAGTGTGTGTATATAATTATGTGTGAGTGTTACGCACACACACGCATAATGAAAGTGTAAGACGGCCAGCGTATACCGATCACGTTATACCGTTTTACATTATCATCGCATTACAAATACTAGAACTGCAGATGGTGGTTGTATTGATTGTGATATTACAAAACAAATAAGATGTCCTGTACATGCACTAATATCCTGAAACAATTCTTATATTTGTGCTAATATGATGTACTCGATTACATTATATTTTAATGATGATTTAGCAGTATACTAATATGTACTTCTTGCTCGGACATGCCTTAACATACAATAAAGAAACAAATAAGGTCTATTTTTTTACTATAAACAACCATGCAATATTAGTAACAAATTTTAAGGTGGTTCATATAAATAGTTACTTTTTGTTCAATTCTTCATATTGGTAATTGTGAGAAAAGTTAAAATTTCGACGTACAATAAATTGATTTATCTCTTGAACTCACTGTCAATTTCTGAACAATGAAGATTTGTCACAATCCCTAACTAAAAAATAACTTTAGCGACATTTATACATTGTATAATTGTACATTTAGCCAAACATTTATAAAAATTAATTTCCTATTTTTAAAAGCAATGGATTGATACTTTTCAAAGGTTAAAGTTTTTGTTCCTTTATAACTATCCTAATTAATAAAGTTATCCTTTTACTAATTTGGAAAACCTTATGACCGTTTTAAGCTCTTATTGCTTAAACTGATACTAAGAAACTAAGATTGTTTTATTCAATCACCTACATTATCTTTTGCAGAGTTTGAACCCTCAACTATCGAAAAACTACTAAAAGATTAAACACACACACAACACGACACAACGTGAACGATGTAATGTAAAAATATGTTAATGTATATATAAAAATAGCATCAAACGAATACAATCATTTTCAACAGCGAGGTAAAAGCGCTGTTTGTACCGCAGCTCGTGGGGTCAACAACCGACTTTCGCGGCGGCCATCTTGAACCGAGAGGAGTGATATAACCTTACAAAGGATGCTGTCACTTGTGATGTCATTGCACTGAAAGAAAGTTTCACTCGCATTCGAATTTTTGTACAGTAGGCGTCTGTGGACAGCGTTGATTGATAAAATAATGCAATATTTTCAATAAAGTACTGAATGGTATTTTATCTTTATACCTAAAGACATCAATATATTGTAGGATATCATATTAAAGGATATTTTTCAATTTTGGAATTGATACAAAAAATAAGGTTTTTGGGGGTACAACTACCCCCTGGTTGAAATGTCGGAAATAAAATATATACAATAAATTCGAAAAATCGGTAAAATGTGGATTTAATATGTACAGTAATTATGTAAATACAAAAAAAAAATCATTAAAGACTTACTTTTAATAATATGTAAAATGTCTTTACATTAATTCAGTTTGATCATAGTAATATAAACTAATACTCTAAGAATATATTACTACATACAACCCCTACAATAATACATGTACTGTTTGACAAAAGTATAATAATAAAATTATATAGTATAATAAACTGCTTCCTAGCCTAGTGGTATAGGCGTGTGATTCAGAAACCGGAGGTCGTGGGTTTGAATCTGCGGAACACAACAATCTTTCATTGTTGTTTCCTAGTTGTTAGAACTTGGCCGATCACCCAATTGTCTGAAAAGTAAGATGATCCATGCGTCGAATGGGCATGAAAAGTCGGTCCACCACCAACCTCATTGGACCAGCGTGGTGGTTCGTCCAAAGCCCCTAATAAATAGGGTTGTGTTAGAGCCTATGTCCAGCATGGACTATCAAAGGCTGATGATGAGTGAACATATATAGTATAAGGAGGAATTTGAATGCGTTAAATAGTAGATATATTCGCAGTATGTCAGATGTGCGTAAAGATGAGATGAGATTTCTAACGACTACTCTATTGTAGAACTTGCAAAAGTAATTTTCTCTGTATATATGTTTCTATAAACCTACTACTACAAAGTAAAGCTTAGAAATACGTATCTCTATGAAATATTTAAATTGAATGAATTTGAGATAATGTAGTTTTACCTCCTCAAGGGCAACATAAGGGCTTACAAATTAAGAATATTTGTACACGTTTTGCTATACGGCGATGGCTTAAAGATATAATAAGCAATTTTGACACGAGTCATTTTGACGTGTTTTTTCTCTGCAAAAGCTTTACTCTTCTTCCGATAACTTACGGCGTAATATTTTTATGTATACGCAAATGACGCTTCAAAGTGAACATCTTAGTATGCCAGTTCATTAACGCAAAAAGGTCACGAATGTTGGACGACAGATTTCCCTATAAGGGCGTGTCCCCAGTGCCAGCGATTGCTAAACCGCTCGGCGTCTTCCGTTTGTGAGGCGTCACTTTCACGACTTTCGAGCGGCGACTTTCACTTTCGCTTTCACGACGGCGAAAAAACACATCCGGCTGGTAAGCGTGTTGCGAAACGAAACACCTGTTTCGGTAGTGTATATAAAATTTACTTATAAATATTAAAGAACAAAAACTCAGCTTTGGTCGATGCGATGTTATATATTTTACTTTTATTGAATAGAATTTTCGAGGAAATTGTCTATTTTCATCTTTGACTATGATCTGCTTCTATTTTATGGGTGTCAAGTAGTAGTAAAAAGCTTAAAAAAACTAGTATTATGCTGAATACTAGATAAAACTTAATTTGTACAGTTAAAACGATAATTAATAGAATGTTAGCTCCAAATTTAATTATAAATATATGAGTAATAATTTAATAACAATATATTTAGAAAAAAGTCGATAATGATAAAAAGGAGAATTATATTTTATTATTAGATTCTAAAACACGGACAAACCAGAATAAATGTTTATTGCTGCTATAAATAATAAATAAAAAAAATATTTTATTTATTTATTTATTCTTCATGCACAAAAAAAAATTGTACAAAGGCGGGATTAATGCCGATGGTATTGTCTACCAGCCAACCTTTGGGTAGTGAAGAGAAAACAAAAAGTATATTAATAGAAAGAAGATTAAATAATAAGTTATTTTATTTACGCGATTACTACATATTAGGTCGACATTTTTATGTATTTTACGCGTTTTTACTTTACATTTTAATCTATCCAGTCTGCCCGTGATCATGGATGCAAGGAAGAGTCCGAAATGTCAAAAATAAAATACAGAGTATGCAAGCGAAAACTGCCTCCGTAGGCTGTGGTAGATGCAAATGCTTTAGAAACCAGAGGTCATGGGTTCGAATCCTGTGAGGGGACTCAACAAGTTTTCATTGATGTTTCCTAGTTGGTTGGGGCAATTTGAACCGATTACCCAATTGGCCGAAAAGTAAAATGATCCAGGCGTCGGATGAGCATGTAAAATGTCGGTCCACCCATCGACCCGCATGGGACAAGCGTGATGGAATACGGTCTAAAAATCCCCTGATGGAGAAGACTTGCTTTAGGGAGGCCTATGTCCAGCTGTAACAACGCAGGCTGATTATGATGATAATGATGAAAGTCGAAAAACCTATAAAAGTGGATTTAATGTAGTCTAAATCATCATCTCAATTGAAAACATAACGGTTTTAGTAATGCGTCTTAGACGTGGTTCGTGGCATGCCGCTTTCCATTTTGAAAGCGTCTATTTTCAATGTCACGTTGTGGAAAGTGGATGTAGTTTTATATGTGCTTTATGAGATATAATGGTGACGCGCACTATGTTCCGCTATATCTGCTCATAACTCATACAGTTTTTATAAATTAACAGCTGTCTTTAATTTAAAAAGTCGTAAAAAACTGCTGGAAATGGTTGTGTTGAAAGAAAATGTATATTTTTCATGCTATTAAAATATTTCTATATACTGATGTATGCAGAGAGTGAAATATGTTATTATGTAAAAAAAGAAAGTCCATTTATGAATGTAAAAATTAATTCGCCTCCACAGAAGCTGAACATGTAATTAAAAGTAAATGATAACATTTAGGTACTTATCATGATCCACTGATGTTTTCACTTTGCTTCTAAGTACAATAATACAAAACTTTAACTAGACCTTATCCATAAACAAGGCAGATATTTTTTAATAAATGATTAAAGATTTTACTCTCTTGCTTCTTGAAGCCTAGCCTTATCACTTAAACTAACAAAATATGTTTTTACAGTTGCGAGTTGCACTAAAACATCCGATGATTTAGTTTACCAAAATGGTCTTGAAAGTAATCTTAATGTGAAAATGTACATTTCGGCTTTTGAACGACTAGTAATGTAGGTATTGAATAAACAGTTAAAAAATATTTTACAAGCTCCAGTGTCACATTTAAAACTGAATAATAAATTGACACCCAAATTATAAATCAGGCCACTAACTAACCAAAAAAATAGAAAAATAAAAAATGCTTGCTCATCTTACCATAGCTGTGAGCTTTTGTAGAAATTTCGACCGTATATCTAGAAGGAGCTGGACCATTATGCCATGCAATGATAGCTGGAGATAGGTCGTTTGATAATGTGCTGTGCCATCGGGGCCACAATGTTTACCTGATCTCTCGCGTGAAAGCGAAGAGAAAGGTGCGTAAACGGATGCCACTATCGGGCCCCGAATTCCTCGCGGTGAAAGATTTTTTTTTCTCAAGCCGACGCGGTCAATAGAAATCTCGCTATAACGCTTTAACTAACATAGTTTCCAAGTTTAATTAGCTTTATTCTTTTGATACGAAGCGTTTAATTATTATGGGGTACCTTTATGATTGGGTAAAATAATTTTTATCCATTCCCATAGTCTGCTTACCGTTTGTCTCGTAGGTTGCCCGTAATTAAAAGAAGATATTTTGTTGTGTTTTGGATGTTTTTTTATGAAATTGCCTATAGCAAGACCAAACTAAGCTGTTTTATAATAATGTCTATAACTTTTGATATTGAAAATAATTTATTGTATATTTAATTATACGGAATAGGATCTGTACTCTATTTAACTTTACCTTTTATTTATTTATGAATTATGATGAACGTCAAGTTTAAAAATTTTAACTTATAATTCTTTAAATTTGTCCAAGTAAAAATAGTAAAATTTAAGGTACAAAATTCTATACATTACACTTAATTAGCTTTTTTTTATTCATAACAATTAATGAGAATAAAAGTAAATTTGAATTCGTGACATTTGATATTAAGTGTAAAGGAATACCAACATTAACATAAATAAATATGCCAGAGTAGATTTTAACATAGTAACAGACATTACCCAAGGTGTAATAATATTTTGAGCTATTAAAAAATTACCAACTATCAATAACATCCAAATCAAAAAAGATATGATTATTTCATGATGTCAAGCCGTAAGAGCAATATTTTCTAATTGTAGATTATACTTATAATTAAAAACTTACCTTTATTAATGTATATCTCAAATTTTATTAATTAAAAAACAAAATAAGACATACATTTTAACAATCATGAAAATAGCTAGCTCCTAGCTTGAATTTTTTAGAAAATAACCTAATCTAATTTTAAAAAAATACTTGTAATTACTATAATAATTTCTTAACTGTTAGGAAAATTCAAGAATATATCTCAATACGGAAGAAATAGCATCATCATCATCAGCCTGTGTGCCTTTATTATCATCATCTTCAACATCAGCCTGTGATAGTTCACTTCTGGACATAGGCCTTCCCTAATATCCATTAGGGGGGTTTTGGACCGTATCCCATATCCGTGTACATGTATACGAAGCACCGATTCCTATTACACGATAGTTTTTTGAAAAAAGCAGTAAAAATAATTTTAAAATTTGATAAGGTAATGTAATTTACTCAATATTACCTATTTGAACAAGTATATAGAAAATATTATTTATCTCTGTGCTTATTTTTTGATTTTACTAGTGAACTATTATAATTTGATTTTTAAAGGCCTTACTAAGTAGATATAAGTTGAAAAGGTACCTAACGTTAAAGAAATTTAAGTAAACGTTTTAAAGAAATACTGCTTCCGTAGCCTAGTGATATTGGCGTGTGCTTTGCAAACCGGAGGTCGTAGGTTCAAATCCTGCAGGGATTCAACAAATTTGCATTGTTGTTTCTTAGATTGTTAGGGCAATATGCGCCGATCATTCTCTGAAAAGTAAGATGATCCATGCTGCGAATGGGCATGTAAAAAGTTGGTCCACCCACCAACACGGATCGGACCAGCGTTGTGGGATATGGTCCAAAAACACCCTAATAAGGAGGCCTATGTCCAGCAGTCGACTATCACAGGCGGATGATGATGATGATGATTGAAGAAATGCAAAAGATAATATATAAAAGATGGTATATAAATTTGAAAGCGAAGGGTAAATCTAAAGACATATTCTACATATTTTCGGTCACGTCATAAGCATGTATTAAGTATCGAGAGAAAGTTTTAATGATATAACAGAGAATTTCATTAAAATACATCTCATGGACAAAACGAAACCAACAAAAATGTGAGGAGTGAAAGTGTCACCCACACTAACTCGATGTCCGTGTAGTGGTTATGAAAGTTTCTCGGTAAAAAGTTAAACTACAGAAATACGTGGAGTAGGTTTATATTTATAGTTTACGCTGTTTTCATAGCGTTTCTATTAATTTTACAAATAATGTTGAAAGGACATGATGTAAAGTTTCTGTTTGAATCGTTACTGTTAGATAATAATTAATTTTGATCGTCAACGATGAATTTTACTTTTATGTATTCCTTATTATTATATATTTGAACATTATATCGTTAGATAGCATAGAAAATAATAGGGATAAGAGAAATAATAAGCAAAAAAACTTATGAAAGTAAGTGTACAATGTATATGTTACTTTAAATCTTTCTAATTCAAAGTCGAATGAATAGTTTAAGAGGAAGCATCTCCACTGTTTTCTTGTTCAATGAACGACTTCATGTAGGCGTAAGTGAAAGGCTCGTGTATACACTACTGTAAGTACGAGAGCATTTCTATGTACTTGTTATGATGGAATTCGTTCTTTTTTACATTCTTTCTATACAATACTAAACCAGTATAAAAGTGGGTCTGCACGTTATAGCTGTTTAGTTTCTAATCCGTTATAGAGAGCGGAGGATGTTATGTTTTTCAGGATCCAGGAGAAAATTTTATTCTAATAATATTTCTAACTCTGTTCTAATAACCGATGTTAAATAAAGTCAGATACGAAAATAACTTATGTCACAATGACGAAAACAAATTTCGTCACTTTCTCTTTTATTCTGTTAAAGAAAAAATTGTGAATATATCATTTCATCATGACGTGGTAAATTTTATCGTAAAATAACTTCGTTGTAGTAAAAACTTGACAATTTTTATTTAAGGAGAGAGTTTTTAATGATAGAGTTGCTACTAGTAGTTTACAAAGAGCATAATATTGCTATAAGTATATAAAAATTCGGAGACTCAAGTAGAGTATTTAAGGAATTATCAACGGATGGTAAATAATTATTAAAATTTTAGGAGTATACGTTCCACTTAGCTATTTGGTCAAATCTAGAAGTTTATTATATATACATATTAAAGATTTGAGCGATTTTAACATATATGAGTACTTGTTTGCTTAACTGTGAATAAGAAATTTCTTTTTATTTAAAAACTTGAAACAACAGCTTCATCTCCTACGTCACTAGATGGAGCTACTGGTGGTTTATTACATAGTTAGTTTCAATTGATTGTTAATTGTTGACTTAAACTGTATTTGGTTTTGAGCACATGTTTTGTTTTATAATTCATATAAAGTAAAAATTATCTTTGTTTTTTTTTCTATTTACGTTTTACATTCCTTTATATAATGCAGTTAAAGTTGTAAAAAAAAATGTATAATTTTATGGCTGTTGTTTAATAGCTAATATGACGACATTATATAGTTACAGACATGACATAGTATGTAATTATTCGTTGCTGTATAGTAACAAACATTAAGGTATAACTAAATCTATGTATGTCTAATCCTCTACATAATCTAGATGGGGTAAATTTAAGAATGTTTTAATTTATTGGTCTTAATGGCGACTTTGTTTTTTAAATTAATTTTCGGGTAAACATAGCAAATAACTGAGATTCTGATTGTACGATATTATATATATATATGATTACTATGATATATATATATTATGATTGTATACACGTATTGATTGTACTTTTATGGGCAAGGGTAACTAAGGTAAAACATTCATGCACTTTCTAAAGTTTGATATACAACAATAACCAGACATTTTTATAAACTCATAATCAAGTTAGGAGTCTAATCAAAAGAGATTTAAAAAGCAGGTAATAGATGTCGCCACTCGTTATAAAATTGTAGCAGTACCAAACGATATTACTGCTGCGCATGACTATGCCTGGGTTGCAGTGATGACTTTTAAACAAAAAATCATTGATGTCATTCTGCTGCAGTATGTCTTTATCCATATTTAATAATACTATTGTTAATAGCAGGTTAAAAAGTTTCTAGATAATAAGATTAGTTTCCGAAAATCGAAATAACAAATTAACACACTTCTCAGCTTTATGTATTAATAAATCCGTGACCATATGTTATCTTTATTTTTTTTAATATTTAGGAAGTTTCTTTAAGTAAAAAAAAAAAAAACTCCAAATTAAATAATCTTTTATTAAAACTTATGCACATGATACATTATAATTTATTTATAAATCTAAACAGTCTTTTTAACTTAACATTATATCTAGCTGCCAAATATTACCCGTATTAAAAACGAACAATCACTTATTGTATCATAAATTTTCATCTTATTTCAAGGAAATAAATAAAAGTTCACTATTAATATAAAGATTCGAAGTTTAATGTCATATAGAACATTGTACTTATCTTACCCTGTGTGACCATACTCTTTATATTTGTACAAAATTTCATTAACTTAACCTTTTTAAAATATCAATATCATTAAATTTTATTATTTTCTACTGGCCATGTTAGTGCTTACAAAAAGGAAAACCAACAAAAATATATGGCTAAGTAAATAACACTAAATGAATTAATTTAATAAAGTCTACTTATAAACGTCGAACCTTAATAATAGTATTTAAAATTTAAAAAAATAAACATGAAATATATTCTTTTAAAATTAAAACATTATTGGATAAATTTATAATTTTTAACGATCAATGCACCATTAAATTCAGCTGCTACAATTTAAAGCATATGAACCCTTAGTAAATGAGAATCATCAAAATGATTATATCTAATATTTAACTAATTATAATAATAAAGATCATTGGAAAGGCGTTTCATTATAATCTCTTACTTCATAAGAACCTGTCAAGTTATTATCAAAGGTTACATTAAACAAGAAAATGAGCAAATTGGTTGTGAAGATAATTTAAATGATGATAATATAAACAGATAAATCTATAATAAAATCCAATTTTACCAAAAGTAAACAGCAGTTGCTAACGAAGTATTTCTACGAAAAAGATTCAAGAAGGTATTTGGGATTTGTAAGCTAAGTCACTGGCATCTGCTACTATACTGGCTGATCTCGCGTAAGGATAGGAAGCAGCTGATGCTGTTGGTGACGACCATTGCTGTGGTGATGACTGGAAACCAGCGATCTGAAAAAGAGCAAAATTAATAATTCATCCTGAAGGTCGTTTTACTACTGACACAAGCTGCACAGTACCTAATTTTGGCGCAAATAAGAATTAAAGCTTAATATAGTTAAATTATTACTTATTACTTTAGAAACCCGAGATTGCAGAATTTTAATTGTTGTTTCCTGGTTGGTTAGGAAAATTTGGGCCCATCACCCAATTGTCTGAAAAGTGAGATGATCCATGCCTCAGATCGTCATTGGACCAACGCAGTTTGATCTGGTCTAAAAACTCCTAATAGAGAAAGCGTACATTAGGGGAGACCTATGCCCAGCTGTGGACTAGCACAGGCTGATGATGATGATGAAGCCGCAGTACAGATTTAGTCTCTAGCATTCTTATGGATGACTCGGACAACCAGATTCACATCACTAAGCGAAAACGACTAATTATAACTCTATTTATATCACGGCAATCCGTTACAATCAAACACAATTATAACATCAGCTCTATATCATCGAGATTTTGATTTGAAATCAGAATTTACATTATCAATGCATTAAGTTTCAATAAACATCAATTCCTTTGTTACGTGTAATTAAAAATTATTTATCCATTTTAGTATCTTCCATATCATCTATGATACTCAAATTTGCTACCAGTTCCAAGAATTCAACATGTTTAGAGAAGAACTGAGAAGAAACTTTGTTGATATTATCTGTTCTTTTTATTTATAAATATAAATTACTGAAATGCAATTCGATACAATTATCCTAATAATATAAGTTATTCATGTAAAATATATAATGTATGCAAAGCGTGTGCCAGCGGATTTATAAATGGAGAAATCAAACTATTTTTATATATGTAGGTTTTAAAAATATTCATTTATAGAATTAAACGCTATTTTATTCTACGTGGCACCCAGTCCTCTTTAATTTATTGTAAAAAAAAAACCAGTATCATGTTAAAATTAATTGTTTTATTGCTTTCTAACATACCTTTCCGCTGATATTGTTCAAGCCTCCACCACTAAGGACCTTGTGTAGACCTAGGGCTGCTGCTGCCAAAAATGCAAGTTTGGCCACAACCAGGGCTTTGGTGACAAGTAGTGTCAGTGCGCCAAAAAGAAGACCGACCACGGCAATCACCTTGACTCCAATACCGGCTAACAGAGGTGTATACTTCTTGATCTTGCCACGAGCTATGAGACAGAGGAAATAAAAGAGGTAATTAATGGAATCTGTTGTAAAGGTTTTCTTATGTTGAGGCATTATAAAGTTAAAGTTACAAAAAAGTAACTGTAACATCTAAAAGTGTGTGGTCTGATTCCCACGACGGAAAAAATATTGTTTGATGAAAATTGTGATAAATTCTTTTAAGGGGTTTGTGTTTCCTTCTATCAGTTCAGTTAATGGTTTATTAAAACAAGCAGAGAATATAATTGATATTCAGCGATACGCCTTGCCTATTTAAATCCAGCGTAAGACGTCGCATATCGGCTCACTGCCCTGAGACTCGAATTTACACTAACCACAGTGCCCTTATAACCAGAAGACAGCAGTATTTACTCACATTTGATTTGTGGCAGACGGCAGGGAATAGACAACATGGTGCTACAACCTCAGGTTATTTGTTTAAAGTGTATTAATGTACGGTAGGACTAAAAACTGCCTCCGTGGCCTAGTGTTATGGGCGTGTGCTTTAGAAACTGGTAGTCTGGGTTCGAACCCTGCGGGGGCTCAACAAATTTTCGTTCTTGTTTCCTAGTTGGTTAGGGCAATTTAGGCTGATTACCCAATTATCTGAAAATTAAGATGATCGGATGATGATGAAGTCGGATGTGCATGTAAAAAGTCGGTCCAACCCGCATTGAACTAGCGTGGTGGGATACGGTCCAGAAACCCCCCAATGGGAGGCCTATGTTCAACAATGGAATCACAGGCTGATGATGTGTGTGTGTGATGTGAGGACTAAAATACTTTACGTTTTAATTAGTCATTAGTTGTCTAGAAAAACCTATACGGAATGTAAATAGATGGCAATATTAAATGATTTTATTATTTCTACTCTCGTGTCTTTTTTTTTGTTGTAATTTAATTTCTCGAGCTCATTTGTCTTTCTGAAAGATGATGACTGTACAGAGCATAAAGCGATTTAAGTAAATGCGATTTAATAAGTTCGACCCAAAAAAAGATAAGAAATGTTAATAACACATTCAAAATTTTTAGTAATTAGCAGAACACATTAAAACAACGTATTATTTTATTTCCGCGCATTTTTTTAGTACCATATTTTTCTTTGAATAAAACGAGTAATACTTTATCCTATATTGAAATACCGATTTTTTAATCGTAGCTTTAATACACCATACACATAATGACGGGTAAGATAAATCTGTAAACTGTTTTACTTATCGTGTATAGTATTCGCGTAAGCAAACAGAAAGTGTTTTGTAAAAGAAAACATTTATTTCCATTCATTTTATGACTTGTACCATACACCTCGCTCACACTCATAACTTGTGCCACAACCTATAGCATAGTAGCCTTGACCGAACGTTGCGTCCACTGACGTAACGGGTCGACGAACTTGTCGACTATCATTTCTTCGGACGCCTTTGAATATTGGACTTGGATCTGTATGCGCGATTCGTACTTGTTTCGACAGTGAATACAAAATACTTAAGTTTTCAAATATGCGGGAAAGATTTTGCTTCAACTTTTAATGTGTTTCTTTTTATATATTATTGTAAAAAAGGCGTATTTGTAAACAAATTAGTGTCCAAACTAATTAAATATTAACCAAAACTCAATATAGTTAATACGAAGCCATATAACTAATATAAAAACTGAAAAAAAATATTGTATGAGCTTTGATGAAGTAGCAGCTTTGGACTTTGTAAGATAATATTATTTATTACATATTAACATATTTTTGATTCTTATACAAATACTTACCCTCTTCGAAAGTTCTTGCTGCTTCACGCAGCTCTCCGGGCTCGAACTTTACATTTAATTTTTCTTCCCCTTTCGCATCCCTAAAAGACAGGAATTAATTAGCCAGTAAAATTTAATAATATACGATTAGGTTTGTTCACGTCCACATGAAAACCGCACATCAACAAACGTGTACGAAAACAATTCATTGTTGGTAAAAGATTATATTTAAAATGAATGTTAAATTAACCATTCTAGTAGACTGCAAAAAATAAAAAAGTGAAGTCTACTTTAATCAATATTAATAAAGATTTGAGTTTGTGACAGAAATAAGGCGGCTGGAAGTTAGATACCTACTAAGGAGGTATGATGCTCGTATCTATGCACACCTGAGAGAGATCAGGCGTAAATGCCAATTTCGCATCTCCAAGTCGTGAATCTTCTACTTATTAGGCATCAAAAACAATAGTTAAGATTCAGGTGGCTTTTGTTTCAATTCAACGTAATGTCATGCTCTTATTTTTTAATGTCTTTGATAACTTTCAACAAAAAAGTATTAACCCGATTTAGTATTAACGTTATTACTTGTAAGAAATAGAGCAACAAGGTTCGTAAAGTAAAATAAGCACGACTTATTCACTATTACTGATACATAATACGCTCATTCATATTTTTAATCTCATTATCACCAGCGAATTAAAAAGAGAATGTAGTTTAATCCTTTGACTAATGATAGTTAATCTAAGGAAGAAAAGCGATTCGATATGAATTTTGTATGAAGTGAATTGCGTTATTGTCTTTATACCTACTATAATTATTTGTAATTTTAATTAAATCTATTTGTCAGAAGTCCTACTATACTTTAATTTTATTAATACTTAATAATAATTTTTTATTCCAAAATAAAAAAAAAGTTAAATATTATTTTATTATTTAAAAAAGAATCAAATAACTTAAGTAGCTCTGTAGGTATTATAGTTTCGTGTTTTGAATTTTAATTATTCCTACTAGTTTAAATATCAAAAATAACTACTATTAAAAAATTGAATGTGTTACTTTATTTATTCTCATAACAAAATTAGCCTTTGAAGAAATCTGTACCCAAATTTTATAAATTTTATTGATTAAGGCGTTACTACGTTTTAATGTGACTAGCGCCTAAGTACAACAGTAAAAATAGACTGATATCCTCTGATCGTAATAAATATATTCACTTGTAAACACCTAAATAATTATTATTTGAATGTACGACAGTTAGCTTACCTTTCTATTGCGACACCCGTGAATAGCTCGATCTTCCCATCGTCCTCGGTGGCACCTGGCGCTGCGCTGCATGCCACCGCGAAAAAGAGAACAGCATATAGCACTTTCATTGTGGTTACTAAATCGTCCTTCTTAGTCTGCGGTCGAGGACAAAGTGACAACCACCCGGGATGACCGGGTTTATATACGAACTGGGAACACGGATACCCAAAGTACTCCTACGGATTACGCTTAGTGTTGCTTAGGGTAAAATTGATCTTGATACTTGAATATGACTGATATATATATAGTGTGTTCATTGACTGATGTCACAAAATATAATAATTATATATGGGCAGCACAGTATTAATTGTCATCTATTGATAAGTTTTTGAAAGCCTTAAATATATCAACGTCTAAAATAGGTATCAACCTATCATTACTTTATTACAAACGTAAACAACTAAATATGGTTCATAATTAGTTATAATTTAATTATGTAACTTAATATATTAGATACAATTATTAATAATAAGAAATAAGTAATATAACGATTTATTAGTAACAAATATCAAGATTACACGGTCCATATTCTATAATATTCATTCATACATTTGTATATACAATGAAGGGTTTGGTGAATAATGAGAGCACGTGTGGTAGGGATAATCTTCAAACATTATCTATAATACGATAGGTTTGAATTTTGATTGATTAAAATTAAAAAAATTACAATCCAATAATATATAAAAGATAATATTTGTGTTTGTTTATTTTAAAATATTAAAAATGTTTTCAAATTAAGATAAGTTATGGATGAAGTAAATTCAAGTTTATAAACAATATTTTTCAGGTTTTCATCCTTCTAAACCATAAGGAAACTATATCGTCGTACGTTTTCGTTTTATGATGTAGTGAAATTTGTTTATAAGAGCCATTGTAACACTTGGCAGGCAGACAACAATTCATACATTCTGTGCCGTCAACAAATTTGATTTTATCGTACTTTCCTTATAACTTGTGATTTTGCCCACATAAATTCAAACGGGAAATTTTTAAACGATATTAAGAATGCCGTTTGAGGTTTATGCCTTTTTGTTTATGAAATTTATGTATCAATTTTACATCTGCTGAAACAGAAATTTTGTATATGTTTTCAAATGTATGTGTATAACGGATGTGTAAGGATTATATAGAACTTAAAATAATACCTCGGCACAAATCGTTAATATGTCGCAACAATGTAGTAGCATTTTGAATGATACAAATCTATAATTTGGTTATAAAGTATTGTACTTTATATCATATATTGTATAAAATAAATAGATTTCTACACATTTCTATACGTTTTATCTACTTAAAAACTGTTTCGTCTTTATATTAAAGGCAAATTAACTACTAAAGTTTAACCTAACACTAAAAAGATCATTAAGATAAATGAACTTAACGTTTTACTTAATTTCTGGTAATCAAACAAGTTAGTAAGTTCGTTAACCTTAAACTTCAGTCATTGCACTTAAGATAAACTTGAAGGAGAGTCGAGCTTTTCTCATCTTAAAAACGGGTCAAGGACATCCTACTTTCTCCAGTAGATAAAGTTACGTTCATAGAACTTCATAAAAGTATATTAAACAGGAAGTGCACTTTTTAAAATAAAAATTGTTAAAATATATTGAATAAAAAATACATGTCACCTTTAGCAAAATATTTATTCCATACCAAAGTTTACATAAAAAAACGTTATGTTTGTTAAAGCATACAAAATTGACATAATATATTGTTTGTAAAGACGGTGTTTTTTATTTCTTGAAACTGCAGGACGTGTAGGACACATACTATGGTACATAATATGGTATCGTATTTCTTGATGCCATGCTATTCTAACACAGACGTTATGAAGGAAACTAACATTACCTCGAACTTGACGTAATGCGCGGAGGTAATGAGATGTTACTATTACTTATCTAGTTTATCACAATATTAGTTATAGCCTTTAGTGCTCAACTTTGTTAGTTCACTTCTGTTTTCCACCCATAATAATATAGTTGTATTTTTTTTTAATAATAAATTTGTCTTAATAGTTTCTTGTCAAGCCATCCCTTATTTTGAACTCATAACCTAAAAATTTTGATAGCCTTTAAATTTAACCTATAAATAATGTAAATCAATTAACCTATAAATATTACCCATGAATTTGTTGTACTAGAAAATCTTTATAATTGAATATTGGCTAACAATGGTAGGAGCGAAAAATAAAATCATGGAAAAACTTTCTTATATTCTCTTCTTATCCTAATTCAGTATAAAAGTGAGTTTTTTAATTGAAATATTTATGATCTATTGTATTTATCTTAAGAAAGGATGACAATAGTTTAACCGATGTCCTGATTTTAGTGAGATGTAATAAATAATAGTTTCGATATAATAAAAAACATCTCAAGTGAACAGATCCTTAGCTTTGATCAAGCAATGGGAGTCCCAAGGTCATGACAATGAACTAGGCGATACCTTACTTTCTATTTGAACTGTACGAGCTATCTGTAAGTGATTGAATGCTCCCTTTGATTACACAACTCCTAAAAGTATTTCCATGGTGTTCAATAAAAATTTTGCAAATAAGACTGATATTGAAAAATCTATGCAAAGTTATTTGGTTGAAGGAGTTCAACAAATTATCCATCGCCGAAATTGGTCAATAATAAATGAAACAGATAATTAAAATATTTATAGCTTTTTTATTAACATTTTGTTACCACATTGTTTATTTCCGTATTGAGAGGAGAATAACTTCTTATAAGTCCTATTAGAACTAAATACTAAATCTTAGACCTTAAGTTATATTTAAGCTCTTTCGTAGAACTTGGTGACAAACATATCCGAATCTAAATAAAATTAGACATGAATTCCATGTAAACAAATAAAAATTTAGCGTAGCAGTTCTCATTGATGGACTTATATCAAAAAGTGGCAATACATGTTAAATTGTTTTTGAATATATATTTGGTCTATCGAAATGTGAGTGATTATCTGTACCTAAATCTTTGTCTAAGTACCTAAATCTAAGTTGGTGGTTTACAGTTATATCTACTAGAAATAGGCTCCTAGTAAGCATAGGCATGAAATGCTAGAATTTTAAGATAACTTTAGCGATTTAAAAGTGGCGACTAAATGAATTGACTTAACAAACTTGGCCAAGCGTAAAATTAGTGCAAGACCTCAATATACCCTAAGCTCACTATGCGTAAATCAGATAAATAATAAGCAGTGGCCAGTTAATGCTTTAACAACAACAAGACGAATAATGCCACAGTCCTTCCTGTAACCATGGAACTTGCAAAGATGCTAAAGCGCCTAGAATAAAAAATTAAATACTAAAAAATCCCTAAAGGCTTTTATTAAATTATGTAATGGGTGCGTTTGAATTTAACCTTTTTAAATTTATTATCTAAATTGATTGCAGTTTAGTTGCCTGTGGAGTTCAGATGCCTATCGTAATAACTGATATTTAAGTAAATCTGAATCGATAAGAAGCCGACCTTATGATATGTAAGGAAAATGGCTAGGTGAAAGAAATAATTTTATTATATTAATCCTTTAAGGCATCGGTAAATAGTTTCCTTTACTATAATTATCGTCATAATAAATATGATCTTCGCTTTTTGTTGGCACATGAATTATTTCGACTTGGGTTTTGGAGTCGTCTTTCCGATTCTGGTATCCTTGTGATCGATCAAACATGCCTTTAAGACTAAGTATAGACGCAAGGGCAGTTGAAAAAAAGCCCATCATGAGACCTGTAAGAAAAATACCAAAGTTTATTATTATTGGGTTTTTATGTGTTTTGTGCAAGGATTTAAACAACATATATTTTGTCGTAAACTCCATAGTTTGATTCATAGTTTTTAAAACATTTGAATAGTTGCTAGTGCAGGTAAGTGAAAAATAACGATAAATAAAGAGTTTCATTTGGTAAAATAAAAACGTAATATGTTGTAACGCTTTAGATTTTTTTGAATTTTCTGGTAAGAGGTGCCTTAGCAGTGTTATGTTACAAAAATAATATTTGAATAATAACATATATACAAAATACATTGAAATATTCAGAGGCCAAAAAATATACTCTCTAAATTAATTTACCTTTGGCAGAAATGAATGCGAGAGCCTTTAATGCAATCGGAATCAACAGACTTTTGGCTGCCAACAAACCTAAAATTAAAGGAACCATGTATTTACTGTGCATCTTGATTTGGTTGCGTCGATTTTTCTTTCCTTTCTTCTTAAAAACCTTTAAAATGCAATTCTTAACTTTGCCAACGCGTGTGTGCTTCTTTCTGATTTTTTTATCACTCCTCTCTCCCTTTTCGGTTTTCTTAAGAATTTTCGTGTCGGACTTGTATGCTGGTGAGGAAGCTTAAATCATAAATAATTATGGGAAATATAAACGTAAAATCTACAAATAGAGTATTTGTTTTATTTATTTTTCTTTTTGCACTATTTGGGAGGTTATGTAAAATTTACCGTGGATGCTCTTAAGTTACAATATTAGAATAACAAAATCTATAAGTAGGGGTATATTTTGAGATACTATTTCAGTACGAGTTAGCAAATATCGTTTTTTTTTATAAATAACAATAAATACACTATAGACATACATAAACATAAATATGGCTATATAAATATATGCTTACTTATGCATATATAAATATATACATATACATGTACACAAATATGGCTATAAATACATAATCCCAAACGATTATTTATCAAAAAAATAACGTTACGGGTACACAATATGGAAAAATACTTTTAGTGTCCATAATATTATTATTATAATGGTTGTACTATATACAGAAACTACTACTATATAAAATATTAACAGGATCTTCCAGAACCAGTTACATACCTCGGAGTGACCTCTTTTCGAAAGGTGTAAATACCCAATTAAGATGCGGTCCCTCACCAAAACTCTTATTTGCTAGGTGTTCTTCATTAGATAATCCAAAATTAAACAAAGTTTCGGTCTTTACTATACCATAGTTACGTGAGTTATCTAATACCATTTCAGATGGGTAAGGCATCATGTTGAGTAACTAAAATATTCATACAAACACTCTTTAAGACCACTTTAAATGTCGAAAGTAAAGCCACGAGCCATGAAATATTGTAAGTTGATGAGTGGATATAACTGTATTTAATATTTATCATACAGTCCCAACTACCACAGGTTAAACTATGACACGAAATGTAGTGTCATTCTGTTTTATATGGCAATAACTAGTTCACTGTATGCTATCAAGCGTTACACTTTAATTCATAGTCAGGTGTTTGTCCACTTAATTAGTAATTAAAACGGCTAATGTGCCATTGCTAGAAAGTTTATAGGTTACGAATTGTCTACGGTCTAATACCACTTGTGTTGATTTATATAAATTATTATTTATCATGATCTTAGTAAAATAATAATAAGCAATATGCTAGTATCCAGTTAGAAATAGCGTATGTCTACAGAAACAAGAGGCAGTGGAGGTTATCATAGACATCAGAATCATAAAATTAACTCTAGACTTCAAGATCCTATATTTCTTGGATTATTCTAAGTTGCTATATGTTGAATACCTTTATCGACTTTTCAGCATCCATGATCTTAGTTGAAACGAGATTGATACAGACTCGAGTAATTATTCCAACTTGTCCTGAGGAAGGACCTCCGATAGGTCCGAAACTAGTCGGCACCAATACCGATTTCATGTGATTTTAGCCCTTTGTAGTATATATTTTAAACCCATAGTCTCAGGCAGACTAAGATAGTATCTGTATGTATCTCACTGTTTTTGGAATAACCGTTTGGTCTTTTGTTTGTGCAAGCTAGACTGAGATTGTGGTGTCTCTTAATTGGAATAGAAAGACATGTCAAGTTTTAAATAAAAACCATGAAGGTTATTCTAAAAACATTGAGATACAGACACATACCAGCTTAGTCTACCCATTATCATCGGTGCTGGAAAGAATCCGAAACGTCGAGAATAAATATATGTAGCTTACGCAAAAATCCGTAAAATAGTACATTCAAAATGAGTAATAAATAAAATAAATAATTATGAATAATAATTTCCTTAAAATAAGTATAGAAAACCCATGCTTGTAAAGGGCTCTATATCATGTTGTAAGGGACATATATCTTAGCACTCATAGCCCCTGGATGGAAGATTCGGAAATCGCTAATAATAAGACGACAGATACATTTAGGCCGTATGTAAGAATATCCAGGTACGTCGCTGTGAAGCGTTGTTATTAGTGATGGTCTTAGTAAATGCAAATATAATTTAACAATTCTTTGGCCCAGAAGAGATGGGTAAGGTTCTATTCATATGCTTTTGGATCGTGGTGGTCAGATGCCAATCGCTTTGGATTTTTAAAATATGGATAAATGAGGACTAAAATTACTCACCCCATGATATCTTGAGAAAACGATTAAGACTTTAACTATTTTAACGGTATAATGTCCTAACGCCCAGTACTAAGTAGGAACGTGGCTGATATAAATACCATTATTGTACTTAGAGCAGAAGTAAGAGCTTAGAAAGTTTTAAACTTTGCCACTCAAATCATTACGAAAATTAAAAGTTCTTTAACTACAAATCTTAAAATTAATCCAGCCCACACCTGCCATTTTGCGATCGTCATCACTATGTTTGCCAAGACTTGGTCTCTAATCTAGAACTTTCTGACTCCATCGGTCGTCAGGTCCATGGCATATGACCAGTCCACGCCACTTCATCTTAGTTACCCGGTAGGCTATATCGGTGACTTTGGTTCTCTGACGGATCACATCATTTTGATGCAGTCCTTCAGCGATACTGCGAGCATAACCCTGTCCAAGGCTCACCTTACAGGTGCAATGCTGATAACCAGTACCCTTGCCCAGCTCCATGCGCCGTAAATCTTGTAATATCTTGGATAAACTCCTAGCTATATTTATTTATATATTTTTTTAAATTGCTTAATTGGATAAGGATTAATGCTGTATTGCCTAAAATTATTTCTCTTTCGTAAATTAACTATTTGTAAGATGAGAAAGGGTTCGTGAGGGTTATCCTTTAATAGTAACTTTAATAACAAACAAAGTTAAGTACTTTTTGTGGGCCTTTTATGTTGTAAAATACTATAATACATTACTTTAATTGATCTCGTAGGATTCGGCAGTATGTGCAATGAAAGCGCGAAAAATGTGTTTTTACCGTTATCACATTAAACACATCCATAATTGTAAGAGTTATTTTCTGAGATGTAATAAAATTCTTCTTGAATCACTTTATAAATTAGGTATAATTATTGGTTCTGAAACCCATTGTTTAATTTTTATGATTTAAGCGTACATAAGGAAGGGCAGATACAAAATGATTTTGTTTCACGACCAATTAAATAGGAATACATTATCAGCTTGCGTTAATCCACTGCCGGACATCGGCCTCCCTAATGCACGCCTTCGCCATTTAGAGGGTTCTTGAACTGTATCCCACCACGCTGATACAATGCGGGTTGGTGGATGTAACGACTTTTCACATGCCCATCCGACGCATGGATCATCTTTCTGTTCAGACAATTGGGTGATCGGCCCAAATTGCCTAGCCAACTAGAAAACAAGAAAGAAAATTTGTTGACTCTCCGAGGATTTAAACTTATAACCTCCAGTTTCTAAAGCACACGCCCTCACCACTAGACTACGGAGGCAGTTAATAGGATTAGATAGAGAATAACATGCATGTCAACATAGATCTAAATTATTTGTTATCAGTAACTTGTATTCAACAACTTTATAGGTAAGGATTCCGTCGCATTTGAGCATAACAATGCGTACATTTATGATGATATGAGACTGATTTTATGATTATATTTTTATATAGAATAAAATATTTATTATAGCAATCTCCTAATTGGAACATTAATGACTTAAAATAGTGTCTCTATCAAATTTACTATCAGCTTTCAAAGGTGACATCTGAACTTCTCAACTTATCGACCTCACAGGACTTCCTTTCATTAAAAGAGTTAAAAACCAACCACCGATTGTGTTAGTTGTTTTAATTCTGATATTTTGTTATTATTTTATGAATTAAAGATTATTTTAATCACATCTGTTTATTATAAAGAAGAAAAAGAAAAAGAGTCCTAGATAAATTTTGAAGTTACATTGAAATGAAAACATTTTAAATTTTTTATATAAATTTTTGCACTAACTGTACAGAAGCAGCCCATAGCATTTTCTGTGAAACAATATTTGTGCGATGCCTAGATTAAAATTGGGTACCTATAAGTCTACTGGTGTTTTATATCTATGTTATTTTATTCAAATATTATTTTATTGTAAATATAGTCATCTTTTCACAGGAGACTGCCAGTACTAAGAATACACTACTATAGTTTGTTTTATAGTACTTCGTTGCCAACGTAACTATTAAGTAACCGAGACGGTATACGATAGTTTGTCAATCACAGAACTTGCTTCACAAATCAAAAGTCATGGATTAGTAACCTGCGGGTAAAGAACTATATAGTAAGAGCAATAGGCCAATCCCTCCATATCCCAAAACATAAGTTGATTAACGCGTTGTATGGGTATGCCAATCCTTATGCATTAATCATCTATCGAATGCAAATTACTCTTTGCGCTGTAGAGGACAGATGCCATTAGCTTGGCGTAACCACTATTTATTTAGACAAATCTGGCAAAAACTTGTAAAAACGGGTACTACATTTGCAGAGGGTAACATTAGCAATGAATATTACTGTTCATTTGTAACATTCTAGATTTTTTTTAAATAGGCCTGCTCTTAATGTTTTTTTCTGTAGTTAAGTTACTATGATATTAGTTATATATGTACCTATTGTTCTATATATTTGTGTATTAGGCATAAATTTTCAGTTCTATCTGAGTTCCAGTTCAGTTCAGTTCCACCATAACTTTGTCTCATCATTATTACATGATACTGACAGGAACTTTGATACCATCAGTATCAAATTATTAATAATTTGTTTCAAAAGGCTATGTGTATAAAGTATATTTATAAAGGAAGTTTATTATGGGGTCTGTTAACTGTATACTTTGCTAAAAGTGCTGATTGCCCCTAAAGAGTGATATTCAGGAATAGTACTCAAAAAAAGTACATTTGAGAAAATGACATAGCAAAATACAGAACAAGTCTTATAAAGTTTATATCATTTGGCATAAGTGTTGTTAAATACAAAATAAAAAATAATGGTAACTACATCTATGCTTTCCTAATTTATTTCGCTAAAAGTGTTGACTACACATAAATAACTTAAATTTATTTAATTCTTACATAAATTATTTACAATAGTAAAAAAATATGAAAGTTAGAAATGTAATGCAGATATAATAACGTATGAAAAAAAAGATGTCCCTCGTAAGACTAGAAATATATTGTAGCGGAATTCGATATTTCAGTAACAACTTGGCGTAGTTTTTAATTAAGAGTTGAGCACAGATTATATTTTCTATCTAACTTATATGAAATGGCATCTACGAGTATCCGTCAACTCTATTTAATCTATCAGTAACCTCCTTTCTGCAGTCCCATGACCGCGGCGAATAAAGCAAAAAAATCCAGCGAGCCCAGTTGCTCCTACCAACAGCACAAGCCCTGCTATCATAACTGGCACTAGGGCAAAATATTTCAATTTGTAAGCCATTAGCAACGGCATCATATATTTTGTTATTTTCTTTGTTTTCTTCTTGAGCTTATGTTTAATTTTGTGAGCGGTGTGACTGCCTTTGCGTTTATCTGCTTCGTCAGCTACGTCGTATTCGCCTTCTTCTTCCTCCTCTTCCTCTTCTTCTGGCTCCTCCTCTTCATCCTCGGCTCCTAGGACATCTGAAACGTTAAAAAAATGTGTTTATAAACAAATAAGCGGTATGGTTCTAGATTGTTGATAAAATGGCTTAGGATAACTAGTATGCAACAGAAGCTAGGTGCATATCATTGACATAAATCTTAATAACAGCTTATAACAACGGTCGAGTTTGTTTCTCTTTAAAGATAACACGCAAATTTTATTGGGTTTACTGTACGAGCAAAAATGTATACCATATGAGCGCATAAATTTCTAAATCTCTAATGTCATAATTATAGCTGCTATCAGCTTTGACTAAGTATCAGATGTAACGGTACGTTTAAGGTATTAAATTATAATATTGATTCCTAAAGAATAACTGCCTTATAACTGTTTATCCAAATGAGAAGTAAAAGTTTAAATTACGGATAACAATATAACAAAATGCCGGAAAAAAGACACATAATCGAACGTATTAAATGAGCAATTTGTTAGTAAAATGAGAAATCAATGAGCGGCAGTAACGCTTAATACCGCGAATGTCATTAAGTTCATTGAATTGTAGCGTGACTTTGCGTACTTACCGACCACGCGATACTGTTATAAGTCATGATAGATATTTACATTTTGCTGACAGCAAGCGGAATAGATTACAAGTTAGGTATCGATGAAATTTTAGGGTCCCGGGGAGAGCGACATGGGCGCTCGACGGTGACGTTATAACGGAGCATAATAATAGAGCGAAAATAGCTATTGCACTGGTATTCCATAAATTGGATCAGATTGATAGGCAATTTGTTCTTAATACTTTTCATTTTGAATTGATACTCAATTTTTTTTATCAATCATCACTGGTTTTCTTATTTATTGTTTGGTGTACAAATTACTACTCTACTAATATATCAATATAAATAACTAGTGTTAATATTTCAAATTGAAGTTATGTTACAAAATACGAAATAAAATAAAAAATATTATTAATATTATTTTCGTCATAATGATATTAAGTTTAAACTTCAACTTTAAACAATTTATAGGAGAGGTCTATAAAACTTTTTATATTATAACCTACTCCCCTATTTAAAATTATTAGGTAATAAACTTCGCACACAAAATAAATAAAATCTTGAAATAGGATTTAATACCTGCGGACATTACACCTAGTATCATCATTATCATTGTTAATTAATAGATTCGTTACGCTAAGTATTTAAGTCTTCGGTAACGTCTGCTGATTGCGCCACTGATTAATATGAATACTGTTTTTACTTACATGACAATGATCTTCTTGACGCGGTTTGTTCCGATAATCCCTCTGGTTTCTCTATAATAGGTTCTTCTTCTTCATCTTCATCTCTTTCTTCAAACTCTGAAGTCCTAATAATCGGTATATCTATTGGTTTAAAATTACCTTCGTGTGATGGGTTATTTAGGGATGCTTTTACAAGATTCTCACTACCTTTCTCTTTGGCAATTTGGTGATAATTACCAGGGAAAAGTATATCAGATTTGTATTCGTCATTTACATGGTTTAGTGAATTATAAATATTCCTCTCAACTTGTTCATGGTCTTTAAGGGGTATCGCTCGTGGCTTAAATCCATACTCGAATTTGGGTATTCCCTTTAAATCTTTCGTGTTTCGCGCAGATATTACGGGGTGGCTCATATAGCTCGGTTGTATGACAACTGACGAAACAGGAACAATAGCTGATCTATCATTCCTAGAAGCGCCTACCAAGGAGATTAGTTTTGTTAAATTATTCTCATAATTTTGGTTCGCGATCGAGAACTTTGCCGCGCATAACACGATGGTTATCCGCCACCACATCTTGCACCTCATCCTGGTTAATTAATTTTTCCTAAGCCAGTGACACGTCACCGATTGCACAATTGCCAATTGTCACTTCACTTTCTTCTGTATAATTGCTATACTGACCCTCACCCCGTCCGTGCCATCATTTTGTTGCAAGCGATCGCGCAAAACTGAATCACTATCGTTGGGCGGCGTTATATTTATACATGTGTAAGTATAAACTTGCGTTTTTCCCGACTGTTCACGGTCCGATGATCTCGCGGAACCCACCAGGTTAGTTGCAATTCCGATATGGACAAAATGTTGAATGGTCCCAAAATAAAAACTGTATGTACGTCGTATGCCTCTATCGAAATACTACGCGCTGCTTCATCCACTAATGATGGCTCATATAGTCATTCGAGACAATAAATTTTCTCTGATGTCTTCGTAGCGAGTAATTTGACAGCTTGTTATGATATCACCATGTTTTGGTCTTATTATCGAGTCACAATTCTTTCGGCGTACTTTCGGAATTTACGTTTTAAGCCCATATTTTTGCTGCACATCACTTTATGCACTTCTCAAAATACTATATTATTAAATTTCGTCTTATGAACTTAATACATTGTTTTGTTAATTTATTGTCGTTGAACAAGCGAATTATACAAATATTTAACCCTTTTTCGTTATCTCTATAATTTAATATATATCTGCACATAATTATAAATTAAGTTGTCATAACTAGCTTTTCAGAAACCTTTTTAGAGCGGAATCCATGAAAGATAACTTACAAGTTTTGGTTGCAGTGATCGATGCATCCGTAACTATATATTTTTAGTGATCGATATGGAGGTAATGTACAATAAAGTTAAATATGTATATGGGGTTTAAAAAGTGTCCATGCCAAATATTAAAAGAAAAATACACTCGTTAACAAGACTCAATTTAGAATAAAAAAGTCAAAGACTTACAATTAATTTTCAGGGGAATAAAACAACCAAGTTCCTACTTCTTCTGTTCCTATTTATGAAATTCCTAACTTTAAAGAACTCATAACATCTTGAAATATAATACTAACTGAAATAAAAGCGCTACTGACTAAATAATATTATTTTTAATGTTGTTTTCAATTTAAATTTGAAGTCAACCAAAACTAAACAAATTTATGAATTCAAATAGGTATTTTCGATTTGACAAATTCCAGCATAAGACTGAATGTCAATGTCACAAAAGCGGTTAAGATTGAGCCTATTAATTTAATAATAAGAGAAAAAGAAGGTATTATAGTACATATTCATCCCTTATCCTTTTTAGGAAAGACATAAATTAATGTTATTCATTATCTTAATAGTTATGATTTAATTACGATAAATGTAAAAAGTAACTTGAGCAGTTATACTAAATTTAAAAAGGCAAAAACATCACCTTTTTCACAGTTGCAATTAGTTTCTTTTCTTAGCTACTTTCTTAAATTATCATGGACCCTTAGGGTAATCGGGACATTAGCCTGTATTGTCTTGACCGATCTCAAAATGGAAGAAAGACCTAAACTACATTACTTGGCCATGGTGACAGGTCATAATCTTTATCTGGTTTTTAGGGAAATTGTTATATTTAGAAATGTATGCGTAGGCATTATATTATTATCAAAATCAGCCTTCTAAAGTCTAGTGCTGGGCATGTGCCATTTTCGATGAGCGCAAACACCGCTGATTCCTATAATTTTAAATACAATAATTTATGTGTTTAAATATACATTTGAGTTCTAGCGACTTAACCTCGTAATGGATCAATCAGTATTTGTGTAATTAAAATAAATACAATTATATCAGAGAGGAATGCCAAATCAAATAAAGAAATATATTTAAATCCTCCTTAATAAATAAGTCTTTTTTCTTTTTTTATCTGTACTGAGCAATGGCTTAATGAGCATCATACAACGTTCCTCTTTATTTGTCACCTAAGCTCCTTAAATAAAAGAATTATTGAAACAGTGCGGAATTTAAGCATGCATATAGTTGTTATAGTTCTGCTTTATAAGAATGATTTAAACTTGTACTGAAAAATATTTATGACCGTATAACAACAATTTAAATACAATGAGCGTAATAATTGTTTTTATTATATTTACAGGTAAACAAACTTATTGGGTGTACTTTTCTTTTGAATCAGCATATTTATTGTTATTGTTATTACATAAAAGGCTACAGACAACTGTTTTTATGAGTGCAAATAAAACCGATGAAATACTCAAAGAATGAAGGAGTACAATTATGTATTACATACAGTCAAATCCTTAGTCAGGCGCGAGACAAACGAAAATAGTGCATTTCTTTTTTTCACAAAAATTTCTATATCAGTTATTTGTTTATTAATTTATCTCGATCTGTATTATAACCGCATATATACCGCAGTAAGGCAGGTATTGCGTGGCCTAGACATCCATTTTTTAACCGAATTTTTATGCTTCTACAGCTGAATTTTTATTAATCCTTAGAAATCGGAGGGTGGGTTCGAATCCTGCGGGGACTTAAATAATTTTCATTGTTGTTTCCTAGTTGGTTAGGGCAATCTGGGCCGATCACCCTATTGTCTGAAAAGTAAGATGATCCATGCGTCGGATGGGCATGTAAAAAGTCGGTCCACCCACCCACGCGCATTGGCCCACCGTGGTGGTATACGGTCCAAATCCCCCTAATGGATAGGGGTGTATTAGGGGAGGCCTATGTTCAGCAGTGGACTATAACAGGCTGATGATGATGATGATGATATTGGGAGTCATAAATTGAATGCATTTTGTCTTTATACCTGCTCGGCAAACTCTACCCTTCCAAAGATCGAATCTGAAAGAATTCTGCGGTTACTTCATTTTCTACAAATAAAAACAATCACCCGAAATGTAATAAAGGTAGTTGTTAAATGCAATAAACAAACTATTCCATTATAAATATAGTTTTTCAGATTTTATCAAGTTTAATTTACTTTACAATTGTTCAAAATTATGCCCGACGTTTCAAAACCCCTCGGGTCGGTCACACGACCGACTATGGACAACAGAAAGTCTTATGTGAACTAGTTTCAAGTAATTTTGGTTCTTTAATATATAAACTTTACATCACTAAGCTCTGATTCTATGTTAGATAATTTGTTATAAATTTTAATACCACTGCATAGAAAAATTATAATTTAATATTATAATGTATAAATCATTTCCAACTTCGCAATTTTGCAAAAATTTCACGAAAACGTTGCTCAGACTACACGCTGCAGACTGCAGACTGCCCTTTCTTCTGTCAAAATGTTGTGTTCAAACCGTCTGCAGATCGCTGTAACAGCATTTCATAAGAAAGAAGAAGTGTAGGAACAAATGGTAGTCGCTGGGCGCCAGCACAAGGCTGCATGGAGGATGGTCTAGAGCTTTCCATTCAAAAGATTTGATGTGATCTTTGGTCCGATTAGCAACACGTGGACGGGCATTATCATGCAGCAAAAAGATACCCTTACTCAACTTGCTACGTCTTTTGTTCTGGATTGCACGACGCAGATTGTTCAATTTCTTAAAATAAGACGCTTAAACTTCACTTTTTTTGGTGATGATAAATGTCACCATTCCATTGATTATTTTTTTGATTATGGTTTGACGTAGGCCACCCATGTTTAGTCACCACTAACAATTTGCTCATTAAGAAGATAACGAAGTCAAAACATTTGTGATACAGAGGTTAACGGGTGAGGAGGCAGAATTTTATGGGGAGGGTCTTCCAAAACTGGCGCCACGTTATGACAGGTTTTAATGTAAAAATAAAATTCTTGCAATAGCTTTGGACGACTTTTTTTAGATCCGAAACGGTACTTACTTCAAAAACATGCTTCGTATATAAAAAAGGAATAGATAGAAAAAAATTAAAACACGTACTCTTTTACGTACTATACAAATATTACATTTAGAAATCTATAAATTATGCTTAATCTTACAATTATACTTATAACTATTTCTATCCATCAATTTTGTTCGCGTATCATGATCGACGGTTACCTATGTGTCATATTGACGCTTTTTAAAATAACATTTTAATACTACAACTACATAGATGGCTTGCAATGTTGCATTTGCTGATACACGCAAACATTATTAAGTCGATTAAGTAGTGCTATAATTATTTATTTTAATTACACAGATCATGGCACCAAGTGATCCATTACGAAGTTAAGCCGTTAGAATTCAAGTGTATATTTTTTCTATGAATTCAAACATAAATTATTTTGTAAGTTATGACAGGAATTGGCCGCGTTTTCACTTATTGGTGGATTTTAAAAGGATAACGATGTCTACGTCTACTACTGTAACAATATTAATAAGAATTTAGATAAGCGTTATGAACCACGACATTACCCAAGAAATAGGTTTTAATTATGCCATGGAACTTTTCAATACCTTTATTTTATGACTGGTCAGGGCAATGTAGTCTGATGTAGCCCGATTACCCTTATGTTTTCATTGAGAAAAAAAGCTGCAAATCTTCGCAAGACAAATATGATATGGGAAGTTAGTTGACTTTTCAAATTTTGTAAAGTACTGCCGACGTTATTTTTTACATTTTTCGTAATAAAATCATAATTACAAAGAATTTAAATACTATTAATGTATAGCTTTATTTTTAAAAGAGATAAATAATGCATCATAGTAACTGAATAATATAATTTATAGCTTTAATTCTTAAAAGCGGTAAATAATGCATCATAGCAACTGAATATTTTTTTTAAATGGAGACTAGTAGCAGATATATAGCCCCTTTTTTAAAAGAATAGGAAATTAAAAGGTGCAAAAATCACAACTAATAGCAAACGCTGACTCAAGCTCAGAGATAGACTTAAACCATGCTCTACATAATTGTACTTCTTGAAATGATCTACAATAAAGTTCACAAGAGTACATAAGTATGTTTTAAGAATAACCCACAATAACCATTTTAATGTAAACAGTTTTGAAAAATTGGAATCAGGTATATTCTTCTAGTCTTATTTAAAGTAATACAGCCAATCCACATGATAGTTAATGTTTTTAAAAATTCTTTATTCTATGCGAATAAAGCATGTCAAACACGAAATTTTTATTAAGAGAAAGCTTTAAAACATATCAGAAATTAAAAATGCTGTGGCAGAATTTACAGGGAAGTTTCATCCATACAACATTTCGTTATACGCTTACGTTGCGCATAATAGTTATGTACTGTTTAAAACTTTTTTGCTTACTTGTTATTAAAGAGATGAACGCCTACATTTACTTTTTAGTGCAAAAAATATCAACGTCAGCCTGTGTTAGTCTAATGCTGGACATAGGCCTCCTCTAATACACGCCTACTCTATTAGGGGGTTTTTGGAACGTGTCCCACCACGCAGGTCCATTGCGGTTGGTGGATGGTGCGACCTTTTTACATGCTCATCCGACGCATGGATCATTTTACTTTTTACACAATTGGGTGATCGGTCTACATTGTCCTAATAAACTAGAAAACAACGATAACACAAAGTTGATGTTGTCTTGCGGGATTCGAACCCACCACTTCCGGTTTATAAAGCCCAATCCAGTTTATAAGAGCCAATACCGCCACGGAAACAGTATATAAAATTATATTGCAGTTATTTATAATATGCATTTTAGTTATTGGGTCAGCTGCTTACATGCTGCATTTAGATGGATTGGTTGTCAGTAAAATTTAAAAGCCATCTACCATTCCTGCAAATGGTCTTGGCAACCGGAACCAACTTTTTTGAACATTGATTACCTCAATTTTCTGGCCAGTGGATGATCGTATTACGTAGCCCTAACTAAGTAGCAAACATTCGGTTTATTTCGTAACGTTCGTAGATCTTGGCAACATAGACATTAGTGGTGATACTCAAAATATTTATCCAAATTTATAACAACAATCATACATATGAATGTTCTTCAGCAATATTTCATGCTCTAAAAGTTAAACTTTTTTTAATTCTTAGTTACTAGATAAAGTGTGCCCTACATTAATTTTTATGTCGAGAAGTTAAGATAGGAGCACTGTGATAACAATACCGCTCACCATCAAGATTAAAATTTTCATTGAATATCGCTTTAGTACAATCCTGATGAAAAACTTAATAACGATTAATTAGCGTGGCTTCCACGTAATTACAGAAAAATTGAGGGATTTCAATTTCAAGCAACTAATCGAACTAAATTGGTCGAATAGTGATCCGCACGACAATTTCTACGACTGTGTGCGCAAAAAAGCTACACTAAAAACAATTCACGTTCATATTAGTCCAGTAGCACGCGTGCACTTAGCGAGTCCTGGCCATGCGAGAAATTAGCCGAAAAAACTAAACAGCGTCGCGGAAGGACTGTCAGTTTGTACAGTGCGTGAGCACGCGTTCAACGGAAACCATTTCCAGAGAATTTAAATAGAGAATACGTGTATCGAAGTGCATTTTAAAAATGGCTTCGTTGTGTGAAGTGGTGTATGTTATGCACGAAATTTGTGTTGGGAAACATTTTTGCAGACAGATTTTTATAATAAGTAATCAGTGTTGAAATATATATCCAGTTTGGTTTTTTTTTTAACTATGCATTTTCTTTTATCCATTTTACTGAAGCTACAGATGTTAGTACGAAATATAGTAAATATTTATTTCATTTTGCAAATACATAAAATACTAGAAGCGATTGTAATATTTGTTGTTGCCTAAGAAAACTTATTATTTCTTCATAGTAAATATGTATCAGTAGTTATGTATTCCCGAGAGACTGAAGACCGCAATAAACGGAGGCGCATCGAGAGGGCTGTTACAGCCAATAATGTGCAACGTCGTCAACCACGACCATTCTGTCAAGAGTGAACGACCAAGGACTTACTGCGTCAAATTAAAGATTTTTACCGGTGGTAGGACCCCTTTTTATAGGGGACTGTCGGGGTGGGTACCACCGTGGTGCCTATTTCTTCCGCAAAGCAGTAGTGTGAAAACACTACTGTTCCGGTTTGAAGGGCACCGTAGCCAGCGTATTTACTGGGTAAACGAGACTTAACATCCTATGTCTCACGGTAGGCAGCGCGTTGGTGATACCAGCATTACCAATGTCTATGGGTGTCGGTGATCACTTTCCATCAGGTGGCCTGACTGCTCGTCTGCCTGCGTAGGCAATAAAAAAAAATCGGTTTCATGATGCCTAAAAATTTTTCATATGAACATGATTATAATATATTCATTATATTACTTAATTATATTACAAAAGCTAAAATCTGTATTTGTGTCTCGCGCAATAAGTAACTTTTCTGATAATTTAATTTATTTATTTTTTAAAAATTAACCAATTCAATTTCCAACTAAAATTGGATAAATATACCGTGTCAAACTTTTTGCCATTTGCATAAAAATTTTTAATAGCACAAAAAGGAACAAAATCAATATCTAATCAGGAATAAATAAATCATATAAAACAAAGAATTAAATGTCTTTTACATATGTTATCTTCATTATTTATACGGGCACCTATTTTATGAACGTAATTCATTAAGTTAAGTATAGATGGCAGTGTTTTATATAAGTTATATAATTCTGAAATTTCATTATAATAAAACTATAACACATATGTCATAACTTTCTTATTTCGATGTCGTTATCAAATTATTGCGTAAGCACCAGTGTTTAAAACATGCAAAAACAAGTGAGTAAACTTATATATATTCTGATAGCTCTATACTAATATCATCTATACTAATGTTATAAAGAGGAAATATTTGTATTTTTCTATGCATTTTAGTAGTTAATACGCTTAAAAACTGTGCCTTTAAAAACATTTTACCTTTAGAAAGCTACATTCACTTTGAATAACATAGCTACTTTTTACTCCAGGAAAATCAATCAAAAATCCACAAATAACACGGGCAGAGCCGCAAATGGACTGCTAGCTGTTTATATATTGACGTCATCAAAGATAAACCTAACTATTGTGAAGTTTGTCCTTAATGCAATTTAAAGAAATAATTTTATTTAACACAACAACATTTGAGAAATGGGCGCGGTAGTGCGCGAAACCATTACCGTGACTTTAACGCACGATATAGCTGTTTCCTGTTCAGTTCAGATGATGTAGTATTATTAGTATTATTAGTAGATTAACGAGTATCATTCCAATTTTAACCAGTAAAAAACTTATTGTATAGCCAAAAAATAATATTACCTCTAAAAGTATGTTATAAACATGGGATAAATTATTTCATCGCGTGTATCGCTATACTAAGACAAAGTTCGTGCTTTGCCCTAGTATAGTAGCATTATCCTTCCTCAATAAAACTTCATTCGTTTTAAACAAGTAAATTTCGAACAAACACGACGAAATTCGTTTATACCTCGTCAATTTAATGATTGAAATATTGTTAGTTACAAAATATAAGCTTTTTTAATAGAATACGTGAACGCTTATTATCACATAATGGTATAATGTTTTATTGCACCAACATCATGGTTTCCCAATTAGTCTCATTTTAATTTAGTTAAAATAAAGTTTTATAGTCATTTACTAAAAATTGTATGTTTACATGACTATAATAAACAGCAATTATAAAATTGGTTCAAGAGAAAATATTTGTTACGAATAAAATTTTGAAGAAATGGATAGTAGAATATCCCTAGAGATAACTTTTTCTGCATAAATACAGAAATACTCCAAATCACGATTATCTGAAGAAGTAAACCAATATCAAAATATAAAAACTTAAGTAAATTTTGTTTTGCTTACATGAATACTACACATAATGATAAAACAGGGTTCGTCTTTATTCATATTGAATTATCGAAAAATATACACAATCATGGGATAGACACATACAATCAGTCCCGTAATCATGGACCTTAAAAATGGTGTGTAACGTTTAGTATATAAACAAAAATAATAGTAATTAACATTAAATATGGCCTTGGTTTTACTCAAGTTCATCCGGAGACCGATGCGTGCAGAAGACTCAGCTAGGCTTTGCACCATTTTCTGGAGGTCCTTTGCGGTCTCAGCCATGATGACGATATCGTCCGCAAATCGCAGATGTCAGATGTACTCGCTTATCACTTTATGCCGTGTCTTTCCCAGTTGAGCTCCTAACAGTTATCTACATCCTGGATTTATCGACCAACTCATTCTCCACCCCGTGCAGGGACTCGAGGAAAGATCAGGTCTCGACGAGTCAAAGCCTTCTCACATAGTCACATGAATGCCATATTGCACAGGGGCTGAGTATGACTCATGGTCTGACGTCAAACCTCGCTCCACAAATGTGTGGAGTGGTTCTCATGTGTCTGTAACCCCTCCGAAACCCGGCCTGTTCTCGAGGCTGCGTTTCGTCAAGTTTTCGTGCAAGACGATTCGAGATGACCCACGAAAACAACTTATATATTAGCCGATAGATTTTCAATAGGGTTTTATCATCTTTTTTGATTAACAATACGACCAAAACCCTGTGCCATGCCTCAGGAGTTCTCCTGGAGAGAAGGTCAAAGTTAAATAAAAGACGGAGTCTCTTAAGGACCGGTTTACCAGAGGCCGTCAAAAGCTCGTCCTCTCCCTTTCAGTTGCTCAAGAGCCCCCTCTATTTCATCTAGGCCGATTTCTGGAAGATCCTCCGACACAAGGCGGGTAAGAGTTGCTCGAGAATACCTTTCAACTGGCCCTGGGTGTGCCGAGTGCGACGCGATAACCTGTCTAAATCTATTAATATGTGATCTTTGTGTAAATACGGGACCGTCTTACCGATTAAGGATTACCAATTACTGTAAGCCACATTGCGTGGTTTTGTATCTCACCTTTATTTTTAATGGACAGGGCGTATTACTAACCATTAGGTGACCGCCATTTTTTTGTCATTGTTTTTCAACAAAAAAATGTTCCGTTTTTCAATTGACATTGACTTGTAGACTTGTTTTGAGCCTGTCCCATGTTCATGAACGCCGGACAGGTTCCTAAACGTCTATAAAACAGTAAGTTAATTTTGTGGATAAAATATAGTAACTAAGCAAAAAACAAATAATTTTATTTAAACTTATAGTAAGTTGAATTTATTCAAGTGGTTTCAGAAAAAATTAACTTCAGCAAGAACAAGAAAAGAGAATTAGTATCTCATCTCCTAAATCATTTATATTATCTACACAAATGTTAGGAGTAAAGGACTTATGATCCTTTTCTTTGCTATAGTTTTAGGTCTCTATTCTTTCATACCTTTTCTCCCTTTTATTAGAAGAAAAAAGTGGACGCAGCATTACTTTTGTCAAAACATTGGTATTTAAAGTGTTTGGTATTTAACATGGCATAATATCTACCCTAGACATGCACTTGTACTTAAAATATTAAAACAAACCTCGATGCATCGGAAGCCATATAGCTCTAAACGCAGAGACAGCTACGTTATCCCATTATTGGGCTTATACTATTATTTAACAGTATTAGTGTTTCCATTTTACAAACGTTGAAAAACATTCAGCTACATCTTGTGCGCGATAACCGGTTTTTTTATAGATAAATTTATTATTGTCGTTAAAAATTAGTTTAACGTGGTCGTGCGCAGCATAAATTTTTATGTTTCTTTTGTAAGTAAAATAAGCTGATGTCCTTGGAGGATCAAATGAAAATGCAGCGCTATGAAAATATTTTCGATATAACTTTACTGTAACGAGTTTTTATATAATCGAAATAATAAATGTCAGCTATACCTGAATTTATAGATAAAACAGTTAACTGATTATAAATCAACGTCAATATTCATTTGCAACTGTTTTTATTTCTGAAGATTTTTGACGATTTTTGTAAAGAGATCAAAGTTTAGAGAATTTGCTTATATTAATAGCACAGTGTCCAGAAAATTAATAAATACATTATGCTTATATTTCTTGTATTGTGACAGCCTTCGGTGGCCCGGCTTTTTATTTACGAGGCTCCTTTTAGGGGCTCACTGCTAATAAGGCTGCGCCCATAGGCCGGCTTTCAGCGTTCTGGACTTGTTCGGGTGATAGCCTGGGCGCTATTGGTCGCTGGGTTCCTTTCTGCAGCTTCAATCACGGTCTCGGTACATCACAGCCCTGTAAAATGCAAAGATGGCGCCCCACAACCTTTTACTTTCCAATGTGTTACAGCTCTCGGCGTCGCTCATCTCTGGTTGGGCATTCTTCCTGCACATGCTGAGTCATCTCTTCGGGAAGAATTTCTACCCATTTCAACTTGAATTTCAACATGGTAGAAATTGAGGAGGAACAAGGACGGTTGCGAGTTCTCTATTTGCATAAAGTTAGCTTGTGGCCTATCAGTGACAGAAATATTTGTACTTCTATCCTGATTTTATGAGCGCTATGTCACGTCAATCGCTGCATTCTTATTAAGAGTCTCATTGTGGAGATTTTTGAAAGTATTTTTTTAAAAATTATTTATGAAAATTATGCTGCCGCAATTTGACGAGCGATTTTTATATATATAAATAAATATATTGTTTTTCTCGCTTGCTTTAAAAAACGATTATAGGATTACAATGCCTTCTAATTTACTAACAAATAATTCATCCATAGAATTCAGGTTACCCTTTGGGTTGCAGAGGTCAAATAACAGTCGCTCTGTAGCTTTATATAGTTTCCGACGACAATATTGGTTGAAGGCCAATGGCCCGCATTATTATCATTAACTATGCCTATTGTTATGAACACAAAGAATATGCGTGGTATTTGATAACAGGTATATTGTAATATAGAAACCTTCGAATAAAAATTGAGCCATTAATATTCATGTCACAGGGACAACCTATAAATATTAACATGTGAAAAGCGATATAATCTGATTATTTTATATTAAATGGTAGCATATGCGAACACTTTAGTTTGGTTTATTATAGCTATATTTTGTAAAGTAATATTATTACAATAGGCGACCCGCTTGGTGTAGTGTTTAGTGACCCCGACTTTTTCGTCAAAGGTTCAATTCCCATCACGGGAAATACATAGTGTTTGTATCTGTTTTACACATATATTATGAAAGAAAAGTAAGTCTATGTATTCATTAGTCATCTAGTTAGCATAGTACAAGCATTGCTTAGTTTAGGGCAAAATTATGTTGTGTTATTTGTCGAGGAATATTATTATTCATTTGAACGTGCTCTAAGTATACATAGGCGGGCTTAATGCCAAAGGCATTTTCAGCTAGTCAACCTTGGGGTGATGCAGAGATGAAAAATGAGGTGCATATATTTTTAAGTTAGAAATAGAGAAATTAATTTAAATATTTACTAATATAACATAAATGCAATAAATATATATATTATTTCTGTTATTATATTATTCAACTCTGTGGCCTACAAGTTTAACCCTTGCTTTAAAACTAGATATCATGGGTTTGAATAATAAAGCAACACTTCTTGTACAAACAGTTTTTTGAAAGCCTCTCTCTCAAAAAGTCTCATGCTATTCGGCTTAAACTATCGTTTTGGCTGAATCTAATGCTTTGTAAAGGGACTACTAATGAAAAAAAAACATAGGCTTTGAAACCACTAAAATGTATTAATAAATAAATTCCTTAAGCATAGAAAACAGTCATTTTTAATACCTATATTTGACACTATTTAATAAAGACTATAATGACAGAATATAAGCACTTGACAATCGTTTGCATTGCAATACATTTCACACCTTCAAATTAACTTAATCAAGTGAAACTCCCTAATGGAGAAGGCGTGTCCAGTGTCCAGCAGTGGACTAGCACAGGCTGATGACGATGATGATATGATGTGTTTAAAAAAACAGTATAGTTGTAAGAAAAGAGGCTCTGTACAAATGGAAATTATCTTAAGTTCTAGTCGAATCACCTCTTTCTTAAAACAAGATGACCTTTTGTCGAAGATTAATAGAAATAAAAAATTAAAAATACTATATATATGCTTAACGTGTCTGTTGAAATCACCGCCTTTCGTTTTGAAATTGTATTGGTGTGTGAAATGCTCTTATCAGTTACAGAAATATTTATAGATCAGTCGATAAAGTTACAAACAAAACAGCACAGATTTAAAATCAAATTTAAAATTCAACAGTGAACGTCTCATACGTTTGGATTCAGTCCTTGGATACATAACTCTAAATATTAATTATCCATTTAATAAATAATAACATTGTAAGAAACATACAGCTAAATGTACGGTATCCATAAATAGATACTGTATTCTCATTATTTCCGACAGTATGTTAAACAGAACTCGCGTTCAATAACATGACCTAATAAATTTGTGATGACGGCAAATTTAACACAAGTCAGAATTATTCGTGTCAGTTAATTTCCTGGACAAAATGACGTATTCATAAAACGTGTAAAGTGATTTGTGTAAAGTTTAAATTATGTTATTCAGAGCTGTTTTTGCTTTTAGTCATTGCAATATACTATTTATTTAAATTCAACTTAGTAACTAGACTGGCTTCTATATTCTATCGATTGTCAGGTTAAAGCCTATAAGAAAAATAACCTATATAAATATTTGAAAATGGAATAGTTCGGATAGTCAAGTTTGAGAACCATTATCAGCCGTCAAAGCACAAAAGATACAACTAATTTGATCTTTTAACTATTTCTCATATAACATAGTAAATTAAACATAATTTGCTATAAGACTTAGTAAAATAACTAATCGGTTTTGTAAGCCGAGTAAGCTAAGTCAGACACGTCGTTATAAGATCTTCTGTCCCATCCACCGCTGCCACCACTACTGCCACCAGAAGACCAGCCATGACTCTCGTAGCCACCGCCTCCATTCTTCTGAGATATAATTTTCTTTATGGCTATAATACCAGCAAGAAGTAGAGCAATCTGGAACAGTAAAAACGGTTATTTGTTAATTTTCAGAATCTATATAACTATGGTTCATGTTAATAGAAACTAAACGAGAACGGTTTCAAAAGATTCTATTTCTTAAGAAAGTATTATAAAAAGAACTTATAACAAATTAAGTTGATAAAATCGCGGATTTTATCCCGACTATTATGGTAATAATATTTCTAACGTTTTAGACCACAGACTAACATCACCTTTAAAAGAAAAGTCATCTAGAATTACCTTTAATTTTTTTCTAAACGTTAAGAACCGTGCTCAGTAGCCGTTTATTACGATAATGGTTACCTTTTATTTGATCTTAAATGTTTATATACATTAATGATCTAATAGTCACAAGATGACATTGTGAATAAAGACAATTTTGATTAAAAGCCTCACAGTTAACGTTTTCCATCAAAGTCAATTTCGTAAGTACTTAAAGCCGCCTTCGAATATGAAAATTGATTCCTTAACGTCATTATGGAGAGTGTACTTATAGCAAAGAACTTAGATAACATAAAAAAACTATATGGTGGTGAGACGAAGATTTTTTAAGCGTAAATCTCTCGATTTTTAAATACAGACTTGTTTTTCTTAATCTCTTAATTAAATCATTGTGTCTAGATTATATATAAAAGGATACAGTCACATTAATATAATTGATTTGTATATATATCGTTTTCTTACAAATAGGCAAGTGGATTTATATATTTGATATAAAACGTTTAAGTAGATATTTAAAAATTCATAAGATAACGTTACAAAGAATTGAAATACATTTTTATAAGAAATCCCAAGATGTGTTTGGATGGTACCTTAATAAACTTAGTCAAAAATTTAAAATTAACGATAAACAATATACTTTTGCGGTATGACTCTTGGTAAAATTAGTGATCAAATAAAAAATATATAGAATCAAAAAAATTAAATGATAGTGTGAAAATGACTATTATAGCTGAATAATTATTATCTAAAATATATAATTTTGTATTGAGGGCGATTTAAAAAAAAATGTTATTCATAGAAATCACATAAGGAACGTCATTTTATTTGGTTAGAGTAAGAAGCAAAACTGAGTTTGTCATTTTTCTTTAAAATATAATAAGTCACCTTTATTTATTCGGAAGATAAAACATTATTTTCAATTCATATTTACGTTGAAACGTAACCTTCGTTATAATCTCTCAAAAATTGGACCGTGACCCAGAAACGTTGATAAACCAATGAATAATAATTACAGACGATTAGTTTGTTATGCTTCTCCTTTTTCCAATTTTTATTTGTACTTTTCTTAGAAGTGAGCTCACATATATTCACAACACATTTATTCATTTTGTTTATTTTACAACATATATTTTAGCAATTTTATATTAAATATCACACTTCGTTTGATATGTGTGAAAATATGTACATGGTAAGTATTTGTATTCAATAAAAAAATTTAACATGTGGTAATCTAGACATTTATTATAAAGCCCTATAATTTCTATTACCACCCTAAGATTTATAGAATAACGTCTCATTAATCAAGTAATTTTACTATTTAAGGTAACATAACAATCTTTTAACGTTTTTCAGGAAATATGAAAAAGGGACAATGTTACCTAAAAATGTAGGTAACATTGTTCCACCCAAACCGATCGCATTTAAATATAATTAAAATATCTAACGTTAAACTAACAAAATGTACCTACTAAATTGTATGTAGTAGTTAAATTTTGGTTGTAAAACACTCACGAGTCGAAAATAGTACACATAAAATTATGTTATCATAACCATTTCTAATGTAACATACAAGAGATTAAATGAATTAGCAGGAAAACAATATAAATAGTACAGATATTTTTTTACTATATCATATGTATTACACGTTAGGTAACCTAAAAAATGTTCATGTTGAATCCACGTGGCTGGTGGTTCTGTTCAAAATCGGTCGAAGTTAATCTCGTGCGGCTTAAAAATTACACAGATAATAAACCGCACGAGATTTACTTAGAACGAGATTAAACTGTATTTTTTTCTTTTCTTCTCGATCGAAATTTGCGCGGGAAACATTGTCTATGGTACGCTAGCGACTGACGCGTCGAATGGCGGGAGCTGTACTGGCTGCAACGCGAAATAGTTCACGATCGAATGATAACGAAACAATCCAGTTGAGAGCGCGCTCGACACCTGGGTTTTTGGGTTCCTTATTCTGCGCGCTATTATTTAAATATGTAGCAATAAAAATGAATTTTATTGTTCGCCACGTCACGAATAACAGATAGATTCTTACATTGAGTATTCTACTCTTGTTCTTCATTTGAGGTATATAAATTTTGTACAGTATTTAGGGCATTGAAAAGTCATGGCGCATGCTATTAACTCTAATTGAGAACTATTTAGTAAATAGGTAATGCTAACATATCCCAGACTTTGCAAACAGTGTGCAACGTAATATAAAGAATCCCCATGGATTTTATGTAAATATTTTAATTAGAAGATTATAAAGTAATGACAATTAGATAGAAAAAGTAAAAAGTTTGACTTATAAATAAATCCTTAAATTTATATGCAAAGGTTATTACTTTAAAATGTAAAACTAGATCTAGCCGTTGCATTTAATTTCCACATATTTACTGATTTTTTGTTGCTTTGTTTGTAAAAGTTCTATGTTTGCTATTCAGTTCCATGAAGCAAAGTGGACCTGTTATATCACACAGAGTAATTAATAAATATATTTAAAAAAAAACATTTTAACACGACCTCGAATTTAAATATTTTTTTTTAAATTAATTGCCCATTTAAAAAACAGCAAACCTTTTCTGTTACCTTTTTGCACCGTAACTATAAAATTTTTGAATACATTTATTTAAAACATGCCATCTGATTATTTTAAAATAATATACCGACGTTTTGTTAGAGCGTTCGAGCCCACTAGCTCACACGCAACTTCAAATATGTCACTTAAAAAATTAAAATCTACTTTCCCGTTTATAAAATATTTCTCTGTTGTAACAACATGCTCTACTTTAATTTATAATAAAGTCATCTAATTTACTTTGAACATTAGGCTATCCAGGAAATAATTTTTAAATTATTGGTCTGATCTATAAACTCTGATGTCATTTAAATGAACTATGGCAGTCGATTAATATAAGAGATCAGCCATTAACGCAGTAGATGTAACAGGCACACAAGTGTGCCTGCAAACGCAATGAAGACATAGGAGTGCACCTAATTTTATCTCTTCATTCACTTATTTAGTCCTATGGGACGAACTACCTTGACCGCTGAGAAGTTAGGCACAGGGCAGACTTTTTACATGCTCAACCGACGCGCGAATCACCATAGTTTACAGAATATTTGATGATAATCACCTTCAAGAAAACATCTATAAAAAATTGTTGGATCCTGTAGGATTGGAACCCAGTTTCTTAATTGCGTATCCATACAATAAGGCCATGAAGACAGCAGCTAACTGTATCAGTTAATTGAAACCTTATGCAAAGTTTCAATATAAAAAAAAAATAATTTTAAGATAGTTTTAGATACTTTTTAAGTGTTTTGCAGGTTTTTTTATAACATTTTAATCATGTTTCTAATTCCAATAAGTTTATATCTTCTTATTCCTTTAAATAATTAGCATAAATTCAAATTAATCTTGTAAGATCTACGTATATCCAGAAAATGTCATTGCATCCATACATTTGCATGTCACGGGTATTTCTATAATAGATCGTAAGCTTTCGCTCGTTAGGTAAAAGGTTAAATGTTAGACGTGTGTCGTGAAAGCGGGATAGTTATGTTGATGATCAGATGGACTCGAAAGATGCTAGCTAGTTTCATCTCAGCCTGTTGTTGCAAATTTAATTCCAGTGTAGCACAAACACATCTGTGTGGAAATTGCGAGAAAACTTGCTAACAGTGAATTGTACTAAATGTGTATCGAGTTAAATTTTGTACATTTGTATATGTTTAAAAATAATTAAATAGTAGATAATGTGTCCCCCAAGTACTATGATTTTCATATGCTTTTAAACAAAAACGAGGGTATGGTGTAAAATTGATAAACACCTGAAATTTTAGGGTTACATATGTCCCATTATGTGTAATATAAAGAGAAAATATTCCTTTACATAGTTAACGTACCAAAACTGTAGTAACGTTAACTTTACTGAAATTGAGGTTTAACAGTTTGTCTTAACTAACGTCTGGTTTTATACATATAAGCTAGAATATTTTATACAAAACCTAAACTTATTAACAGAAAACGAACATTGCGTTGTGCAGACAGTGAATATAATTTATACTAACGACTGTCCGTCTACGGCTCTGCCATGCTATTTTTAGATTTTTGGAATGGATTTTGTGGGGTAACAAATAGCCTTTGTTACTCAAGGATAAATTAGATTTCTAGAAGAGACAGAATATTTCGAATCGGTTCAGTGGTTTCACATCCTATTGAAAATAAACAAACATAACAATCCTTTCTCTATAATATCTATGTAGATGTGATGATGTTTTAAGATATCATAGAAATGAGTTGATATGAATGATACACGTAAAGAAAAATACAAAGCCAAATCTTTAAATTGCAAAACACGCAATACTAAGCAAGCGTGTTATCGTTAAAGATGTTAAATCGATAAGACAGGTATAATTAGTATGTATGATAAAGAAAAGTTAACTAATGCCATAGATATATTCAAACGAAAATTAATTGCTATTGAACACGAGTGGTATCGGGTCTATGCTTAACTAATCACATTAAATTAAGAAGCAATGTACTAGGGACGGCACGAAATCATAATAGATGATCGCGTGTTTTCGTTACCAGTCACACTATTAGATAATAGTTCGATGTTTATTAAAAAACATTGGTAATCTTTCCGTCAGCTGCATTTGTTTTATTATTGAATTGATTGGGGGATACCTCCAGCAAGTATCAGTTCTTGATTTTTCTAGAAATACAGCAGTGCTAAACTCAGGATACTACTGCTTCCTAATTATTTATTTTATTAGCACGATGTTTATAAGAATGTGAACATTTAGTCAACCTTCACTCCAGTTAAAAGTTTTCTAAAAGGATTGATATGATAAAGATTGTAATAAGGACTGTTTTATTAATAGATGTAGCTCAGCAAAGATTAAAGTGATGATGATAGTTTAAACGGAGAAAGGAATTGTTTATATTTTTCTTCAACGATTTGAATACCAAAAATTATTCTGTAGGAAGATAATCGATCAATTTATTGCTTATAGGAAAATAAGCAATAAATTTCGATTCTCACGCGATAGAAAGTAGTTTCATGGATTATTTTAGCGTTTTCAAATTGTATATCCAAATGCCTCGAATTGAGGGGTCTATGCGTTTTAAATTATGGATTAACGCAGCGAGCTTTAAATTCATCGCATCCCGTTTGTTTAATATTTAAAAAGGATTTTTTATCCTTTTATCTAGTTATCACTTAAAGTCTTTAGACCGCAATGTTACTAGTAATTGTCAATTTGAAGATAGACCGTTTTGAAAATATTCGTTAAATTTCCTTCAACTACATTTCTTTATCACTTTCTTATAATATTTCTCCGTTAATACATCTATTTTTACTACTTAAGTTTCGTTATACAGTTCGTTAGCAATATTATTAGTAAATATTTTAGATTAGTGTTGGTACTTATACTTTTATAATACTTTGAAATCTATGAATAAGTAAAACCAATTATTTTTTATTTTTATTAGATTTCTACATTCAGGTACTGTATTTAATTAATAGTGTTTAAATAATATCAGAGATAGAGAGTTTAAATAATATTATCAAAAGAAATTTTAACATACTATATATTTTAAGATAATTTAATAACAACAAATTTAAGTTACTTTGTAATTAAACTAGCTCCGGTGATCTTAAAGGTAAGTTAACATCATTTCAACGTAAACTTGATCAAGTTTACGTTTAAATGAGTCCATTTAGGACTAATTTTAACACCATCATGTTACCATAAAGCTTTTAATATTTCTTCCCGCGAAATAATAAAGATAGAACTGTAAGTTTAATAAACTAATAATTATGCTTACAATGCGCATGGTTTAATCACATTTGGTTGTAGAAATGAGGTCTTGTTTGTCTAAATTTCAAGTTAGAGAAATACTTGTCTGACTGAGACTGTCGGATACCAGCATACAGTACAACTCCTGTTTTTTTTACCATTTCCTAAATTTTACAAATTTGATATCCTTACCTGTTGTTTGCTCACATAACGTCCTATTGTTATGAATGAACTATAACCATAATACATATATTTAAGATTTTTTTTCCAATAATAGCCGATAGTGAAAAAAACCCATATATAATTTCTAGTATCACCAAGATTCTCATTATTGTTCCAGATTTCTTGTGCCCCGTAAACTGTGTCATGTGTCATCGGAAAGTCAGTGTCATCGTCATTAGGTACTTGTATATGTGTCATTGTAACTCGAGGTTTTTACATGAAATGTCATTAGTGATGTATATTTATGTAATGTTAGGTTATACATTCCCCCTCTTGACTAGAGATGTTCAGGCAAAATTTCGCTAATTTGATGTCAAGTGCAATTGAAATGATTGCTTGTTTGTGTGAATTAGAAAGCTCTTTCACTTATTTCAAGAACTTGCGGCTATCACCTAATCAAGTTTCTAAAATATTCATTGTAGCTATAAATAGTCAATAAAACGTACATTTTTTTAAACTTTTGTCTTTTGTCGAGCAAATGAAAAAAAATATACATGAAATATCTATGACACTTTATTTTCATAATTTTTTTTAAATTTTAAGATTATTGTAATGTCAGAAATGTTGTCCGAATATTTTTATCATGCCATTTCGTACATTTATTAAACGTAGTTTTTCCCTTCTGAGTTGTTTCGGCCAAGCATAATGTCAATTTAAATTTATGTATACTTCTAATTCTAGTTTAATTAAAATTTGATTCCAAAAGTGATTTCAAAACTGCTACGATAAAAAGAGCTAGCAAAAATTACTACACAATAAATTGATTCAATAAAATCATAATACTTTACAAACTTTTTACATTTTAAGACTTCAGGGGTACTATTTTGTGAAACAAACGCTAATATATTTATTGTTACGACCTAATCAATCACAGTTAATAGGTAAGCATATTATTTCTCAAATATGTCTCTAGTAATAGGTTTCTACGGCTGCAGTTTATTGAATGGCCTGATTTAAGAGAAGAGCATAATTTAATTAAATTACTTACTTTCTAAATATTAGCTTACAGTGCAGATCGTTGACTGTACTTTACCGTTCTAGAAATGGAATAGAAAATTGTACTTCACACCCAAGGAAGGATTATTCTTATATTATATTGTAACGTATTAAATTATGTTTGTAAAATATATTGTATAGCTTTTATGGTTATAGTTATCCATATATTTGAAGACCCGCTTGGTGAAGTGGTTAGTGACCCTGACTTTTACGCCAATATGTATGGGTTCTATACCCACCACCGGAAAAATATTGTTGGATTTAGTTGTTTAGTAGTTTCGGGACTGTGGGATGTAGTGTTATTCGTCCAGATATATTATATAACTAGCATTTTCCCGTGGTACTTCCAGTAGTACAAATAAAAATCTGTTAAATAGCCTAATAGTAAAAAGGAAAAAAGTGGAAGTCGTATCAAAATAGAACTAGCCAGAACAAACAGACATAGAAACAGAAAAAAAATTGTTTTATGTTGTCTACCAGTTATATATCAAATTATACGTTATTTAAATGTTACAAACAAACACTGCATTTCAATTTATTTGTGAAGATTATTAAATATTTTATGTGTTGTTAATATTTTTTACTTTTATGTATAACCAAATACGTTATATTATTATAATATGATCTATGTCAAAGCTAAACCGAATCTCTTGGTGCTGCCGACAAATCTCGCCGCATAAGTTATTACCCGCTCTACAGTGCGTCATTTGCGTGAACGTGTTGACGTCGATTAAATTCTTTACGCTTTCGTGAGATATTAAACCTATATAACATTTTACGGTGAATGATAAACAGTTGTTTTGATGGCATTGTTGAGAATTTACTACGTAAAGAGTGCATGAAATTTGAACGTGGTGGAATAGTTCTGGGGAAATATTAGGATGAAAATAGTCTTTTTGGTCCGTTCTCTCCTAGTATTACTATTCATGCTTAGTTGTTGTAAGAAAAGAACTCCGTAAAAGTTATGGCTTAATAAAGCAAATTATAAAATCTACAAAGTGATGTTGATAGTGCCTAACAAAATAACTTATTCATTTAGAACTTTTAGTTTTTCAGTGAGTCAAGACAAAAAATTATTTAAAAGTTTAAGAGAACATTCAAAAAAACTGGATGGCGAACTTACTTCCCTGTAAGTTGGAACAGAAAAATTTTGTTTAAGTATCACGAGTTTTATTACTTTAAATGAATTTCACCGGTAACATCGTAGACGATTTTTCATCTTTTAAACATATTTAAACTTTGATAAAAGTGCCTGTACTACATTGTATTTACTAACAACACGTTTGTTTATACTTTTATCATAGAAAAACTAAAAAGAAATCCAGGTAAGTCTGATGTCACCAGACACGTAGCAGTAAGTCGTCGTGGGATACTGAAATAATCTTGACCCACATCAAGTATAAAACGCAGCGATGACAATAGGAAAGACCAACATTATTAAGCGTTTCCCACGATTGTACTACTACTCAATGTTCCCTATAATCGTCGAAGATGCTTCGAGTGTTTTCTTGCAATTACAATTTCTCCATTTATCATAGGTTTCTTACTTTACAATACTAATAGTAATTTAATTCCGTGGTAGTGTTTTACGAAAGTATAAGCTCGTATCGTAGAGATAGTCTCGAATTGAGACAATTTTTTTATGTAATTCATTAATTTAAAATCTGCCATTTAGCTCATATTAGTACCAAAGATAAAGTATGTGCAGAGGACTTAAATAAGACAAGAAAAATGTACTAGATCGTAAATTACAAAATTTCTTTTGATATTTTAGAAACAAGAAACAACAGCGGTGATATTCATAATAACGATTTTAGAAATTTTAGTAGCTATATCTTTACAACAATAAATGCAATTGATGTAGTGTATACTAGAACACAATTTATTTAAATGAAATGGACGTTTTCAATTTAATTTTTTTTATAACATATACAAATTATCTTACCTTAGAAACTATTAAAGCTTTCCCCGCAAGCACGAATAGCCCCGCAATAGCTAGAGGAATCATTGCGGCCAGCTTCATTGCTCCACCCATCATCATCATGCCCATCATCTTCTTCATCTTTCCTCGGCCTGGAAACGTGATAAAATTCACTTTATAAATTACAATATTGTGATAGACTTTCCAGGATTGGCCTCCATCTGAGCTCGTAAGTTGCGAGTCTAATGTCGATAGTACTAGTGGACTTCGATTTCATAGCGTTTATCCGCAAAGATATCCGTGAAATGAGATTAAAATTATTTTGACTTGTAACTGACGATGACATTGCACGCTTTGAATTCTGGATTCTGAGACTAATTCGTATTAGAATTAATTTCATATCGTTTATCGTTTAATAAATCCCTGTAATTCGTACAGTATTATTTGTACCAGTGTGAAATTGTGTTCAATTTTGTTTTCAAACTTGTTCTGAGCTAAAGTTTTTGCAACTTGACTGAAAAAAGAGGAAACTATGATTGCAAGTTCGTATAACAAACTTTTATAATAGCATCAGTATGTCGGCGTCCCGGATGTGTAGAAATAAATGTTTTGTGATACCAACTTTTTATATGTTTTGCGGAAGGATCAACCTCACGTGTATTGGCGAAAACGTAACTAAGTCGGAATCAAAGTTATAATGCGTGCTAAACGTAATGATATTGTTGAACGCTTTCATACGTATCATTTTAATAGTTAACGCGTTGTAATGTAACAATAAATCAATCCAGCTGTTATTAATTTTTCTAAAATAAAAACAACTTCTAAAGTAGTCGTAGAACATTATGATCTAATTTTAGTTACACATTGTTTATTTGTCAAGATAAACGACAAAGGTCATAATTATATATTTAAATGTTTAAGGCACTGTTGGTTGTTTATTTAAACTTAATTATAGCTTATTTTTGATAATCATGGACTAGGAACTGTTTTTACAAATCTAATTTGAACAATATATTGTTTCATTTACTAGCATTGTTTTTGCAAACAAAAGCTAAAGCACATAACAAGGACAGTATTATTTTACGGCTTGCCCCAAAATCCTATCCGAAAAGTAATAATAACATAGTCTGCACGCGAAATTCAAATGATTAATGGCAAAATGATGGCGATGAAACCGCACCATTTAATGTCACGGACACTCCTGCCACGGCATTGGTCAATCCCATAATGAACTTTTACGCAAAAGTGAAATATAAAATGAGTTTGATTGCTCACAATGGGCATCCGTTAGAAAAAGCATTGTCATTAAATTTTATGGTCCCCGGTAGCAATCGTGACTTGCGACAATACCAAGATCAATGAGAAACTTTACCATTAGATATGAACTAGTTTACCTATTATGTGCGGAATAAACGATTGAAAACAATGCCACAGACATTGTTCAGTGGTTTTACTTAATAGCTATCTATAAAGCTTCTTAATGTGCGGTTCTTGAGGTTTCTGAAATCATCTACCATCTATTAAATGAAATAATAGTCGAGAAGAGAGTTAACTAAACTTTTTTATACTAGTATTAAAACAAACTGTAAGAATATAAAAGCATGTACATTACATATTAGTATTAAAAGCGTAAAGGAAAACGGATTTTTTTAAAAGGATTCATTCGTTTTGACCGAAAAAATATTAAAAAAAATACTATTAAAAGGGCACTTATTAAACTCAAACATGAGTTACAAAATGTTGTACTGTTCTTAAAAAATATATTTATAAGCTACGTATTAGGCTGCAGTACTCATTTAAATATTTGGTTTTGAAAAAAGATGGTCATGTAACTGCAATCTGAGTTTCGTAAAGCACAAACGTTTTTATTCCTTTGATGTCTTTTTGTAAATAAGAATAGAAAAGTTATTAGTACATTATCTCAGGTAATAGAACCTGCAAGGCTTTCACTGAAATATCCGGGTTATTTCGATCGGCAAAAGCTCTGATCGTTATATTGCAATCTTGCCTCAGCGATGTAAAAAATTTTAAATGAATAACGTAAATAAAAAATATATATGTTTTAAATGCTAAACAGGTTTTTGTTACAGTGTTACCTTTTATCTTCGTCAGTTAATATTTAAGTTATCTATTCTAGAGTAAAAGATTAGTAATACTATATGAATACACGTATAAACCTTTTACTTATAATAATTTTACTATACAAATATTAATTAGGGAAGAAACAGGTTGTAAACAATAGCTGAAAAGCTGTCTCGCTTGTAACATTACACACTAAAAGTCTTACCTTCTTCCACACCCCTATTTAACTCTTGACCAGACATCTTCGGTAATGAGAATTGTACCGTCCTGGAATTAGCAAAGGAGGCAACTTTGTCCCAGAGCATGGCTGTCAAGGTCTCATCCTTACTCCCCAAGCCTCTTGGTAGATTAGCATCAATGTCGTTTTCACTAATAGGGGGAACTTCAGACCCTGCAGCTTTCACGATATCAACGCCATCAAACACCGGTATGGACTGCATTCTAGCTGCTCGATCGAAGAACAGTATTGCCTTCTTTTTAAACATGGCACAAACCCTTCTGAGTGTTGGCAGTCCTCGTAAATTTTAACCACATACTTCATACCTAAGTCACCTTGCACTTGATCTAGCAAGGCTATTGTAAAAGTGACCAGGAATAGTTTTGTAAACATTTTTTGTGGTAGATGCACGCGGGTTGGGGATATAAAAAAGACTGTAGGTTCGCACGTGAGCGCCTGGCGTATTTATAGGCTATGTAGAGACTATAAAGCATAGCGACTCTTAGATCGGGGGTACAGTCTCTAGGGTGAGTACACATTGCGACGGTCACGAACACTCGTTACTTCTGATGCCTCGGTTTAGTATGAGACGATAACGTTTAGCTTTAGTGTATTGAATGCTTTACTTTTACAGATTAGTGTGAGTACGTAGCGAAATAGAGGATGATTTTAGTTGTTAAGAATTTTATTATCAGATTGTCAATGAGAAATTGTTTAGGACTAAATTTTTATGTATTCTATTATTGTTTAGTGACAAAAAATATTGTAACAGTATTTCTTATATCACAGCAAAAATCTAAACTTATGAAAACAATGCTGATGAAGGCTTATGTTTCTATTTAAAAATGTTGTGTCAAAAGTTAATATATAAAAGAATTGGCGTTTACTTTCGTATGGAAAAATAAATAAAACATTGTAGAATACTCAATATCTTCAACGCTGGTAACATGTTATTATAGCCATGACTAGTTTGAAATATGAATACAGATAGCATGCCGATTGGATTAAACCTACCTGGTACAAAGTACAACTAGTCTTTCACTTCATGCAAATAAATCTGCAGCATTTTCTAGAAACGTTAGATAGGCATCTAAGTTCATTTTATTAAACATACTATAAGGACATTGGACTTTTGAAAGCTTATCATTATATTAAGTCTATCTTTTTATAACTAATTAATCTAAGGAACGATTATTATAATACAACAACAAGCAATTGTTTTCAATAGTCGTATTATACAGCAAAAAAAATTAGGGGTATTTGTATAGTTTTATTATTTTATGTATATATATAAAAGAGATTCCACCTATATATTGACTCATCACGATATCTCTGGAACCATAAGGCGTAGTGACTTGAATTTGGTACCTTTCGCCGAGTAGAGGTCAACTATGAAAAGATTTTACGAAATTGCACCATCAAGAGTGGTTGGAGGGTTGCTAGTTATTTATACTACAATAAACAATAGCTTGCTCTCTCTCTCTCTCTCTTCCTAGCTATGAATCCCACATGGTGGTGGGGTCAGCTTTCCTTGTTTTTCTCATCCAATTCGCTCTATCCCTGATGTCGGCTTTTAGAAACCTGACATTCACTCATGTCTCTCAGCACTACATCTTTCCACCTCGTCTTCGGCCTTCCTCTAGGTCTTTTTCCGGGGATGGAAAATTGCAGTGCTGAGTTTCCTATAAGAGCGAGGCCAGCTCCTTAGATTTCCCAGTTAGTGTTCCTACGTTTATCAAAGCGAAGCGGATCTTTTGGTTACAATTTGGGACTAACGTCGTTACTCGAGACTCGGAAGCCCTCGCATATTGTTCTCAGATGTTGGGCAATGTGTCTGCGCGTCGTTTTTCGGCGACGCCCCATTCGTTATCCTCGGTATATTTGGTAACCTTGCCATGTCTTTCTTTATTATTTGGCGGTTTTGGATTTATTAGTCCTGTACCGATTGCCATCTGACGTACAAAAACCTACTTATTCACTTGGAGTAGGAAAATCCGTGGATGTTTGGTCTTAATCCATATACGGGTATGCATTTACTTAACCGTATGTACTAAGTCTGTTATTCCGCCAAGACGTCGGTCGTCAGATCCTCGTCGAGAAAAATAAACAATAGCTTGCAAATATTTTAATTACGTTTCATATTAAATGTTTATGAAATATACAATGTTGGATGCTGTATACTGATCTTAAGTTAATACATTTTTGTATATCCTTCAGTCTATCTGCGTGGTAATATTTAAATCAATTTTAAACTAAAATTACTAGAACAATTAATTTTCAATTCAATAAATCATACACTCCTATGATAAAATAATTGCTTTGCATGTTTACAAGCCGGAATTCAGTACGTCAAATAAATAAGTTTGTTCTAATTGACGGTAAGCCGTGTTTTCCGTGTTTTACTTCAAAATAATGAAACTGAAAGTACGATAGGAAGCAGAATTTGGAATATTATTTGCACAGACATATAATTTTAACTGGAAAAGTTAAACTGCCTTGTTTTGTTATTTATAATTAATTTCTGTCTCATGACTTTGAGACTTGACTTTCAGTCTCTTTTGTGTTAAAATAATTTTGTATTATTGAAACACAATTAATAAATATTTTACAACCAATCAAGGCATAGCTCATGTTTATTACTATCCACTCTATTTTCATAGTTATTATAAGATTGTATTCTAACAACCAAAATGATTTATCATTTACTGATTTATTCTTTAATAAAAATTAAATGATGGAATTTGAAATTTGAAATTGCTCCTCAAATAAAATCCTTTAAAGTTAGTCTTATTTTCTTCTCGACCTATAGAATCATTATCAAGATTAGATATTAAATATCTTGTATAATATTTTTTACATAAAGTAAATAATTTTAAGGTTTTCATTTCCTAACATTACCATTTTTTTCGAATTTTTAGTTTTATATAGAATTTTTGATTTTTTTATTCATACGTACAGTAAGTTATATTACAAAAAAATACTCTGAAGACTTGGGAAAAGAGGAAAAATGCTTAACTAAACCTTTTCAGGGTCAGGACTGATTGTAGTTCTTACCGCAGAATTTCTCTGTTTTCAGCACCCTAGAACAATCATTACCAGAAACTCCTAAACTCCACTGGGACTTTCGATCTCGCTGTGAGACATTCTTCTTACGACGCCAACTGCAGAAAAATTCATGGTCGTAATTTCGTTCTTCGTTTTGTTGACCTTAAGAAGGCTTTTGATAGTGTTCCACGAAAAGCAATTTGGATTATATAGCGAAACTTTGATGCTCGGAGAAGTTTATCAGACTGCTAAGACTCCTGCATGATGATATGATAAGCCGCTTTGTCGTAGATTCGGAGCAGTAGAAATTTTTTCCCTTTACCTTTGGCGTGTAGCAAGGATTTAAGCTCCTACATGGCTTTCATTATACTTTGCAATTGTCGTTCAAGGAGTATTACAGACTAATCTCATGTAAATCCGCATTCGTTTCGGTTAAAACAACAATATTTTTAAAATTAGCAATGCTCAAGGCCACGTACTTATGTTTGTTACTTATTGATTTATGAGATTGTTTATGCAGATAAACTATGCTTTATGATTCTTGTGAACTGCCTCCGTAGCCTAGTGGTATTGGCGTTTGCTTTAGAAACCGGAGGTCGTGGGTTCGAATCCTGCGGGGACTCAACAAATTTTCGTTGTTGTTTCCTAGTTGGTTAGGACAGTTTGGGCCGATCACCCAATTGTCTGAAAAGTAAGATGATCCATGCGTCGGATGGGCATGTAAAGGCGTCCACCCACCAACCCGCATTGGACCAGCGTGGTAGGATACGGTCCAAAACCCCCTAATGAATAGGGGTGTATTAGGGGAGGCCTATGTCCAGTAGTGGACTATCAAAGGCTGATGATGATGATGATGATGATGATTGTGATTCTTCAGATAGATTTAAGCAACTTATGACTACTTTTTACTAGAACTGCTGTAGTTATGTTCATATAACTAATCACAATCACACTAATCTGACAAGAAAATAATTATGACTGTAAATATCCACGGCAACGAACTTCTACAATTAAAGCTGGTGAAAATACAGAAGCAAATCAACTAATTCCGGTAGCAATAAAATATCACAACATCTTCATACGGATATAAACTGACGAATCAGTTTCACAACTGCATTTTTTGATAAACTCAATCGCAAAGTCTTTAGCTCGCACGACCGCATTTAAAATACAGATGTGCTACGAAAAGCAAAAATCATGGGGATTAGGGCCTATTTCATGTAGAGACGACTTTGTTCGTGGGAAGACGCATCGGATGCATGCCAATTTGATGAACAGCTAAGAGCATATTTTTCTCTGAATTTGAGAAGGGCAAGCGTTAGCATGCTTGATAAGTACTTAGATCTTATAAATGAGAGAAAGATATAAAAGCTGCTCATTGACAGGATTGGATGCATTTTAACAATTCCAAAGTAAAAAGCTAAGAGGAAAGTCGCGGCTTTGAACTCGAGGTTTAACGCGATTAAAAAAATCAGAAAGCATGCCCATCTAGTGGTATAGATAACAATTATTTCAATGGTGTGCTTACCTGTCCATATTGTGTAACTTAAAGATATGTACATTAAAAATATGAAACAATTGGAATATTAAATTAAAATTGAACAATAGTCCAGAAAATATTTTTCTAATACCTTCGTACTTTGCAGTAACAGATAACGGAAATCCTCGTAGAGCAAGTTCAAATAAAGTTTTTTTTCTATATATCATAATGCCGTACCCAACGACGTGGGGGCAAGGATAGATATTTCGAACTCGCATTGACCTTAAAATAATATATCAGCTTTTCAGAACGCTTTCTCACTCTTCTGCAACCCTACGCGCTCTAGCCTTCATTACCGACTTTTTTCTTTTTTACTCAGGAGTCATATTAGCCAAGATATCCAGCAGGCATAATACTTTTAGCCCCTAGTACGAATAGCAGTCTTGTTTTTTATTTTCAAATTATAAAATATGTAGCTTAATTGTACATTCTTTTTGCCGGTTCTTCTCAGGTCAAAGGCACTTTATTCTGAATCAGTGATTGTATTTTTCACAATCTTAAAGCAAATGTACTACTTCTGAATTTATTGACAATTGAATTGGAATAGTACTAGACAGAAATTACAGTGCACGTTTCTGTACTTAAAAAATAAATGCAAACAGAGGAGTACGCCTGTGGTCTTGAAGAGCAATTCATTAATTATATTCAATGACATTTAAGTTATAAATGCTCGATTTAATAAAAAAAAAGTCTTTACAAAAAAGAAAATTAGAACCTCCTTAAAGAATCTTAACATTACTATATACATCATCAGCCTTTGTTAGTCCACTGCTTGACATACGCCTCCCCTAATACACCCCTATCCCTTAGGGGATGATGGACCGTATCCTACCACGCTGGTCCAATGCGGGTTGGTGGTGGACCGACTTTTACATGCCCATCCGACGCATGGATCATCTTACTTTTCAGACATTTGGGTGATCGCCAATGCCTAACCAACTAGAAACAACAATGAAAATTTGTTGCGTCCGCAGGATTCAGAACCACGACCTCCGGTTCCTAAAGCACACGCCCATATCACTAGCTACGAGGCAGTCATTACTATTTAGGCACATACAATAAAACACCTGATTTTTATTATACTATACAGGATATTTCAATACACATCGCGGACATTTCTCGTATTGTACGCGGACGAAGTCGTGGGTAATAGATAGTAATTGTATATGCCTATAATGAAAGGCAAAGTTTCATGGCTTTATCTTCAACAACGATGAATTTCTATGATGACTTTTGGTCCCTTGAAAATTTTAATTACAAAATTGATAGATCAAACACTTTTGGCTACGTATCAATTATCTAAACACAAAATTTCATTTTATATTTTGTGTTTAGATAATTGATTGTCTTATTTTCATAAACTTTCCTCCCCTATTTCAAACTGATCAAAAACTTTTCTCGCGATAATTAATACTCTATGTTCTTTCCTTGAATCCATTCTACGTATTTATCAAATTTTATAGAATATGGTTCAACAGTTTCGACGGTGAAGATGAAAATACAAAAGGACAGACACATCAATAAAGTGATTAATATAATTTCAGGCGTATAGTACAAACATTTAACGTTAGTCACTTGACTTTGAAAGTCTAGTGCTGGATATAGGCCTCCCCTAATACACCCCAATCCATTACGGGGTTTTGGACCGTATCCCACCACACTGGTCCAATGCGGGTTGGTGGTTGGACCGACATTTTTACATGACGCATTGATCGTCTTACTTTTCCAACAATTGGGTGATCGGCCCAAATTGCCCTAACCAACCAGGAAACAACAATGAAAATTTGTTGCGCCCGGCAGGATTCGAACCCACGATCGCCGGTTTGTAAAGCACACGCTCATACCACTAGAACTAGGGTTGCGGAAGCGGAATTCTCCTCCCCTAAAATTTTACTTTAAAAAAAACAATAAAAATTGCTAAGAATTTTTAATTTTTAAAAGTTTGGTATTTTATTTGGAAATAGATATGAAAATCTGTTTTGTTTATATGTTTAAACATTATCTTAAGACTAAGTGATCCTGAACTTTCAAGTCAATTAAAGAAGTTGTTTTGCCAGGAGATAAAATTTTCTAAAGTGAGAGAAAATTCAAAAAAAGTAAAAAAAAATTTCCGCCCTTTTTGCGAAGTGGGTAAGAGGGAATTGCTAGAAATTAATTCATCACTAACCTTCAAAATGGTTTCCAACTGTTTTTGATATCTCACATATTTATAGAAATAATAAATTTTAAAGATAAATTTCGAATCGTACCGTTAAAAATTCTGAATCTACGAAGAAGGAAAATCATCTCCTTAGCACGGCTTACAATCATGTTTTACTCGTGAATGGTTCCACCTACGGAAATATGATAAGAATATTTTATGTTAAATTTTGCCAGTCGACTTTTTATTTATTTTTTTCTCTATTGCATTTTTTTCAAATATTACACAAAAAAAACGTATTTTCGGTCGAAAAATACAATTTCGAAGGGAGAATCCGTACCCCTATAATACAATTTTTTGTGAATTTATTAGTTATGGTACCCCAACTTAGCATTTTAGAATGAAAATTTTAGTCCAAACTGATTATGAGAGAATCCTACTAAATATACAATAATTAATACCAAAAACATAAGTACAGTGAACGTAAGGATATTAATGAATAGCCATTGTTCTCATCAGCTATGGCCATTAACTTACAGTTGATTAGTTATAACATTTTTTGGCCTGCCTTTTTTATGAATGTTCTTTATGTTAAATATAGCCCTAAAACATTATAACAACGTTTACCTGGTTAGTCATTATTGAAAGCAACAACGCGGAAACAATGACAAGATCTAAACAATACAGTTAAGTGGTGGGATAGTCAACAAGCTCAGTTTTAATGGCTATTTAAAAAGATAAATATTCAAAAGCTAATGACCTGGCTTTAGCATGGTTAAGTTCACGGTCACCATATTGTTTTTGCCTTTACTTGAATAAAAAAAAGTTGTTGTTACTGTATAAACTACATGTTTCAGGAATTATATTTTGAACTTAATGTATCAACACTTGCAAATACTTAAAGGACTGATTTACATTAGAAAGTCTTATCAATATAGTTACTTGATTAATTTACGTACTTATTTACTGACGTTTTGACAATGGCCGTAAGGAAAGTTAAATGTTTACTAATTGAAATCAAACTGTCACTGGTTTAATTTTAAATATTCTAAAAGTTTTTATTTTTTTTTTACTTGCTCACAATAACTTTAGATGATTTAAACCATCATTTCACTTCCACTTCTTTTACCAATCATCTATCAGTTAGAGACGCTATTTCTGCACTCAATGGTTTGACGCGACCTTCTGTGGAATCTTTTAAATTTTCTTTCAGTCACTTCTGTGGAGATCAAAATTGCATTCCATAAAATCCAATGCCGTTGGTAGTAATAAAATCAGCCGATGCATCATCGTTCCCATCCTTGATTTCTTTCTCCCAATGCTTAAGCGTATTATTGACCTTTTTCTGCATTTTGGGACTTTCCCATCCTTATAACTTAATGCTATCACCCGGCCACTTCCTAAGTGCTCTAATCCTTCACTTCTCACTCATTATTGACTTATCTCTATTTTGCTCTTCCTGTCTGAGGTTTGGTGTTTATAAACAGCTTTCCTGCTTCATATACAGTAACAAGCTGATAAGTCCTTTGCAATCCGGTTTTAAACCCGGACACAGCACCACCATAGCCCTACTTAAAGTGACTGGCGATATAAAGTCTGGTATGGAAAGGACCATTCTTACAGTTCTGGTTCTTCTTGATTTTACTAACGCCTTTAATACCGTCAGTCTTGAAATCCTTCTCACTATCCTAACTCATTTAATGGTCTCTGAAGAAGTACTCGAATGGTTCGCTTTATACCTTCGAGGTCACCAACAATCGGTCAATGTTGATGAATCATCGTCACGTTGGATGGATATCGGATCTGGTGTTCCTCAAGGCGGTATTCTTTCCCTACTCCTGTTTTCTAAATTTATTTATTTTATCGTCCAAGATCTTCAATGTGCGTATCATCTTCATGCCGATGACTTGCAATTATACGCTCAAGAATCTGCTGACAAACTTTCCGAAGCTATCTTTAAGATAAAAACTGACTTTGATTCTGTCAAGTTGTGGTGTAGCAAGTTTGGGTTGACTGTTAACCCCTCAAAGTGACAAGCAATATTGGTTGGGAGTGGACGCATTTAAGGCAAACTAGACAAAAGAAAAATCTGGGCTTGTTTATTGACTCTTCGATGAGCTAGAATACTCAAATTGCTAGTGTTGTCAAGAGAGTGACAAAGGTTCTGCGATGCCTTTATCTTCTTAAGAACTTTCTGCTCATTACCCTGACCACTCTTCATTCGTTCCTATCACACCGTCCTATATATCTTCTTCTTTCTCGTATCTATGTGATGTCAGTAACAAAAATCGATCGGCACATAATCGTCTCCTTCAATGTTCCATTTACCGTTCTGACTTCATGTACTCTACATTCTTTAATCAGTCTGCTTTAATGGCATAAGCTACCTCTCAAAATCAGGATGGCCAAAAATTATACCACTTTAAAAAAACAACCAAAGAGTACCTTCTTAAAGACTTGCCGAATTTACAGTAATATCGTAATGTATTTATTAATATCTATGGATCATAATATATTGATGTATTTATTTATACAAATATTTATTTATTAATCCCTCCCTATATATATATATATATATACATATATATATACTTTTATCTGTGCACCTCCCCACTTATTATCTCTGCACCACCTAAATGTTGCCTGGGAGAAAATGCCTATGGCAATAAGTCAGCCGCTGTACTTTTTGTGCATAAAGTATAAATAAATAAATAACTACTATTTCCATTGTAAATGTATGGTCCAATTTTACCTTTAATCTTTTCATAAACATACGATTATAAAGAATTGTTGTGAACTGCTGCTGAGAAAAAAATGTTAATTGGACTTTTGTAGTAAACAATTACATTTTTAACTAGAAATAAACAAAGATGGATTAACTTCAAACAGCGTATAACTACTTTGTGCTATATAAGCAGATAATAATGAGCTCTCTGCATGAAACTGTACTGCGATTTCTGCCATCGCATTTTAAATCTCTGATATTTTTTAAGGTATCTATTTTATCAATTTTTTTAAGTAGTACGTTTCATGCACATAGATTAAGGTTCTTTTAAATGTAATAACTTTTATGTTAACCTGAATTAGTAGTACCTTATTCCAAATTTTTATTAATTACATTACATTTTAATTTAATTTTTTAAATTGTTACTGTATTAAAACATATGTATGCTTTCAAGAAATACAATTGTGTAGAAGAGGTTTTAGTCTGTCTCTTAATGTTGAGTCAGCGTTTCCAATTTCCACACGAACACGTTGTCGCTTTGTCGTAACGGTGAGGTTCAGTACCTGCGACCTGGATATCCGTGGAAAATTTAAGAGGAGGCTAGCCTAAAGAATAGGGCCGGCCGTGGAGGAGACTGCTCCGAGCTGATTACATAAGCCAGCTTTGGATGCTCCCTGGAGGATGTGGGAGACGGGTAGAACGGTACGCGTACCGCCTACCTTGTCGTTTGCAACTAAGTTTGAGCCGCAGGGGAGGAGAAGTGTCGGTATCCCTAGGCCGCTCTCCCTATTCGTCGTGACTCGGCGAGGCCTTAGGGGTCGTAGTAGGATGAGACATTTGGTATGGTCTTCGACCTCTCTTTCTTCTGCAGTCAAATCGGAGCTAGCGGCGGGGCATCGAGCATCGGAACATCGAGGCCAACGCTGGCGGCTGGGAGATTTGACCCTATGTAGGCTACAACTCCTGGCTCCATGGCCCCTGACTAATAGATTCGGAGGAGTCAGTTTTCAATCTATAGGATCTTTTTAGTACCACCTTTTAAGGTTGAGCCAGTATTTGCAAACTGATCGTACGGGATTGTGATTATTCACGCCGTAATTTTTTTTATTTCTTAAATATCTATTAAACTACTTTTTACAAAATAATTTAAAAAAATGGGATTACATTTATATTACATGATGCCTATCACCTACCATTTAAAAATAAATGATGAAAATAAAAACTAATAAACAGACCACTAGGGGCGGAGGAAAGAGGAATTTGCTCCGCCCCTAGTGGTTTTATTTTTTGAATTGACTGTTGAAAGTTATATCAAAGGCAAAGGTTAATTTTTTCACTTGTATGAACGTTTATTAAATCAAAGTATACGACACTAAATCTTATCTTTATAAGTACCACGTATATTTACCTTAATATACTTATTTATGAAGCGTGTCAAAAACGTAAGACACGATCTAGCAGCCAACAGTGGATAATATCTGGTGCATTCGTAGCAGTCGCAGTTAATGTTATGACTAGAAAAAAAACGTCAAATTTAGGCCGGAGCAAAAAATTTATTAAATGTTTTCAGTTCTTTAGACAATATTTTATTGTTATAATGAATAATGGATCAGGCTATCTCTAATCGATGCAACAATAATAGAGGGATACCAATTTATTATATTAAAGCTATTTAAAGCGATAAAATTTTATTCCAATACTTATCATTATTAAAATAATAAACTATAAGATACTTTCATAAGTTATTACTATAACTTTTTAATACATTTTTTGCTACCTGATGCATGTATCACGTTTTGTGTTATAGATAAAATTATGTGTTAGAGAAATATTCAACTCGAAACGACATATTTAACCATATAAACATTTATATGTACAGAAATTGGTTAGTTACTCAGACAGAGATATTTGAATAAATTAAAGGATAATATACAAACAGGCTGACCTGTATTATTGACAGTGACATTCACCAACTTAACAATGCTAAAACAACCGCGGCTGGCCAAAGCCAACCATGACACTCACACGAACAGGGCTACAAACATGCACATGCACGCCTCAATACGCGACGATACGATGCAACGATTGCACGCTCTAAAAGATTTATAGATAAATGCCGTTCCCGGTGAAAATAGATAAATGCCAGTGCTCATGTGTTTTCTACACATTTCAATAAGCGCAACCGCCTAGACTGGACACTCGGTGGTCTGTCCAGAAATTTTATTGAAGGGAGAACGATAATTTAAAATTAGAAAATGCAGTACCGCGGGGGTGTCTCCCTGTGTTTGTGCGTCTTCTTCCTCGCTGCGGTTTCCGCTGACACCTTTGGGGCTGGTTTCAAGCTCTTGGGTAAAATTTATGACAGCTGCGAGCGATCTCAAGAAATGCTCAAGTGCTTCAAGATACAAGCAACGAAATTAGCTGAAAGGGCAGCCCGCCTGGAGTCACTTCCACTTATCGACGGCGTCTCTTTGGTTAGGAGGTTAGAACATGATCGCGCTTACCCGTCTTCTCTGCCGGAAGGTGATCTGAATGCGCTGACGTCGGATGAAGTCGACAAATGCCTCCAGCAAGCAGCGTCAAAGCTTATGCAGACACATCGTGTGATTATCTCCCCCGTCAACATCGGGGACGACGTTGGCCGTTCGTTCAACGAGGCAAGGAGCAAACTGAAAAAGATGATCGGTCCGATCATGGCGGGGGTAGCCATAAAAGGTGGCTTCCTCGCAATGGCGTTCCAAGCCATAGCCTTAATAGCAGGGAAAGCTCTGCTTATCGGTAAGATAGCTCTGTTGTTGTCCGCAATCATAGGTTTGAAGAAACTGGTATCAGGTGGCGAGTCTCATGAAAAGACAACTTACGAAATTGTCAAACATCCCCAAGTGTCCCAGACTCATTCATATTCTTCGTCACATTATGGCAGTGACTTCGACACGACTGGCCCCGGTGGACATTACAGGAGGAGCGTAGAGGATGAAGCAGCGGCACAAGATAGAGCTTACAGAGCACACGCTAAAAAACAATAATCTTTAGAAAAGGTATTGAATTTATAATAGATATCAGAATTTAAATGAAACTATTTGGAAATATGATAGCCTCGGAAGGATAAAATATATCAGTTCTGGTTATGTCCGTTTTGAATATTGGTTAACGTCAAATTAATAACACTTATAACAATATATGCTTAGAAGACACGTTTTTTTAGTTCGTTGTATTTATTGTTATTTATGCTTACATATTATGGTTGTTGTAGTAATAAGCGTTCACCGCATTATCACACCGTTCATAATTAGCATGTAAATAAGTATAATTATCATAAACCTAATTACGTAAAATACTAAGCTATGTAATCGAATATAAGGTGTTAGCGTTTTGTTTGAATCTCGCGTTTATTCTGTTAATTAATAATTTTTGTTGTTTAATTAAACGACATATGTAGGCTAGTCGACGGGTACTGTGCATTTCTGTTTTCTTAATGTTCTTTTGTCCAATTTTGTAAAAATAGTACTAGTTTAGATATAGCTTTTAATCATTTAATTTTAAGTGATGGTGCTACGATGGGTATTTATTGTTGTTAATATTTATTTTGAATAGCATTAATAATTCATTGTTCCGCTTTAATTTATGTGGTGGTTACGCGAGTACCTTTTAAGTAAATATGGTTGTTGTGTAAACATAATTTATTATTTTGGAAATATTGTATTCCATTAGATATATTAGGGTATAATGATGAGAAAAATCCTTAGAAATTAAATTATTATGGAGATGACTGTTATAAATCTATATTCCACCTTCGTCATTGTTTTATTTTCATAATACACATCGTCAATAAAACAGGTCAGTAATATCGTATTATTATGTTAAAATAAATTATGCAAGAACAACCTGTATTACTTTTTTTGCTATTCTTACTAAACCATGAACATATATAGTCAATATATTCAAGGAAATGCAGCGTTTCTTTAACATTTTGCTTCCTTTTCTTCCGCGATTTACAAAAAGGTATTAAAAGAAGTTAATTAAATGTAATCCAGCAACCATGCATCAGTTGTTTTAGTAGCGTCCTTCCGTGTGTGGTGTCAAATCACAGGTTTCTTTTAAATCAGATTCCATGTGCTATTTAAAGCATGCCTAATGAGAGCGTTTTATTATCTTACCATATCATTAATATTTAATATTGTGCGTACCAACTGACCTACATATGTATATGCACTAATATCTCACGCTGTATCTACTAAGATACTAGAACATTATTTAGGCTAATATGCTGTTAATCTATATAAAATGCTAAATAAAAACGAAAAAACTCAACGTTTATGGGAATGCATCTATTTTATATTTGGCTTTTGAAAAGATAGGCCTCCTTTACATAATCATGGTACACAAATAAAAATATGGCCAATATGAATTAAATTCAATTGTTTGAACATTTTTCAGATTAGAGGTTAAAGAAACTGTTGTCTTATTTAACAGACTTTTCAAATTCTGTACAGACGTGTGAGATTAGTTTCAAGAACGTATCTTACATGAAATTTGAAAAGCGAGTTATAAAATATTATATGCAACGTTCGATTTTTTTTTATCATGTAATTGGGATTTATTTTGGAAGTAAATATATTTTTATTCTGTGACTTTATTAAAAACATCAACAAAATAATACTTTTAATATTACAAGTTTGTTGCGTTCCGTTTGGAAGGCACCGTAGCCAGCGTATTTACTGGGTAAACAAGACTTAACACCTAGGTAGGCAGCGCGTCGGCGATACCACTGGTATTGTCAACGTCTCATGGGTGTCGGTGACCACTTCCCATCAGGTGGCCGACTGCTCGTCTGCCTGCGTATGCCATAAAAAAAAAAAAAGTTTTTAAATATTATAAAGTGACCAAACGAGATAAGTCTTCACTAAGAGGTGTAGCTATCAAAATTCACTTGCTACCTAGAGCACGACCCTAGAAACACCTAGAAAACACACCTTCACCTAGAAAAGTATTTTTCTTCGTCTGTTCCTAGGTATTTTTCCGATTCATCATTGGTAGGCAATACATCCATTCCATTCCATAGAATTAAACACTTACGAAAGCACTTACGACGATAATAATTACTATTAATGGTGCTTACAAGCTCGACTATCTAATACATTCATTTATTTAGTTTTAAAGCAATATTAGAACCATATTGCAACCGTACTAATAAGAAATATACAAAGAGTGATATTATTTTGCGGGTCCACCATATATTATAAATGTGATTACAATTTACGTAAATTAACATTTTCAATATAAAGTAAATACCGAATGATGATGATATAGCTAATGTATAATGAACCAGATATATTTTTAACATGCGTGTAATTGAATATTATAAATATGACAACAATAACAATAAGGTCTGTTGAATATTATTTACGGTACAATATGCAACTTTTTCTAGTTAGTATTGAAAACACAAAATAATAAATAAAGATATAGTTTGCCGTTTGCTTATTATCGGGTTTTTGTATTTGTACTAAATACATAGAAGTATGTCTCTATATATATTAGATGATGTAAATTGACACAAGCTATTACATCTTCCGAATATGAATTTAAAAATTAAAAAAAGAATCTGATACATTCTTTTCGCTTGACAACACATACTTCTAATACGCGCGTGATGTTATTAGCAAAATATCTGCTATTATTCAAAGTTATTTTTAATTACTTGATTCATAGACGCAATTATAAATAACGACGCGTAACGGGCCAATTATTGTTGGCTACACAAATAGCGTGTAATTTGTCACCATTACAATGTTTTGTTGTCAAAATCCACCGCTACAACAAGTACTAATTCTTTTTAAAGACGAGTAAAATGTTTATTTGTAGTTTTGTTATATTTTTCATTTTCACGTAATACTGTCAGTATAGCTGTTAAATTTATAGAATTTGTAATTTAAAATAGTTTATGTAGTAAAAAATAAAAATAAAAAAAAGAATAATAAATTATTGCCCATCAGGTCAACCCGTTGAGTGTAGTGGTTTAAATCTATGGCTGTTTCGCTAGTGGGCTTGGGTTCGATTTTCACTAAGTGAAAAAATATTTAGATCAACAAAGTGTGTCCTTTTTATGAGTTTACGTCTAATTAATATGTACTTGTTACTAAAAGAAATAAGTTTACGAATTTATTATTTCTCTAGTTACCAATGTAAAGTTTCGCCTTAGTGATGTTTTACAATATAATACAAAGTACCAATTTAGTTGTCTCGAAGCATTGTATTTCAATTTTATTGCTTTTAAACATGATAATTTTCTTCTCTTTTTATTATCTTTCTAACTTAAATATATTTTTTGTCGAAAAAAATTAAAATGATAAGACTTAATGAGCACATTTTTTACTATGAAAATGGAAAAGTTACTGGACCGACATCTCTCTCTTGTAATTACAAGATTGCCAGGTGGAGCGAGTCTGGACTGTTATTCATCCCAATTCTATAAATTGCTTGGGTGAAATACACTTAAAAGCATTTAACGAACTGGAACGGAAATATTGTTATATTGTATAAATAACTATTTAAAGAGACATTTTTATACCAAATAAAGGGTACCTGATACTTACCTTATAGCCGTATGTTGAGCATTACCATAAATCATTCTTGCTTAATATAAAAATATTTTTACGATATGGAATGTAAAAGTCCACATTTTGATAGATGCATTTTATTTATTTAACTAGAATAATAAAAATTATAAAATTTGGTATAGGTGGTGAACTTTAAAACTGTAAATTAATTATCTTAAATCATTTCAAATCTATTCTTATATCAAGCAAAGTATTAGGTACCTCAAAGATCAATTGGGAAAACAAAAATTCTGAGAAAACAGAATCTTGTGCTAGCACGCTAAATTCTCATACAAATGATTGTAAGATACACGAAGAAACCTCACGCGATGATGCACGACTAGCAAACGGTATGCGATGAAAAAAAATGATGAAAGCTAAGAGAATAATGAAACTGTTTAGTGATCTCTGATTATAATAGAAATGAAGTGAGTAGAACGAGATGCGTTTATTATTAGATGAAACGATGTTGCTAATAAAATCTTTATAGATATACAGCAAAGATATATCACTAATACTTAGGTTTTAAATTTACTAAAAGTTTTTGATGATAGAATTACTCGCACCTAGGCTCCTCGATACAAAAGAATATTTTGCTTTGGTGGACAAAAATATATTTCTTTATTGGCTTTAAATGCAATGTATAATTTTTTATATTCCATAAATAAATATATTATTAGCTGTATTACTACTCATTTAAGTCTTTTTTATTAAGACCGATTGCCAAAAATTTAGTTTACTCTTGGTTTTTTACTTCGTGGTTCGATGCATATTTAACATGAGCGAAAATTGTACATATCCAAGTATCGGAAATTTTAGGTGCACTATTCATACTTATAAAAAGGTTAGTCAAAATGCTAAGCAACCACCTAATTTTCCTTGGAATCTTAGAAATAAAAGGTAGCTGAAAATTTGGCATAAAACATTATAGCTTAGCCACTACAGGTAAGGTAGCTTTACATTAAGGACATTTAATTATAATACTTTAACTAGTTAAAGAGGATAACAGTTATAAAATTAATAAATTAATAAAACAGTTTAGTGTAAAAATTTAATTTAAATAAGCTATATCATAATGCAATTAATCTTCTTTGATAATTACTTTTTTCCATACAAATTTTCTAGCATCGTCTATAACTCCCGAAAGTAGTTTTGTGAACCACGTTTTATTGACATTAAAGACATTATAAATGTGGTATTAATGGACACATATAACATTTAAAACCATTAATATATATTGGTTAAATGGATATTGGGAACACAGAGGTGCTTACTAATAGCCAAAACTTTGTTTATAATTTTAACTCTCTTATCACTTCATAACACTTTTTGATATTGAATAAAATACAGTATTTTTTCAAAACATAAGGCAATAAGACAGTAAAAAAAATGTTCTGAATTTCAGAATACTACAACAAAAATTAAGATTTATACTATATCAGAATTTTTGTTAAGTCAAGGTTTGGGATTGTCATTTACAAGATATATATCAAACTGGAAACCGATTATTAGTCAAGTTTGAGTTCAAATTCCAGCAACTGCTGGTACGCATATATGTCAGTGAGTATACAGCGTGACGGTACGCGAATTAATAGAGTACTTCCACTTTTTCCGCTTTCCCTCGTTACTTCTTTCATCAGAAACGTATCCCGTTTGCGATGGTCGAGTGTTCAATTGTTTTAACAAGTGAATTAACAGCCGTTCCGTGACAATCAGACCGTGTAATCGGGTAAACAATGCAGGATGCGTTGGAACTGGGACGCTAATGTGATTGAAGAATTGTGCATTAGAAAAAAAAAACAGAATGTTATTAAAATACTTTTATTATATAATAAAATTGTGAAATTATTACTTTATTTGTACTGTCATATATTCAAAGTTTCATTTATTTGAGGAATTGTTATGATAAATAACGGCCAAAATAAAGTGGGTATTAAATGAACTTACCGCACAACCAAAACGAGTGTTTCTTAGTTAGTAGTCTTTTGCTATCTTAAATTAGTGTAAACAGACAAATTAAAGGCACATTACATAATTAAGGTGCGATTCTACGAGATCAAACTTGATATCAATCTGAGTACACTTGTTATAGGCTTTTAAGCACGTATTTATTTGTTAATTAGCAAAATAATTTTGACTAGACAATTAGTACGATAATAGGTCAGGTGATCTAGTTTATGGGGCTCTTAAATCTAAAAAATATATGCGACTGATCTCGATTTCAATTCGTTACTACTAGGTACTGATAACAATTCGTTATTTTTCTTTACATTAAAGTTTTCAAGGAAGTTTTTTTCTTATTATTTATCCCGCAGATAAAGGCGTCCAAGCGAAGTTTCTAGCGTTCCTTATCTTCGTTTCATCTCTCGGATCTCTCTCCTCCATACCTTTTTTAGTCACGAAAAGTCTCTCCAATCTATCTCTAAGTTCGTCCGGTGTAATTGGTGAGGCAGTGGTTTGCTCTGAAGATTTCTCTTTAAATAAATGATCATCGTAATGGGGATGTCTGCGATAGTATCCTGGGAGTAAATTAACAGATCAAGAGTGATTAAATAGTTAGGTTAATCAATTTCTGTACTAAAATCAAAGATTTATTTATGCTAGCTCAATAATAAGATGTAAGAACCTTTGTCGAAAAAACTTTTTTATTAAATTTTTTGCAATGGTATTTTTTTCTGTACCTTGATTTTTATTTTCTACCTTAACTAAATAAAATGAATTATTAAAAATTAAAGCAATATTGTATGGTAAATATTAAAAAATATAAAGAAAACTTACTTAATTTAAGTTTTAAGGATATGAATTTCCATAGGGATTAGGAAAAGGTTTGGTTATTGTGCACCGGCATGATGTCAACGGACCTGTGATAGGAAATCAGGAGGACTTCAAAGAGTAGAACAACCTTCCCCTTAATTTGTCATCATTGCATTATTATCGGTCCATGATAATCAATCAATGAAATAAAAATCTATCTATATGTCATCGTCATAAATGGGACACCTTTTTTAACTTTTCTTAAATTACATTATTAAACTGAGTCGCATTATCCTAGTACATTTTTTTGACTAATGTATAGTAAAATTTTCTTAATTAGTTTGTGTAATGAAATGTTAATTCGTCAAAATTACCTCCGGCACCATGATGGGTATGATATTGTCCAAGATGTTCATGAGATGAGTATGAAGGGAGTGATGGACTCGAAAATCCATTGAAGAACTGCCCTCCATAACCTGCACTTCCACTGAACACTGTTATTGCTAGTAATGCTATTTTTGCTAGAAGGAAAGCTTTTTTGCTGGCAATCAAAACTAACCCTAAAAGCAGAGGTAGCAAAGTAGATATATGAAATTTAATCCCGAGCAGAAAGGGCACTAAAAGATTTCGAGCAAGAAGACGCCCTGAAATGAAAAAGCAAAATTAGTTGGTAAATAAATAAATAGCGTCTCACATACGCCATTATGATTCTTTTATTACGTTAAATGAATAAAAGTAATTCAGCTGGGTAATTTTATTATGTTAAACTGCCGAGCTTAGTTATTTCGACATGTAATTGTTAACTAAAAAAATATAAATGTATTGAACATGGTAAGTAAAATAAAAAAATATGTATAACACGTATTCCAGTAACAGTTTTATAGTAATAAGTACCGATGACTGAAAAATTGTACTTTACAAATAAGTTTGTGTACATCATCATCAGCCTGTGTAAGTCCACTACTGGACATTGGCCTCCCCTTCTCGTATTTGTATTTGAGTATAAAAAAATAATTCACAGATGAAATACATCTATTTTGGATAATACAGCTGGTATAAAACCAACCAAGACTAAGAGGTTAATAGATGGCGCTTTAAGGCCAAGTTCAATGTTAATATAACCTTCACTCTTATTGAATGGAAGGTTCCGTAGTTTGCACAGAGATGGCGTTGTAACCATATGACAAATAAAATTAATCGAAAATAATCGACCCAGGAACTTAGTACTTTAAATATGTTGCTGATATACTTTAACACAAAAATAACATTCTAGGATAAACATTTCTTAAAAAATAATTTGTGAATGTTTTTTTTTTATTCTATTAGTTTGTACCCGTTGAAATTTCCCCATGATTTTGGTAGGCTCTATCTTTTACTCTTGGATCTATCACAAATTCAAGGACTCCATTTGCTAACGTCGGCCCAATTCTCATCGCAAGTCCAGGATAAAAAGAACTCATGTCCCAATGTAAAGATCGCTTTGATATTAAGTCACTCGCATCTTCCATTATAGATCTGAAAGAAAAATTAGTTGTGACAATATATAATGAAAGTTAATTTACTTTGCATGAGAAAATAATTTTGTTTTAATAGTATTTTTGTGCGTCATCTACACTGATTATTCTAACAAATTAAAGTAGATTTACAATAATTAAATCTATTAAATTACATTTGATTAACTTTAAATGTTGTTCATATTGTTTTTCTAAGCTTTAAAATGCACAAGAAGCATATATGTTTTATGATATAAGTACCTAAAGTCCATTGGATCCTTGTGAAGGAAGTGTCCAAAGTCCCTCGGCGTTTTCTCATCCCGCACAAAGGAGACACCTGTTGCCAAACTAAATGTCTCAGATTCGTCGTACTGATTCAGATTATTTAATAACTCTTTTCCGAAACACACTCCAACTTCAGCACCGCGTTTAACACTTAAGCACTCATTAAGCTGGGAACCTTGAAGTTTATTCTCAGCCAACTCTTCGCCCTCTTGAAGTCCAATTTGAACCGGTATCACTTCCGTTGTCAATAAAAGAATAAACATAAATGATTTGTTTTTTACAGCCATTATGTCAAATTTAAATTTTTGACTGATAAAACTAACTACATTTCATCTGAACTGAATTTTAATGCTTTTGACAGTGTCTTAGTGAACTATAGCATTACGTATAACGCTATTGTAACAAGTGCCCCGTTTTATAGGCTTTACTTGTTATGTCTGGTTGGATTCTGCTATTGTTTTCCGAAGCCCGTCACGGGCTATTCCCACGTCCACCAACAATAGGGTGAAAATTCGACTCGGATAATTTGCGAGGTAATCTGTGAGAGCGATCTGCAATTTGCATGTCTCGAATGTGTCTGATGCAATGTCAGTTACGTGACGATGTAGCGTAATATTTGCTAATTGTATTACGGGTGATTAAATAATAAATTTTCTGTTTAATACACGCGTTAAATTTAACGTTACGGGTAACTTTTTGTTTATATGACTATGTACGTTTATTTGATTTTTAAATTCAGTTCAGTTTTTTATAAGAGGAAATCAAAATATTGATTTTTTTTACCTTACTATTTAAAAAAATGTAAGGTTGGCTTAGTAAATCTAAGAATTGAATTAAAGGTCGAAAATAAATAATACGGTAAAATGTACGGTAATGTAATGTATATTATTAATTTAAATTCTCGTTATGCACAAATTTAATTGTATTTATAAAGCATTGAGCGAAGAGAATTACTTATTTACTTAAATAATCATGCAAGTATTTTAGAATACGTCAGACTATAATAGACTATAATATGTAAAAAAGTAATTAAGATGTAATTTATTATAATAAATGTGAAAGTTTGTTTATATTACGATATGTTTTACCCATTATATATATAAGTCATTGTAGCAAAGTCATAATCATGAAATTAGCTATAAATAAATGTGATGGGAATTCCTAAAATTAGGAATTATTGACAGGTATGGACATGTGTAGGAAATAGCGTCTCAAATGCTGAGGCCAGAGGGCCTCTGACCTCTTCATTGTCGCAAAACCTGTTTGTGGCGTCTTGGAGAAATAAACACCCATGTCCAGAAAAGAGACAAAGTAATACCTAATCTACAGCGTGTGAATAGAAGCCAAATTTCAACTTTCACCGATTGGCCGATATCGCATTTGTGTTGGAGGGAATAACAAGAAGTGAAAGTACACGTTTTTTTTCTCTTATGTCCGGTTCGCTTTAGTAAAAGTTTTGTTTGCCTGACGTAACGTTTTCCCGTCTTTGCCGTTTAACACTCACTCGGTGTCCGTGTCGATGATTGTCGCAATAAATTCTAATTTAATCGTACACTGTTAATTATTTAGATCCGGTCACAGATTCCCACGAAATGTTTCACATTCTCAGTTTATAATATATAAGTCATTTTACAGCATTATCTAGCCTTATGAGGAAAGATATCGTGTTAAGTCCACTTATAAAGGATTCATCGCGTTTATGCGTATGTTTTCTCGACTTTTCGTACTCTTGCAAACATTTAATGAAACAGTTTATGCTATATACACGATGAGTTGGAAAAAAACTCACTTTGCATGGTGATCGCGTAAATAAAATTTGCATATTATTTTATAAAAATCATCATAAAAGAAAATTTCCTACTTTTATAAAAGAAAATATAAGAGAAATGAAAAAAAAAAATTAAGAACCATTATTGTTTGACTTTGTCACTGAGCTGGTAAGCAAAATTCAAAAAATATTAGATATGGTTTAACATCGAAAAAACAGAAAAAATATATAATTAACAAATTTCTACTTAGAAACCAAGCATAGAAATTTATTATAACCTTTGTTTTTTTTGTTTACGTGATTATTAATCAGCTTAAGAAGGCAACATATCGGTGCGTGTTTTATGAAACGACTAATAGATTTAAATTAAATAAAACATTCTTAGTGAACACACACTTTGTCAGTTTACTTCGTGTATTTAGTTTTTATTTCACATACCTATAGATCATTTGTGGCTCATTTAAGGCTCTTAAAGCAGACAACTTATGTTTTGGACAATTTGTACGTTGTTAAAGGCTTTCCATTCCATGACCTTAAGTGGTTTCTGTATATTAGTCACAGTCAGAAGCTTTCGCTGCACCGGCGGTGGATAAGCTTTCTGTATTATTAAGTTTTGCGTAATCTCTGATGATCAATTGTTATTTTAAATAAAAGAAGAAGTGTCAAAATGTAACTGTTATTTAAAATAGACAACTGAGCCATGCGTAAGATTTTTTTGTTAAACAATTCTCGAAAACATAAGTTAAGTATTGGAATAATTCAATATTATTAATAACAGTAAGGTTTAAATTAATATGCTTTTCGAAATTGGTTGCAAACGTGAAACTGGCCATTACTAATGCTATTAAGAAACTCATTAATTTTTCTCAGTTCGACGTTTAGAGTTAATTTTTCATTCCAGCGTACAGGTTTTGGTGTTAACTTCGTGCAATTTAAAAAAGAAAAGCGGTCGTGAACCGGACGTAGGGACGCGCGGAGAAACTACCGCAAAGGATGCCATGGGTGTGAACGACACAAATACTTCTCTCTGACGTAGAGTTACGTGTAACATTCAATGATATGAAACGCTCGTAAATTTTACATAACACTTGATGTAGCGAAGAGTCCATTGAGTCACACGTTTCAATTTTATTGTTACTTTATTTTACAAAATACAATGTTTTGTTTGTACTTAGAAACAGTTATTCAGAGACCTGCATTTAAATATTACTCTGTGAAGTAATAATTATTTAATCTTAATAATATCTGGCATTAACGTGAATACTTCGTATGATTTAATGAAAGACTCCATTAAATCATCAAATCGAAATGGTAAACTAAATTATGAGCAATAAAATCTGTAAAATATTTTATGAAATTAAAAGTTAAATACTTTTAGATCCGATTTTTACTTTTACTTGAATCTAAATCAATGCAAAAAAGATAACAAAACATTACACTATTTAAGAAAACCCATCCTATAAACCCCTTATTGTTTCACATTGCATTGTTGCAGAAGGAAACGCCATCTTAGTGCTGCTCTAATAAGCCTTGTGTATACAATTTAAAGTTATTTTTATGCCTCACTTATTTTAACTCCCAGGATTAATAATGATCGCTAAAGAGGTCTTCTAAAACCATCGACCTAAATAAAAAAATACTTTTTCTATAATTATATGTATATTAATATAAATAAATCATTTATTTATACGGTAAGTTACAATGTGAAGTTCTGACGCATAAGGAGAACGCCCGACGATCAATCGATTTGCAAAGTTTTTTGCATATCCTATTGCAAATCTCTTTATGTATTAACTACACAGTATAATGCCTACTATACTGACGTATTATGAGAAGGCTTGGTACGTAATTTTGAATATTTTGTGTAGATACTGTAGAATGATATATTAAAACTGATTACTGTAGGTTCCTTGATTTTTTACTTATATAAGTAAGTAAATTATTCTTGCATTGGTTTTTTATGCTTTGATAAGAAATTAATCGTTTAGGTTATCATCTTCTATAAAAAATTTCATCTTCAACTAAAAATTAGGGCGGTTTAAGGCAATATATTTTAGTAATTACCTATTTATATAGCATCTTGTTGAAACAAGTAATATTTTATTAAAAATCTGATGAACGACCACAAACAGTGAATAAACAGTTTGCATGACATGAAGGTTACAACGTGCTTTTTCACGAAATCGTCGAAAAATTTCTATCACTGCTTTTAAAATCTTTGATATCTTTTAAAATATTCATAAAATCAAAATATTGTTGACATGTCACGTTTTATTCACATAGAGTGAAGATTTTTTTTAAGAACATTGGCTTTTATATAAACTTATACTGAATTACCTTTGAGTACACTTCGTTGCAATATTTTAAATGTTTTTATCAAAATGGGTAATGTGGATTCAATGTCGACTAATTTAAGTACGAGGTTGTAGTTTTTGATTATTTTTTTAATTTATAAAGTATCCATCTAAGTACTTATCACAAAATAATTATAAAAAAATGTGATCGCATGACTATTAGAAGAGAATGATCAAAGTCAGAGCGTTAAGAGGCCAATCTACGTATATAAAATATAATATACGCTCCGAATTAGGTACCAGCATAACATTTCAATTTATATTTACATATTTTTTTAATTTAGTTACAAAAGCTTAGCCTACAATAAATCTTAATAAAACAGTTTAAGTAACAGGATACTAAAATATCTTATGCACTGAATGCTTCGAGTTTTTATTTGACTAATCTGCAAATTTATTCTAAACTATGTTACAGTAGTTGTTTTGTTGAATGGTAATGGCAAATGTAAATTTTCCAATTTCGATTTCTTTTTATTTTATGTTAAGGATTTACGTTATATGAATTAAGCTACAAAATGGTATAATGGTAACCATTTTTCTATCGACCGGCAAAATCTTGTCTAAAGAAATCTATAGGTCTGCTTGCATACTTACCGCTTAAGACATTTAATGATTGGTCTTAATTACCCAGTAAATATAAAAGCTACGGTGTCATTAGATGTAAGAGACAATATTTTTTACACATCACTTCATTGCAGTCAGTAACTTGTATAAGTAACAATAAAGATACGAGACATGTTTTTCAAGTAATTACCGCTTTGGAATTAAAAATGACGTGCAAAGGTATCGCAAGAATTTTATATTTACATGAAAGCCTTAATCTACTTTTTTAGATAATTTCCGTAAATGTTGAGGCACGTGTCATAACCTGACACTAGTTTTTGAATACCCTCCTAATAAAATTCTGCAACCTGACGTGTTAACCACTGCGTTTAATTAAAATGTGTGACTAAATAATTATTATTTCTAAAAGGAAATAATTTCGTATTTTTCTTCTAAAATTTGTCTAGTTTCCATTTTTGTATTAATTTTTACTAATTTGAATTATGTAACATCGAAAACTGCCTCCGCAGCCTAGTGGTATCGGCGTGTGCTTTAGAAACCAGGTTCGAATCCTGCGGAGACTATTTTTGATAAATTTCAATAGTTTAAATATGTAATAAACTTCTCATCGAAAAATTATTCAAAAAATTGGATGACATGACAAGCACTGCTTATCAGAAAAGCAAAATTAAAAAAAAAATATAGAAATCGCTTCATCAGAAGCGGAGTTACGAGATAAAACACATACCAATAAAAAAATAGCACAGGCTGCAAATTGAGTAACTGCTCAGTTAAAAATACGGAAAGATTGCAATAAGTGATTACAGGCAATAACACTAATATTATAATAAAAAAAACAATTGGCAAATCATTATTTATTTTATTTACGCGATTATTATACATATCAAATCCACTATTTATTCTACTAACTACTTTCACGGGCAGACTAAGTTAGTCTGCCTGTGATCATGGATGCTGGAAAGAATCCGAAACGTCGGGAAGAAATATATTTAAGTAACGCGAAAAATCCGTAAATTTGTGGATTTGATAAATTTGCAAATCAAATAAAAAGATACTTTAAGTTTCGTACGACAAATACACCACAAAAAAATATGTAAAAATGTTGAACTGCTTGGAACTTTGAAGATATTTTGAATAAATTTTGTAAAGACAATGGACAAGATTAAATTCCCAAATTTTTAAAAGAAAAATTATTTAAAAATAATGTAATTAATATTTAGTGAAAAGAAATAAGAAGTATTCATAACAGATTGTTATAAACTAAATACGTATTTCTATCTTAGTACAGTCCATATAAAATAAGTATCAAAGAAAAAGATCAATTAGCTGTAGTAGAAAATTTTCTTAAGAGTGAAGTTACTGGCAAAATTGAGCATGATTCTATTGAAATATGGTAATTGTCACTTAGTTATAGTGCAGACGTAAGTTAAATATTAGTTAGTTATGTTTCTCATAAGCAAACAAACCGATAATAAGCAACAAGTGGGTAAAAATACTTTTTTAACAATCTTCTTAGAATGTATATCAAAATGTGCTGGTAAGCGCATAACTCAGCAACGCCTGGACTGATTTGGCGAACTCTTATTTTAGGTGTTCTTAGAAGGCCAAGAGTGGTTTATCAAGAAAAAATCGAATAATTGAGGGGAAAACCCTAAATACAACCCTTTTCATTTTACCATTTAAACATTTTGTAACTAAAGTAGAATAAGTTGAATGAGCTTTAACTTTATAGCTATTCGATACAGTACATATTTAATGACAAGTATTCTGATGGATCTACTAGTAATCTTATAAAATTAAGAACATTTTTTATATCTAATCTAATTCAACCAATTTTAAGAAAGAATTGAACCAATTGTACAAGACAAGGCAAAGAAGCCATTTACCTGATGTACAGTTCGTGTGGTCGGTAGCTTCCAGCAGACTCTGTGTTAAATAAAACTTACCAAAGGTATGAGTCGGGATGTATAGCATCCTTGCTATACAGAAAAAAAACCTGTTTGTAACCTGGAGAAAATGTATACAAAAAAGTGGTGGTAGTGCAACCTCTGTTTAGTTTGGGACAAGATGATTTTGTGTAATATATACTATATATAAATACAGAAATTTTATTGTTATGCAACATAACCGTAGTTATTTTCTAGTATAATAAAGATGTGACTACATCTCTTATTACAGCATTATTTTGTACACGAGACAAAATCCAATGACTCATGGCGGCCTGCGTATAATCTATTATTAACGTACGTTTGTATTCATTTTATCGCTTCACTCCCCTGTAAAAAGAATCACATATAAAATTTGTAGAACCTGAAAGCAATGAAATCTGGACTATAAGTTTGAGCGTCAATGTTATAGATGCGTCTCGCGTTTTACTTCATTTAACTTTTTAATGATCATGTAAATGTTTTCATTAGTGCTGTTTTCAAATACATAGAAACAATAAAAGCATATAAAAAAACTATTTAATTTAACATATATATTTCATTAGGATATCATTGATATTATTTTCATTTATTCTAGTATCCTTATCAGATTTTAACACATTTTTATTGATTTTTTTTGGTATTAAATATTTTTTTTATTTCATCAGTGAAATTGTATACTGTCACGTAACGTTACCATTAAAACGTGTCATGTTTGTTAATACTAATTCGTGCATGCTTAAACACAATTCCACCGATTGAATGTGCTTTCTGTTCCTGATTATTTATAATGTAGACAAATAACTGTACTTTATTTACGCACGTAACACTGTATTTCGTTGTACAATGAAGCATAAATACATAGCACGTTCTTGCTGCTATATTAATAAATATACTAGAAAGGCATCTGGGCTCTTTTGATTTCAATCTATAAGATAGAGTTTAAATATTTAAAATAAAACTAATAAAATGAAGTCTACTTTGTAGAAGCTGCGAACATAATCTAGTAATGACTATGAAGAAGCTGTTCATAATTATTTGGTATATTCAACCACAGTTTTAATTAATTTTAGGTAACCCAGATTTTAAAACACTCTAAAAGCTAACTGCTAACCTTTGTTTCTTATTAAGGATCTTTTTGGTAAAATCTAAACTAATAGTTATTAAAGATAAAACTGAATAATCAAGATTGAAAGAGCAACCAATTTTGTATGCATATCATCCTGAGTTATTTCACGGAAAATGGTTTTACTTTACATGAAATGTGCTCTGTGTTAGATGTTTTATCAGTTTTGTATGTAGGACTAAATAAAACAAAATAAAAAAAATATAAAAGTAAAACTAACCAACATACATACATTGCCAATTCATCCGGTAATACTTTTTTCCTTGACATTGCACTACACTGAACAAATGCATCGGTGCATCCCTCTTAGTAACAACCACTGTACCGTGAAACGAAGCGCATATAAACGCAAACACTGTTCTAGTTTTAATCAGAGCGCCAATAGAGCCAACGAAGTGCGAACGAAGACAAAATGGTACATTACCTCCTGATCCTCTCGTTGGCAGCCGCTGTCAGCGGCAGAACGGCGTCGACCAATCAGAACAAATTGGACGAGGGAAGAAGTACGGAGGAGACTGTGCTAGGTGACCTAAAAGTCGCATACGAAACATACAGGGACTGCAGCGAGGGTGAGGTTGGCAACTGTCTCAAACTGAAATTGGCTAAAGCTCTCACTAAAATATCGAAGAGTGACGAGATTGTCCTCCTTAACGGCGTGACGATATCTAAGGACAAGGATGCAGTCGAAAATGTGCAAGCTGAGGAGGCGATGCCAAGAAGTCTTGACGAGAACTCATTGGACAACCTCATTTTGGACAAAATCGTTGGATTCCTGCAAACTCATACAGTCCAGGTAATATAAGATTTGATTTCACCATCAAAATTAAAAATAAAATTATCCAATGGCAAGCGATGATGTAGATACTAATAAAATCCGTAAAAACGGTAATGGTATATTATATTTTTACATGTAAATAATAATATTGTCTTCCAATTTGATTTCGTCTTCGGCGGCCACTCTGTGTTAAAATCAGCCAACTACACAGGACGTATTATTATGAGCTACATGGATGGAAAACGACACGACTGGAGAGAGATAAGGCGCAGAATCGATTTTTCACATGCTCATATGACACATGGATAATTTTACTTAACATGACAGCAGGCAATCAGCCTGCATTATCCTATGTAACTACGAAACAACAACAATCATTTGTTGTGTTCCCACAGAATTCGAACTCACGACCTCAAATTTCTAAAGCGCAAGCCCTTATAGCTACCTCCGTAGCCTAGTGTATGGGCGTGTGCTTTAGAAAGCGGAGGTTGTGGGTTCGAATCCTGCGAGGACTCCACAAATTTTCATTGTTGTTTCCTAGTTGGTTAGGACAATTTGGGCGGATCACCTAATTGTCTGAAAAGTAAGATGATCCATGCGTCGATGGATGGTATGTAAAAGTCAGTCCACCCACCAACCCGCATCGGACCAGCGTGGTGGGATACGGTCCAAAAATCCTCTAAGGGATAGGGGTGTGTTAGGGGAGGCCTATGTCCAACAGTGGACTATCACAGGCTGATGATGTACGCATGATAATGTAAGCTATGCTATGTACACAGATCTTGTTGTATTTGCATATACATCATATTACAAGGCATTAATAAGTGAATCTGGGCAGATGAATCATTATTAGCGTGGTAATTTTTTTTTCTTGTAAGAGTACGTATACATTCTTGTACAGGAATTATTTTTTGTAACTAGTCTTATTGAAATTTCATTCCACTTTAATAAAGATTGCGCAGATTTCAAAACGGATAAAAACAAAATGGGTATATGATTTGCTTTTATGATATGTTTACTCCTGTAAACTTTAAACTAAATCACAGTAGCACTTGCACCATTAAAATAAAAATTAAGTGGTGTGGAATCGACTCTTAACATGAAACGTATCATCTTAATGAACTATAATTTATTGTAACGAAAATGGATGAAGGTCGTATTCGTTAGGGTTTATAATTTATTTTATTAAACATTAATAACAAGTATTTAAATTAAGAAAAAGTATTTATATATATGAAGGTATGTAGGTAAGTTGCTACAGGTTAATTGTCTAAAAAAGTCACAATTAAAAAGATCATTAAAGCAAGTATATAGTAAAATAATATCACTAATATATTTAACTGCGAAGGCATAATACACTATTATACATAACACCATTATGCTATGACATAATGTTAATTAGGTGAATGTCAGATTATACTACTCGAATTCCATAGGAGGATAATCATGACATTTGTTATTCACAATGTGTTACTGACAATAAAACGCCCTCCAAAAATTAAAGCTACAAACCTTGTTATGATGTAAAGATACAATGGTTGGATGTTATGTTGTAATAGAAACGTTTAATGTATTACAATTTAAAATTACATATTAAAATAAAATTGATAATTAGTACAAATTTAATTTTATATATTTCGTGGAAAAAAAGGACATCGGTGGGGTGATGACTATTAATTTCCTGAGGTGTCAGTTTTATATGACTTTAAGATCTCTTAGCAGCTCGGCACAAATACTCAGTTCATGGGACTTTTAATAGCTATTTTGCCTCCGCACCTTTTGTTAATGACGATTATTATCTATTTAGTTTTGCTATCGCGGCATATTTTCCTAGGAGTATCTTATTCAAATTTTAAATTCTATTCAATGGCCCAATTTATTGTCAGGAATTATGATTATAATTTGCCTCGTAAAATAATCGGTGTCTTTTAATAGTATTGGAGACGCAATGTTTATTTTACAATATCACTGTTTAAAACTTAATAGGACAATGTTACTTTCTAATGCAATAGTAGTTTATTTTTAATTTATTTTCTGAAGGTAATCCGCTTTTTTATACATAAAGGCATAATATGGGATTGCATAACAATTGTATTCGGTTATTTTTTATTTAATATCAGTAAAAACCAAATAATTTCCAAGTAAGTATCCTTGGTTCCGTTGAGAGTTTCAGACAAATATTGCTTCTTTCGGTTAGGTAAAGTAATATTTTCTATTACTATTTCCTTCTTTACTTCTTGTTATTGCGTCGTATTTTTTATTTTATTTTAGAATCAGCGAACTGATGCCCTTAAGATAACATCGATATTTTCTAATTAAAATTGATTATTGGCTGAGACGCCTTACTGAGTGCTGTGACAATAACATTGTTTTTAGCAGTATTTGCAAAATAAATTATAGAAATATTGTTCATGTTATACGATATAGGAATTATAGGATGTAGGAACGGCAACCGCTCTCGAATTTTTAAACACTATCCAGACAATTGTTTGACAAAAACTTGTTATTAATATAAAGAGTAATGTTCCTATTCCCAACTCGGTCCTACGATAAATGTAGTTGAAGTAAACAAAAACTCCTAATTAATTGATAAACAAAAATTAATTAATAACAAAAGATAAACCCATGTGTAACATATAACTGCATACCAAACAGTTATTACTAATACAATAAATCACTCGCAATCAATTCCATCACGAACATCGATTCAGCTTGCATTTGAATAAAAAAAAACACCGTCACATTACTAAAGCGAACAGACCATGACTGCTTTCACGGATCTCTTTGATTGCGTGCTAATAATGAATCTTTATACATTTTTATTCATTACCACACTCTATTAAACAGTACTTGCTTCGGCCTACTTCATCGCGTTAACTAGACGTTTCTTTCGCTAATTGGTTGTGACTTGTTGATGCTACATGAGCTCATTCTTTAAGTTTTTTTTTACTTATACATTATTATGATAATCCAAATGGACATTTTGTTGCGGCTTACATTGTCAACTGTCGTCAACGAATCAGTAGCTCAAAACAAAAGTTTAAAACATGTTACAAGTTATTGTTAAAAGTCAATTGCTTTCTTTTTAAATACTTCTCATTGTTTTTTTTACTTTTTTTAATGAAAATAAATAAATCTATCCTTAACTGCAAACATAACATTTATAATAGTAATAATAAATCACTTATTTATAAATTTATAAAAAAAATTTTCGATTTCTGTTCAGTTTCTTATTTTTTTTAATCATATTTTTCTATTAACGTAGCATATCTGTCTGTGAAAAAGAGATGATAAAGATAGGTCAGAGTGGTAATGTTTTAATTAAAATGGTCTACGTGTTTAATTAATAAATTAACGATGGTCAAAAACACAAAATATTCATTTTTAACTTTAATTATAGATACTAAAATGTGTAAGTAAAGTTATTGGAGATGATAAAGTGGAGTCAGTATTTAATTTAAAATATCTACGTTTTTAGGTTTTGTGACATCAAATTTAGTTATTAAATAAACGATGTTTAAAAGCACATTGCTATTATTATAATTTTTAACTTTAATTAAAAATACGAAACTAAATACAGGAGACTATAAAATTTTCAATCAACACGTCACTAAATAATATAAAATTGATTTATCTATTAAATTTATCTCTAAAATGTTTCATAGCATGTTGTAATAAGGTTGTATTTGTGGTGTAGACTTTTGTTAATTTTATTTACTTACGTTTTTAAGATCAAGTTCCCGACCGGCTCGGATCTGCAAGGCGCGTTCGAAGAAGGCAGAGGCAGGAGGAAGAAGCTTGCTCCACTTCTGGCAATCCCCCTTCTCATCGGAGGGATGATGGTGCCTCTGGCATTTGGTGCACTTGCACTCTTAGCTGGTAAAGCACTCATTGTCTCCAAGCTGGCTTTGGTGCTTGCGGGTATCATCGGTCTGAAGAAACTACTTTCATCCAACGGCGGTGGGGAAGCTCACGAAGTCGTGGTCTCCGCTGGCCACGCAGGCTCTGGATGGAGCAGGTACGCGCAGATTTATATTTATTTGTCATAAAATTAGTTGTAAATGTGTCGTAAATCCATATTTTAATTTAAATATGTGTTTTTATAACGTTTATCGCCTCCGTGGCTTAGCGGTCCCTTGCTTTATAAAGCGGAGGTTGTGGGTTCGAATCTCACGGGGAAAAAACTTTGTTCAAACTGGTTGGTTAGGACAATTTGGGCCGATCACCCAATAAACTAAGATGATCTTTGCGTCGGATAGGCATTTAAAAAGTCGATCCACCTACTAACCCGCATTGGACCAGCGTGGTGGTCCAAGAACCCCCTAATGGAGAAGACGTGCATTAGGAGAGGCTTACGTCCAGTAGTAGACTAATACAGGCTGATAATGATGATAACACGTACAAATTTCTTTACGAAGAACAATAATTATAAGGCAATAAACTTGGTTACTATTTTTATTTTTTATTTTCATTTTTATTTTCAGATCCCTTGACAATGCCCACGATCTGGCGTACAGTGCATATACCCAATAATTGATCACCCACCAAAGAAGTTTAATATATTATGCTAATATATGGATAACTAAATTATTATTAAGCACTATTTATTAATGGACACGTATAGAAACAAGACTCGTGAATCAAAAAAAAACTGAAAAAAAAAATTCTGTATGCAAATTTATTATAAATAATTACTACTTAAATTTCAGTTACATCAGTAAAATTGAGTACAATAATAATAAAAGTGACGTGGATGTCAATTGTATGTTGACAGAAATATTATCAATGTCAACAGGTAACAAAGGCTTATGACAAATGGACAGGACCGGTTTTAGGGATTATATTTACTTTTCCGTTAATAAGTTATTTAAAGTACCTCAATACTCTAATAATATTAATATCTTCGTTGTATAAAATACTGGCTAGTATGAAGTGACTAACGTTTACGTATGTATGTATATTTTATAAGTTATATTTTAATGAGTCTTTGGTTTTGCTTTAAAATAAAATGTATATTACATAATGAACATAAAGTTAGAATATGTAATTGTTACGTACGTTATGAATAATTATTTATCTATTAATAATTATAATCTTATCTATTATTTATTTATATTTCAGTATTATGTATTTTATATAATAATATTGTATAGTATGTACGAGTGGCGAATATAGTATGTATGGTTATTGTTGTATGCATGTATAATATTGAATTAATTTCATGTACATATGTAAATAAAATATTGCATTTATTATGTTTATGTATACATTGAAAAATTCAGATCTGTTATTCAATATTTATGAGTTGCAGTTATATGTACACTAAAATATTTTTATTATTATATTTTCTTCACAGATCTCATAGTGTTTTTATGTATTTATGTAAACTCATTTTACGGTACTCATAATTATGTAAATAAATTTTCATGGTATATCCTTTAATATATTTAATCAAACTTACCAGTCAGTTCACTTATTTATTATAATCATGTTCACGATGTTATTAAATAAACTGTTTGTTGCTATAATTGTTTCTTTTTTTATATTGAATTAAATCTTTTTTATTTTAACCAGTTCCGAGTTTCAGCGCATTTTAATTATACCTTGCTCTTTTATTTAAGTTTAAGACACTGTTAAATTACTGATAACAGTAAACATTCTGATATAAATAAGTTCTGAGGGCTATTGCGGGTAACATTATTAAATGGTGTTCAAGTAACCAAATGGTACATTATACATTGAAACGTCTCATATTAAAATTTAAGCATAGGAGAAGATTCATACCCAAAAAAAACACTTTGAACAAAATCTACATGAATTAACGAACGTATTCCAGCATTATGATGAATAGTTGGTTCAGATTAATAGATCACTGTATATAATTGTAAATAGTATATAAAGATGGTATAATAGAAAAAGTTTTAAGGAACCAAGTAAAGTAAGACGAAGTACATACACAGTATGCAAAAAATTAAAGGATACAAAAAACGTCATAAGTTCGTTGTCATATCGGTTATTACTCACATTCATGTTATTTTTTTTAAAAGGTTTAGCCGATTTACAAATTTCTTTATCTTGTCAGACCATTAATACATAAAAAAAATTCTGATTTTCAAATTTAATTATTTTGAAATTGGAACACGTATATTATTCTATAAACTTATTTTGATTTTGCGTCACTTCGCGTATTTTTTCATTATAGTGTTTATTATCAAATTAAAATATAGAATGAGATGTTTAATGAAACAGGATTGCGGTGATCGCTTTGTTTAAAGTTGGTATGGAGCCGTCGATCACACTCCAGACAATTATAAAGCTGGATATCAACCGTATTTTCGTATATCGTATTTTTAACGGTTACAGCAACAATTCATTTGTCGAAGATCAGAAAAGCGCGTTATTAAAAAAGCTGTTAATATTGTTTAGGACACAATTCGTTGAAATTCCATTAAGAAGCAAAAAATCTTATCGCGAGAAATAAAGATTTCCGCTTGGGCTCTGTTACGTGTTATAATACTAGACCGGAAGCTCGGTGCTTATGCACTAAATTAATCTTTACAACAAAAGAGATTAAATCTATAAAAATGCCTTCTATCACGATACGCAGACGCAAGGCACAGAAGTATCCTATTTCATAATCAACATCACAATCATTCACCGGTGGTAGGTCCCTGTTTACAAGAGACCGTCTGGTGGGTACCACCGCGGTGCCTATTTCTGCGCGAAGCAGTAGTGTGAAAACACTACTGTGTTCCGGTTTGAAGGGCACCGTAGGCAGCGTATTTACTGGGTAAACGAGACCTAACACCCTATGCCGGTAGGCAGCGCGTTGGCGATACCACTGGTATTGCCAATGTCTATGGGTGTCGGTGACCACTTTAAAAAAAATCAGCTTTATTAATCCACTGATGGGCATAAGCCTTTATTAGTTAACGACAAGAAATCTAATCGACTGCTAAACGCTACCAATTTTGACTGGCTACTGCACGGAAATCGATGTCCCCTTTATTGATGAAAAAAATTTCGCGACAGACAACATTTTAATAAGCAAAATAATAAAGTACATGCTCACAATTCTAAAAAAGCTGCTCAAGTTGTTAGAAAAGTATAAAATGGTCATCATCCAGTGTCAGTGATGGTTTGGTGTGGCGTGTGGACTCACAAAACCACACTTTTGTAAAAAAGGAGTAAAAACTTAAGCCAAAGTGTGTTAACATACAGTCTTAAAAGATGTTGTAAAAGATTTCAGCAACACTTTTTTATAAATACACCGAGGATTTTCCAGCAGGACTCTGTACCTGGTCTAAAGGCATGAACTACCCAAGCCTGGCTTGAAACCAACTTTTCTGGACTTTATAAATGTTGAACACTGGCTCTCATCTATCCCAGACCTCAATCCTTTAGACTTAAAATTATGGTCAGTTTTAGGGGACATGGCCTGCTTTAAACGACATGGTGCCATCGTATAACCATTAAAAAATCTTCAGAGCAAGCTGTGGTAAAATTTTCATTGGAAACAGTGCGTAAATCCATAGATTTGTGGCCAAACAGATAAAAGGCTAAATAAAATTAAAGGTAGCCATTTTGAATAGAATATTTTATTTAATTTTTTGCTGAGACGTTAATAAATATGTACATATAAATTTTAATAATGTTTTTAATAAGGAAACTATGGCTGGGTTACGTATAATATATCTTTTCATATTTTGCGACACTCGTCTAAACTTTTAAAGAACAGAGTTCTGCAGGATTTACTTACGACCTGGGGCCTGTTTTGATCGGTTGCTGCAGTGAGAATGTGAATTGGTGAGAACCGCCCTGGAACGCGGGCGTATGTGTATCGCTGTGGGGTGTAAGATTAGATGACGGGGTTCTCGTTTCCCTTCCTCGTTTGGATTAAGCAGACGTTACGCGGTCGACGCTTCGTCGGCAAGGAGCGTTTAGATTAGCAGTATATGTTACTGCTTTCACAAGCAGAGGGTTACTGTGGATAGACTTTATCGATATGTTTGAGAGTTAACTTCTTAAAGTGCTCGTAGAGTGTCGGCAAGTTGCGGTCACTATGCAAGTTGACATTACATTGATGCAACTGCGCCCCGGTATCGTGGCGGATGAATTTGTTTTGCATTCCTTGTAGTTTTTTAAGGAGCGCGGAGGGTATTTGTGTGAAAGGTTGGCAAGCGTACGTCATGATTGGTCGTATGCATGATTTATGTATTAGGATTTTATTTTAAACGACATTTAAATATAAAATCTTAGTTAGGAAATAGAGTTTGTTTAATGAAATGAAAGCGTATTGCTACATTGTTATCTGGGTTGACGTCGATGCTCCATTTACGAAACCAATCGCCTAAGCGATGAGTCATGTTTTGGGGTCTATTATAAATAAGTTTAGGCTACAGAAAAAATAGTAAAGGGCGGTGCCATCAGCGAAAAGCGCTAAATTTACATCACCTGGCTATAGTATGTCGCTCGCGTATAGCTTAAATAAAAGGGCATACAGCGGATCCAGGAATGAATGCTTGCTTGAAGCGGTTGGCGTGTGGACAGGGTGCTCTTGACTTGAATTCGAAAATGGTGATTAGACAAGATGGCGTGGATGACGTGAACCAGCCTGTCTTACACATTGCATGTGTACACCTTGAGAATAAAGCCGTTGTGCTATACTTTGTCAACTGCCTCTGCGAAATCGAAGAAGACAGCCCCTGTGATTCGGGATTTACTTTTATGCTATTAACTATTCTGAATGATTTTCATTACGCGGTATGTTAATGTTAAGGCCTTATACTTTGGGTGACGTCATTAAGCATAACATGCAGGCTCTTTAGTGGCTCTAAGATGATAACTATGTAATGGAAAAATAAAAGACGGATGATGTATTCGCCTCTGATGATTTTACTTTATCTATTCAAACCAAAAGGTTAAAAGCATCCTCCAATGTTATTAGATATATTTCTTATTACTGGCTCATACTATCGAGACATCTCATCGTTACTGTATAAATACAGTAGTACCTTGATATCTATATGTCAATTTTTATATAATATTTATATATCACAGGCCCTTAAGGAAAACTTAAACCCTTATGGCTGAAATAAATTATATAATAACCGGCGACAGCGAGAAAGGACTGTCAGTGCATAATAATATTCAAATAAAAGAAAGCGTCTCAGAATTCAAATTAACTAAACATTCTCTCTCGATCAATTCATAAATATTTTAATATTTAAAAACGTTTAATATTAATAGACATTAATAATTTAATCTATATCCAATGTTAATGATCTGTGAAATGAATGAAACAGATATGTTAAATGTTGTATATTAATTGCATTCAAACTTTCACTGTCGGGGTTACTCAACGAGACGTATAAAGTGGAGCCGCGCGACAGTCAATGGCTTCATGCATAATGTAAACAGAATTCGCTTCGCCAAAATAAGGACGCCTTTGGTCCGAAGAATTCGTGTCGGCGTATGCTAAATTTAATACGAAACATTTACGGAATATTGATCAATGGAAGTTCAAATTTGATCGTTTTATGTACATCAAGTACATGTTTGAGTATTAGCTGACACTTAATAGTATTCAAAATGTTCTATTACAAAGGCGATGATAGAATATCCTATATAAGTTTTTACTATTAACTATGCGTATATGATGTAATCGAATGAATATTTACCGTAACATGATGTGGAAGATAGATGAGGAACACAAGATTTTTTTTCTGATTTTTTGATCTGTGTGAATGTGGTTTTATTCAGAGTTTGTTAATGATACTTAAAAAAGAAGGGAATGGTTACAAGAACATGCATCAACTATAAGAAAATATCACAATATGGTCGTCGTCTAAATTATACTATCATTCACATCACTAAACAGACAAAATCAGCCGTGTGAACATAAGCAATCAGTTTATTATGTAATTTTTTTTTCGGTACCAATCGGAACGTTATCACGTTAATTTACTAAACGTTTTAAAACCGGCTGTTTCAGAATTGTATAAAAACTAACTGATTCTTTATTCAATTAAATTAATAACAACACTGATAAACTGATAATTTTTATTAGCAAAAATATTGATTATCATCATAATTTTTATCTTCAGTAGTATATGGCATAAATAAAATTACAACAAAACAGTATTTTTGATATTTTATTTAATTTTTTACTTACCTAATTATTTTATGAACTATTGATACTAAAAAATTATTGCCACTATTGTTCTCAGCAAAGTTTGAGGATTCCATATAAAAACATCAAAATGACCGCTCGAGGTCAAGGAACTACGGAGAAAGTAACAAATCTTCGTGAGCACCCAATAAATGCTCATATAATTCCCTTAAATTACACGGTCCATGTGCCCTACGGCTTTGTAACTCCAAGGCATGAGGTCAATGGTAATTATTTTGTGATCGGCGCTTGTCATTAATGGAAAAAATTATTTGCGCCCATGTTTATAAAAATATACATATTTTCTTCAATCAATAGATACAATATAAAGTAAATTTTTCAATTTATTAACTACATACTTACTTGCTTGAAGTACCCATCACATAGCAGTTACGTTTTAATTTATCGTGTAATGACCATAAAAAACGTTTAAATAAATGAAAAAAATAAAGAAAAAATGCAGCGCTTACGGCCAGACATAATGAATAATAAAAAGCCGATTATCTTTGAGCAGGGATGGTCGTGTGCATCGTCGTCGCAATTTTTTGTTCGAAAATAACTTTAGCTTCTAATAAAATGCCTATTAATAAATATTAAAATGGAAAATGTTTTAATGAATATTTCTTTAATATTGACAATGATTAAGTTTGAGTAAAAAATATTTGGCCGGAAAATAGTATAACGTAAACTTTCTCCGTACAAATAGATTAAGATAAAACATTATAATTTATTATAATAAGCATTTTAAATAAACATTTTATAATTACACTATTAAAAATAATGCATATGCAAAACAAAGTGAAAAAATATTTGGCACGTAGAGATAATTCGCGGTTTTCACTTTTAAGACAGTGCCCATACAACCATACGGCGTCCGTTATATTTTTAAAGTAATAAAAATAAATAAATTTATATTTTTTGGGGCGTTACAGAACAAAATCAAGTTTTGAATTGAGCAGAGTATGCAGTAAAGCTATATTAAACTATATCAATAAGAAAATGATAAAATTACGTTCTTTGGAACAAAGATATATATAGCGCACAAGTCCTAAGTCACAATGCCATGTTTTTCACATGCTTCTTGGGGTCAATTATATTTTTACCCCATTGTGAATCTTTACCTACTTGATCTTTACGATTCTTCCTCTTAAGGTTAATTTTAAAACTATTGCTTTACCAAATTACATGCGTACCAAATTTCATAGTTTAAAGGGTAAGGTTAACTTTGCCAACTCAGTAAAACGTATTGACTAGGTAGGTACACTAGGTAGCCTCTTTTAATACTAATTTTGTTGAATTAATATTGGTGTTTGAGTAATATAATAATTTATGTTAGATAAAATATACTTTGAAGACATAAATCTTCATACTCAGAGCAGCACAGGATATACTATTCGATATGGTTTCAACGCCTTTTATGACATGTTGGATGGAAAGCTGCCGCTCAACGACAAGTTGATCTGTAATTAAACGCCCTTATATGCTTTGCATTTCATTTTCTCACATGCTAAATATCTTGAGCTACTGATTTCATAGAAGGTTTAGTTTTACAAAAAGGGTCCTTCAATGTTGACAAGTTAATGTCGTTGTATTTTTTAGCAACATGAACTTTTATATTACAATCTCATAACTTGACGTTGAATTTTTATACGCAATGTAAAAAATCCAACAATGAATACAAATAATACTGAGATTAACTCAAAAGAATTATTATTAAAACTATTTTAACAGCACAGTCACGCAAAATGACCGATTGCCATGAAATAAGGAAATATTATTTTTATTTACACCGTTAGAGAGAATTATCAATGATTTGATAATGTAAATTTACTGTCAAACAGTCAGTCGTTGTCATATCGATACAACTTAATATACGCCTACATACCGAAGTAACTTGGAAGTGTCGTAGATAAAAATAAACATAGATTAAAAAGATACAATGACTAGCACAACAAGTGAGTCGGTGGCCATAAAAAAATAATGAGGTTACATCACGAAACTCACTCTGCGGTCAGTTTTTTTTTAAAAAGAAAGCGAAGTCTGGCCAGAAAGAAGTTTCAACGGCGTTCTATATAAGGATACCACACGTTTATTAATTTGAAAGACTATTTTATATATATTATTGTAATTATTTGTAAAAAAAAGATTATTATCAATGAACGTAAAAATGCTCTTTTTTCGGGTGAAATTACGTTGGTGGAATGATCCGCTACAACCCAACGGTGTCGAGGGGCTGTGCAACTTTAGAATGCCCTTTTGGATATAATATTCAGTGTTATTATTGTTGTTGTCAAACTTCGGTAGACTTAATGCACTAAAACATTCGATTTATTAGGTTAGCAAGTGACTTCGTAAGGATGCTGATGAAAAAAACTATTTTATGATGTTACATGATTATATAAAGGACAAAATTCGACTACACAATATTTATTAAAAAAGAATAAGTAGGTACCATTTAATTTAACCTTTTATGCTAACTGTAAACTTTTATCACTTTTATGGCTTTATCTTTAGTAAAAGTGTAATCGTCCTGTGTTTTAAAAGGAGTCTGTAGTTTTTTGTTTTATAGCATCTTTAATCGAAGTAATAATATAAGTAAATTAGAAGTACTAGTTATAGTATAATATGTAAAAAGTAGCACTAGATATTATAGGTAAGGCTTTTTTCTGATTAAGAATCAAAAGGAGATGCATATATTTGCATAGTTAAAACTTATGTTATGTAGAAAATGTACAATAATTATTTTATCTAGGTGGTTACAAAATATTAGCATTTTAGATTAAAATTAATCAAGAAATCGTTTCATATATTATGATTCTGCGATGTTTAATTGCAGCGTCTGTATATTTTAACTCGCAGTCAATTATTTTATTTTAAAAAATAACATAGGATTCATAATAAAATATGAATAAAAATAAAAAAGCCATAAATTTTGGATTTAAAGGGAAATAAAAACTAAAAGTATAGAACCAATAACATGTCTCAAATTAAAAATATAACTCTTGGATACCACATTACCACATGACTACTAAGTGTACCACTATTACCTGACAACACAGCAAACGTATTTAAGTGGAACATATTTGATGGCTCGTTAAAGATTGAATAAAACGGATTATTGGAGGCAAATTTTACGTTACGTATTTTATTAATGCCTAAATTTTACCTGTTTACTCCTAGAAATATGCAAGAGATATCAATTAGATCACGATAATAACTCAGAATTTATATATTACATGTTATATTAAAAAATATTGTCCTGTTATAGCAGGTTATGTTTAATTTTTACATTACTTACTGGTTTTATTGTTTATTCGTAACAAATACATAGAGATAAAAACTTCCAGGCCTCTAAAATAGGCATTTAGGTCTCTTGTAGAGTTCATTATACATTTGTTAGTTTAATACCAGATTATATTATACAAACATTCTGGTATAAATGTTCGTTTAGTATTTGACGGCAAAATTCCAGTTGCTAACGGAACATTTCTATAATATCACTTAGAATAGAAGAGAAAAGATGTCAGTACATTTACTACTACGGCATATGTTTTTAATAATTTCCATACATTCCTTACAACACTCAGTGATAGTTGATATTCTTACTATGACACCTGTTTAATTTTTAAAGTTTTATGTGTTCTAACGAAATATATTCCCGCAAATCGCTTTTATCTTACGATGCTGACCTTTAGAACTAATACATCTAGGGATAGCAGTGTGTGAAGAAAAGTGTGGGGAAAGTAGGTGATAATGTTTTAATATACTTTATACGATTTTTGTAATAACATTAACATTCTATACACATAATACAATCGTCTCATTTTGTTACTACTTTGGTTAAGTTACATTTAATCCTGTATCACATTTACGTTTTGATTTTGTTTTCATATTAGTCAGTAAATCTCATGTATTTATAGTAAGGTAACATAACATTACGGATGAGACACAACAATCTTAGAAAGAAATCAGACGCTTTTATTTGGTAAAATCACTAAGAAATCTTGTTTCTGACTCAAAACGTTACAATCCTTACAACGATGTATTTTACTGTCAAAACGATTGAAATATAATTGATTTATGATTGTAAAATGCAATTTCCACAATTCTATATTAGAAATTAACACAACTTTGAGTCGGATTGTTGATTGTACTTGTTATGGCGTACTCAAAAGTTTCTATTAAACTGCCTCTCGTTGCAGACTGCGATGAAATAGACATCGGTTTATGATGTGCGCTTTACGTTAAGTTATAGTACATTTTCAACTTCTTGGCAATGTCTTATATATTTAATATTTGTTTCGATATAGTTTCATAACAAATGTATTTTCATCACATATTTTAAAATTCTGTGACGTATTCACATGCAAACATTTAAATGCGAAAATAGATTTATAATCACCTAGACATTATCACGTCAGTTTCAAGAAATAGTAGATATTAATTAAATTGTATTAATATTTAACAGATAAAGGGTTTCAGCTATTACTAATAAATACTACAGTTACAGTTTGAAATATAATATTTATATTACCCTTTTCTCAAGAAAGACGTGTTTTGTTAAAAAGTACGTGATTGTCTATTGCAGTTCATCATTTTTTGATATAGGCTACGACATAAAATCAAAGCATCAATAAAAATAATAAAAACACTAATAAATACATTCACTTCACGGATATGTTGCGAAAATCATCTAATACTCAAATTATGTAAGTCTTGGTAGAAAATAGATTTTTTTAAAATTTTAGTAATGTGGTCATTTTGGTCAATGTACCGTCAGCGCGAAAGAATCTGAAGAAATTCCTAAATCGATCGTAGACTTTGAAAGTAAAACCCGTCGGATTAGCCCGAATTCTAAACGGGGTCTTCGATTTGTATTCAAACTGAGTGATGACCTGATCATCTTACACCTAAGAACTTTTCACGTTGATTGCAAAGAAGAAGTTTATCGATATCAGAGTAATCGTTGACAATGAAAGGTTTGCATTGAAACAATATAAATTAATGAGAACTTCTAGCAGGTACTTTAATGGAAAGTGTAACATGTGATGGGACCGTTTTGATGTTCACTGGCCATTGTTTCTGCTGGGTGAGAAATGAACTTATTTAGATCATCACACCCTTGCTTTCTACCGAGATCAGCAAAAAATAACCATGTATGGGAATGGTGTTTCGCCTTGAATTAACTAACGGTACATTTACGTCGGTGTATATTTAAAATTAATTTGTATCGAAACTTCAAACAAGATATCTTGAAGGTCTGAATTACTTTTATTTCTGGATTTAGGTGGTGACATTAATAAGTATATTAAATGAAAAATATTTGAAATCTTCATATAATTTTTTTAAACGATGTAATTTGTGCGAAAGCTTTAAAATCTCAAAATAATATCTAATTTAAAAATCGATACTTTTTATTAAGGGCACCAGAGAACTATCAAGTATCAAGATGGTTTTCATGTTTCCGCTTGTAAAGCGCATCCGCGCCGCGACGGTCATCTTGCTCAAGTGGCCCGACCATTGATCCGCGACAGTGCACACACACACATATACGCCCACTCACACACATACACTATGCGTGTGAATGAACCCCAAATACTTGCGTACACGCACCGGTCTGCCCGTATTAACGTGAAATTATTTCGTCGGCACCAGTTTAATCGGACGCCTTTAGGTTCACTTTTCTCGACCGGCCGCCGGCACGTGGTAGTGGGGTGAGATGCTTAAAACCGACCGCTTTATACACTGTAGCCACACTTTGTTACGAGCTTTCCGTAGGGGTAGTAAGTCAATATGAGAAGTTACGTACTAGCCCTATTTGTGGTCGCGGCGGCGCGGGCGATGCCTGCGCTCGACCAGGATGTGAAGGAGCAGGGTCTTATGGGCAGCGTGCTAGGAGTCGTCAAAGAGTGCTCCGAAGCTGACGTGTCTTTGTGCCTCAAGGTTGTAACCGTGTTGTGACGTGAAGTGTTCGTGTTATGTGGTTACTAAGTATGTCTTTTGGTTGCAGGAGAAAGCGTTGAAATATGTTGAATCGCTGTCTACCGCAAGGGAAATGGATCTGGCTGATGGAGTGACCCTTCTTGGCAATGGTTCGCCAAGGTCTGCCAGGGCCTTCGAGCCTTTGGCTGACGAACCGAAAGCAAGGGAAGCCCAAGTTGAATCCAGGCTTCTAGACTCAGCCGCTGACTTCTTGGAGAACCATGTCGTCCAATTTAGGCTGCCATCCTCGGCCGTCGAAGGCATGAAGCGCTCCCTCGAAGAAGGTAATTATGGAACACATTAGCTAATATTACAAACCAGATACTAATGATTATAACTAATTATTATTTTAAGACATAAAATATTTTATATATAGTCGCATGTATTTCCCTTGTGAGTTAAAACGGAAATGTTAACTCAAATTTTTATCAGTGTCTAATTATAATATATTCTACAAGAGTGGCTCACGAAGTGTTACGTACGTACGAGTGGCACAAAATTATTTTCAATTAAATATTAGTAATAGGAACAATGATGCAACTATTTGTTTATCTTCGAGTTTACGATAAACACGGTAAAATAGCCTAAATAATTAACATATACGACAGCCTCCATTGACACATTGCCAAGTACTTTCGTTTTCGAATACAAACATTACATCAGGTAATATGTTACGGAACAAAAAGGAAACGAAAGAATGGATTACGAGAGACGAAAAAATAAACATCAATGAAATGAAGTGGGCCAGTGCGCGGCGACTGACTGACTAAAAAGAAATAATGATTTAATAATAGTCACAAATAGTTCACGGTTAGTGTTACCTCAGTCTTGAAAAAATAAGCTAAAAGAATGTGGATGTTTTCTTTTAAACGTGAATTTTCCGTATACGTGGTATAAATTCAATTATTTATGCTTACGAATGCGATATAAATTCACTTTTGTGACCCATAAGAAATCTATATGTTCCTTAACCTAAAAATACATTCGACGATAAGCTACTGTAAAATATTTATTTATGATATATTAAGGTAAAATAAATGTAATTTGAAAAGATGCAGGTACATCAGCTGTGGGAATTCGAAAACATGACGATTCACTACGGAAACAACTTTTACTTTTTGATTGGACTCTGGTTAATTACTTTGATATTTTCCTTACGGTTAAATAATCGTTTTTAGTCACTTTCTCTCGCGTACAGCAGGATCTGACAACTTTCACTCCTGTATAACTTTTCGCTACACTAGGATGGAAGCTTTTATTGTCATTTATAAAAAGAGAATCATGATTAAAACCTTCGATTTACCTGATTCATTCTCACTATCATTTATTATTAAATTAGCATACATTAAAAAATATCTATATTGTTTATCAGGTTACTGATAAACATTAGGGTAAGTGCAACATTGTTGAGTTCAGTGCAACGAAAACCCAACTCAACAAATTTTGAATCGATATATTTAATATACCGTTTTATCTTGCATTCCAATCGATTTTATATAAAATCCATTATTAATAAGCGCCGCGTGCGTGTCAACAATAGGGACCACTGACCCAATATATTGACGTTAGAATGAGCATTCATATGCCTAACAGGTGGTCATACGTGATTACGCGTTAGTATTGCTTAGTCCACTGGGTCAGGAAAGTAGGGCCCGGCATTCCTACTACGGTCATTAGACAAGTTCCGAGCACTACGGATCCTTCTATACCAAGCTTTCGTGCTTAAACCAGTTTCCTTCGCGGGCAAGTCATCGTGAAATCGAAGTATAGCCGGTCGACTCAGAAGTTTAAAGAAAGTTGTCTTACCATTTTTGCAAGTCAATTACTATCTTCTCTTGATCGTCGCCTTTTGTCGTTTCACTATTTCTAAGGCAAATTATTAGGATTCTTATTTATCTTTTATGTACTTAAATTATTTTTAAGTTCGAATATGAAATCGATATTTATAGTATATTAATTTGATGAGAAGTTTTATACTGGTGTCATTTTTTGTAAAAATATAAACTCACAATAAAACAGAAGTACATTCTTTGATATAAATACTACTGCAACTTCAATCTAAATAGGAATATTATATTCAATGTTATTTAAATATGTATTAATAGTTTTCAATTTAAAAAAGTTCAAAGTTTAACAGCATTATTAACATTATTGAACGCTCTCCTATAAACGGACTAAATCCAAACTGATTGTAACTGTCATCTCTTAGTTTTCACTATATTTTCGTTTGATTCTAGCCCGTGGCAAGAAGAAGAAGATCAAGCAGCTCATCCCTCTCCTGGCTATCGCTAAGCTGAAGATTATGGCTCTCATTCCTCTATTCTTGGGTATCATCGCGTTCGCAGCCGCTAAAGCTCTCCTTCTTGCCAAGATCTCACTATTGGTAGCCGGTGTAATCGCTCTGAAGAAGCTTTTGGCAAGCAAACACCATGAAACCAGTTACGAGGTGGTCGCTCACCCACATCACGAAGAACATTTCGCCAGCAGCGGTCATGGTTGGGGACGTTCCATCGATGACGCCCAGAATTTGGCTTACTCCGGCCACATCAAATCCGATTAGAGATGGATTACGCAAGGACCAACGATAGGTCCCACTTAGATCATCAGTCATAAAAGAGATGTTTATATTTATTACGTAGCGTTAAGAAATATTTATTCTGTATTTATTCAGCGACGCCCCTTCGTAAGGGTGAAAATCGATATGAGAATGTTTGTTGTTTTGTTTTCCTAAACGTTCGTTCTGAGTTTGTATGGTCTTCTTGAAGTATGTACTATATTAGTATATTTCACACCCAATACGGTATCCGTATTTGTGTACTTTGTTTTAAACAAAATATATTTGTTAGGCATTCCCCATATATGCCAATTTCTAATTCTTAACTCTAGTCCTGTGCTATAACCCTTATAGTTTATGTATTTGTATATAATTACTATGACTATGACTTTTATATAGCAATTTATATTTTAAGTATTGTATATATTTTGTAAATAACTTAGTTTAATGTATTGTATTCCTTACACTTTATTACCGTATCATTTTATATTTATGAATCTACTCTTAACATTATGAAACCTCATGATTTATGTATTTATGTACATGTTTCTATGTATTCAATTATTTGATTTATCCTTATAATACTATTATTTATATATGCTGCACTAGTTAACATATAATTCTACTTTTATGTTTTTGTCGGTGAATATTTGCTCATTTATTCTCAATAAGATACGTACAAATAAAGAACTTAAAAATTATTGGTGTTATAATTAAGTCCCTGATTTATTAAAAAAAGGCTTTCCTGAATATATAAAATAAAATCTCACCTCATCAAAAATTTCATCCTTGAAATAATTCTCAAACGATTTAATGAATTAAAAGAAAAGGAAGTAATGTAAAAATACCTATTGTAAGTTTTTGTAAAACTTATTTATTAAACACATTCTTGACTAAATAATCCTTAATTATACACCATTACAAGATATCCTATTCAACAGTTTTTCTTTGATAATTTTTTGTAATTTAGCTTATATATTTAAAAATAAAGACAATTTCGTCTTAAAAAAGACCAAAAAGTTAGTCAAGGCGTAAAAAAAAAAACTTTCTGCTCAAAGTAATCTCTAAGTCTAAGACTATTGTCATATTTCCTAAATAAACCTACGGAAGTATTTAATGTAACCAAATATGACACTTGCGTGGATACTTCTAAACTTTCGTCTTCGACCAATAGATGGCGCTTTTCGTAAAGCAACTTAAGTTAAATATTAGACATATAATTTAGGTACGTAACGTATGTAAATGTCTCTAATTAATTTTTATATTAATAATATTATCTTTTTTTCTAATGTTTAGAATAATGCTACTATAATATATTTTAATTGCATTCACACAATATATAACACTATAAAAGTTTCAAATTATTGCAGTTTTTAACGATATATGCATTAAAACGATTCTGTAGGTTATAATTAAAATATAGACATACATTTGTCTGAATAGGCTTTTGGACTTTATTGTAAATTGATTCAAGGAAAACGCTAGTTCCTTAAAACATAATTTGAGTCCATCTGGTTAGATTTTGCCAGCGGTGGCTATTCAATGGCGCACGATTGCAATTTTTGACACCATTTTTTTTTTTGCTTAAATATCTATTAAACTATTCATCACAATATTATTTAAAATTAGGACCATTTGACAGCTTATACTACCGAATAAAATAAGAATAATCAAATTTGGAACGCTGGCGGACTAACGAGATGACATAAATAAAAAAAATACGTACGCTCCACTACCTACCAATGATTTGAATTTTATACATAATATAGTATATTGTACATTAACAATAGAGCATCAGCTCTAGAAACTTAATTATTTCGTTATTTATAAAAATAGAAATTAGTAACTACCTCATATTATCAAAAAATATTTATTACGATTACTGCAAAAAGTTTGGAATCTGCAAATAATTATTATAAATATACCCGAAAATACAAACACAAACGTGAAAAGATTTTGTGCAACTATTGTGCTTTTTGATTTTCACGTAATTTTAAAAACGTTTGCAAAGAAAATTTAAGAATGCTTGGACTTTCTGAAAGAGACCTGAAATAAATTTATCAGAGGATTCACAAGACATTACAACAAAATTGTAGTATCACTGCAGTAACACAAACGATGCTATACATTCAGGTAATATTATTAATACGGTATCATTAGGTGCATACGTATGTTAGTATGTAACGGAATCTTTACTTAATATTTACCACCTTCAAAACATCTTAAAATTTGGCATATTTATTAAGGACCGATGACACATCAAATTTTATTCAGTTAAATCCTAAGACCCGGAGTGCTTGCATCAAAATCACAAAGGAAAATTTAATTTAATTTAATATATGTTTATAACTTAAGAATCAAAAATAAATAAATGTAAAAAATTAACTTAAAATACTCTTAAATAAATAATAGAAAATATATTATGTTAAATTTACATTTAAATTAATGTAGGAAAAATCGATTGCAAAAATGCTTTGGGTGTTTGTTAGGATTTTATCAGAATGCCCTTCTACCAGTAGCTGTTCATAAAATATTAACAACTATTTAAATCTTAAACCCCATGCTTTTTTTACATTAAATTTGTTATTATTATTGCGTAATTTTTGAAACTTAATTTTTTTTTGCATAGATTCCCCGCAGTGGTCATAGACCTTTAATAATTTGTAAAATTACGTAGATAACCAAGAAAATACAGCAATATTAGAAGGAAATAACAGAAATTAACCAACTACAAGAGTAGTATAATAACAGAAATTAATAGTTCAATAGGATATAACGAGCGAATGAGTAAGTAGTGTATTGAAAAAAGTATAACTTCACACATGGTTTGCTAGATGTCACTAAAATAAATTTTTGTTCTTAAAATATTCCATTTTTTTCATTATAAAAGTCACCTTTTTTACATTCACTTTGGAACATGTGGTATGTTATTGGTCTAACGTTTTAATGTTGTTTAATGAACATCTGTACTCCTATACTAGCTTTGTAATGTCATCGATACGAATATTTTCAAACGGATAAAATGAATTATCTCTTTTTTCTGTTAATATTGTCACTGAATAAGTAAAACTTTTTATTTTAAATTTAAAGCATCAGCGTAAATAACATAAAGTATCCAAAAAACTTAATCTGAACGTAAGATAACGTAACACTTAACCTACGCCTTTAGATTTTAAATTGAGTTTAAATTGAGAATAATGGAAAGTCATGGTTTGTTTATCTCACTACTAAACTATTTAGGTTAAACCTCCTTTTTTCTGGTAACTGGATCGACCATACGTTCTGCTATACTATAAAAACGGCTAACTGCCACTTCAACCAGCTAATACTCTGCACTGTGTGATGCATTTGTAACAAATTTTATCCAAAAATGACACTCCGAGCATAGCGTGCTCCTTAGCTACGGGAACTCGGGACCAATCTTACAGTCAGAGGCCACGTGATCACGGGAGTACACATTGGTGGAAGACCCCGTCTTCATACTATGAGGTATCGACGACGTTGGAATGTGGTTTACTTATTGCTACCTAGCTGCTTTGGGTGAACAAAACAACACAACACTTGTAATAATTAAGCCAAGTTATATGTGAGTTATTTTTGCAAAATAAAAACTGAATTTCTGTAATTGAAATTTTAAATAGAAAATTCTTATGGTTTTTAAAAATAAATACAATATTCCATCATAGTTTGCCCATGACCTCCATGGTCGTTGAGAAGAGTCTGAAACGTCAACATCAATTTATACATGTAAACGAATAAACTAACAAAGGCGAAAAATTCGTGATTAGTGGATGTTATGTAATTATTAAGTGCGTAAATAAGAGAAAACACATGTAAGTAAATCTTAGAAGAAAAACTGACGTTGATGCATTTTGAGGTAATAACAATTTATACATTAAAATTTGTTTATTTTAATAAATTATAAAAAAAGTTTTATTATTAATGTTTTACATAAAAATTAATTAGTTATCAGACTAATTTATTAAATGAAATATACTATATTTGATTTTTAATTAAATATTAAAAAACTCAATTTTTAAGACAAAGTCAATAATTTTTAAATTCAAAAGCAACTTATACTTTAAAATTTTCTTTTACTACGTTTTTTTATATTTTATAGCATACGCACGTAGACGAGCAGTCGGGTCACAGGATGGGAAGTGGTCACCGACGCCCATAGACATTGGCAATACCAGTGGTATCGCCAACGCGCTGCCTACCGTGAGACATATGGTGTAAAGTCTTGTTTACCCAGTAGATACGCTGGCTACTATGCCCTTCAAACCGGAACACAGCAGTGTTTTCATACTACTGCTTTGCGGCAGAAATAGGCACCGCGGTGGTACCCACCCAGACGGTCTGCTATAAAAAGGGGACCTACCAAGGGTGAAACTTAATCAATTACATTTATATTTAATACGCAATCGCTAGATTTTCATCAAGAATAAATGGACAGAAAGTAGAACAGGTACAAATCCAGCACTTTATTTATAGATTATGTTACTTTACCGGCGATCGGCGAATTAATCGAAGGATCGTATTATTTACAGGTTGTTTCGTCCCTACAGGATTTGAACCCACGATCTCCTGTTCCTAAAGCTATAGAGAAGGTTATTCTTAACCTCCTCTAACGCCCATAAAATCGGAACATGAACATAGTGTTTACGTGTAATATCACATACTAATTTGTTTTATAAAGTATATATTTATTTGTAAAAGTGTAGTAAATACAAATTTCTTGACTGAATAAAGTAGTGATCAATAGTTAAAGCCGGTCTGTGATGAGCTACATCTGTAACTGATATTGTACATACTAAATAACAAAAGTACAAAAACTGACAAAAGGGCTGTTTTTTTAATGATTTCTTATGGCTTTATCTCTTGCTTTAAATGCCAATCTAGTCAGATCATAAAAATACTTAAAAAGGGGACGTGACATGTTTTGCACCTCACAACATCCAACTTTCTTTATTTGGGTTTCACGTTTACGATGGGCGTAACCGGAATCAGGTGTTGCGACACAATGGCCCGAGTCATTGAAGAACTATTCGCATTGGATCGTATTGTGTCAAATCAAATATTGGATGGTGTATGTTCTGTGTATTTTTTGTTGTATCAGAATGGTACAGAATGCTGATACTTTCTTTTTTTTAGGGCTAAAACAGGATGCAAATCGAAAACTGCAGGAATGCAGAGTGATAATGTAATTTAATAGATGGATAAAAATACTTCTCCCATATCTCATAGTAATAAAGAATCAATCAAAGTTTAGCACAAAAAGATAGATAGACTAAAAGGTAATTTAAATAGAAACTTTAAAATAAATATTGTCTCACTTAGTAAATTAAGAGATAAAAGTAAAAGGAATAATTATTTCTTTGTTAGGAATAATATACAGATTAAATGAAATTACTTTAGGATTTATGCGTATTTAATTTTAATTCGACGATAGAACACTTTCCAGTCTCCTGACCACGCGCTGGAAAGTGTCAACAAGTTGCCAAAAGATAACTAAAAGGAATTAAATGAACTTTAATAATATTTAGTAAAAAGGATTATTATTGTATAGTCATTTGGAAAAACAGTTCATTAGAAAGATTAAAGAAGGCTTGTGAAATAAGCATACCTCTCCTATTTATTTTAATCAGTTTATTTATAGTTTTAGTAAAAGTTAATTTTTTAATCAGTTTTGATAAGTAACAGCTGGTAGCTAAACTAAAGCAGGTTATGAAATAACTCTATGAGAAAAAAGTTTCAAACTAGACGCCAGCATAAGAATCACTAAGAGCTAATAAAGAATTGATAACCTTATCTTATATTATGAAACGTAGTGAATCGGATAATATTATCATTTCATATGAATAAATAACAAGCAAATTTGTTTAAATATATGCTATAAAAGTACAATAAAATGACTCAAGCTAATGTAAACGATCCTCAGCAAAGTAATCAACCAAAATCAGCGGACTCAAAGTCAGTATAACAATTTTGTAATCCTCAGGGACGCATACCCCATATAACAATTTTACTTTTTGTTTCTGCCGTAGCGTATATTTCTTAAAATATGTAAGATATTTATTATATGTGCAGTAATTAATATTTCCGTCTAAATCAAATTTATATTTCATAAGGATGTACATAATACTTAAAGTTAGCTTCTTAAGCGACTTATTAAATATATATAACACAAGTTATAATTTTATATCATTACTAATATAAAATATAAATGGATAGCATTGTATTTTTGTTCGAAACCACCCTGCAATTCTAATGCCCCATTTAAAAGGTCTGATATGTTTTAAGATATTCATTTTATCAAAATATCGTCTGTGTCACATTTATCAAACATGAAACTAATAATGCTTTTACTAAAAATGTTTCTCTTTTTACTTTTTAAAAAAGTTTACGTTATTATGATCATTAAGCATTACTTTTATATTAAAATATATATGTATGCAGAAAATATTGATTTTAGAAGATGCAATTTATTTATTTTTTAAATATTTCGCAAACTGCTTAATACAAAATTATTGAAAATCATGACAGCTACTACCTACCAAAAAAAACGAATAATATAAATCGAAGTCGAAATAAAGAATCGAAAAGAACTAGGGAACAATGACGTAACATATATCATAAAACAAATGCTCCAAACAAAACATACCATAAGATTCTGAAGATCAGCAAATCCTGCAAACTTTTTAGCAACAGAATTACATGGATGTTTCCGTCTTCTAATACAGAATAATGATTTGACTTCCAACCAGTGGTTCTTATACAAACAAACCTCGAAACAGGAAATGAAAGGAATACAAATACTTAACGCTAGCTCCTGGAAGCGAAACTTCTTTACTTCAGTTAAGGTGCAATAAACCCTATTGTATATGTGCAAAGGCTACATTGTATCGGGCGCATTGCCAGCATTGAATTGCATGCAATTGATGGTTTGGTACTCATTTGGCATCTCAGCTAAATTTCCCTTATCACTTAAACATTCAACATGTGCTCAGACGTACATTTTGTCCGTCCAGCCAAGTAAGCATCTAGAAACTGTGTGCAGCCGCAATATTGATTACCAACTCAAAGGCAATGATGATAGGGTGTATTATGGATAAGGTGATATGTCCTAGCAGACTGTATTGAATATGGATTCCTGAATACACTCTCACCAATTGAGATGTCATTGTTTAGCGTCGACTTCAATAGAACCTTTTCGTTTTGTGTGAGGGATCAGCTTTAAAGCTAACGAGCTTTTGTCAGTTTTAAAGTGTTTGACGCTGTTGAATAATTAGTTTTAATAATAAGTTTTTGTTTAAAAGCTCTCTAGTAAGAATTAATAATAAATATATATCAACTATACTATACAGATATAGCGTGCGGTAGAATAATGTATTTATAAAATCAATATAAGTTTTTAAAAATATACGTTACTTTTTTACTGCAGCTGGATCAGAACAGAGGCAAAGTTACCTGTATACTGGCAATTATTAAAAAAAAATGTAGGGTACTTCTAGCACTTTATGCAAACTTTCTTTAAAGTTTCGTTACCAATTTGGTCAAAAGGGTATTCAAATGTTGCGTATAATTTTTTACATGTCATTTAATTATTTTTTTCGTTATTTATGAAGGAATAATGCTTACATCATCGCTTTCGCTTTCTTCTTTCATAAGTATTGAAATATAGCGTTTATTTAAAATTTGACCTGCTGTTAGTGATTCAGCAAAACCAAAAATGTTCGTATCCGATGATAAACACTAAATTCGTCGGCACAAAGAGCTTTAAAACGATTTACACGATCAATTATACTTTCGAATATGAAATAAATTGATTAAATAATGCTTTCCTTTAACCATCCGTTACCAGTGTATTGTTTTGTACCTTAAAAATTATTACTGCTAAATAAATAGTTGAACAAATAATATCATTAGTGTTGTTGGAAATTTATGCGAATTAATAATAAGCACGAAAAAAGACCAACTCTCTGCTAACACAGATATTTTTAGGAAAAGTTACAAAGCGTCTCGATTTTTTTAAATTACAGTACGATTCACCGTGGCGTGGCAATTGATATTATTATATAATTTGAAACCGGTCAAAATTAAGGAACAAAGAGGTTATATACGTAATGCGGAGGAATAACATAAATTGGCAGTTTACATGCAGTAACAACGTTCAGATTTTGTTTCTAAATTGTTAAAACTTTCGCCTAATGCAATGCAACGCCTTTAAATAGGCTTAATATTTTTTGATCGCATACAAATGGCAGTTACGACGAGGAGGATCGGCCAAGTGACGTTTAATGGGGAAATTATTAATGAATTTTTGGAAAGTTCCGTACGTACGCACAGTGTCGGTGTGGTCTTATGCAAAAAGAATGAACGAAGACGTATAATTTAATTTGGCTGACGATAACCGTTTCTGATGCATGAATAAAGATTTATTTTATAATATGTAATGATACCTATGTGATAAATGTGCAGTTTCGAAAAGTTATCGATGCCGCTATAACCACCCGTTTATTGGAAATCTTTTCGTTGACTCTTTAGATGTTTGAAAATATAAAAAAAGATTTATCAAATACAAGATACAAAGAAAAATTATTTTAGCATAATATTTTTTCTTGATTTGTGAAACACAAGATATAAAGATAAAATATAACGCATAAATAATTATTCGATCTCATATAAAATTATCACTGTAATCAAAACTTTGACAATTTTGATCAGCTAAGTCGGGGAAAAAATTTACCGAACAAATATTAAGATGTATATTTTAAAAACTAAATGCTAAATTACATTTATATTGACATTATAAAAACTAACAGCCAACAAAGCGGAAAGAAATATTTGAATACTTCAACTTAAAGTTCGAGGAAACATATCTTTAAACTAGTTTTAGCGGTTTAAATTAAACATCCGTTAGCATAAAGAATCAAAAAGAAAAGTGAAAATAACCGAGACCCGTTGAGAGAAATACCTGACCCTGAAGCATTGTCATCATAACACACTTCCTTTTTTTAATATACCATTAAAAACTAGCGGACTTGTGTTAATTTGCTTAATGTTAGAGCGAGATTTGTGTGCTCGCCGTTTCGTCATAGCCCCACACATCTGCCACCGACGGGGCTCAAACGTGACATATGAAGCCTGCATGGGAGGGGGGCACAAAATAAAACTGTCCGCCATACAGGGTACATCCACAATTGAGCATTCACCATCGTTGAAGATGAAAGCGTTCGTGATATTGTGCTTTGTGGCGGCTACCGTGGCTTTGCCCACGTCGAGGGAGGACGGCGTGATGGAGAGATTCATCACGGCGCTGAGGGATTGCGTGGAGACTGACACCATGCTGTGCCTGAAGGTGTGTGAAGTGAAGTGAAGTGTACTGAAGTGTGCCGTGCGAAAAGTGCTTTTGATTTTATTTGACACGAATTACACGGGATAGGGCGGGGATATAGGGATACGGATTCGGGGGATTACCAATTAAATAGGATTGATAGCAATTTTTTGCAACCGCTATCTGCTAGGAGCAAATAAAAGCGTCTTCTAACATGTTAACAAATACTTATAGCAGTCTTATCAAATCGTCATTTAACTGCTATATTGCCTTAAAGATTTATTGCAAAATTAAGTTTAGTTATAGTATGAGAGTGATTATAGATTCAGTTTAAAATTATTGTAAAATATAAGAAAATTATAATAGGAAATCGATGATCACTAATCGGTATATTTCATTTAGTTTTTTATAGCTACGATTTCTCCTATCTCTCTAATTAAGATCGTACGACCTAGCTGTACCACACTTGTTCTCATAATTATGTGTGAAACAATTGTTTCCGAACACAATGAAAATCGTGGTTAAATTATAAAAAAAGTAAACGGGTGTTATCTAGGTTTTAGCTCTTTGTTAAGAGATTAGTTGGTCAAATCATGATCACAAAAAGTTCTTCATTATTATCAACTAACGAAATATTTTTTGATAAACAGGAAAAGGCGATGAAGTTTACGGATAATTTAGCAGTATCGAAGGACCTGAATCTTGTCGAAGGTGTAACCTTCGCTAGGACTGGTAGCCCACGTTCAGCTCGCAGCTTCGAACCTTTGGATGTAGACCCCAAAGCAAGGGAGCAACAAGTCGAAGAAAGGATAATGGACAACGTTGTTGACTTCTTGGACAGTCACGCATTACAATTGAGAATGCCAAAATCTTTTATCGAGGACAACTCAGTTGAAGAGGAAGGTCAGTACATCGTAAAAAAACCATGCATAAGGTTTCAACTTTGTTAAGATCGTTTAAAAAAGAAAGCACCGCTATATATAATTATTCAGTCGATAAAACACAGTTTGTACGGTTTAATTACATAAAGCAAAGTAACGAGAACGCTTATTTTTACTTCACGCTCGTTTATTTCTTTTTTATGATTATGGAAACAAATTAAGCTCTTCAACCCATTGTTCAAAACACTGCTGTGATATGTTAACGAAAAGGCTTTTATATCGTTATCGTTGAACACTATAATTTTTGTTAAATTTCAGTCTTGTTAACAACTTATTACTGTAATTTAAAAATTATGAAGGCCTTAAAAATTTTAAATATTTATAGCAAATATTTTATCTACTAATTTAAAAATAAATTCTAATTTAAATCAAATAAATTATGAATGTTCACACTAAATTTAAAAATCTTAAAGTCAGAACAAATCGGTGTGAAGTAAAAAGTCTGGATTATTTAATTTAATAACGTTTTTGTGACTATACAGGCCGTGGCAAGAAGAAGAAGAAGCTGAAGAAACTCCTCCCAATCTTGGCTCTTATCAAGCTAAAGTTAGCTGCTCTGGTTCCCCTCTTCCTCGGTATCATCGCTTTCGCTGTGTTCAAGGCTTACCTGCTCGGAAAGATCGCTTTCATCGCCGCTGCTTTCGGCGCTTTGAAGAAACTTCTCGAGTCCAAAAAGAACAGCGGATGGTCCGAGCCTCCTCATGAGGAACATGGTTGGGAGAGCAACGGCGGTTGGGGCAGATCCCAAGACGCCCAAAGTCTGGCTTACGCTGCCCACGCTAAGCAGGCATAAGAATTATAACTTATTTAATAATATTTATTCATAATCTAAGTCTATATGGAACAACTTGTTCTCTATCGTAACATTAACTCGTTCATTCTATTTATTCCGTATCCACCGTTTTTTTTCTATTTAATGACGACGTTGAGTGATTGTGAATGCAAGGTGTGAATGTGAGAATATAATTTACAGTATTTTTTTCGTATGTATTCTATTTATTTTATGTTTTTTTTTAATTTGAATTAAGTTAACGACTGATTTTGCTTTAGCCTTTTTATATTTATGTATGTGTATATATAGCCTTATATGTATATGTAGTTTATGTTTAACTAGATATGCTTCTGTTTGAAGATATTGTGTTGACACTGGTGTTTTATTACCAAATATTTTTGTAAGTTTATATTCCAAAGATATGTTTTTTTTTAGTTTTTATTTTACTTTATTTTATATCACACTTTATACGACAAATACGAATGGAATGCATGAACAGATAAGAGTCAAGTATTTAAAATCCGAAAAGTTTATTTATTTTACGATTGTTACCTTACTAAGATGTTATTTAAAATGCTATTTTACGATGGATCCACGTAAAAGAAATAAATTTTCTTTGACAATTCAATAACTGGTTTATTTACCTCCTTTTATGTTTAAAAGAGAAAAATAATATCATGCAAGAAAGCTCAGAATTATATTGATACCACGAGTATTTTTTACACAAAAAGCACGTAAATTTGTTATTCGTGCTTAAATAATACTTTAAACGTCGCAAACAAATTAGACACACCTTCTATTCATTATTCATAAGCGAAAGCGTCATATTATGAGCTATTTAAAAAACAGTTCTAATGCCCGTTTTATTCATGACTTAGTGATTAAAAAAATTTAATCCGTATAATATATATGTACGACGGAAACTGTTTGTTTCTTATTAGTGATACCATTAAAAAAAATATAATAATAATCTAAAACGTTTACATATGAAATCAACATTTGTTTGTTGAAAGTTCACAAGCTGTCGATTGGTAAAGCCGTGTTTCTCGAACATACGTGTTTGTATAGAGATCTCTCAGCTTTGTGTGTCAACAGAAATGCACATAAACAATAGGGTACACTCAGCAGAATCACAGACAGGTCACTGGAGAGGTTCACATGACTTTCACTCTTAGGTCAAAAGAAAGTAGGTCTATAGTGGCGTACGAGGCACCGTGAGATGATATAAGCGGATGTGTTACGTGTGTACAAAAAGAAAACTTTCATTTTCAAGTAAAAGAAATTCAGTTGGCAAAGGTTATACAATGAAGCGGCGTGACCGGACACCGGTCAAGTACGTGCAGCCATACATTTAGTTGTAAGCTTTATGTTACCGACTTATACCAATAAAACGCCTGAGCTTTTTTGTACCTGGTATTATAATACTTTTAAGTAAATAACAGAAACTCTTAATTTCTCAGTCTGTTCTTTTCATAAATGCTTTTTTTAAACTCTTTTATTTATCTTTCAATGATGATAGTAATTAAGATGATAGGACAAGTGAATCCTCACTTGTGAGGATGTCTCAGTCTTCGATCGAGTTACTTTTGTTATGAATGCAACATATAAAATGTTGATTTTAGTAGAACTTTCAATACTAAATTAACTATGATTCCTAAGCTCGCACTTTAGAACTTAATCATAATATTGGAGAACTTAATCAGATTCTTGAAATAATATTTTTAGAAGTAATCAAGCTGAGGTTCATTTTTAGACGTTAATAACATCATTGATTGTTAGCAATACATCTATTGTTAGCAATGTTACTCACTAGAAGATGATAAGTTAAGATTTAGAGGAGGTAGTAAGTTCTTTTACCCGATCAGTACTGTAATAATCACATTGGTATTTTTGGTCACTATACTAAGTTATATTCATAAAATAATATTCAGTTGCTTATCTAAAGTCTCTAAAGTATCTATCTGTTAAAAGTTCTACTGTCTTTCTCTTAGTTTTTACCGCAGAAAAGTTTTAGTTGAATGAAAGTACACAATCGTTGATTTTGTTTGTTGCATATACTACAATACAATTTGTTTCTTGTTTTATAATAAATTTATACTTACGTTTTATGTTTTTAAAAACAAAGTAACTTAAGTGCAAAAACAACATATCACGCGTTAACTTATTTTACTCGGTACTAAAAAAACCCTTGTAAATTGTTTGTTCTTTAAGTTTCTCGCTATGTTATTCATGGTGACTTGTTTTGTGGTGCCTTTGAATGTTTACTTTGTAAGTGGGTACGAACGTGCTGATGAATAGATGCAACGAGATGCATTCGCGTGAAATTGCCTACTTAATAAGCGGCCAGAGTAACCTTAGGGTTGCCACTGAACACATGTCAAAAGAACGATAAAGTATAGAAGCAATATTTTCGAATGATAACCAATAATTGAGTAAAATATTAGTAGACGTAGTAAACATTTGATAGTTAAATATATACATAGTTAATAGACCCTTACGTTAAAATACCCCTTAAAATCATCATTATAAACTTTTCCTGTACAGACCAACTGACCAGATATAAATATAATTATTTTTTAAATATTTGTACTTATGTAATAACTGACTATATTAAAGAAATAGAACCCTTTAAACTTACTTCATCATCATCATCATCAGCCTTTGATCGACCACTGCTGGATATAGGCCTCCCCTAATACACCCCTATCCATTAGGGCGTTTTACATTTAAACTTACTTAAATCACTTGAAAAACAGTTTAAAAATAAATAGTTTCGTTTAGGTACAAGCACTACATTACACACTGTAAGAATTGTTAACTAGTGGAATATAAAATGTCTGATTCTATTAATATAATCAGGTAGTTAATGATTTATTACCAAATGACTTAATATTTTTTTATAAATGATTAATATTTGTTAAGAATTTTTATCATCGTGTTTCTTGATTAAAAGTAGAAATTACGTCACTTACATAACTAATATTAATTTTTACTTTTAAAAATTACAATTATTTTCAATTTACAACGAAAAACAAAGCATAGAAAAAAAGTATCGGTAAGTTTCTTTAAATAATATTAGATTAGTCTTGCCGTTTGTTATAAAATATTTGACTAAGTGGTCATAGTATATACTTTTATTGACATTTAATAAGTTCTAACAACCCTAGGCACTTAGGTGGTCGTTAACTTGTTAGATATATTTGAATTATAATGTGCGAAACCATAGCGAGCCGGACATAATCTACTAACGATTTATCATTCTCAGATAAATCTCAACACGAAATATGAACTTAAAGCATTATCATCTTGAAATAAATTGTATCTTAATTTTTTTTTGGTTTTTCGAAATATTTTAATAGTGAAACTCGTTGCCACTCTAAGAGTAAAAATTCGGTAAATTCAAAAAACTTTACAACAAAGTTTTATAATACAAAAAGTTTTATCATAAATGTATTTTAAATGTTTCTTACGTTCATAATTATTTCAAATATCTAAACTTTTTGACTGAGAAGATTATGACTTTTAACTTTCAGTATATATCTCTCGTGCAACATCCGACATGGATTTATTAATACTACCAGAAAAAAATCTGTTCCAACACATGAGTGTGATAATAAGATCGATGTGTGCTTAATCAATAACTAATGTGGAAACTGATGAGTAAAAAACGTTACTTTACAATTTTATTTACACCTTTATTTATTTATTTCCTCTGTTAGTGTGTTAACGATAAACTCCTTCCAAAAGGCCGAAGAAATTTGAACTATTTTTTGTGTGTGTGTTCAAGTGGATTTGAGGATGGTTTAGATTTACAAACAAGCTCACCAGATGGCGCTGTAGTCTGTATCTAGGTTTTTAAAGTAAACTGCTAAATAGGCTAAAACTTTAATTTCTTACTTTTTAAATATCCCAATAGCTTGGTATATCATGTAGGGTAATATCCGCTAGAATTTTATAAAATTTTTATAACTTTTCATTAATTAAAAACCTCTAGTTACTAAAATATTACAAATTTGCTTAATAATCTTCAGGAAAACAACGTTCCAGCAAGGTATTATCAGCGTCAGCTTAAGCTAAACTCGCACGAGATACGCAGTTGAGTATACTATTGGCCCATGACCGTAAATCGTAACCGCTAGGGGTGCGGCATGCGAAAGTTAAGGCCGCACCCATAGCCGCATTACTTCGCGTTTCAAAAAATAACCTTTCATGAACAAAACTAAATGTTCGCCGCCTTTACCTGAACACATATTTAAATGATATTTAATTTAACCGAATATTTCTTATATATAACGTTATAACGGAACACTGAACTGTTATAACTACACTAAACTATTGTCAATTGGTGTCCATCCATGCCACCATATATAATATGTAACAGAAAATATTAAAAATTCACCTTGCAGCATTTACTTTATATGAACTATACTTATAATAAAAGAGAAAGAAAATAATCAGGAATAATATCACACGCTATGTCAAAATAACAGAAACTAATTATTTGAGTAATTTTTGTATAAAAGGTTATAATACTTACTAATTATCGTCTAATCTAATAAAATTAACCTTTGTACCAAAATATAAAGATGAAAAACTACTCAGTGTGGTACGTGCCCATTTTTCTAAAGTACCGTTGCTCAAGGTCTCTCACACATTCGATGCCGCCCAGTGACTGACTCATCACAACTTTCTTCTCAATGGAATGTATTTTACGTAAAACGTGACTTCCTTAGTTGCATAGCGGAAGAAAAGATAATTTTTAGCTTTATCTGTGAAATCAAGTTTAAATGTAGGGTCAAAATATTTTTTGTACTATTTATAATTCTTGCATTAATTAAGTATAAAACTTTGATCAAAAAACTTTAAGTTTTTTAAGTCACGTACTTAAAAAAGCTATAAAATTAAGATTGTAAATTAAAGCCTACACTAAAAATTTTAAATATTAATTGAGAAATCTGCTCCTTTGTATCGCTATCGATGTTATGTATATTGATATTTATTTTTGATTAAGTATGATAGAATTCTAATGTCAATAGATTCAAGAAAAAGCATAGAGCTTTAAGAATTCATGTATACCTTACAGATGTATAATATATTCTGTAATCATGTACCATCTTACGAAGCTTGGTAGCATCTCTCTGGTCCTTTTGTATGTAAAATCTCACGTTTTTTTGGGTAATGATGTTATGCTTCATCTAACACAGAGTTCGCAGGAATCCACCGTCCCCACGAACCAGGTGAAACCTTAGGTACAGCGTATGACCTTGAAGGAGAGTTAAACTATCGTCAGTATTTACTCTATTTTTTACCATGTTCATATAAAAGACATAAACGAGATTATGTAGAAAATCACCTATTATATTTGTGATTATAAACTTGCTCCTAGAATATTTTTTTTTATTTCAAAGGGATAACTGATCTACCTATAAATATATAGCGGAAGTGTATTGACAAAATTGCGCATACTTATTTTTTAAATAATAATTTCATCTTAAGAAGTTGTGTTACTTTATTTGTATTAAACAGCACTTTCATGGGTAAGAACCTAACTTATAAAGATATATATAATATAATTAACTGGATAGCTATGATAAGCAATATAATTAAATATTCGTATAAAGTTAAGTGCGTTTTGTAAAACTTACTAACTGTACTAACCGAACATTTATATAATACCCCGACGCATGAATTAGTAATAAAATAATTTTAAATAAACCCAGGCGATGCGGGTTACATTGGCAAAGTTGTTAAGTTTCCACTGGTTTTGACCCTAAACCACCAGCTCCTTTAGCGGAAACCTATAACACTAGCCTACTGTCGCAATTATATAAATACTACTTGAACAAATCTACAAAATCTTTAACTTTTTTCTTAAATGTAGCACTCAAAAAATATAATAAAAATTTTATGCACTTATCTTTTAGTATTTCTATTTTATTATTAGAGAATATTTAAGCATAACTAAATAATTAATATTTATTATTATAATTAAATAATTTAATTAATATATATTAATATTATTAAGTATTAAACTTAAAAAAAAATAATTGAAATGTTAAACATTTAAAAGTCCCCTACATTTGGAACGTAAAAAAAGCCATTCAGATACTTTCACCTTATGACGAGAACTGTACGTAACATTAAGGTTGCATCAGCCACGGTGTAGATGTAACACAATTGGTTTACACTTGAGCTCAATTACTTAATCGTTTTATAATAATTCATGGTCAGCTGCTGACTTGGGACAATGTCATAGATGGTGACAATTTAGACTGCAATGCTTGAATGTAATTTCTATATCATTTTATTGCTCTATATTTATGTTCTATTAAAAAAATAGTATCGTCGCCTTTCTTTAGTACCATTTATAGGTAAAGCGTTTAAATAACGAAATAAAAAATCAATGGAAACTTTAAAATTGGCGTAGAATTTATTACATATTATTACATTAAACATATATTTATTACATAACTGTACGTTCTCGTAGTATTTTAGAAAAAAGAAACAAATGATTTTCCCGTCATTAATAAATAATAGAGGATAGAGAGAATTTAATCGGAATTTATAAAGATACGAGGAAACAGGCTAAATTTATTTTAATGATTTCATCTATTCGTTGGGATATAACCTATTTTTTTTTTAGAATTGAAACTGACAGTAACCGCATCAAAACTATTTTCTAGATATGTAACTAAAACTGTTAAAGACACAATGATACGATAGTTCTGTTTGACACTTACCACGAGGTTTATTTGGAATTTTGATGAGTTTAAAGTGAAAGTAGAATGCATAATTTTACTATAAGAATGTTTCTAGTCAGTGTAGAACTGTTCTGAATTTTAATATTATAGTATTCCTTAAGAAATGACAAGTTTTCAGTATTAATCATAGCAAATTGTAAATTGGCACTGATAAATGTAGTAGAAGAAATAAAAATTATAATATATAAATAAATTAATTGTTTTTAATTTATTCTTTTATTTAAAGTTATATATCCTTTTTACAAAGCGATGAAATAGTTTTAGAGTGACGTTTGTGCATACGAAATTTAGAAGTATCAATTATAAAGACAAACATTGTTTATTTGTATTAATAAACATTCAAACCTTTTTAGTAACATAAAATTTTGCGGCACATATCTTTTGACCAAATTTTGAATCAAACTTTTATTTTCAACAACTTGCAATTTTAACTTTCCTATTTTTATATACTTTTTAAGGTCGATACATAGAAAATACACTAACAAGTTTATACTAGCTATACCACTTTCACTTAAAACGCATAAATCAATTGCCACACACACACACACATATATGCTAAAAACACACATGCAGACACGATGATGTCACGTATAATTGCACTAAAAATAATCGGTATAATCCATTACGAACCTGAGGTAACCAATACCTCTTTCTATTTCAATTTGATAACAATTTTATATAACTATCTGGTTTCTACGTTAATATTCAACGATTTCCGTACAAATGAAAAAATCTGCTAATGTGAGAGATAGAATGGCTTTATACAAGAAATAAAACGAAATCATTTCTTTAAGAAAAGAAAAATATATTGTATTTATTTACATTGTAAAGTCGTTTATTTTTTTTGTTATTACCTTTATAACTATAATTTTTGAAATAATCAATATAATAAAAATGCATGGTATCTTCTTTGAAACAACGAACTTGAAAAGATCGAAATGAGAAATGAACGAAACGTACACGTGACAATACGGAAAGTTAGTTTGTGGGTCATACGACACTATCCTTTCCGGTTCCATCTTGTTGACTATTATGACCCCCAATGCGACGAATTAAAAATGACCATATATGAAATCAGGCCACGTTTATGCGAGAGCGCCCAAACATGTTTTACTATTTTTACTTTTATTTTACTAATTTTTATAACATTTTTTAATTTATTTCAATGATTGTGTCATATCTATTATAGAAAGATATCATGTAATCGTTTTCACTACACCAAACCCTAACAATTACAAATAATGACACTTTTTCTTTCATTTCATTTACACTATCTTCACAAACAGCGTAGCGGGCCCATGTTGGGATGTTGTAAGCAAACCACGCTTTCTAACATCCAATATTTATTTTTCTACTTATCCTTACGTCTACAGCTTATGTTGTGTTCGCACCATCAGTTAGCACACGGTGTCATACAGTACGCACATATTTTACGTCATCTTCAACAGAAGAGTAGTGGGGGTCAAAGGATAAAATCCATAAGATTTTTTGGAAGATACCATAACTCATTCAGCGTTGGTTCTTGCAGTACCAATACAAAGGGAACAATGTGGAAAATAATAATAGCCTTAGCAGTCTTGGCTGCAGTGGAAAGCAGCCCAGTTGAAAATGGCATAGCGGAAAATTTCGTGGGTGCCGTTTCTGAGTGCATCGACAACGACACGTCATTGTGTTTGAAGGTGTGTTGAAAAGTGTACCAAAGATAAATATTTAAGTGATGTGAAGTGACACAAAAAAGTGATAAAATACTAAAGAAACAACGACCATCTTTTTCTCTGAAAGATATAATTAATTTTAGTGATTCATTTTAATACTGCTTTATATATCATTTTGTTCCCACTAACCAGATAAGACCAATAAGTGCTTTAATTGTTCCATTAGAGCTATATTATTACACTTTGTATGAAATCCATAAATGTAGGTAATAATTGTTACAGGAAAAGGCTTACAGGCTATCAGAGAAGCTAGCCATTTCAAAGGACCTTGATATATTCGAAGGAATAAGTTTGGTTAACACTGGCTCAGCTCGTTCTTCTCGGAGCTATGAACACTTAGCTGAAGATCCAAAGACACGGGAAACCCAGCTGGAAGAGCGAATCGTGAACAACGTTGGAGACTTTTTAGACAATCACGTGCTACAATTGCGTTTGTCCGAAGACTCGGACAGTGGACGCAATTTAGATGAAGAAGGTCTGTATAGCATAAATTTAACATAAAAATATACTTCTTAATTTAAAAAAAATGTCTAAGCTAGATATTTTGTTTACCAATTCTGATTTCAAAGGTTTAGTGAAAATATTTTATACATTTTTCTTGCTCATATAAAAGCAAAAAATATATACACACACATTAGCGCCAATGTAGTAATTCTAAAAATGTAGTATATGTTTGCAAATGAAATATTTTCATCTTTATTTTCAGCTCGTGGAAAGAAGAAGAAGAAGATCAAGCAGCTTCTTCCCCTTCTCCTCCTCTTGAAGGTCAAACTGGCCGCCCTTGTGCCCCTGTTCCTTGGAATCATTGCATTCGTTGCAGTTAAAGCAGTCTTCTTAGGAAAGATCGTCTTTGCTATGAATGCTTTCAATTTAATCAGAAAACTTTTTAATAAGAACCAATCGTCTGGAGGAGTTATCTCTTACGCAGCATCACCACAGCATCATGATGAACATCCAGGCTACTCGTATGAACCTGCCGGTGGCTGGAGCAGAAAAGTTGCTGATGCTCAATCTTTAGCCTATGCTGGTCAATTAGGCAACTAAGTAAAGTATATTTTTAGAATGTGTGATTGTATTTATATGTGCGCCAGTGAAATATTTATTTAGACTAAACAGTTGTATGAGTATTTTAATTAATTTATAATAAACTATGAAAACAGTAATACAAGTTTTATTTACTCTTTATAAAATAATTCATAACTTATGTGATGCCGTGTAATTCTAACGTAACAGATACGTAGTTTTATAATTATTTTAATAAATTTAACTATAACAGAAATTATATAGACACTTCATCGTTATGCCTTTCACACATTTTGCATAAACCTTATATAAAAGAAAGAAAGAGCGTGCGCTATCTGATATAAAATAAATATTAATGAAAGAATAACTATGTCACTCACTATGGCATAATGTCTTCTCCGTCTCCGATATGGCATCAATTACTTTAAAATGTTAATGTGGCCAAACATTGTAGTGGGGGAAATTTAGATAAAAAACACTTAGCAATCTGACGATGGCCACAGTTCAATTGGTCCCGCTTAAGAACGTGCATCAAAAAAAAAACAAAGATGAAGTTCTTTGTATTATTAAGTGTTGTGGCTTTAGCATCATGTGTTCCCGTGGCGCAGGAAGATTCAGTGATGAAATCGGTGATCGGAAACTTTATGGATTGCATAAACAGTGATTTAAATATGTGTTTGAAGGTAATTCAAGTGATTTCGCAGAATTTTTTCGTAACGGCACATAAGAGCATGCGATGTTGAAAGGACGAACTGGTTTTTACTTTGACCATTCCCTGCTTTCTTTTGAGTGGCAAACGGTCGCGCTGTTGTGTTTCTGAACATCAAGAAAAATATTCTTTTCATATTTGAACGTTTGCAAAAATTTTATTATACAAAAAGTCAAATAAAAAGGTTATATGTCAACACATAATACAGAAGTGAAAATATTTATTCTAAACACATCATCATCGCAAGCAGAACTTTTTTTACACTAGTTTTTGCTTATTTAGTTTGATATTTTTTGTTCTTGTTCCCAAAATATTAGTCCTTAGTTATATTAATAACCAAATTATTATTTGTTTGAATCATTCCAAATTTCAAAAATTACCGTTACAATTACAATCTAAAGTCCATTTAGTCCTAGTTAGGTATGACATAAAATTCTAACGCATAACCCTTATTTGCAGGAGCATGCTTTAAAGGCTACTGAAAGATTGGGAACCGTAAGAAAATTGAATATTTTCGAAGGAGTCACTCTCTACAATAATGGGCCAAGAGAATCAAGGAGCTTAGAACCTCTAGCAACGGATCCTGAACTGAGAAACAAGCAGATTAGCGAAAGGTTATGGGAAAGCACTTCAGATCTTTTACGAAAAAGCGATTTAGAAGTGAGTTTCAATGGTTCTGATGATGAAGAAGAGGAGTCCAGGTCTATGGATGAAGGTAATTATAAAAATATCTTAACTAAATCAGAAAACACTACAAAAATACATAGATTTCACTAATTTGACCTATAACATTTTCAAAAACTACTTGCTACTGATCGTTATTTATATATAAAAATATTTTTTATTTATTTTACATTTTATTGTTAAAAAACAACGGTTATATTTTTTTGTTATAACTTACGTGATTTTCGATAACAGCAGTTTACTTGTGATATAATATTTATGACAATAAATATCAAACGAAATATCGAAGCTATATCAGAAAATATTTTGCATTGTTTAAATAAATTTTACAATAGTATAATTTCAAAAACTTTACAAAAAAATGAAAGCTAGTATAGCGAAGTAGATAGCTTGTGTAGAGTAGATATGAAACAATGACGGTAATAAAAAAAATCTCTTTCTAACAAATTAAATAAGTGATAAAGCCTTACACGTGAGATTTGCGAGTTTCACTTATTCAACTAAGAATTTTGTGTGCTGATTCCCATCAACTTTTCTTTTTTACGATTACAGCGGTCAAAGTATATGTTTAGTTAACGGTTAACTTTATATGTCAATTTTAAAATGCCTCATATTCCAGTTTTGGTAATGATTTACCGCAGTTAAGTTAACCAATTCACTTTCACTGATTCTCTGGAAAACTTTCGAAAATTTTTACTTATTTAATTATTTATTATATAAAATCTTTGTGTAGTGTTTTTTATTATTTACAAAGTTTTACTGTTTGCAGGGAAATATTCTTTTCATCCCACCCATTAAAAACATCATCTTTTATTTTTTACGCAAAATGACGCAGAAATAAATTTCCTTCAAATTAAATAAGTATTTTTCGCATTCTTAATTGTCAAATTAATGTAGCCGTTACATAAAATCAAAAGTTTACTATTTCTATTGACAATAACTCTCCAGCAAACATCTTTGTTAGTTACTAAATAAAGATGAAATGATACACGAATTATTTTCTGAGGTATAGGTGACTAACTTTCTTATTACAAAACGGTGGACGTTTTGTAATAAGAAAGTTAATCTTAAAAAGTATTAGAAAACAAATTTTTAAACCAAAATATTATAATTAACTCCAAAATTTACTTTGAAAATTTTAGATGTTGATCTTTAAACAGACAGAACAACATTTAACTAGTAATTTGTTCATTAGCTGCAGTCGAAGGCCGTGGCAAGAAGAAGAAGCAGATCAAGAAGAAGTTGAAGCTGCTCATCCCCTCGCTATCTTGGCTAAAGTGAAGGCAGTCGCTATTGTTGTCCTGGCCCTTGTTGTGATTGCCGCGTCGCTGTTCAAGCTTGCTTTGATCGCAAAATCGCCTTCATTGCCAAGGTTATCGCTATCGTCAAGGCTCTTATTGCCAAGAAACATGCCCAGGAAGAGCACACCTGGGTCGCTCATGAAGAACCACACCCCCACGGTGGCTGGGAAGGTGGCTGGTCTCGCTCCAAGAACGACGCGAGTAACCTGGCGTACTCCGCGTACACTCAATAATCGTTACCACCAAATAGTTTTCAGTTGATTTGTCCCTATTTATTTGATTGTTAATTTATTGATGTATGTGTGAGTGAGTGAACGAGTTCTGATTTAATTTGTTGATTTTGGTTTGTTTGACTGTTTGGTCCTTTTTTCTTTTCGGTCATTTTATATTATTTTGTTTTTCATCTGTTACCCGTTTTATTAATAATTTGACTGAAAAGGATTTTTATTTGTATAATATGAAATGTGTTTTGTAAATATGTGATATGATATACAATATTATATTTGTAGTTGTAAATACTCATTCTGGTATATAAGTATTTTATATTTATTATTTTTATATATATTTATCTATGCTCTAATTGAATATTATACATATAACTGTTATATTTAAATTTTATTTATTTATTACAATTAATATTTATGTACTGTAATGAACAGGTAATTTTTTATAACCATATGTGTACATGTATTTATTTATATATTACGCCTTTTTAAATATTTTTTTTTGTCAATATCTGCTTACTATAGAAATCCTTTTTATGTTGGTTGTACATTTTTGTTCTGTTATAATTTTGAAAGCTTTATGCTTTTTTTTTTGTATTATTTTATGTGTGATTGAATGTAAATTATTTTAAATATTTAAATACAGTAATAAACCGAACATAAAACATTTGAAAAACGATTGTTATTACATTTAATCCTTCACCTTCATAAGCACTGGTTCAGTTAATAGCTCATACTTTTTTATGTGCCTATAGCCTTAAATTTTTATAAAACTTGCGGCATGAACGATTACATAACGCAGGATTCATTCCATTAGCCTCGGTTACATTTACTTCAATTATTGAAATTGATGTAGATGTAACTAATTTTAACTAAGAAATTTTAGATACAATTGTAATAAAATGAAAAGAAGAAAGTTGAAGATCTATAGACAGAATAAATTAAATTGTTTTCGGCGGTTCCCAGTTCTAACTGAACTTCAATGGCTTAATTTCTCCAGGTATCTAAGGCTTTCAGAAATATACGAAAGGTAGTGTTTATTATCTAATGTGCTTATCATTACATAGGTATAAAGTAAACGTGTAGTCCTTATGCACCAACTACGGTTTTTATTATTGTGTAGCATATTATCATGCCGAAATGCTTTGCCCACTATTCTGCGCCCGTTTCTTCATCACGGTACTTTAAGTATGCGTGCAGCATTCCTGCGTGGAAAATCTGTATAAATTTCCTACTCTTTGCCACCCAATGGGTTTGCAATCAAGGGTATGAATATACCATTTTTATCCATTGTTTTCACAACACATGTTTCCATCTAGGCATAACCATACTCGCTAGGAAGGATAATGTCGAAACTACTATGTAGTTAATATAAAAGTTTATTTTTTATGACTAAAATGAGAGATGTAACGCTTTTACAATATTTTTCGAGCCTGCTAGTGTTGTCTCACGACTTAAGACCCCCACTACTACTGAGCTGTACGCAACAAGTGCAACCTTTGTCTCGCCTTCTATGCTTCGGCAACAGATTTTACCTGGTCCATTACTCACGGGCCATGAGAGCTAGAAGATTTATACCCTTATTAAACTATTAAAATAAGATTCTCAGCATCTAGCGGGAGCGGTTATGAATGATTCCGCCGATAGCCCAGTTTTCGTGGCAGAATAGTGACAGATGTGACAATAGAGAAAAGGGGTTCTAGCATCTTCACATCATTCTCAATTATTTTAAATTTAATGAGAAATTAAAAGTTATGAATTTTGAAGGAATATGAGTTTGTTGCTACGTGACATGTGTACCAGGCATGTGCATACCAGGAGCAACCTATGCACAAATTAGTAACAAAGTTTTAACAAATACCCATTACTTCAATACTATTTAAATTATTCCTATTGGGAGAAGGGGAAATGTCGATATCAAGAATTAACAATTAATTAAAACAAAGTTGCATAATCATATGTGAACAAAATCATGTTATTTACATTTCCTAATTTAAGGAGTTACCGCAGGAAAATTATCATAGACATTGACATGTTCCAAATAAATAAAAATAAAGACAACAAACGTCTAGCAGATCTAATAATTATTACAATTGATTTAACTTAAAACAATCTAAAATTTATATTAAGAGATACAAAATAAAAACAAGAAAATTTTTATTAGCCTGGTACATCAAAACAATTAAGGATTAGCGGTTTAGGAATCTAAGGTTGAACTTTACTTGAACAATTGCAAAATAGATATTTTATGTATAACCGGACACTGGCTATATAATTACCAAATTATATTTAACCTCGAATGTTACAAGGTTGCCTATTCAATAGATAAAAAGCTATACACGGTGTTGTTAAAAATCATTTAAATTACAAAAGTACTCGTGATGTAGTGAGCCTATTGGTTTAGCAGACTATTGATGTAGCTCGTTTAGAGCTAGAGCATATAATTTTTATTAGTGTATACAGACCTCCTAGTGCGTTATACACAAAAAATCTTAGTCAATCAGCTTCTAACAGTCCACTACGTCACATTGGCCTTTCTCAATGAACGCTAAGATGACCAATCCCCTGCTACTCGCCCCTAACTTGAACCGTGGTCGATCAACAAACATTTCCTAAAAAACGTTCTTATACACGTGGCCTGCACTCTAGAACCTTATTAGCCCACAGGTCATCTGTTCTTCGGACTACATGACTGGGCCACTGCCATATCAACGAGAATCATTTTCACTATGTCGATGACTTTAGTTCTTGGCCCATTGAATTCATTACAAATTTTATCCGACAAAGAATCTCCGAGCATAGCGCGTCTGAATCTAATAAATATATGCGTATATATTTTGTATACGGTGATTTTAACATAAATTTATAAGAAAATTCAACCACTACTTTTAGATTCCGATCATTGATAAATTCATATATTTAAAACTTATTTCTTAAACTCGTCTATACTTATTGCCGATTCGGCAACATCCATAGGTAACATATTCACTAATTCTGTAACTGGCAATAAATCTATCACTAATTTGATTACATCTAATTTTCCGATCCGATCTTTTTCAACTGTAATAATAGATATCAGAAAGATTAGAAACAAAAAAGGATGAGAGAGCAATAACAACAAATTATTTAAATTGTTAACACCCGAATTCTTAAGCAAATCAAATAAAATCTGTAGATCTATGAGGTATTTCTGTCAATGTAGCATATATCTGCTAGCAACTATCTTTAATGATTGTTTTTCACGTGGTCAATTTCCTGACCTAATTAAACACTGCCAACTGCGTCCCTAGACTAGTAGTATAGGCGTGTGCTTTAGAAACCGGAGGTCGAGGGTCCGAATCCTGCGGGGACTCAACAAATTTTCATTGTTGTTTCCTAGTTGATTAGGGCAATTTGGGCCGATCACTCAATTGTCTGAAAAGTAAGATGATCCATGCGTCGGATGGGCATGTAAAATATCGGTCCACCCACCAACCCTATGGAACCCCCTAATGGATAGAGGTGTATTAGGGGAGGCCTATGAACTTTCACAGGCTGATGATGAACGAAAATGAATGAAGAATGAAAAATAATATATTTCGTTTAATAAATTATTCTGATAACTTTGCCTTTGTTAGTTTATTACTTTACAAGTATAAATTGATAATGATGTTTCAGAATCTTCTCAACGACCATGGAGGCCACGGGCAAACTATGATGGGATATTGTAAAATTTTGATAAGTTTATCCTAAACCAAATTTATATTTAAAAGCAAATGGTTTACAATAGAAACAGACTCAATATTAAGATATACTATTTTACAAATTGTTACTCTACTTTCGATACAGGTGCTAAGTTTGTAAAAACCATATTTTAAGTATAGGAAGCATCAAACAAGGCCCTAGGAGTCTTTTGTGACCTAACCAAAGCTTTTGACCACGTATAACATAAAACTTAGGAAGAACACTATTATAGTATCAAATTATTAAATATCGCACTCGACCTTCTGACTTCGTATTCAGAAAGTTGTGACGGCAAGATATCTCCCGGGGCTCCAGTAAGTATGGGAGTTTCACAGGGATCTTTTCTGAAGCCTTTGTTTATTATTGTGAAATTAATAACAAGAACGAGATTAAACTGTTTGTTGAAGACATTTTTTTTTATATTAATAATAAAACGTAACCTGCAATATGACGATGTAAACACCCTCTCGAAAGTAGCAGACTGGTTTAGTGCTAACAATTTGATGTTAAATATTTAGTTTATCACCCCAAATGTTCCTCAAACTTTGTTCTGGCTGAAATGGCATTTATTTTCTTTTTAAATAAAATTAACACCCCTAATGTAAAATAGTAGCAAAGCAACTTATTTTAGAAAGTAAGTAACATTGAACTTAGTGCGCCTTGGCCTTGACGAACTCCCTACGTCGATGTTGTGAAATTGCATACAGATCATAAAAGGCGCCTTTCTTTTGCTTCATTGTCTGAAAACAAGTAAGTGAGAAGATAAAAGACATAAAATACATTATTATACATTTTGTTGCGGAATAAATTCATAAAAAAAATTGAACATAAAAGGACTACTAAAATTTAATGAACATAATCGTAACATATTTTTAGTGCGTTGTTGCGCATTGTCATTTAAAATTTCGGAAAATTTAACATACGAAACAAAAACTAATCAGTTCAACATTAGGCAATGGACGGTTGGTTATGCTTGTAGTTAGTCAAAAGTAAAAAAGATTTATTTACGTTAGCTCAATTATGCTAATTGCGTAATTTGAATATTTCAAGAGAATTTACAGGTATAATATTATTGAGGAGGTTTAAAATATTTAGGTAGTCTTAGAAAAAAAAACCTATTTCAATTAACAGTTTTAGTATAGTATATAAGCTGATTCATTTGCGCAAAGCATATAAAATTATGTATACGTTAAATGACGCAATTTACATAACACAACCTCTTTGGACTTCCGTCAACATTCCGCTATCCTTTTATGATGCTAGTTTTATAACTAAATACCTGACAGTTTTTCTTAATAGAAATTATATTTAGGCTCTTGATGATGCGCATGCGTACACGTTAAATATAGATTTCAAATCAAATATTGGTATTCCAGGAGCGTCCCGTTAAATAAATGAGCATAATGTAAGTTTTATAAAATAATGAGTTATTTTTACACAAAATTATATAAATTTGTATACCTATAACATGGTGGTAGGTTCCCTTCTCGTCTGGGGTGGTACCACCGCGGTGTCTATTTCTACCACCAAGCAGGAGTGTGAAAATAGTACTGAGTTCCGGTTTGAAGGGCACCGTAACCAGCGTATTTACTGGATAAATGAGACACGACAAACTATGTCTCACGCGCATTGGTCATTCCTCTGGTATAGCTGATAGTGACCTGATGAGAGTCGGTTACCACTTCCCATCAGGTCACCCGACTGCTCGTCTACTAGCGAAAGCAATAAAAATATATTTATATTTGCAAAGTTACTTCAACATCTTTTTATAATTTGCAGAAATTATAATGTTATTAGCTATAACAGATTATAAATTTAGAAAAAAATTTGCTTTAAAATACAGTTAATTCTTATGAGAATACATAGCTCAAGGAAGCAGCTACTATAAGTTCAGATTGTATTTGACAATCCTGATATTAGTAATTTTTAGGGAGCCGTTTTATTTTTAATTAGACAGACATGTTAAAATGTTTGGCAAGTAATACGTTCTAAAATTGAACCTTACTTTGAAAAAATAAAATTATAAGAGACAACTAAATTAAGATTTTTATTATCATTTAAGGAAGGATTTTTTTAATAACTAAAATATAAATAATTTTAGACCATTCAAGTAACGGATGGGAGAAATATTTTTTTTGATTACGCAAGATATGTCACAAGCTCAGTAAGTAAGTTTTATGCGTTTAACTTATGACTTAATGACCACGTTAAGGCTTTGAATAAGCTGCTTGGCCCGTTTTATAAGCCTCCCACGGTTTGTTGGTCACCAGTGCCATCACGTGATGACTGTAATTTTTCTAATGCCCGTTTCCTGTCCCCTGTTTACTGTTTAAGTAGAGGACAATTCTGTGCTTTAGATGATAGGTAATACTTGAATACATCACACAGTAATTTTAGCTTCAACGGGAAAAATACAATAACGCAAAAGCCCCAAGACACTTATTGATTTAAAATTTTAAGTCTTATGATAAAAATATAATAACAATAGGTAAATTATTACTTTTCTGTCCATCCTCCATTCTGTTACAAACATCATAAGTCATTGTGACTTAAAGTGCAAGTCATTTTTGAGAATTATTCCTTCTTATTAAAGATGACTTGCGATGCCTGTATATACGCGTAATTTAACAATAAAATATGGAAGCTTTACTTAGAAAAGCTTAGCCGCTGTATCATTGACTGGTGAATTTTAATTGCTGGTTACTTAAATTAGTTGCTTAAATATCATCAAGTCCTTTTTGTTAGTGTAAAATCTATGATATAAAAATATTTTCACTTTATTGTATTGATCAGCGCAAAGAGAATAAAGTAAAAGATACTTATGCTAAATTATAGATTTTTTTTTATTTTACCTCACAATCATTGCTTCAGTATGTTGTTCGTAATTCAAACACGGTTTTATATAAAAGCAATTTTGGTTTGTACAATTTTTATTGGTATTCCAGTAGTGTATTTCTTTAAATAATTGATCATAAAGTAAGTTATATAAAATAATGACCTTATTATTTTTACGACAATTTACATAATATAATTTTTATCTATTTTAAGTTAGTTAAAACAAAAAACCTCCTTGAAAGTTCTATTGGCGAAGATCATGATAAACAGTTCCGTCTAAACATCGTGTAGGAGTTAGAAACTATTGCAGTCTCATAAGCGATTGAGAAGCGTTACAAACGGCATTTCTAATTTATGACCACTTTCCCATCACATATTTCTAATATTAACAAAAGAAATAAAGATATTAAACAGAAACGTCAGCAGTCTTAAAATTATAGGTTAAGCTTTATTTTATACATTTCTTATATCAAAGAAAACAGAAAATAATATCGTTCAGTTACGCTTTTTATATTTTCAGTTGTTGTTGCTTGTGTTTTATTACTTCATGCTTTTCGTTCTGAAAAATCAACAAATCAACAATAATATTTCTAAGTAATTTACGACATAGTAACTACAAAACCAAACTAAACATAATTACATAATTTCCTTTGCCCACAGTTTCATTTATAACTAACAGATCTTGCAATACTTTTGTAATAATGTATAGATCAGAATTAGTGGGAAGATAAAATGAAACAATGAGCAACATTATCAATAGAAAGTCGATGACTTAAATAAATATCTTTAAACCTGTTTCGGCTTTTGCCAGTTTCATATTCAAGTGGTTTCGTTAATCGTTGACCAGCCTCACGGTGAGATTTCTCGAATATCTTATAATCAGTCACTAATGGTGAAATGTGGTACGCTCATTAATAAACAAAGCGGTGAGAGTGAAGGTGTGACCTAATGATGATTAGGTAACAATATTGATCGAAAGCTTTTACTAAAAAGCTTGGGACAGCAAGCGTGAAAGCAGATGCCATTCTTATCAATTTTTAAAATGTACTTATCAAAATTACGATAGAAAAATACAATAAGTCACTCCAGGACGGTCTTTTATATTCCTATGATTTGGAAAATTTTAATTCGAAGAAAAACAGATTATGTTAAATGTAGCCAATATTTTTTTAGCGATTATTATTTTTATACGGTAGTTTTAACATTTTACTTGCCAAGAATTATAGAACGTTTTGTATTGCAAATATCAATTTAAACAGTCGATAAAGGAAACGAACGTTGAATATTAAACACTTTTATTAATACACAAATCAGATTAACGATAGCAATAAGTTAAATAAATTAAATAAATAAATTCTTTGTACAGCGATGGTTATATGATGCTTCGGCGGCGTAACTTTGGCGTTTATTTCCTGTGGGGAGCGTAGGCGTTGTACGCGAGATTCTGAGCCTCGTCCAAGTTCTTGTTCCAGTCGGAACCGTAGCCATAGCCTTGGCCGTGACCAGCGTCGTGGGACACGTGCTCAACGTGCACAGGATGGTGAGATTCGTGGTGATGAGCATGGGGCACCACTTCGTAGGTGGTCTTTGTGTGATCGTGTTTCATGCACCAAGCGACGAACAGGATGACTGCAAGGACAAGGGCGATCTTCGCGGTTGCCAGGGCCTTCAGCGCGATTAATTTGACTATGAAAAGCTTTCCAAGCAGCAGCTTGGCACCGAGGAGTCCGATGATGCCACCCATACCACCTCCTTTCTTGTTCTTGCCACGACCTGTAGTAGAATATTATATTAAAAAAGTGTATAAATTAAGTATTTTTTTATTTAGTATTTATAAGGCCTCAATGATTTTAATTACTGTAAAGTTATAAAAAATAAATTCAAAGGAATTTTTTAACTAAGCACAATTTTTTTAAAAGAACTAACCTTCTTCCAATGACCTCTGAACGGTTTCTTTGTCAGCAGGGTTCATTTTAACCTCAACAGCATGGGTTTCGAATAAGCTAACAACACCATCCATAAGCCTGTAATTGACCTCGGCATCTCTTGCAGTCGGGTCCACCGGCAGTGAATCAAGTTTTTTCGGGGATCGGATATCAGGTTCTCCCTTTAACACAACGCCTTCAGAAATAGTTATGCTCCTGGAAGCCCTTAGGTTGTCAACGATTCTCAGCAGTTTTTCCTGTGAAACAAAACAATCCGTGTTACGAAATAAAGTTAAACGGTCGAGTAAGCATGCGTATCAAAAGCGGTCGTGAATGCCACCAAAAATTTATTTCGAGGCAACACCTGCCCGACCAGTACGGCTTATCACCACTGTCGAAAAGGAAATTCATCCAAGTTTATGCGATTCGACCCCGCACTACAGCACGTGCCAATATCACTGAACACTTTCACTTTAATATAAAAATTATAGACCTTAACACACAAAATGTAATCCCCTTTGCAATCCTTGACGAAGCTCAACGCGATCTCCATGGTGTTGTCGTTATCATCGGCTGCGGCGATGGCCCCCATGGCGAGAACAAAGACTAGAGCGAACTTCATTTTTATTTTTGTTTCGTTAAAGTATTTTTTATTCGAAGAAATTCTAAATTTGTGACATCGAGTGATGTCAAGCAATGTTTGGCGTGGTGTCGGTCCCGCCATACAGTTTTATGATTTCCCCCCCACCCGATTCGGATCTATGTATTTACTCCATACGAGTCTCTCATCTAGGTTAAGAAGATATTTGATTCAGTTTGGACCCTAATGTTTATGCAAATAAGTTTGCTTTGTCAATATTGGCAGGTAACCGGGAGGGTTTTTTATTAAATAACTATATGATTTATCGGCTTCGCAGGTTCTTGGCAATTATTCGATATGAGAGTTTTCACGCTATTCGATTGTATAATTTTAATAACCCACAATGATGAGGCAAATCTTTGGTTTTTTGGGCCTTTATAAAAATAGTACTAAACGTTTTCTTAGGGTTTAAAACATTTTATATGATTAAAATGATGGATTTTATAATATAGCATAAATTAAATTTTATGCATTAAAGAAATTGTTTCTTTGAATTATTCGTCCCCTTAATAATCTTAAAACATGTCTATTACTTGATAATAATCTGTTATTTCTAAAATAGAATATTATTTAATTATTATTTTAAAATAACTTTAATGTTATATTGGCAATAAATATCACTTATTTCAGTCCCTTTGTAGAAGAGCGTAATGATTTGATAAATTTGTAACTATTAGAAATATGATCGTTTAAAATTATGATCAAGGATTGTTTAAAGATAAGACTAGTTGATGTTACCAAAAGTTCTAAAAGAACTATTCGAGGTTATAATCTCAGCCTATCTCGTATTTGAATAATTAATTTTGTCATATAAATAATAACATTTTGATATATAATTATGATAAAATAATACGTATTTACCGTTCTTGTTACGTTAAAACGCGTCAATAATTTACATATAAATACATAAATATTTTTAGTTAAATCGTTAACCGTTTAACCAACAATATTTATGTATTGTGGTCAGTTAGAGTTTAAGATTAGACTTAAAACATTTTATTAATATATTACACTTATGGCGCTAACATACAATTGCGATAGGGTTGCACATTATTTACTTGCTGAGTTTTTTTTTTGTTTTAATTAAAGGTACAGAAAGTAATCCATATTAATCAGCTCAAAGATATACCGCAACGCCACATGTTAATAATTAAAATTTCACTTTTACTTTAATTACCAATTAGGGTTTGACATTTCACATTTTCTAAAGAAAAATTGCACGCTTTTTGAATGTGCATCATAAAATTATATCGAACACACAGTAGGTTGTGAAAGCGTTAAGTATTTGCATTGGAGACATTTCTATATTTATTAAAACAAGCCATAAGAGTCAATGAACTACCAAGCCGTGAAACCCATTACCAAAACCAATAGAAAACAGTGTTTGACAATTGTATAACTTTATGTTAATGTGGCTGTCGAACTGATATAAGGAGAGTGTCTTATTGAAGACAACCATTTTTCTTAAGAAGGTTGTTACGGATTGATTAATTAAAAATTATCCGTGTTTATACTTTAAATTTGCTGCGTTGAAAATGAAACGTGTTTAAAGGTTTTTTCAAGTATACTGTGAGACGCTGTGATCAAAATTAAAATTTCGATAAAGTAATACTTAGAAACATGAAGTATTGCTTACGTATATGTCAAAGACGATATTGCAGAAATTTTATATTTACGAGTAAACTATTTTTTTTTTTCAAAAAAGTGACTTTTAAATTGGTTTAGAGCTTTTCGTTGTCGTTTCGAAAATTGCAAATTTTTGTATTATTGTTTTAGTATTAAAAAGGAATAAGTTTTCAATTCCTTTAACGAACTTTCGTTAACCCTTTCTAAATCACATTTTACGCTTTGTTAAAATAATAATTTCAAATTTAGTCTAATGAATAGAAGTATTGAGGAACTCATATATCATATAAATAAATACACTACATTATAAAACTCTCGCGTTGAGAGAAACTTATATTCCATTTTCATTATTACAGTGCATTATATTTATATTTATTACACCTAGTATGATTTTATTGTTGTGCCTTCATGTTTAATCATATAGGTATTTTTCTTGATTGCATTGTAAGGAACAAGAATATTTATATTGGCTCTATTGCTATCGTATTAACTATATTTTTAGAATAAAAGTGTAAAATTAAATCCAATAAAACCATCGCTAAATTTATTTAAAAAATGCTTATATTTCATTTTACACTTTACAAATGTGATTTAATATTCCACTTTTATCTTAAACTATTAACTTTCTTATTGTTGTGTTATCCAATTTTAGTATAGACATCTAAAAGTACAATGTAATTAAAATTTAAATAGTCTAACTTGAAAACAGTCTTTAACATTGTAGTCAAATTAGAACCTTGTAAGGCAATTCAGTGAATTTTGAAACCAAATACTATACATAACGATATGAATAATTCAACAAATAATACAAAAAACTTATTAAAATCGAATGAAATTTCTTCATTTGCTTCCTAAACATCGTCAATTAATGCCAATTTAAACGAATGGGCTCGGTCAAATACATATTTGCTTTGGTAATTTCAATGTGAACTGTAAAATAGAAAATCATCATATTTTAACGGCATATAATAATCAACGGCCTGCATATTTTTCAAGGTGGCCGAATGACCTAGATATTAAGGAATCCTACTTTAAACTATTGTTATTAGAGACGTTAGAGAATTTCTGGTTTAAACAAGTTAAACAAGAACCCTCGTTATTTAGTTAAGCTGTTAGCAATCATCAATTAATGTATTATTTTAGAGATAATACTAATACATGCTACCAAAGCGGTCAGATATTTGTAAGGTTGTCTAGTGGATATGGCCTACTACATTATATCCTCTGTCCATTGTAAAAGAGCAGAAAATGTGGAAAAAATAAATAAATAAATATTCAAAACAATTGCTGTCACAATAATTGCATTTAAAAATATATTAAACAACAAAGGTGAAAATTGTATGATGATTGACAATGACAGTATTAGTATCGATTTGTAATATAAATATGCTTTCTAGTAGTGAAAGAAAATTTTAATTATGTTCAATAGTTTAGAAGCCAATGTGAAACAAACGAACATACAAATCTTTCGTATTTATAATATTAGTATAGTAAGTGAGTAGCTAATTTCTAAATTTGAATCTATGAGTAGACTATAAATATTTATGACAAAATCTGCACAAATTAAATTATAATATGTTTAGTAGTATGTTGTCAACTCGAGCAATTTTATTTTTATTATGTCTGTGATAGTTAAAACGACATACTGATCACATTACATGTTCCTTTCTATATATTATAAACATATGTAATAAATGCAAATTCATAAATTTATTATAATTAACGTTATTTATTAATTCACACAATTTTCAAACCGCGTCATGTAATTACCAATTCTAGATAAGTTTGAAACTAGGGTTTTCAAGGGAGAGGTAGTTGGCTTTTCTCTTCCGTAAGTAGCCTGTACTGAGACCACGATTTTGAATTTACTGTTCGACCACAAACTCATAAGTTACAACGGTAAGGGCATATCGATGAAAGCAAATCTTGAAATAAATGGCGAATGCCCACAGCACGTGCTTAGTTGGATAGCGATGGAGGAAAACCTATTAAGCGATTGATATCGAAAGTTAAGCTACGGTAGATCACGTGCGAGCAGTTTACAGCTCACGATATCGGACTATGCTGCGAATATCGTGAGATGTAATGTTTTAGAGAGCAAACATTAATTTTAACTTAACCGCATTGATTAATTAAAGACTTATATATACTGTATTTAGACGAAGATAAACTGAAATAAACCTGGACAAAAGGGTTTTTTTTTTTAAGTTTCATCGATTCAACATTTTAATGGATATGCTGTGTTATTCACTAAGATTTAAAAGTAACAGCATTAAATAATAACAAATGTAAATTTATTGATAGTTAAAAAAAAAATTAAATTCTTATATTAGTAGTAATCACTGAATCAGAATATTATAAATCATGATTTAGTTCCATATACGTACATAGCAGCTATAATAAGTAAAGTATGGTTATCATCGAAATGTACACTTTTTAATATTGAAACTAAAATTACAACTATTTCATTTTCATAAAAAATGTTCTAAACAAAAATTGTACCATAAAATATGTTCTCAACGCAGTTGTAAAAGACCTTATGTCGCAATATGGTCAAGTTTTCAAGAGTCATCGTCATGACAACGCGTCGACACACATCTCGAGGCGGACTTTCATTTTCTTAGCTTAATTTTTACTTTCAACTAATTTTTTGGTGAATTTTACAAGAAACGTATTCTCAAACTGTACCTTAATAATTCATCGTGCATCTTTTCTTCTAAATATCTTCAAAGAATGCATAGATAATTTTATTGTTTATATTCATTATACATTCAAATGTTTTTTTTTTAATTTACAAAATCGTTGGCTAAGAAGGACTTTGGTTTAATATATTTTAAGATTATGGTCATGAGGTTTTATTGAAACTAAAAAAACACTTTCTTTTATTTTTTGTTCCTAATTTGGGTTAGAAGAAGAAGAAGGCGGAAAATTCTAGCAACTGAAAATCAGTATGGTAATTTTAATCTTGTTTTTATTGGTTATTGTTTTAACGAATATGTTTTATTTCGTTAAACTTAGGTTCTTTTGTATTACAAGATTTTTTTAACCTTAATAGTTGAGGAGTACTTGCTAGTAACCACGTTTTGACTTAAAATTTATAAAAAAACTAAAAACGTTAAAATCGTTCTCAAAGTACACCTAAGAAATTAAAAGAGATTAACTGTAAATTAAGTTGTCATCAACTATACTAGAATAACGATTAGGATTTTTTCTCCTTTTCATATGCACAATAATGTTAAACATTTACTTTCAAAGTGCTTTTTGAATTGTTAGTAAGTTTTCCTGTACTTTTTTCAAAACTTTATTTTTAATAAGAGATAGAGGGAAAATATTTTTTCTATAATTATAACACAATAGTGGTATAATAAAAAAAATATAAAAAAGAAACCCAAAACTTTTAAAACCACTGGTATGGATCATTTAAACATCTAAATTTTCTACAAAAGATGACAATCTACATTCCAACGGACAGACCTGTTTCTATTTAGTTTTACATCAAGAAGTTAGCCAGACATGGAATACTAATCTTATCATAACGGGATGTCTCACAATTGTTGTATAATATATAATTTTAAAAATAGTTTTAAGAGAAGAGAGATGATAAAAATTTTGATTACAACCTGTTTTCCTGTAATCAACTAGAAATCAATGATGTCACAAAGGCTAAAAAGGCGGTCTGACTTTACACCTTCACTTATGATACATAACTATGGAATAATGAGGCAAATGAGAGGGTAATAGTTGCAATTAAACTTATATCCTATAGTGTCAGATTCAGGTTCATTTGCTCCTCATTAAGTTACCTAAAATGTGGCTATACATAACTAAATATTCAGAAATTAATAAACATTAAAAGTAATACTATTTTAATACTCTTGTATTACGAACTATGAATTTTCGTAAATTTGTAAATCATCGACAGGCACAATGCTTGACTGTCGAGTAACATACAATAAAATTATAAAAATATATTATTAAACATTTATTATGTTTACAACCACGAAGATGCATGATAAAACACAAGTAGAAACAACAAAAGAGTAGATTAGCCTGGCAGCAATAAAAGTCTCTATTGTGTTTCGCCCCCAAATAAGTTAAAATTCACACGTGCCTGTCAAAAAAGTTGTTCTCATATAAAATGTGTCTAATAATTTCGATGATTGCGGTAAATAAGATGTCATAAAACTGAACAAGTGTAAATAATTGCAATGTGTTTTCAAAGCTTCACACCATTGTCTGGTGGGATTAGTAGAAGGTGAAAATAACTTTCAATCCAATTATACCATAAAGAAAAGTTGAAACGTGTTAGATTCCAATATTAAAAAAAAAACATATAAAGAAGTTATTTTCGTATTAATATTCTGTTATTTAGAACACAAGTCTTTTGCATTTTTTGAAGTATTATTGAATACAATATTGTAGTTTACGAGAGCCGTTTCGAGTATGATTTTTTTTATTGCCAATAAAGGCAAGGACGAGCAGTCGGATCACATGATTGAAAGTGGTCACCGACGCCCATGGATATCGGCTATACCAGGCGTATAACCATTGTACGTCTCAATTAACGTGTAAATACGCTGGCTGAGGTGTCCTTCAATCCTGAACACTGTAGCGTTTACATACTACTGCTTTGCTTCAGAAATACTGCCCCAAAGAGCTCCCTGTAATAAGGAGATCTACTACCTACAACTTAGACCAATAAGATACAGACTTTTTCAACAAAATTGTTAGTAGTCACTTCGAACGACAAACGAGCATATTATGTGATTGGTCGTACACACCGAACAGAAACCAATTCAGTTTTTTGGCAGAGCATCCCGAAAAAAAAAAATCCGACGTTTTCATTGTTCTGGATTTTTTTGAAATGATTATACTTATACAATGATAAAAGTGAAATTTGTGTTTTTTTTTTTAAATTATGACTTATTAGAATCAATTACATCCTTTTACCAAAATTTTTCAAATATTGTTTAAAAGAATTTTTTCAAACAGTTTTTGCAGTTTACCACTTTGATTTCAAAATAATTTACAATCTTATATGACTATTTTGGTATTGGCCCTTGATTTACCGGAGGTCGTGGGTCCGAATCTCGCGGGAAAAACAACTTTGTGTTATGGTTGTTTTATGGTAGATTAGGACAATTTGGGCCGATCACCCAATGGTCAGGAAAGTAAGATGGTCTATGCATTAGATGGGCATGTAAAAAGGTGATGCACCCGCCAATCCGCATTGGACCAGCGTAGTGGGATAAGGCCCCAATACCCCGTAACGGAGAAAGAGTATATTAATGGAGGCCTATGCCCAGCGGTAGACTAACACAGGCTGATAATGATGATATTCATATCATTACTTTTATTAAATTCACACGTATAAATAAATAATAAAGGTAGATTATTTGTTGTACAATGTCTACCTGTACTATATAATATTTCTCAGTTTAGGCAGTGCTACATGCTATTCTAGGGTGTAACGGGCTCGAAACAACATCTTCTGAACCCAAGCGACCCTCACCTGCACGTGGTGCACCGTGTCGAACAACGGACGAGCCTCTGGCGAACAAATTCGTCAAAGGGCGGAGTTGGGTTCCTTGTCAATAAATCCCTCAATGACAATGTAATTAAAGTCTCCGGTGTGTTGGCGAGGGTTGCGTTCAGCGTGATAAGGCTGACCAACAGATACAGCCTAAAAGTTATTTCACTTCGCATCAACGTCGACATACCCGGAAGATGAATTCGAAGACATGTACGAGAACCCCTTAAATAACACCAACAAGGCGCACTTCAACGTTGTCATGGGGTATTGCAAGGCTAAAATAGAAGTACAGGAATGCAGCAAATCGATGCTGCGATCATATGGTTACGGTAGCTATCAATTTCATCAAGCGAGAGTGGCTGTTCCTAATGAACTCTATAGCCTCAACCCCAAAGGAAATGGACGTGCTAGAGCCATCAGTATCGGGGCTCTAAAAATAAAATTTTATTATTTTGGATATAAACGTGTATTTAGGGATTTCTCAGTGATCACGATGGTCCGGATCTGGCACATTTCAGATCAATCTGAAAAATGTATTCAGTGCCTTGGAAAATACAATTGACGTGTACCTTGATCGAGTGTTAAAAATTCTTCGGGACGAGGGCGCAAAATTCTGAAGTCTATGACGCACGGGCTAAAAGTCTAAACTTTCGGTGGAGACACTGGACCCTAAGGGGAAAGCGACGTACTGATCCAACCATCATTTCGTTAGAGCAGCGGAAACGTTTTTTTTTTTTGCCGTTGGAAAAATCCAGCTTACGGATTCCCCGCCGCCAAAGTGAGGGGGCAGCGGGGATATGTGGGCTCTTTTTTTTGCCGTTGGACAAATCCAGCTTACGGATTCCCCGTCGCCAGAGTGAGGGGGCAGCGGGGATATGTGGGGCTCCCCAGACCAAGATGGAGCGGCCGGTATACCCACTAATAAACCAACGGTTGTTCCTTTCGCGTGTCGCTGTAGCCGGGGCCGCGGGTGCTGGTGACAGTTTTCGGCGACCCCGGCGGGACGTGGCCCTCGCCTCTTTCGGGCCTCTTCTCACCGGGTGTGTTGGGACACCCGGAACGTCTGTCCCTTTTCGCGGCCTCCTTCCGGGCCACCACGTCCTCGCAAAAAGCAAGGACGGCGCCCTTGATTGGATGACCTTTCGCTTTCTAGCATCCTGCGCACTACGGCAGGAAGCGAAAGGTCGTGCCCCACGACACTACGCAGCTCTCGGCGTTGCTCGACCCAGGCTGGGCACTCTTCCAGCGCGTGTTGGGCCGTCTCTTCGGCACATACGCCACAGTGGTGACACTCTGTAGCCTTCCTACCGGCCACGCGGCACAGGTACCTCCCGAAACAACCGTGTCCCGAGAGAACCTGCGTCGCGCGGAATGTTAGGGAGCCATGTCCTCTTTCTAGCCACCACTTAAGAACGGGGCGTATGGCTTCTACTATTTGACGGCCGGCGCTGGGGTGCTCCAGCCGCAACTCCCACTCCTGGATTGCAGGAGCGCAATTCGTCTCTGCGCCCCCTTATTTCTTCCGGGGCTGGCCTACAGCCCCGAGACCTCGCCTCCTCGCGCCAGTAGAAGAGTGACGCGAGGATTTCTGCATCTAGGTTCCAGGGCAAGGAGCCAGCCAACAGGCACGCCACCTCGCCGGAGATGGTCCGGTAGCCCCGTACGGCCCGGATCGCCAACACCCTCTGGATTCTCCTTAATACTGTCATCCTCTCCTTATGGAGGGTGCCGGCCCACACGGCTGCCCCGTACAGGACCATGGACCTAACGACCCCGGCGTACAGGCGGCGACAGGAGCTGCTGGGTCCTCCGGTGTTGGGGAGCAGTCTGCCGAGAGCTGCCGCTGCTCTCGCCACTCTAGGAGCGAGGCGCTCATAATGGGCGCAAAACTTCCATCGGCGGTCTAGGACTAGGCCGAGATACTTCATCGTCGGCTTGACGTCGACGCGGACGCCCCAAATGATTATGTGGGCGTCCGCAAGTGGCGCGTTCCGAGGCCAATAAAAGTGAAGGGCCTCGGATTTTTCGAGCGCCACCTCTAGTCCTAGCCGCCGGATAAGCCCAATTACTTGAGCGACCCCGGCAGTGGCGAGAATCGCAGCCCTGCGAAAAGCAGCGGGAACTTAACAAAACCATCTCCAAGCTGGTAAAGCGTGACCGCCGTCACTGCGATACGCTCTCGATACAGAGAGCTATTGAGCAAAACCGGGAGTCCAAAGTTTTAGTACAGCAGCTTGGAAGAAGCCATCTGATGAAGTTGACGAAAGAAAACGGAGAAGTCGTCGCTTCGAGACTAGAGATTCTTCCAGAAATAAAAGCTTAGTAAGCTTTTACAGCTGGCTTTACGTGTCGCACTCTGCACACCCAGAACCGGATGAGAAACATTCCTGATTTACTCTTATGTGTCATGTCCGCCATGTGTCGGAGGATCTTCCAGAAATCGGCCAAGACAAAATCGAGGGCTCTTGTTAAATTTAAAATGGAAAAGTCCCGGGAAAGGACAGATATAGGACGGAGCTTCTAACAGCCACCGGTAAACTGATGCTGAAGAGACTCCGTAGTATACTTAACTCTGCTCATGTCTCCGGGAGAACTCCTGAGGCATGACACAGGCTTGGTCGTATCCTTCTTCGAAAAAGATGATAAAACCCTATAAAAGAACTACCGGCTAATATCACTCCTGTTTCATTTCTATAAGTTGTTTTCGAGGGTCATCTCGAATCATCTGGCACGAAAACTCGACGAAGCGCAGCCTCGTGAACAAGCTGGGTTTCAGTGGTGTTATAGCACCATAGATCACATCTACACAGTGAGGCAGGATATATAGAAAACACATGAGTATACGTAGTACCCCTGTGCATGGCATTTGTGGACTATGAGAAGACTTTTGACTCCATGAAGACCTGGCCTTTCCTCGAGTCCTAACAGCGGTGCCAAATTGATTGGCGATATATCGGGATGCTGAGATATCTATATGACGCCGTCACTATGTCTGTTGTAGTCCAAAATGGGCAGACTGAGTCAACCCCCCTGCACCCCCTGCGGGTGTGAGACAAGGAGATGTTATGTCTCTTGAGACCGCAAAGAACTTGTGGATAATGGTGGAAAGCCTGGCTGCGACTACTGCACACATTGGTCTCCAGATGAACTTGGGTAAAACCAAGGTCCTGCTGACCTTGGTTGGATCGATCAATTGATAGCACCTCTTTCTAAGTGGTTTCGGAGTACGTTTACCTAGGGCAAACGCTTGAACTACGTAGAAACAACTTTGAGGACTAAGCTGGACAGCTTTTCATAAGTTTCGTCGAGTTTTCTCATCATCCATCTCACATTGCCTAAAAACGTTTTCTCATCATCCATCTCACATTGCCTAAAAACGAAAGACTTTGATCAGTGCGTCCTGCCTGCTATGACCTGCGGTGCAGAGAATTGAACACTTACGATTTGACTAGTCGACAAAATTTAAAGTCGCTCAGCGAGCTATGGAGAGATTCATAGATACTCTATGCTTAGAGTATCTATGAATAACCGCATCAGAAATGATGTGGTCCGTCAGAGAACCAGAAACACCGATATAGCCCACCGGATTAGAAAGCTGAAGAGGCAGTGGGCCGGTCATATAGGCCACAGAACTGACAACCGCTGGAGTCGGAAAGTTCTGGAGTGGAGATCGAGGCTCGGCAAACGTAGTGTTAGACTGCGTCAAGATGGAGTGACGACATTCACAAAGTGACTATGTCCAGCAGTGGACTGACAAAGACTGATTATGATGATAAAGATGACATGCATCTCGGTTATATTTCAAGCTATAGGTCTTATAGCGGTATCGAATATTTTTATATGAGAATTTCTACTTTACTACTCTCTACTTCTTTTTTCTACTTTAACGATCATTTAGTGCGTTCCAAATCCTACTTGATCGTGAATTTTATCGTCGGTCTTACACTGAACAGGTGTAAATTTTTCACCCCCTGATTAATTTGACATATTTACGGCACTACGGAATAGATCCTTAAGTGTTATAAAGTTTTACTGTGTTTTTGACTTTTAATACCTTTACTTACCAGGAAATTTGTATTGCTTTAAGTTAGCATAATTCTGTAGGTTATGAAATATATCTATTTTATATATGATAAAACCCATCATATTTTAGCATAAACATATCAGAGCATTTAACCAATTGCAGTAACCATACTATTAACAATGTTGTCATACACCTGGTTGATACGACTTCTTTTACTTATTTTCTATTACTCTAGTTAGTAACTATGTAGTTATGTTGTAGTCATTTTGTTTTAAAAACAGAAAAGTGGTATCTGCAAAAGAAAGACGGTTACATATTCAAGGAAAAGTAAAGGTCCTGAAATCAAGCCTCGAAGAACACCCATCCTTACCGTGAATTCGGGCGTTCGAGTGTAGTTTACGAATGAGTAGTAT